>CM035841.1:415726014-416326014 GCA_020510985.1 Pholidichthys leucotaenia
AATTGACGAGTCTTCTGTTTTAAGCTACGAGTTTCTGTGTTGAACCAAGGAGTTAAAAATCTCTGATTAGACTTTTTCTTTTTTAAGGGGGCCACCAAGTCTAGAGCCTGATGCAGAGAAGCTGAAACACTATCCACCATGTTATCAATTACAGAAGGAGCAAGCTGTCTATAGCTTATTTCCGTTGTGTTGACACATGGCATAGAGGAAACAATCTGCATAAATTTGGAAACAGCATCATCTGAGAGGCATCTACTGTGATAATATTTTTCTTTAGGAGCCAAATAGTCAGAAATAGTAAAATCAAAGGTTAACAGACAATGGTCTGACAGTACAGGGTTATGAGGAGACACTACAAGATTTTCTATTTCTATGCCATATGTCAGAACAAGGTCCAATGTATGGTGGAGGTAATGAGTAGAATTTCCTACTTTCTGAGAAAACCCAATCGAGTCTAATATTGAATTAAAAGCCACATTAAGGCAGTCACTATCTACATCCACATGTATATTAAAGTCCCCTACTATAATTATTCTATCAGATTTCAACACTAAATCAGCTAAGAAATCAGGAAATTCGGATAAAAATTCTGAATAGGTTGATGGGGGACGATAAACTATGGCAAATAAAATTGGGTTTAACCTGAAATTGCTAAAGTGCCCAATACTGAGGACCAGGCCCTCAAAGGAATTATAACATGTTTTTTGCTTTACATTAACTAGTAATTTGGAATGGTAAATTGTTGCTACTCCTCCTCCACGACCAGAACTTCTGGGATTTTGACAGTTTAAATAACCAGAGGGGGTTGATTCATTTAAACCAACATAATCCTCTTGTCCTAACCAAGTCTCTGTAAGGGAAATTAAATCAATCTGATGATCAATTAACAGATCATGGACTAACAGAGACTTGGGAGTTAGAGACCTAATATTTAACAAACCACATTTAATTTTTAAATTATGAGGAGGAACAGAGGCCAAATCATTCAATTTAGAGGCTTTATGTTTAATTTGAGTTTTACCAATATTTTGCTTTATCACTTTGGGATGCTTATACATTATATTTTTATTCACTTTGGAGGGAGCAGACAACGATTCTCTGATGGGGAAGACAGGGGCTAAGTTGAGGGGTGGCGGATGAAGAGGAGCTGCAGAGAGGCGTGTAAGACTGAGACTCTGCTTCCTGGTCCCAACTCTGAGTAGTCATGGTTTTGGAAATTTGGATAAAAAAGATGCCAGATTGTTAGATAAATGAGAAGCACCATCCAAAGTGGGATGAATGCTGTCTCGTCTCATAAGACCAGGTTTTCCCCAAAAAGAGCTCCAATTGTCAATGTAGCCCACGTCATTTTTAGGACACCACACAGACAGCCAGCGGTTCAAGGATGACGAGCGACTAAACATGTCATCACTGGTCAGATTGGGGAGGGGCCCAGAGAATACTACAGTGGCAGACATTGTTTTTGCAAACTCACACACCGATTCTATATTAAGTTTCGTGACTTCCGACTGCCGGAGACGGATGTCATTAATGCCGGCGTGAATAACAATTGTGGAATATTTACAGTTACTTTTAGCCAGCATTTTCAAATTTGACTCGATGTCGCCTGCTCTGGCCCCAGGAATACATTGGACTATGACCGCTGGAGTCTCTAGGTTCACGTTTCTGACTACAGAGTCGCCAATGATCAGAGTTTTTTCCTCAGCGGGTGTGTCGCTGAGCGGGGAAAAACAATTAGAAACGTGAACAGGTTGGTGGTGTACCGGGGCTTTGCGACTAGGCTTCCTTCTCACCGTCACCCACCCAGTCTCCTCGCTGCTGAGGAGAGCCGGGGAACCACTGATAGGGGGGCCTAAGCTAGCTAGCTCCGCTGCAGCTAATGGGCGTCCGTCGAGATTAACTGGCGCAGACGGTGTTTCAATGCAGCGGAGCCGGGATTCCAAATCAGACAACCTCGCCTCGAGCGCCTCAAAAAGACAACATTTATTACATTTACCGTTATCACTAAAAGAGGCAGAGGTGTAGCTAAACATCTGACAGAGAGAGCACACCAGAGGAGAGGAAAGAGAGGTAGTAGCCATAGCTAGTGGCTAGAGAGCTGGAGAGCAAACCACACAGGCAGACAGCAAAACAGGAAGTGACGATACGTTACCACAAGGAAGTGACGATCCCCCGTGACCAACAGATCACTCAGAATAGCAGAAGCAGAAGAAGCAGAATAGCGATCTAGATCTCAGAGGAAAATTTTATTCCACCGTTTCAAGGTTCCGTGTAGTTTTATTTTTATCTAAATTGTTCTGTGTGAAGTTTGTCAAATCCTGCTTTAGTTTTCTCATTTTTCTGGTTACTGAGGAGAAACCATCTTTTTTTCTTACGAGCTTGCCTTAAATAGAGAGTCAAACTCTCAAACTTTTTTCCTTCAGAAGCCATTCTTATCCTAGTAAATGTTTTTCTCAGATTTTCTGACTTTTCATGCCGTTAAAGTGGACCTTTAATTTTCCTAATTTAAAGTGAACAGAGATTGTGTGTTGGACTCTCTTTCCGGCCTCATACCCGCCTGACTGAGAAGTTTCTCCTTCAGTTTTTTTGGTCTATCCCACGGCAGAGACTTCACTGATTCAGCTGGACTCTTTGCCTAAGGACTTTTCACGCCGCTCCGAGACAGCCTCCACTGCTGCTGCTGTCCTCTACGAGCCCCCCAGCTGAGTCTACACTTCCTACGGTTGGTTGTGAACATCAAGGAGCCTTGCAGCGGTCGCTCCATCTCTGGGTCCCAAGGGTCAAAACCAAGCCAGTATCGACTCGCTGAACACGTGGACCTACAGTTGTTCATAAGTGAGACTCTCCCTTTTCCTATCTGCTGGGTTAAAAACGTGATGTCCGAACAATTAAATTACAATTGAATATAACCAGTATTTCATGGTACAATTAGTCTCTCAGCCACAGGATAAAAGCTATAAACTGAAGAAAGACTCTTAGTCATTTTTAAGTAACTTCCCTCCAATTTAAGATAAGATAAGATAAGATAAGATGAGCCTTTATTAGTCCCACAATGGGGAAATTCCAGGATTGCAACAGCATAGGGACAGCAACACTCAGAGCAACAATCAGAAGGCAAGAAAAAAACAACATCTAGTAAACATATTACTATATTACTATAAATATTATTATTACTATAAAATATTACTATAAATGTATATATATAGACACACAGTGCAGAGCATTATGGCTGGTGAATGTGCAGCAGAAAGTCTAAGCTCTCTCTCCGCGAATTTTGTAGATTAATTCAGACGTTCATTTTTAGATAATCAGCTTATGAATTTTCCCCATAAAATTGTGTTCTGTTTTGTTAGACATTTCAGCCTTCATTTACTGTTGAAACATAAGTCAGGTTTCTCCTTGGTTCTACAAAGGTTTAACGCTAGATTTCATGTTCAGGAAAACAATAACAGTTGATGTGATATTGGATGCCTGTTATCATTTGAATCTGTTTATCCAGAATGAGTTAATAAAAAGGGTGAATGAGAGAAGTTGAAGCGTTTTCCTTTCACATATATCTGTTTCTTAGATCACGGTAGGAGAAGAACTCCCTTAAATTTTGAGACTGATCCATTAAGTAATTGAAGGCACAAAATTAATTAAAACTAAGTTTAATATAAGTGTCCATTAGGACTGGTGCCCCTTTTACGAGTGCTTATTTATTTTATTTAGCGAGTGCAGGAGTGACGGTTTAACTCTGCCCCCTTTCACACCCACTATTAAATAAAATTAAAACTAAGTTTAATATAAGTGTCCATTAGGACTGGTGCCCCTTTTACGAGTGCTTATTTATTTTATTTAGCGAGTGCAGGAGTGAAGGTTTAACTCCGCCCCCTTTCACACCCACTATTAAATAAAATAAATAATTCCTGTACCTTATCACAATATTTTATTAAATATTCCTACACAGACAACTTACATATAAATGGTGAGGACAAAACCTACGCAGGAGAAAGGCTGGAATCAGGACTGGGGATTCCAGCCAGGACAAGGCGAGATCACAGTGAGGAATAAGCCTTGCCAGCAAACTTAAATAGTGAAACAGAAATCAATGAACAACCCGGGACTCCCCTCCAAGACCTCTCCAAAACAGAAACAATGAAAACAGAGGAGGGTACTCGCCTGAGCTCAAGTTACACCGTCATCCAGGACTCTGTCGATCCGGAATGCGATGTCTCGGGCCCGGCCTCCTGGTGGTCCAACTCGAACACTGCTGCGGCGGCCCCCACAGCAGGCATGGTGGTCTTGGCAGTCTCAGAACCCCCTGGCACTGTAACCCACACTGATGGCTCGCTCGGCGTGGCGACAGGAGATCCATTACTCGTTGGGGCTGAACTCTGCTCAAGGGAGACCTGGGGACGCTTCATCATCAGCTCAGGCTCCAGATGGCAGACAGCCCTCCTCCTCTGTCCATACCGTGGCTGCAGGGCTGGACTAGGCTTTCCAGGAACGCAGGCTCCTCCTCCGTACGGCGGATAGAGCCTGGAACCAGTGGACACTCAGGGGAAATAGGAGGAGACACAGAGGTAGCAAGTGATTCTTTAGTGGCTGCAGCAGGTGATGAGGACTCAGTCAACTGCAATAACTGAGCCTCACCCCGGGGAATAAGACAAGGTAGTTCATCAAAATGAGCTTTAGAATGATAAAACACTTGCCTGTTTTCCCAGGGCACGATGGTTCCTGCTGCAGCAAACGTAGTTTTCTCCATCTCCATGGCTGTGGACGTTGTGGGCCCCTCTGAAGAATGAGGAGGAGCTGCACCTGCAGGTACAGTAATGGGCGGAGCCGGAGAAGAAACTGTGGGATTCTCAGCAGTGAGGGAATTCAGGGAACAGGAAGCTGGCGAAACAGATGAAGAAAGAGACCCAAGGGGCTGCAGCTACAGATTTACCTCTCTGCCGTGGCGAAGAACAATTTGCTGGCTGGGAGACAGTGGAGTTCTTCCGGCCAGCTATAGCGGGGTAATGGCGCAAAGCTGGTGGCGTCTTAACCCGGTGGTTCTCCTCCATCCGCTTTGGTGCAGCCATGTCATGGGAAGGAGCTGGGTTCTGTGCCAGGAGGCGTCGTCTTCGAGCTGGAGACGAGTCTATCGCCAAATCCGAAAAATGTCGCTGGAGAGCGGAGACGGTAGACAGCAGCTCAGCGAATTCAGGATAACTACCTAAGCCGGGATGTGCATCCACAATCCTGACTGTTGCCACACTCTACAGAACCTTGTTCGGGCTGCGGGACATGAGAGCTTCAGCAACATGGCCCCGGATAAATTCAGCTGCCCACTGCTCATCCGTACTGGCGCCCCCAGCTGCCTTCCTTCTCCGCCGTACAGGGAACATGCTGCACGGGCACTCAGTCCAGCCCAAAAAAGGTGAGTGCAAAGAGGGAGAAATAGGGCCAAGAGAAAAAAAACGGACTCACTACAGCTGGCACCAATGGGCTGCGATCTACTGTCATAAATGCCCCTTTCAGGGCAGGAATGAGGCACCAATTGCATGCAGTGAGTTTGGTTATTTAATGAGACAACACTCGCCTCGAGGGGCGGATAAGCACAAGCTATGAATGAGACCCCTCTGGGATGATAGCGAGAACATAAGAGTCACAAAAAGTCAATACAGACAACTTACATATAAATGGTGAGGACAAAACCTACGCAGGAGAAAGGCTGGAATCAGGGTTGGGGATTCCAGCCAGCACAAGGCGAGATCGCAGCGAGGAATAAGCCTCGCCAGCAAACTTAATTAGTATAACGGAAATCAATGAAGAAACAGGTGTGGAGAGAAAGCAATCAATAAAACACAAACAGCTGTGACAGGCGCTAACAGACTGATAGAAGGAAGTCCTGCCGTGGCACTGCCAAAATAAAAGCACAAACCAAAAGGACAGATAAACATGATACATACATGGAAAAAGGAAAATAATCAAAGACCCAAGCATGGTACAGACCCACACTCGGTGTCATGACAGAAAGTATCAGACTACACAGCAAAAATGGCATTTTTTTTTTTTTTTCAAAAATTAAGCTCTCAAATTTTCCTGTTTATTGTTCCCCCAACAGCGAAATGGGATTTTTGCCCCTGGTATGGTGAGACGATAGACCACAGGAATAGCTCACTAATCCTTTCCAAACAGTCATTTTTCCACTGTGGTCTAGATCATCCCAACTTGCTACAGTTAGCATTAGCTTCCAATACGGTGAAGGAAGGAACTCCATTTTTCTCTAATAAACATTATGAGGTTTTTAAAAATAAATTAGTTTTACATTGTGTTAGAAGATCTTCCACACACTTGTGGCCATTTATCTAAAGAAGTACTCTTTGCCTGAAATTTTACTGTGGTCTGCTTTAGCCAGAATCAAAATTTGCTACAGTTAGCATTAGCTTCCAATACATTGAACAATGGATCTTTAGTTTACGCGATCAAACATTTTTGACTTTTATAAAATAAATTACTTTTACATTGCATTAGATGATCTTCCCCAAACTTTTCCCCATTTATCAAAAGAACCACTCTTTGCCCAAAATGTTGTTGTGTCAGTGTATGTAGACAATGTATGTAAACAGTCAGATGTTTTCTGTAGGCCAGAGGAAGGGTGGAGAGAGTAATTACAACAGTCATGGATGTCAAAATTACCATAGGCTCTATATATTCATAAAAAAATCTCAATACAATGTCATTTCAGCAACACAATGATATATAAATAACATTTCACCTACTCTGTGGACAGTATCAAGGATAGCTGGATGGAGAAAAGACAGGAGCTAATAAACAGGATCAAAGACAGACAAGTGCTGCTAATCAGTGCATTTTTTTTTTGTTTTTTTGTTTTTGTTTTTTTTTGGGGGGGGGGTGATGTGGAGAGAGTATTTTTATTTATTATTTTTTTTTCCATAAACTCACAGCAAATTAATTTCAAACTGTGTCTATACACACATCGACAAAATTGTTGGTACCCCTCTGTTAATGAAAGAAAAACCCACAATGGTCACAGAAATAACTTGAATCTGACAAAAGTGGTAATAAATAAAAATTCTATGAAAATTAACCAATGAAAATCAAACAATGCTTTTGAACTGTGGTTCAACAGAATTACTTTAAAAAACAAACTCATAAAACAGGCCTGGACAAAAATGATGGTACCTCTAGAAAAGATAATATGTAATAATAATAATAAATAATGTAACCATAGGGACATGTTCAACCAAGATGTGTCCCCTAATTAACATCACAGGTGTCTACAAACTTGTAAACAGTCAGTCGGCCTATTTAAAGGGTGACAAGTAGTCACTGTGCTGTTTGGTGACATGGTGTGTACCACACTAAACATGGACCAGAGGAAACAAAGGAGAGAGTTGTCTCAGGAGATTAGAAAGAAAATTATAGACAAGCATGTTAAAGGTAAAGGCTGTAAAACCATCTCCAAGCAGCTTGATGTTCCTGTGACTACAGTTGCACATATTATTCAGAAATTTAAGATCCACAGGACTGTAGCCAACCTCCCTGGACGTGGCCGCAGGAGGAAACTTGATGAAAAATGGAAGAGACGGATAATACGGATGGTAACAAAAGAGCCCAGAACAACCTCTAAACACATTCATGGTGAAGTCCAAGGTCAAGGTACATCAGTGTCAGATCGCACCATCTGTCGTTTGAACCAAAGTGGACTTCATGGGAGACGACCAAGGAGGACACCGTTGAAAACAAATCATAAAAAAGCCAGACTGGAATTTGCCAAACTGCATGCTAACAAGGCACAAAGCTTCTGGGAGAATGTCCTATGGACAGACGAGACAAAACTGGAACTTTTTGGCAAGGCACATCAGCTCTATGTTCACAGACGCAAAAATGAAGCATACCAAGAAAAGCACATTGTCCCTACTGTGAAACATGGAGGAGGTTCTGTTATGTTGTGGGACTGCTTTGTTGCATCTGGCACAGGGTGTCTTGAATCTGTGCAGGGTACAATGAAATCTCAAGACTATCAAGGTATTCTAGAGAGAAATGTGCTGCCCAGCGTCAGACAGCTTGGTCTCAGTTGCAGGTCATGGGTCTTGCAACAGCATAATGACCCAAAACACACAGCTAAAAACACCCAAGAATGGCTAAGGGCGAAACATTGGAGTATTCTAAAGTGGCCTTCTATGAGCCCTGATCTAAATCCCATTGAACATCTGTGGAAGTAGCTGAAACCTGCCGTCTGGAGAAGGCACCCTTCAAACCTGAGACAACTTGGGCAGTTTGCTCATGAGGAGTGGGCCAAAATACCTGCTGAGAGGTGCGGAAGTCTCATTGACAGTTACAGAAATCATTTGATTGCAGTGATTGCCTCAAAAGGTTGTGCAACAAAATATTAAGTTAAGGGTACCATCATTTTTGTCCAGGTCTGTTTCATGAGTTTGTTTTTTAAAATAATTCTGTTGAACCACAATTCAAAAGCATTGTCTGATTTTCATTGGTTAATTTTCATAGAATTTGTATTTATTGCCACTTTTGTCAGATTCAAGTTATTTCTGTGACCATTGTGGGTTTTTCTTTCATTAACAGAGGGGTACCAACAATTTTGTCCACGTGTGTAGCTGATGTGAGGATGGACAGCCCCAGTCACTGTGCGCAGTACTGCACATACACGGCTATGGACCATGAAAGCAAAGACATCATTTCAGTTCGGACTGTTGACAAGCGTCAGACTGACCACAGCTCCGCTGTAATGTAGAAGAAAGCCTTTATGGACACCATGACCCAACTCCTCACAGAAGTGAAGGTGGTCCAAGTATGCACTGATGCCCATTCACAGATCCCAGTACTCATGGGTAAGAGGGTATTAAAATGCTAGAGCTGTATATGTTATTTAGTGATGTAATTAAAATTGCAATCTCTGTTATTTAGACCGTGGCATTTTTCCTTGTGCCAAGCAAAGCTTTGACATGTGGCATGGGGCTAAGAAGCTTGCAAAAAGGATCTCATCTGTAAGTCTTGCCAATCATTACAATATCCTAACTATCCAGAAATGAATTACAAAAAATAAAAGATGGATTTGTGTATGTACTCTTCAGGCAGCTAAAATGAAGGGGCAGGCTGTGTTGTTTCTGTGGCTGTGTGATATCATTAATCATTTTTGGTGGTGCTGTAACAAAGCTGCAACGCATGACAACTTCATGGTAGGTGCAACATTTCTTGTATTACTGCAACAACACAAAAAAAATTGTGCTACCAGTCTTTACCTATCAATGACTTTGTTAAGAAAGTATCACCCTTGATGTGCATGCGTTCTGTTTGAGAAAAAAATGGGTTTTAGAGTTGTTATTGTTATCTCTAAGCCCCGATATTAAAATAAAAGGATCATAATTTATTCCTAAGTAAATTTAGTACACACCAGAAGTCACTTGACTTCTTGAGCCCCGTAATGGCTGAATTTAAAATCAGATTAAGGGCTTCTCAAGTAGAAAATCGTAATATTTTATTTAACCTCTTTTTAGAAATTGTGGCTTGGCCTTCTCCACCATGTGGTGAACGAGCACAAATGGGTGGCAGGACAATGTCTACATGAGGCACTGAAGAACAGCTCCACCAAACAATGGCTGGAAAAACACTCAGTGGCTTTCCGGGTCCTCACCGATATTGTGCTAGACAAGCTGTGGCTACGGACGGTCACCAAATACCTGACCTTTAGGTGAGTACGATGGAAATTCTTTAATCACAACAGAAAGAAAAAGGACAATCATTAATATGAATGTGTTTTCACAGATCAACTGTAGACCTTGAGGCTTTTCAAAATCACATTCTAATGTATGCCAGCAAAAGGTTCTCCTTTACCCCACCTGGATAAGATAAGATAAGATAAGCCTTTATTAGTCCCACAACGGGGAAATTCCAGGATTGCAACAGCACAGGGATAGCAACACTCAGAGCAACAATCAGAAGGCAAGAAAAAAAGCAAGCAAGCAAGAGCAGCTAATATACATATGTACATATTACTATAAAATATATATATACACACACACAGACACACAGTGCAGAGCATATGTGTGTGAGGATATGAGGCCCAGACCCTTTTAGCTGCACTGGACTAGAAACAGCACAGGGACCGCCCGGTGAGGAAGACAGTCGACGGCAAGCCAATGTAAGTTTTGTGCCACCAAAACATTTTACACACAATAATCTATAAACCGTAATATTAGGATTATAAATTTAAAGAGTGATACTTGTGGTGGGATGTTACTGCATCCCATGTTTGAGAACATTGCTGCAAAGATGCATAATCACCGCCCTATCCAAAGAGCCAGTCCAGAGGATGATGGCTCAAGTCCACTCCCAAGAGGAGAAAAAGTCACTTCTCCACGACAAGGACCATTGCTCATCTGGGAATAACAGTGATGAAGGAGACTATTGTTTAAAATGTATATACAGTATATATAGTGTTTTTCTGCTATTTAACTATCTTTTCTAACTATACAATACATCGAACACTACACATATGCATATACTTACATGAAAGGGGGTGCGCTGAAGGTATTCCCCAGTGGTGGGTCATGTGCTAGGAACCTTTGTCCCCTTCCAACTTTTCTGTTTTCTTACAGGTGAATCCAGAAGATCAATGTTGCTATCTTGCAGTCATGTAGTCAGAATAGAATTAGAAGGTTTGAAGCTTATGTGGCAGGTCTTGAGGCTCAGACACAACACACACAGATGTTTTGACTGAAAATGTTTTGTTTTGCATATGATTATTTTCCTGAGTGTGTTAATAAAGTTTTCAAAAGGCCGCCAGGGGCAGTGGGGCCGAGATGAAAATGTTTGCCTGTAAATATGCACTGAATGAATGAAGAAATTGCATTACAGTGATTACTCATGAAAGTATATACTGCCTACAGGTTTTTCGTTCAGGTGTCATCAGGTGTCTGGTGCCTGTTTATTGTTGTGCCTGCCATAGATATTGACTCCTTAGATGAAGAGGGAGTGTGAGGGGTTGGAGGTGTCTCCTGTAATGTTAATGGCTCTACAGGTGAGGTAGATGTCTGAAAGGGGGACTAGAGGGGCACCGATGAACTTGCTGGCTGCTTTCACTGTGCATTGTAGTGTCTTCCAGCAGGAGGCATTGCAGCTTCCATACCACACCATGATGCAGCTGGTAAGGATGCTCTCAATGGTGCCCCGGTAGAAAGAACACATGATGGGAAGTGGGACTTGTGCTCTTCTCAGTTTGTGGAGGAAATGGAGGCGGGTTTCAACCTTCTTGGCCAGTGATGTGGTGTTGTTGGACCAGAAGAGGTCCTCAAAGATGTGCACCCTCAGGAACTTGGTGCTGCTCACCCTCTCAACAGCTGCACCATCGATGATCAGAAGGAGGTGCTGTGTGTGACCGCTTCTGAGGTCGACCACAATCTCCTTGTTTTTTCCCCACGTTCAGGAAGAGGTTTGTTAGATTAAAAATGAATTGACTGAGACTGAATCAATAATCAATAGGAAGTTTTCCAAGTTCTGAGTCATTTATCAGAAAGGAGGTAATCGGTCACAGCAAAACTTGCCTCAGAGCTTACTAACACCAACTCCCTAACGTGTTCAAGGATGTTGCTACTTATACCTCAGACAGGATCCCTGACTTTATCTAAGCTAGACTGGCTGGAGCCATCTCTCCAAGGGATTGCTTCTAATCTATGGTCAGCACCGAACATTCTGCTATGATCTTTACATGACCTGGTCAACCTAAGTCACCCTAACTTCAGGCATACAGTACAGTACAGCTTGGTATGATAAAACAATGAAACCTTCATCATTATTTACAATCTTGTTCAATCTAATCTTACACTGAAAAACAGTCTTTTCAAGCTCTGAGACAATGGAAAAACACAGTGAATCAGACATTGGCTCATTATATGCACCAGATACATTTATAATAAAAAAATATAATAATACAGCATTAAAATCATATAGAATAATCAATGAAACCTGAAAATATCCTATCAAGGTTATTGTCTTTGCACCACTGGACCAGTTGGCTCACCTCATTTCTGTAGTTGGCCTCCTTGTCGTTGGTGATGAGGCCCACCACTGTTGTATTGACTTGTGGCAATGTATGGTCACTTCCTGTATTGCTGTCTGTCCGTGTGGTTTGCTCTCCTCACTCTGCTGAGGATTTTGCTTTTAATTGTATTTTAACCACTTTTTTCCATCTACCGTTAGTTCTCATTTCTGTTTATCAAGCCTCTTGCACCTGTGTGCGCACTCAGTGTCACCTAATCACCCTCTTCAGCCTTCTGTTCACCTTTCATCTGTGTTTTTGTTAGCTTCGGGCTAGCTTCGGGTTAGCCACTAGCTATGGCTACGAGCTCTCCTTCCCCTTCTCCTCTGGTGTGCTCTCTGTGTCAGATGTTTAGCTACACCTCTGCCTCTTTTAGTGATAACGGTAAATGTAATAAATGTTGTCTTTTTGAGGAGCTCGAGGGTAGGTTGTCTGATTTGGAATCCCGGCTCTGCTGCATTGAAACACCATCTGCGCCAGTTAATAATGACAGACGTCCCTTAGTTGCAGCGGAGCTCCCTAGCATAGACCCTGTTAGGGGTCCTCCGGTCCTCCTCAGCAGCGAGGAGACTGGGTGGGTGACGGTGAGATGGAAGCCTAGCCGCAAAGCCCCGGTTCACCACCAACCTCTTCACGTTTCTAATTGTTTCTCCCCACTCAGCGACACACCCGCTGAGGAAAAAACTCTGATCATTGGCGACTCTGTAGTCAGAAACGTGAACCTAGAGACTCCAGTGGCCATAGTCAAATGCATTCCTGGGGCCAGAGCAGGCGACATCGAGTCAAATTTGAAAATGCTGGTTAAAAGTAACTGTAAATACTGTACTCCACAGTTGTTATTCACGCTGGCATTAATGACATCCGTCTCCGGCAGTCGGAAGTCACGAAACTTAATGTAGAATCGGTGTGTGACTTGGCCAAAACAATGTCTGCCTCTGTAGTATTCTCTGGGCCCCTCCACAACCTGACCAGTGATGACATGTTTAGCCGCTCATCATCCTTCAACCGCTGGCTGTCTGTGTGGTGTCCTGCAAACAACATGGGCTACATTGACAATTGGAGCTGATTTTTGGGAAAACCTGGTCTTATGAGACGAGACAGCATCCATCAGACTTTGGATGGTGTGTCTCATTTATCTAACAATCTGGCATCTTTTTTATCCAAATTTCTAAAACCTTGACAACTCAGAGTTGGGACCAGGAAGCAGAGTCGCAGTCTTACACGCCTCTCTGCAGCTCCTCTTCATCCGCCACCCCTCAACTTAGCTCCTGTCTTCCCCATCAGAGAATCATTGTCTGCTCCCTCCAAAGCAAATAAAAATATAGTGTATAAGTATCCCAAAGTGATTAAACAAAAAGTTGGTAAAACTCAAATTAAACAGGAAGCCTCTAAATTGAATGATTTGGCCTCTCTTCCTCCTCATAATTTAAAAATTAAATGTGGTTTATTAAATATTAGGTCTCTAACTCCCAAGTCTCTGCTAGTCCATGATCTGTTAATTGATCATCAGATTGATTTAATATCCCTTACAGAGACTTGGTTAGGGCAAGAGGATTATGTTGGTTTAAATGAATCAACTCCCTCTGGTTATTTAAACTGTCAAAATCCCTGAAGTTCTGGTCGTGGAGGAGGAGTAGCAACAATTTACCATTCCAAATTACTAGTTAATGTAAAGCAAAAAACATGTTATAATTCCTTTGAGGGCCTGGTCCTCAGTATTGGGCACTTTAGCAATTTTAGGCTAAACACAATTTTATTTGCCATAGTTTATCGTCCTCCATCAACCTACTCAGAATTTTTATCCGAATTTGCTGAATTCTTAGCTGATTTAGTGCTGAAATCAGATAGAATAATTATAGTAGGAGACTTTAATATACATGTAGATGTAGATAGTGACTGCCTTAATGTGGCATTTAATTCAATATTAGACTCGATGGGGTTTTCTCAGAAAGTAGGAAATTCTACTCATTATCTCCACCATACATTGGACCTTGTTCTGACAAATGGCATAGAAATAGAAAATCTGGTAGTGTCTCGTCATAACCCTGTACTGTCAGACCATTGTCTGTTAACCTTTGATTTTACTATTTCTGACTATTTGGCTCCTAAAGAAAAAATATTACTACAGTAGATGCCTCTCAGATGATGTTGTTACCAAATTTGTGCAGATTGTTTCCTCTATGCCATGTGTCAACACAATGGAACTAAGCTATAGACAGCTTGCTCCTTCTGTAATTGATAGCATGGTAGATAGTGTTACAGCTTATCTGCATCAGACTCTAGACTTGGTGGCCAAAAAAGTCTAATCAGAGATTTCTAACTCCTTGGTTCAACACAGAAACTCGTAGCTTAAAACAGAAGACTCGTCAATTAGAAAGAAAATGGCGCTCTACTAATTTAGATGAAATCTTTTTAGCTCTGAGAAATCATCTTTTAATTTATAAAAAATATCTTAGAAAAGCGAGAACGAGTTATTATTCTGCATTAATAGAAGAGAACAAGAATAATCCCAGGTTTCTTTTCAGTACTGTAGCCAGGTTGACAAAGAGTCAGGACTCTGTCAATCCAAGTATTCCCTTAGAGCTTACTAGTCAGGACTTTATGAACTTCATCAGAGATAAAATCAATCAGATTCTTCCCACCGTTAACTTAAATACAGTAACTACTACAACTCCTTCAACTGATATCTGTCTTGACGAGTTTACTCCAATTGACCTTTGTGAGTTAGACAAAATAGTTTCCTTATCCAAGCCTTCAACTTGTTTTTTAGACCCTATTCCTACCAGGTTATTTAAAGAAGTCTTCCCACTTATTGGTAGCTTTATTCTTCATATAATCAATTCTTCATTAACTTAAGGCCATGTACTGCAGGCTTTTAAAATGGCTGTAATTAAACCCTTACTCAAAAAGCCAATGCTAGATCCAGGAGCTTTAGCTAACTATAGACCAATCTCTAATCTCCCTTTCATTTCAAAAATCTTAGAAAGAGTTGTTGCTACGCAATTATTTGACCACCTGCAGGGAAATGGTTTACTTGAAGAGTTTCAATCTGGGTTTAGAATCCATCATAGTACTGAAACAGCCTTAGCGAAGGTCACTAATGACCTCCTCATCGCATCTGATGGACTTGTTTCTGTACTTGTCCTTTTAGACCTTAGTGCAGCTTTTGATACTATCGATCATAATATTCTACTTGATAGATTAGAACACTATGTTGGACTTAATGGAACTTTGTTGCAGTGGTTTAGATCTTATTTATCTGATAGGTTCCAGTTTGTTCATGTCAATAATGAGTTTTCTTTCAACTCCAAAGCTCAGTCATGGAGTTCCACAGGGATCTGTGCTAGGCGCTACTCTTTTTAGTTTATGTATGCCTCCATTAGGCAACATTATTAGAAAGCACTTTATACATTTTCATTGTTATGCAGATGACACACAATTATACCTGTCAATGAAGCCAGATGATAGCAATCAATTAGCCAAGTTAGAAGCCTGTCTTAAGGAAATCAAAGCTTGGATGACTTGTAATTTCCTGCTATTAAATTCAAATAAGACTGAAGTCATTCTTGTTGGTCCAAAAAACCTTAAAACCAAAAAACCTTTCCAAATCAAACTTTCAGTTTGGATGCAGTTACTCTTTCTCTTAATAGCTCTGTGAGGAACCTTGGAATTATTTTTGATCAAGATCTGTCCTTCAATTCACATATTAAATTTGTTTCTAAGATTACCTTCTATCATTTGTGTAATATTGCCAAGATTAGGAGCATCTTGTCTCAGAGTGATGCTGAGAAACTGATCCACGCTTTTGTTAGCTCGAGATTAGATTATTGTAACTCTTTATTATCAGGTTGTATTAAAACATCTTTAAAAAGTCTTCAGCTGATCCAAAATGCTACAGCAAGAGTTTTAAAGGGTACTAGAAAGAGAAATCATGCCTCTCTGTTTCTGGCCTCCCTTCATTGGCTTCCCATAGAGTTTAAAATTACGTTTAAAATCCTTCTTCTCACTTACAAAGCTCTAAACAATCAGGCCCCTTTTTATTTAAAAGATCTGATACTACCGTATTATCCTAACAGAGCACTACACTCCCAAAATGCAGGATTACTTGTAATACCTAGAATCTTCTGGCGACTTCCGGCGCCACACGAGTCGGCTGCCTTTTGCAACAGCAGCTCAATTCTGAGTTTTTTTTTTTCTTCCTCTCACTTTCTGATCCGGTGACAATTTTCTGATCCAGCGACACCTTACACTCCTTATACATCACGGACACACAAATCACCCCAAATGTCTCCCGATCCGGTGGACGGAGCCACTGTTTATAGCAGGAGACGGTACAGCAGGGAACAGCTGCTAGCACTCAACCGCCACTTGGTGCTAACGGAAAAACTCGACATACCGGGAGAACTGAGGCGAAAACGACGTGGGTGTTGGGCTGGAGTAAGACGGCGGGCAAGAAATATAAGGCACAGACCCACCCTCCCATCCATTGTTATGGGGAATATACGATCGATACTGGGAAAGGTAGATGAGTTAGCGGCTATCTCCCGCTACGATAGCATATACCGGGAGTGTAGCCTGTTCCTGTTCACAGAGACTTGGCTAACAGGACTAGCAGCAGATGCTAACATTGAACTGGAGGGTTTCCACGTGATACGGGCAGACCGAACACCAGACAGTGGCAAAGCAAGGGGCGGTGGAGTGATAATGTATGTTAACAACAACTGGTGCAGACCGGGATATATCACTGTTAAACAACAACACTGCAGCAAAGACATTGAGTCGCTAGCTGTTAGCATCTGGCCTACATATCTCCCGAGGGAATACTCACACGTGATCTGCATTGTTATTTATGCAAATCCGACGGCGAACGCTGGGACAGCGCGTGACGTCATCCACTCAGTAACTGGCAGGCTGCAGACAGAACACCCAGATGCTCTTGTCCTCATCTCAGGTGATTTCAACCATGTTTCACTGTCTCCCATTCTACCCACGTTCACCCAGTATGTCACATGCCACACTAGAGACAATAAAACACTGGACTTATTCTACGCAAACACTAAGGAGGCGTACACCTCATCACAACTCCCCCCACTCGGGAGATCGGATCACAACTTGGTTCATCTCCGGCCGGTGTACAAACTCCTAGTGCACAGACAACCTCCGGTCATGCGCACAGTGAAGTTATGGTCTGAGGAGGCAATGGACGCTCTAAAGGGCTGTTTTGAAACCACCGCCTGGGAGCAGCTCTACGATCCACATGATGAGAACATCGATGGCCTCACTCACACCATCACGGACTACATCAGCTTCTGTGTGGACAACACCGTTCCCACCAAGACCATACGGTGTTGCTCAAACAACAAACCCTGGATCAACCCTGAGATAAAAACACTTCTGAGAGAGAAGAAGAGGATCTTCAGGTCGGGGAACAGGGAGATGCTGAAGTCCGTACAGAGGGAGCTGAGGAGAAAGATCAGAGAAGGCAAGGACAGCTTCAGGAAGAAGATGGAGGACAAGCTGCAACAGAGCGACATCAGCGGGGTCTGGAGAAACCTTAAAACCATCTCTGGGCTCCAGAATACCTCCCCCCAGGCCACGGGGGGCAGGGAGTGGGCGAACAATCTGAATCTGTTTTTCAATATGTTTGACCAACCACCCTCCCCCCTGACTGCACAAAAACCACTGCTGCCTCTGAAGACATCAAGTCCTGCTGCCCACTCCCCACTCCACCAACACCCCCCAACTCCCAACACACAGCCCCCCAACCTGACCCTCACTAAGACCCAGGTGAGGACGGAGCTGAGGAAGATCAAGGCGAGGAAGGCGTCGGGACCGGACGGCATCAGCGCAAAGCTCCTCAAGTCCTGTGCAGACCAGCTGTGTGGGATTGTGGAGCACATCTTCAACCTGAGCCTGAAGCTGGGGAGGGTACCACAGCTGTGGAAAACATCTTGTGTGGTACCTGTACCAAAGACTTCCCACCCCAAAGATCTGAACAGCTACAGACCAGTGGCCCTGACGTCCCACATGATGAAGACCCTGGAGAGACTGCTCCTTGCTCACCTCCGCCCCCTGGTGGGACCAGCGATGGATCCACTCCAGTTCGCCTACCAGCATGGCATTGGGGTGGAGGATGCGGTGATCTTCCTCCTTCACCGTTCTCTGTCCCACCTGGAGAAGCCCAGGAATGCGGCGAGGATCATGTTCTTTGACTTCTCCAGTGCTTTCAACACCATCCAACCGATGATCCTGAAGGACAAGCTGCTGTGCGCAGGGGTGGACCAGCACCTGTCATCATGGATCCTGGACTACCTCACAAACCGGCCTCAGTTTGTGAGAACCCAGGACTGTGTGTCTGACACGATCATTGGTAGCACGGGGGCCCCCCAGGGAACGGTTTTGGCTCCCTTCCTGTTCACCCTTTATACTGCTGACTTCTCACACAACTCAACACACTGCCATCTACAGAAGTTCTCTGACGACTCTGTGATCATTGGCCTCATCTCCAACGGAGATGAAGCTGAGTACAGAGGGCTTATCCAGGACTTTGTGGAATGGTGCTATCGGAACTGCCTCCAGATCAACGTGAGGAAAACTAAGGAGCTGGTGGTGGACTGCCGCAGGCAAGGACAACCCCTTACAGCACCAGTAAATATACAGGGAACAGACATCGAGATGGTGACATCCTACAAGTACCTGGGTGTTCATCTGAACAATAAACTAGACTGGTCACACAATACCGACGCACTTTACAAGAAGGGACAGCGCAGGCTGTTCCTACTGAGGAGACTCAGGTCTTTTGGTGCACAAGGGGCGCTGCTGAAGTCATTCTATGACACGGTGGTGGCATCAGCCATCACTTTTGGAGTGGTCTGCTGGGACAGTGGCATTACAGCAGCCGATAGGAAGAGACTGAACAAACTGATCAAGAAAGCTAGCTCTGTCCTGGGGCAGCGCCTTGACCCAATGGAGGAGACCGGAGAGAGAAGGATGGTAGCTAAACTGTCATCTCTGCTGGAGTCCGAGCTCCACCCTATGCAGGACATACTGAATGCACTGAGGAGCTCATTTAGCAGCAGACTACATCATCCTAGGTGCACAACCGAGAGGTTTCGCAGGTCCTTCCTACCTACGGCTGTCAGACTGTACAACCTAAGCAGGGCTGCTCGCAGAGATAGCAAAAAGACGTGACAACCTAATAGTATTGAATGAAAAAGACGCAATGGACTTACACAATGGTCCCCTCCGGTATACAACTAGGAAAATACCGGTCGCTATGGAGGGTGAGAATATGTATGGGTACATAATCATACCATGTAGGATAACTAAGTAGACGGTTGTGCCGTTTCATTCCATCTAGCTACAATGCTCTGCACTGTGTGTGTTTATATATTTATATATTTATTCCATCTAGCAACAATGCTCCACACTGTGTGTGTTTATATATTTACATATTTATTCCATCTAGCTACAATGCTCCACACTGTGTGTGTGTTTATATATTTACATATTTATTCCATCTAGCTACAATGTTCCACACTGTGTGTGTTTATATATTTACATATTTATTCCATCTAGCTACAATGCTCCGCACTGTGTGTGTTTATATATTTGCATATTTATTCCATCTAGCTACAATGCTCCGCACTGTGTGTTTATATATTTACATATTCATTCCATCTGTGACGATGGAGTGTCACCACTGTATGACTTGTTGTATGTGTTATTGTGTTGTATTTATAATATGGTAAATGTTATTATGATTGTTTGTAAAAGTTGCACACATTATTTAGGGATCTGTCTTTTGTTTAATTTGAATGCCCTTGGGAGATAATTGTATGGTTAAGTATTTGGTAAAATAATTGATTATAATTTATTTCACATACCTTTGCCAACATGCTTCCTGTGGGTGTCCGGGCAAAAGACTCCGTTAGGGGTTGAGGGCCTTATATAGGACACCAGCAGGAAGGAAGCATGTATGGTAAGTTAGAGGGGTGGTTTAGCTTTGTAAATAAGGGTTTTGAACTATTTATTTAATTATTTATATTGTTATTTATTATATGTTATTTATATTGTATAGTCGGGAAAGTATTTATGTATTTTTAGAGATCAGTGGATATGTGTAAACAATGGAAATGTTTATTGTTTTACCTGGGGTTATGGTAGGGGCTAATTAGCCCTAATTATCTCCAGTTAGTATAAAACAGGTGTGATGATTGATAGAGATGATCGATTGTGGATTGTTGCTGAGAATCGTGTCGGATGTTTTTGGAACTATTTAAATGTAAGATTATTGAAATAAAATCAGAAAATTGGAACCGAAGATTTTGCCTCAGACCATGCCACTTCCTCACACCATCTAGCTACAATACTCCGCACTGTGTGTTTATATACTCATATATTTATTCCATCTAGCTACAATGCTCCGCAATGTGTGTCTAGATATATATATTTATATTTATATGTGCATATGTATACTCGCTGCTCTTGTTTTTCTCTTACCTTCTGATTGTTGCTCTGAGTGTTGCTATCCCTGTGCTGTTGCAATCCTGGAATTTCCCCACTGTGGGACTAATAAAGGCTTATCTTATCTTATCTTATCTTAATCTCCAAAAGTACAATGGAAGGCAGAGCCTTCAGTTATCAAGCTCCTCTCCTGTGGAACCAGCTGCCAATCTGGATTCGGGAGTCAGACTCGATCTCTGTTTTTAAGAATAGGGTTAAAACCTTCCTTTTTGATATAGCCTACAATTAGGGAGGGATCATGTGTTTCTGAACGCTCCCTTAGTTATGCTGCTAATAGGTTTAGTCAGCCGGGGGACCTCCAGTAATGCATTGGGCCTCACTCCTTTCTTCACTCTGAATGAATTTTTTTTTTTTTTTGCTGGTCATTAACATCTGTTTGTTCTCTCCCATAGATAGAGTCCCCATCGTGCTGTTTGCTCTCTACATGTCTGTTCTTTTCATCCTCTCTATCCCCTCACCCCCCAGCCAGTCGCAGCAGATGACTGCCTCTCCCTGAGCCTTGTTCTGCTAGCGGTTTCTTCCTGTTAAAAGGGAGTTTTTCCTCTCCACCGTCGCCAAGCGCTTGCTCACAGGGGATCGTCTGATTGCTGGGGTCTTTCTTCAACTGTGGGGGTCCCCCCTACAGTTGAAAGTGCTATGAGATGACTGTTGTTGTGAAATGGCGCTATATAAATAAAGTTGAATTGAATTGTCCGCAAACTTGATGATGTGGTTGGTGTTGTAGGCTGGTACACAGTCATGGATAAGCAGGGTGAAGAGCAGAGGGCTGAGCCCACACCCTTGTGGGGACCCTGTGCTCAGTGTGATGGTCTGGGAGGTGTTGCTGCCAACCCACACGTTCTGTGACCTCCCTGTGAGAAAATCCAGCATCCAGTTACAGAGAGAGGTTTTGAGTCCCAAGTGTCTGAGTTTTTGTATCAGGTGCTGGGGGATCATTGTGTTGAATGCTGAACTGAAGTCCAAGAACAGCATTCGCACGTAGAAGTTTTTTGAGTCCAGGTGGGTGAGGGCTGGATGGAAAACGGCAGCGATGGCATCTTCTGTGGATCTGTTTGACCTGTATGCAAACTAGGATGGGTCATGGGAGGGAGGGAGGATGGACTTGATGTTCTGCATGACGAGCCACTTGAAGCACTTTGTTATAATGGTGATCAGTGCTACGGGCCGGTAATCATTGTAGCTGGATGGGACGGGCTTCTTTGAGACTGGTATTATGGTGGCAGTTTTGAAACATGTGGGGAGAACAGCTTGAGTCAGGGAGATTTTGAAGATGTCGGCCAGGACATTCTTGAGCTCCTCTGCACAATCCTTCAGGACGCAACCTGGTATGTTGTCTGGGCCAGCTGCCTTGCGTGGGTTGATCCTGCAGAGGGTCCTCTTCACGCTAGCCAGATCCAGACTCATGGTCTGCTCGTCCGGCGGAGGAGTGGTCTTCTGTGCTGATATGCTGCTCCACGCTTCAAAGCGGCCAAAGAAGTCATTTAGGTTGTTGAGCAGTTTTGTGTCACTCATACAGGTCTGAGGTGGAGATTTGTAGTTGGTGAGGGTCTTTATGCCACGCCAGAAAGAATGTGCATCTCTGGTGTTGCTGAAGTGGCCAGATATTTTCTTGCTGTCGTGTCGTTTTGCCTTCTTGATACTACAGGACAGTTTTGCCCTAGCTGTTAGTCCTTAACATCCTGTTAGTCCTGCAGTGTTTCCGGCCCTGAAGGCTGCGTCCCGAGCCCTCAGGAGCCTGCGGACCTTTGCTGTCATCCATGGGCTGCACGGTGGCGCAGTGGTTAGCACTGCGGCAGCACAGTTTACCCTTGGCCGGGGGATTGTGGGGATCGTGGGATCGATCCCAGCCCCCGACCAACAGTGATCTGTGTGGAGTTTGCATGTTCTCCCCGTGTTGCGTGGGTTTACTCCGGGATTTCTCCGGTTTCCTCCCACATGCCAAAAACATGCATGTTAGGTTAATTGGCTGTTCTAAATTGTCCCTAGATATCTGTTTCCTATAGGCCCTTAGAATAGAGGGTTAGTATTAATGAAAGCGCTTTGAGTGGTCTTTGTGACTAGAAAAGCGCTATATAAGTGCAGGTTAGTTAGTAGTTAGTTCTGGTTAGCACGAACAGTGATGGTTTTGCAGTGAGTGGCATCATCAATACATTTTGCTATGTATGCCACAACAACCTCGGTGTACTCCTCTAGGTTTGTGTGTCCATTGTGAGTGGCTGCATGCTTGAAAGTGTCCCAGTCTGTAGTGCTGAAGCAGTCTTTTAGAGCATCAGAGGCCCCCTCTGGCCACATACATACCTGCTTTTTTGTTGGTCTGATTGTTTTCACTCTGGGTTTGTATGCCGGCCTTAACAGGATGGTGACGTGATCAGAGAAACATGGGGGGGGGGGGAGGCTCTGTATGCTTTCTTATGAGTTTTGTACATCAGGTCCAGCAAATTGTCTCCACTTGTTGGAAAGTCTATAGATAGATAGATAGATAGATAGATAGATAGATAGATAGATAGATAGATAGATAGATAGATAGATAGATAGATGTACTTTATTGATCCCAAACTGGGAAATTACAGTGAAACAGCAGCATGACAGTAGACGACCAAACAGAAACACACACATGACAGACAAAGGGATTATCCGTGGAAAGTAAAACTAACACAACTATAAAATCTATATATGTCATAGCTTAATATATGATGACCCGTATAAAAACACATGAATTATCCCATTGCACAAAGGACTGTTAGGAGCAGAGTGAAATGTGAGGTACCAGTTAGTCTGTAAGGTGCAGTGTGGCAGCATTGTTATGACCAGAATACAACATCATAGTGAATTATTGTACAGTGAAATTGCATTTTTCAGGAAAGATTTCCTGTACCTGGCCGTTCAACAGCGAAGCTGTAGTAGTCTACTGGAGAAAGTGCTTCGCTGTCTGTCTAGTATGTGGTGGAGGGGGTAATCAGGATTGTCCATGATGGATCGCAGTTTGTTTAGTGTTCTCTCCACCACTGTCTCAAAGGTCTCCGGTCTGAGACCAATTATAGAGCCAGCCCTCTTGATAATCTTGACAAGTCTGTTGGTGTCTCTGGCCCTGATACTGCTACCCCAACAGACAGCAGCAAAGAAGATGGTGCTGGCGACAACGGTCTGGTAGAAAAGCTCCAGCATCCTGCTGCACACGTTGAAGGATCTCAACTTCCTCAGGAAGTAGAGTCTGCTCATCCCCTTCTTGTGCGCAGCATCGTTGTTGGATCTCCAGTCCAACCCACTGCTGATCCTGACACCCAGATATTTGTAGTCCTCAACCACTCCCACATCCCCCCCCCTAATCTGCAGTGGCTGAGAAGGCGTCTTCCTCTTCCTGAAGTCGATCACCATCTCTCTGGTCTTGCTGACGTTCAACCTCAGATGATTCTGCTCCATCCACTCCACAAATCTGTCTGCCAGTGCCCTGTACTCCCCCTCCTCTCCTCCTCTTATACACCCCACCACAGCTGAGTCGTCAGAGAATTTCTGCAGGTGGCATGACTGTGTTGTACTGAAAGTCAGTGATGTATAAGGTAAAGAGAAAAGGAGACAGCACAGTCCCCTGTGGAGCTCTCGCATCACTAACCACCACTCCAGACAAGACATTGCCCAGCCGGACAAACTGTGGTCTGCCAGTCAGGTAGTCAGTAATCCAGGAGATCACAGAGCTGTCAACTCCCATCACCCACAGCTTCTCACCCAGCAGCAGTGGCTGGATGGTGTTAAAGGCACTGGAGAAATCAAAAAAAGTGATTCTCACAGCATCTCCTCCACCATCCAGGTGCAGATGGGCTCGTTGCATCAGGTAGATGACAGCATCTTCAACTCCTAAATGGGGCTGATATGCAAACTGCAGAGGGTCCAGCCACGTCTTCACCTGTGGCCTCAGGTGGGCTAAGACCCGTCTCTCCAGGACCTTCATCACATGAGATGTGAGGGCAACTGGTCGATAGTCGTTCAGGTCCGATGGAGATGACTTCTTGGGGACAGGATCCAGGCAGGATGTCTTCCACAGCACCAGTACTCTCTCCGGACTCAGGCTTAGGTTGTACAGGTGCTTCAGCACCGGAGCTAGTTGGTTGGCACAGGTCCTCAGGGTCCTGGCGAAGATGCCATCAGGGCCCTCCGCCTTCCCCTGGCGGAGTCTCTCCAGCTGTTTCTCCACCTGGTCTGTAGTCACCGTGAAGTGAGGGAGGGTCCTGGTGCCCCCTGAGGAGGAGGAGGAGGAGGAGGAGGAGGAGGAGGAGGAGGAGGGGGGAGATAGAGAGAGGTTCTGCACAGGAGGGTGGGTGGGGAGGGGTGTGTGGTGGTCTGGTTGTGTTGCTGGGGTGACAGGCTGTGAGTTGAACCTATTAAAAAACAGATTCAGTTCCTCAGCTCTCTCCTGGCTCCCAGATGGCTGCCTGACTCTGCCCTTGAACCCAGTTATTTGTTTCATTCCCTCCCACACATCTTTAGCGTTGTTTTGCCTGAGTTTATCTTCCAACTTCCTCCCATAATTGTCCTTGCATCTCCTCAGCATCTTTCTCAGCTCATGCTGCACTCCCCTCAGCTTCTCCTTGTCTCCAACCTAAAAGCTCTCTTCTTTTTGTTCAGAAGTGCTTTCAGGTCACTCGTGACCCATGGTCTGTTTTTGGAGAAGCAATGTACCGTCTGTGCTCCCATGGTTGTGTCTTCACAGAATCTGTTGAATTCTGTGATGCAATCAGTCATATTGTCTATGGCCACCCCATGTGGTTCACAGAGTACGCTCCAGCCTGTCGTCTCGAAGCAGTCCTGTAGTGCATCAGCAGTCTCCTGTGTCAACCTCCTCACAGTCTGTGTATAAGCAGGCTGCCTTTGCACAAGGGGAACATACTTGGGTGTTAGCATGACCATTCAGTGATCTGATTTGCCAATGGGGGTAGAGCTGTGGCACTATATGCATCTCTGACATTGGCATACAGAAAATCCAGTGTTTTGTTTTCTCTGATGGGATAGTCAACAAACTGAAAGTTTGGTAATGTTTTTCCCACTGAGATATGATTAAAATCACTCGTGATGGCCATGAATGCATCTGGGTGCTTCTCCAGTAATTTGGCCGCAGTGGAGCTGATGACGTCACAGGCCACCGCTGCATCAGCTGATGGAGGGACGTAGATGATAATAATTAAGGCACACTTCATTTCTCATGGCATATAATAAGGTCTCATACACACAGCCAGCAGTTCAATGTCCGGGCTGCAGCACTTTTCCTTCACATGAATATGTCCAGCATGACACCACTGTTCATTAACAAGAGGTGCCACTCCTCCTCCCCTCTTTTTCCTGCTGTTTTTCATGTGTCTGTCCCCCCTATGTAGTCTTGAAGCCAGGTATCGCTACATTTACATCCGGGATCTGTGAGTGTAACTATGTCTCCGAAAAACACATGATACTACACTCACGATACTCCTTTTGTGTCCTGACCAGCCCTGTAAGCTCATCTGTTTTATTTCCCAGCGATCGCACATTCCCGGTGATGACCATCAGTACAGCCGGCTTATGCTTCCTCCTCCTCCTTCTCAGCTTTGCTCCAGCCCTTCGCCCGCGGCGTCTCCTCTTCAGCTCAACCGGGATGAGGGCTTCACTGCCGGCCGCAGCGCTCCAGGCGCCGGCGTCCTCAGCGCAATCAACTGTTCGTGTGTGTAAACAATGCGTCCACCCCCACCTCTGATCTCCATTGCCTGAGGAAGAGAAAAGAAAAGAAAAAACTAGAGAAAGACCGGGCTAAAATAGAGAAAAATTTGGTCCAGTCTTTATCCAAGTATTCCTACAGAGCCCTGGTTAATAAGAGACACACTATATACAGAAATAAACAGAAACACAAAGACACGAGAGTTGCTGCTGGTATGGCCGCCCTGCCCCCGGCGCCATAAAAAAAGTAAAGATAAAAACACAGCAGTTCCGCGCATCACGTTGTGTAATTCTCAGGAGCTGTATGTGGTCGATTTTGTTGTCTAGTGAGCATATGTTGGCCAGAATGAGTGAAGGAATTGGCAGTCTGTCTGGGCTAGCGGTTAGGTTCAGATACCTCCACATTTATCTCTTTTGTCTCCGCTCACACCGTCTATGGCGTCTCCATTTGGGATGAGACATGGCAGTCGAGTCCGGGCTGTGGAGGACTGGTGGAGAATACCCAGGTCACAGAGATCCTCTGTAACGCTCTGGTCCAGGACATAATGTTTGGTCATATTCCTTATCTCCAGAAGGCTGTGGCAACTGTAGCTTGTGTGCAGCATCATATTCAGACATTAACCTGTTGAACTCTGTTCAACTTCCCTAAAAACGCCTAAAAATAACATGCCCAAAGTAAATCAAAAGCTGTTCTTCAACCCTTTGCAGCATCTTCATGGAGTTAGTCTCATTTAAAAGAAAACACTGAATTTTTTGGCAAAACAGTCATAATCTCTCTAAGTGCTCCTGCCACTGAGTAACAAGAAAGTTCGCCTGGGTGTTTTTTTAGATACAAATGCTTGCAAATAACATACAGCTGTCAGATACTGGCTGGAAAACACAACAGAAATGTAGAACCAAGTGTTTTCAAGCTCAGGTCAAAATTTTGTAAAAATACCACAAAAAATGAATATATTACACAACTTTTTTCTCAGGTTGTAACAAGGCTGTGTCTGTACTGGAAAACCGGAAATACAGCTTTTTTTTTCAGTGCGCACTGAGACGCACTAAGATGTAGAGACGTGACCGCCCGCGGAATTCACAGAGTTCAAGGGGTTAAACACATGAATATACACTTAAGCATAATTTAAACAACACTGGCACAAAACACAAAGAGAAAAGAGAAGCCACTGTATGTTCACGCACCACCATTGGCAGTTTTTGTTTTGCCTGCTCCATTATGAAGGAGAGGAGAACAAAAGTGGCGAAGAAGGAGAGCAACAAGACAACAAGATCGATTTTTAAACATGAAGGAGGAGAACAACAACAATTTATGTAAAACTGTTGGAAAGACTTTCCCGGACGCCAAAAAGTGAAATTGCTCATACCCCTCTGTTAATGAAAGGAAAACCCACAATGGTCACCGAAATAACTTGAATCTGACAAAAGTAGTAATAAATAAAAATTCTATGAAAATTAACCAATGAAAATCAGACAATGCTTTTGAATTGTGGTTCAACAGAATTATTTTAAAAAACAAACTCATGAAACAGGCCTGGACAAAAATGATGGTACCCCTAGAAAAGATTGAAAATAATGTGACCCATAGGGATATGTTCAACCAAGATGTGTCCTCTAATTAACATCACAGGTGTCTACAAACTTATAATCAGTCAGTCGGCCTATTTATTGGCAAGTAGTCACTGTGCTGTTTGGTGTCATGGTGTGTACCACACTAAACATGGACCAGAGGAAGCAAAGGAGAGAGTTGTCTCAGGAGATTAGAAAGAATATTATAGACAAGCATGTTAAAGGTAAAGGCTATAAGACCATCTCCAAGCAGCTTGATGTTCCTGTGACTACAGTTGCACATATTATTCAGAAATTTAAGATCCACGGGACTGTAGCCAACCTCCCTGGACGTGGCCGCAGGAGGAGACGGATAATACCAACGGTAACAAAACAGCCCAGAACAACCTCTAAACATATTCATGGTGAACTCCAAGGTCAAGGTACATCAGTGTCAGATCGCACCATCCGTCGTTGTTTGAGCCAAAGTGGACTTCATGGGAGACGACCAAGGATGACACCACTGTTGAAAACAAATCATAAAAAAGCCAGACTGGAATTTGCCAAACTGCATGGTGACAAGCCACAAAGCTTCTGGGAGAATGTCCTATGGACAGACGAGACAAAACTGGAACTTTTTGGCAAGGCACATCAGCGCTATGTTCACAGACGCAAAAATGAAGCATACCAAGAAAAGCACACTGTCCTTACTGTGAAACATGGAGGAGGTTCTGTTATGCTGTGGGGCTGCTTTGCTGCATCTGGCACAGGGTGTCTTGAATCTGTGCAGGGTACAATGAAATCTCAAGACTATCAAGGTATTCTAAAGAGAAATGTGCTGCCCAGTGTCAGACAACTTGGTCTCAGTCGCAGGTCATGGGTCTTGCAAATGGATAATGACCCAAAACACACAGCTAAAAACTCCCAAGAATGGCTAAGAGCGAAACATTGGAGTATTCTAAAGTGGCTTTCTATGAGCCCTGATCTAAATCCTATTGAACATCTGTCGAAGGAGCTGAAACCTGCCGTCTGGAGAAGGCACCCTTCAAACGTGAGACAACTTGGGCAGTTTGCTCATGAGGAGTGGACCAAAATACCTGCTGAGAGGTGCAGAAGTCTCATTGACAGTTATAGAAATCATTTGATTGCAGTGATTGCCTCAAAAGGTTGTGCAACAAAATATTAAGTTAAGGGTACCATCATTTTTGTCCAGGCCTGTTTCATGAGTTTGTTTTTTAAAATAATTCTGTTGAACCACAACTCAAAAGCATTGTCTGTCTTTCATTGGTTAATTTTCATAGAATTTTTATTTATTACCACTTTTGTCAGATTCAAGTTTTTTCTGTGACCATTGTGGGTTTTTCTTTCATCAACAGAGGGGTACCAACAATTTTGTCCACGTCTGTATATATATATATATATATATATATATATATATATATATATATATATATATATATATATATATATACTGCTCAAAAAAATAAAGGGAACACTTTGAAATCACATCAGATTTTTTTTTTTGTAACTTAGATTTTTATTCATTTGTCATCATATATATTGCATTCAGATCACAGTCTACATTTAAAAACAAAGGGGCTAGAGTAAGAAAGAAAAAAAAGGGAAAAAAAGGGGGGGGGACAAATGTTGGAGCATCAAGTTTTTAGTTTCCATCTCTTAATTCTTCTGGTTTTTCCAGTGTCTTTGGTTATTCTTTCAATTTCTGTCTCGTTGTTGCACTTTGTAGTGTGTCCATTTTTGCCATTTTTTTTTCATATAGTCCTTCTTGCATTCTTTGTCGATATGTTAGTTTTTCCATCATACATATGTCCTCAACAATGTCAGTCCATTGCTCTTGGTCAGGAAGAACTTCTGATCGCCATTTTTTTGTGATTGTTTTTTTACATGCAATCAACAAGATTTTAACTAGATATCTGTCCTCAGCCTGTATTACATTGTCTCTTTTAAGATTACATAAGTACATCAGGTTACAGTTCATTGGTATATTATATCCTAATATCCTCTGTATTGTCACATGTATAGATTTCCAGAATGATGATATTTTGCTGCATTTCCAAAACATATGTGAGTGGTCTGCATTTTGAGCCCCACATCCCCTCCGGCATAAAGATTGGGTATTTGTATATTTTCCTTGAATCTGTGGTGTAATGAAAAAGCGAATCAGGTTTTTCCATCCAAATTCCCTCCATGTCCTTGAATTTGTTGATGTGTGTTGTGTTTTCCATATTTCCAGCCAGCTTTCTTCTGTTATGTTTAAATTGAGCTCTTTCTCCCATTTCTCCTTTATATAGTTACTTGAATGTTTGTTTGCCATAAGTTTCTGATATAGCTTTGAAATAATTCTTATTTTATTTCCTGCATATGAGCTTAAAATGAATTGTATAATCTCGCTCACATCTGTTTGGAGGTTATGCCTAATCTTCCTCATATAATAATCTCTCATCTGCAGATATCTGAAGAATTCCGATCTTTCTAGTTGTAAATTTTCTTCTGATGTTTACAAAGCTCCCGAGATCTTTTTTCCGATATTGCCCCATGCTGTGATTCCCTTGTTCACCAGATTTTTGTATCCCCTATCTTGCTTTGCCGGTTCAAACTGACTGTCAAATGCTACCCATTTCAATGGTTTTATGTCTTCCTTTATATTATACTTTTGTACTATTTTATACCACAGTTCCAAAGTAAATTTAGTGATTGGGTCTATTTGTTTGATTTGCTTATATGCATCTTTATCTCCTATTATGCTTTGTACTGGGAGTCCCTCAATTTCCTTTTCCATTTCTTTCCATTTTGCCTCATATCCTTCGTCGCACCAACATATGATATATCTTATTTGTGCTGAGTAGTAATATTCCTTTAGACTCGGTAGGTCCATGCCTCCTTTCTCTTTTGGTAACTGGAGAGTTTTATATTTCACTCTTGGCTTTTTACCTCCCCAAACAAATCTTGATATCATCCTGTCCCACTTTGAGAACTGGGCACCTGGAATCTCTGTTGGTAGAGCCTGGAAGAGGTAAAGTAATCTAGGTTGTATGCTGATTTTGACTGTCTCAATTTTTGAATTCAGATCCATATTTAAGATTGACCATCTATCAATATCTTTTTTTTATTTCTTGTTCCAACCTATCATAGTTTGCTTTATAGATTTTGCTTAGATCTTTAGGTATGTTCACTCCAAGGTATTTTATTTCTTTTTGTTTCCAGTTTAGTTTGATCTTATCAGTTATCTGGTTTAGAGGGTTATAGTAGTGGAATGTCAGTATTTGTGTTTTTGTTATGTTTATCTTGTATCCTGATAATTTTCCAACATTTTCTATCAAGTTCATCATTTCCATTATTGATTCATCTGGTTGTTCAAGGTAAACTATAATATCGTCTGCAAATAGCCCAATCTTGTGTTCCGCCCCCTTTATTGTTACACCTTTTAATTTCTTATTTTGTCGTATCGCTTGAGCCAGTGGCTCTATGAACAGAGCAAACAAGGTGGGCGATAAGCAGCATCCCTGCCTGGTTGATCTTTGTATATTTACTTTGTCTGTTAAGCTACTGTTTATCTTGATTCTTGCCACAGGTTCTTGATACAGCGTCCTTATGCATTGCACTGATTTTTCGTTAAATCCAAAGCGCTCCAGTACACTATATAGGAATTTCCAGTTAACCCTGTCAAATGCTTTTTCTGCGTCTAAACTCATTATTACTGCGCTTTTCTTTTCTTTATGTATTTGATTAATTATATGTATTGTTCTCCTGATATTGTCATGTGTTTGACGTCCCTCTATGAAACCAGTTTGATCATCTTCTATCAATTCCGTCAAGAATGTCTTTATTCGTTTACATATAATTGTTGTATATATTTTATAATCCACATTTAATAAAGAGATTGGTCTATAGTTTCCACATTGTTCTCTAGCTTTCCCTGGCTTTAAAATAACTGAAATAATGGCTTTGTTCCATGATGGAGGTATTTTGTTGTTGTTCAATGCCCAATTAAATGACTTTAGGAGCTGTGGTGTGAATTCTTCTATAAACAGTTTATAAAACTCAGATGGGTATCCATCACTACCTGGTGATTTACCGTTTTTAAGTGACTTAATCACATCTCTAATCTCTTGTGTTGTTATTTCTGCTGTTAGCTTTTCATTTTGTTGATTTCCTATTGATGGCAAGTCCAATGTGCATAGAAATTTTTTAATATCCTTAGTAATTGTTTCTTCAGGTTGCGAGTATAGTTCTTGATAGAAATTATGGAATATTTCTTCGATGTTTTCTGGGTTAACTGTGGTTTTATTTGTGATGGGGTCTTTAATCTTATATACATTATTCACTGTTTGTTGTTTTCTTAACCGTTTTGCCAGCAATTTTGTGGCTTTTGGTCCCGTTTCATAATATTTTTGCTTTAGATATCTATTTTTCCTTTCAATTTCATCTATTTGTGTTTCTTTTATCTTTATTTTTTCTTCTTTAATTTCTTGATATATTTTTGGGTCATTTGTGCTTTGATGTTTACGTTCTAATTCCCTCAGTCTCTCACATCTTTGTTCATATGTTTCCAGTTTAGACTTATTTGCTTTTCCTGTTTCAACAATTAATTTATCTCTTAACACGGCTTTTAGTGCATCCCATAGTATTGTTGGGTCTACTTCTTCATTGTTATTCTCTTGGATATACTCGTTTATGTTTACTTTTATTCTTTCTTTCATTTTCTCATCATTTAACAGTCCTGCATTAAGTTTCCATGTTGTTTGTCGTTTTCTATTGTTTAAATACAGTATATTTCCATGTATATAGGATTATGATCTGATATTTCTGCCCCTCCAATCCGACAAGTTCTCACCCTGTGTCTGTCACCTTCATTCATAAGGAAGTAATCTATTTTAGAGTGTACTTTATGGACTGCTGAATAATGTGTATAGTCTTTTTCGAGTGGGTGCAGGTCCCTCCATATGTCTACCATACCCATTTCTGCCAGTGAGGTTCTTATGAACTTTGTTACATGTTTTTTTGTCTTCTTAACACTTGTTGTGTCAACTTCATGATGCATGACAGCATTTAAGTCTCCTCCACAAATTAGGACTCCTTCACTATGTGTTGCTATGAGATCAAACATGTTGAAAAAAACCCTTGTCACTTTCTGGTGGGGCATAGATGTTCACTAATGTGATCTGCATACCATCTATTCTTCCCTTTATTATTACATACCTGCCTTCTTTATCCTGGATTTCTTGTTCACATTCAAATTGTAATTTTATTTGAAATTAGTATCATAACCCCCCTTTTAGTTCCTCCCTTAAATGAACTGTAGTAGGAGTTCTTATAGCCAAATTTCTTTAGTTTCACATGTTCTGTCTTGCTCAAATGTGTCTCTTGCATAAATATAATTTCGGCTTTTTCCTTCTTGAATTTTCTTATTATTCTTTTCCTTTTAACAGGTGAGTTCAGGCCATTCACGTTTAGTGTCATTATCTTAAGATTTTTGCCCATATTCATGTTTTTCCATTTTTTTAACTTGTGCTCCTAGCCCCTTTAACAACAAAAATAACACATATTTATATAAAAACACATTAAAAAATCTCGACCTCCGTACTTTGGGCCTTTCTTCTGCCCAATGGTCCCTGTTGGTGGGTGGAGGGAATGTCCTCACCGAGTGAGGGGCCCTCCCTAGACCTGTAGTTACTATCCAAGTAATAGTCATTAGTCTAGAAATGTCCAACAAAAATCACTTAGACCTCTCCTAGCCTTTTGTTTCTCTTTTGCCTTGTCTTCTTGGCCTTCATTTCTTCTGTGCCTTTCTTAATCTTTGTTATGATCTAGGCTTTCAGTTGAAAGCCTTGCAGTTTTTCCTGGGCCCGCTGCTCCACGTCTCTCCCTCTTCTTCTGCCGTTCACTCGCCTCCACTCCGGCTGTCGTGATGCGTTCAGTGCCGCCGCTGCTCCAGCCGCTTCCTCCGGCACGCTCACCACAAGGCCCCGCTCCATCATGTCCCACGCTGCCTCTCTGGCTGTGTTGTCTTCACGCCGTCCTCCCAATGAATCCTCATCTTCGTTAGCGGCGTTTGGAATCTAATTTTTTTCTCCTTCAGCGTTTTTTTTAATGTTGGCATATTTCTTTCTCTGCTGCACAATTTCTGTCGGGTAGACATGATCAAAGAATTGGGCTGCACGGTGGCGCAGTGGTTAGCACTGCGGCAGCACAGTTTACCCTTGGCCGGGGGATTGTGGGGATCGTGGGATCATGGGTTCGATCCCAGCCCCCGACCAACAGTGATCTGTGTGGAGTTTGCATGTTCTCCCCGTGTTGCGTGGGTTTACTCCGGGATTTCTCCGGTTTCCTCCCACATGCCAAAAACATGCATGTTAGGTTAATTGGCTGTTCTAAATTGTCCCTAGATATCTGTTTCCTATAGGCCCTTAGAATAGAGGGTTAGTATTAATGAAAGCGCTTTGAGTGGTCTTTGTGACTAGAAAAGCGCTATATAAGTGCAGGTTAGTTAGTTAGTTAGTTAGAATATCTGTTTGTCGCCGATTCGTATCTTTTTTTTCCACGCTTGTGTCAGGATTCTTTCCTTTACATTTAAAGGAAGGATTCTTTCCTTTACATTTCCTTTCCTTTACATTCTTTCCTTTTCCGGGCAGCACGGTGGTGCAGTGGTTAGCACTATTGCCTTACAGCTAGAAGGTTCCTGGTTCGAATCCCCAGGTTGGCAGGGGTTGGAACCTTTCTGTGTGGAGTTTGTATGTTCTCCCTGTGCTGCGTGGGTTTACTCCGGGGGCTCCGGTTTCCTCCCACAATCCAAAGACATGCATGTTAGGTTAATTGGCTGTTCTAAATTGTCCCTAGATATCTGTTTCCTATAGGCCCTTAGAATAGAGGGTTAGTACTAGTGAAAGCGCTTTGAGTGGTCTTTGAGACTAGAAAAGCGCTATATAAGTGCAGGTTAGTTAGTTAGTTACATCATATTTCAGAAAGTTTACCACAACTGACCTGGGTGGAGAGTTTGGTTTTGGGTTCTGTGCCGAGGCTCTGTGCGCTCGTTGAATCTGCAGATCCGCTTCACCGGGCAGCTCCAGCTCTTTTTTTACGAACTGATCCATGAATTTCGTCATCGAGTTGCCTTCAATGCCCCCCGGGATCCCGAAGATGCGTATATTGCTCCATCTGGACCTGCTTTCCAGGTCGGTTATTTTCTCCTGCATCCTCTGCGTTTGTGCCGTCAGGGTCTGCAGCTGCTCGTTTGCCTCGCTCTTCCAGTCTTCCAGCTCCGATATTCGGGCCTGTGCTTCTGTCATACACGCCCGTTGAGAGCGCAGCTCCTCCATGTTTTCTGCTAGCTTGCGCTCCATTTCTCTTCGGAGGCCCATAATTTCCTCCTTCATCTCTTTTTTCAGCTCCTCCTTGAGAGCCGCTAAATCCTGTTGGAGTTGCCGCTTGAAGTCTTTTAACTCTTTACCTAGATTGGCGATGCCAGTGTTCATGGTATCGAGTTTGGCGTCCTCCATTTTCCCTGCTGCAGTCACCTCGTTTTTTTGGGCCTCGTGTTCAGCGATTTCTCCTGCGTTGTTGAAGAGGAGTTCTTTAATTTTACCCTGCTTTTGTCCGTGTGCCCGGCTCCTTCGTGTTTTCATCCCTTGGTTTATTGATCCGTTTATGTCGAGTTGGCCATTTACCGATGATTTTTAATCCGGCTAGGGAGAGCTCTCTGTTTAAGCGTTATGTCTCTCCGCCATCTTCCCAGAAGTCATGAAATAGCAAATTTTTAAAGAAAAAGTTACAAATTTGAGAAAAAAAAAAAACTTTACAAATTGACAAGAAAAAAGTGCAAAATTACAACCAAAGTTGCAAATCCATCCATCCATCCATCTTCTCGGGTCATGGGGGGCTGGAGCCTATCCCAGCATCTTTGGGCGAGAGGCAGGGTACACCCTGGACAGATCGCCAGTCCATCGGACCCAAAGTTTTGAGAAAAAAGGGCAAATTTATGGCACAAAATTTGCAAATTTACAAGACAAAAGTAGCAATTGAATGGGTAAAAAAAGTTGCAAATTTATGAGAAAAATCACAAATTTTGGAGAAAAAACTGAAAATTTACAAGAAAAATACTAGTAAATGTAAGGAAAAAAATTGCAAATTAACAAGAAAAAAGTCACAAATTTAAAATTTGCAAGAAAAACTAATAAATGCGAGAAAAAAGTTGCATATTTATGAGGGAAATTTTGCAGTTGGCATTGGTGATTCAAATGCATTTATTCAGTTTTCTAACACAATGTAGAAAGGGTTACAGTATGATGATATTGGGAAAGGGGGCAGTTCTTCCCTTTTTCCAAGTTTGTGGGGGCATGCTCCCCCCCCCCCGTCCCCCCCCCCCTTCTTGATTTATGCCTATGAGTAGTACTAGTGAAGTCTTCATCACTTGTCTGTGTGTGGTTACCAAAACCCTGGTGAATGGTGTTCTTCTATTGGCAGGGTCATACATACATAATGTACATACACTCCTCTCTGTGCCTTTACTTGTGACTGAAATGCCCCAATAATTTTGTGTTCAATTTTGTTAATCCCTGAAGAAAATTCAAAGGCATCCACCAATCTCTTCATCATTCACACCTAGGGCCACTTTAGAGTAAATTTTTATTATCTTTGCGTGGGTTTTATTGGTTGTTCTCTGCCCATGGGAATGAGTATTTTGTCATAGTTATTTACATTCAGAAAATGTGTATTGCTGACCAGATGTGATGGTGTCTGTGTTGAACTTTTACCAGATGTTGAATTGCATCCACAGGGTTTGAATGGATGATCAGTATTTGAGCTAGTTTATAACATAATGATGTACAAGTATTTCTGTATGTACTGTTCTACTCCTACTCTAAACTTGAAAGTTCTTAAAGAGCTGAAGAGAGAGCGGCCCAAATTAAAAAGGCCCAAATTAAAAAGGGCCTTTTTAATGGCAGGGGTCACCAACTGGTGGACTTCAGTCCGGATCCGGACCCCGAGAGTCCTCTGTCCGGACCCCGAAGCATTTTGATACAATTTGGGGAAAAGTTAGACTGTTTTGTTTTGATGGGAAAAAGCGGGGGGGGGGGGGGTGGAACTGAGCTGCTGTACAGTATTGATGACCGCCTGAACAGATGGTATGAGCCTTTGGGTGCTCTCCTTCTCCACTGTCCCATGAACACCACTGATTCTGCATCTCCAACCACTCCAGAGTATATGCAGCAGGTCACGAAATCACGGTTCGCTGCGGGTGCCACACACACAAGGCCAACAGCTAGGACATCCACCCCGGTCAAGCACGCTGAGTTTCAGGTCTGTAGCCATGAAATAAAGTGCTGTTGTGAAATTATGTGTATTTACCGGGTCTGCGGGGCACTTCTTCCTCTATTCTGCTGAGAGTTGTCCATGCTGGGATGCAGAGGTGAGATCGTTGGTATGGAGGTCCTTATTGTAGCCTCTCATATCACATGTAAACTCAATAAAAGCTTCATGCGTTACTGAACATGAAAAGTTCCCCCTCCCCTTTGCCTGTAATCATGGAGTTACAGCTCCATCCTTGCTGTAACAGAGTTTACTGTTGAAATTTAAAAAAAAAGTGTCATAGCAATTCTGCAGTATGGAATTATATTTTGTCCATTTTCCTTTGGGTTTTTTTTTTGTCTTACAGTTTGAAACAGTTTTTCTGCACTGAAAATATTGTATAGGGTTAGGGTCCCACCTGGGACCAATCGGTCTGCTGAGGAGATATCAGAAAGCAGCTTACCTCTGCTCAGTCAGTATACATTTGATGGTCAGAAAGGCAACACCACCAGTTGCACTCTCTATGGTGGCTTTCTGTGGGTTTTGTCTCTCACTGGTTTTCCCCAAGTTAGTTACTTTTCTTTTTGGGCTTTACTCTTTTTAAGTTCTTCTGTCATTTTAATAGATTTAGTGGGTGGTTGGGTTGGCCCAAGAACACACTTTGAACCCTTGCTTTGGTTAGTTTTCTGTGTTTAGTTTACTAGTTTCCCCATTAGCGACCAAATTTTATTTCTGTCTGGGAAGGGGGGGGGGCGGGGATTTAACACCAGAAAGACTGAGATCTTGCTCCAGCCTCCTAAACAAACTGCCAACACCAACCCAGAGCTGTCCTTTGACCCACTTCAAACTGTGCACAGCTTTACTTATCTCGGCAGCACAGTCTCCATTGATAACAGCCTGGACAAAGAAGTGGAAAGGCCCATTAGTGCAGCTGAAGCAGCATATGGGAAGCTGCAGTCCAAAATATGGAAGAGACATGGCATCCAGCGAGCAATTAAGAGCAAGGTGTACGGTGCAGTGGTCCTCACCTGCCTGCTCTACTATTCTGAAAACTACACCCTGTATCGTCGCCACAGTGAGACTCCAGCACACTCAGATGAACCAGCTGAGACACCTCCTTAAGATCCGCTGGCAAGACAGGATCACTGACGTGGAAGTAAGAAGACGAGCAGGCATACCCAGTGTTGAGGCACTACTCTCGCAGAGTCAGCTGTGATGGAGTGGCCATGTAGTCCACATGGATAACTCGCAGCTTCCTAAGGCTGTCTTCTATGGTGAACTCATCAGTGGTACAAGAAACAGAGGCAGATCCAAGCTCAGGTTCAAGGACATTCTCAAAAGACACCTGAAGGTCTGCGCCATCGATGTCGATTTCTGGGAGGTTGGAGCAAGCGACTGTCTCTGGTGGAGAACTTCTGTCATAGGCTCTGTCTGTCATGCGGTGGCCCTCGCGAGCCACCATAAGACGCCACACAGTCACCAGTGAGTTTCAGTGAGTTTTATTACGGTGAAAAAGTAACAACACAAGATGCAGGAGCAATGACACATAAGTCTACACACATCCGGAGGCGTAAGGCTAAACAGCTCTCATACAGGTCCGTAGGAGGAGACGGTCATACACAGGCAAGGTTGTTGGAGTAATGGCTACACAGGCTGCTGAGGCAGAGACACACAGAGGTCTACTCACACCGGGAGGGGTAAGGCTAACAGCTCCCTTACTGGTCCTGGGGAAGCGACGGTCAACCACAGGCAGACGAGGTAGGTAACAGTCCAAAGCATCCGTAGCTCAGACGAAGAACGACTGACACTGCTGCGTCTTATCGCCGCCAGTGCCGGGCTTAAGAAGGCGAAGCACTAACGATGATAATTACAATCAGCTGACCGGCCGTTGACAGGCGGAAGCCCCACCGAGCACTTTCACAATAAGAGCCCGGTGAGGCCAGAATACAGCCCGCAACTGTCAAGGCCGGCAGCGAAACATAACTTAGCCCGAGCGCGATCAGAAGCCATGCTCGGGTCATAACAGTACCCTCCCTCCACAGGCGGACTCCGAACGCCCCAAGGAACCACCCTGCCCCCCCGCCCCCCCAGGGTGGGAGGTTGGGGGACAGATGTGGAGGGAGAGAACCAACCCATGAACAAGACCCTAAACCAGAAGGAAAAAGAATACATCAATTTCCCCCAGAACCATGACGAAACCAGAAAAAACAAGACATGACTGAAAAAAATACAAGGGATACAAAACCATAAAGAGCATAAGCACCTGACACCGAACATCTTCCCACAGGGACCACAGACAACCCGTCTAACTCCAAAGTACATAATCCCACGTGGTAAAGAACTCAAAGTAAGGATCTCTTCAAAAACCCAAACTTAACATGCCAAAATCATACTCCCAAACAACCTCAATACATGATAACTATGGAACAAGAAATACCTGGAAACACACGATAACTATGGAACAAGAAATACATGGAAACACACGATAACTATGGAACAAAAAATACATGGAAACACGCATGGAGCAATCTAAAATTGCTTGGCATAACGTGACTATGACTAGACTGTGACTTGCAAAAAAAAGAAACATGGAGCAATCTAAAATTGCTCTGACTTGACCATAACTAAACTGTGGCCTTCAAAAAGAAAACATGAGGCAATCTCAAATTGCTTTGACTTGACTATGACTAAACTGTGACTTTCCAAAAAAAGGAAACATGAGGCAATCTAAAATTGCTTTGACATAACTTAGCTATAGATAGACTGTGGCTTACAAAAAAAAGAAACATGGAGCAATCTAAAATTGCTTTGACTTAACTTTGACCAGACTGTGGCCTTCAAAAAGAAACATGAGGCAATCTAAAATTGCTTTGACTTGACTATGACTAGACTGTGGCCTTCAAAAAGAAGAAACATGAGGCAATCTAAAATTGCTTTGACTTGACTATGACTAGACTATGACTACGTGAGGCAACAAAAAAAAAATAATTGCTAAACGTACTTGACATGACTAGGCACCGTATGGGCCCACAGATAGTCCCACAAACACAGTACATGATCAGGTGGCCTGCCCCAGTCCCAGGCCCCCAGAAACAAGTCCTCTGGTGGCCGAACCAGGTCACCCCGTAGCAAACACAGTTTATTGGATGGCCAACCCAAGACGCCGAACTCACGAAGCAGTTCCTCAGGTGGCCGACCCGCATCCCACAACCACCAGGACCGTGGAGGAAATGCATGCAGCCGCCCGCCTGAAGACGACAAGACAGGAGAGCGCCAGTCTGCCAAACACAAACCTCTAACTGTCACGCCGCGCCATTCATCAGCGGCGCCACCTGCTCACGCACCTGACAATCATCAGCGGCGAGGGATAAAGGCCGTCTCGCCCGGAGGCTCGGCCTGAAGCCGTCAGACTTCGTCCCTCACCGTTGTGAGCTACTTCCTTCTTCAGCAAACATTATTTGGGTAAGAATCCTTACCTCTCTTTCCCAGTCTGCTCCCCTGTGCACAGGTGGATTCCCCGGCGGCGGACATCTCCACTCCATCGCCCATTCCTCGCTGCTGTACGGAGCTCTCCAGGTGGCTGTCTTCCGGGCTTCGCCCCCTTGTTGTGCCAGCTATCCTGACAATCCAAGTAAGTCCTTCTCTCGCCATAAATCCCTCCTGTGTTGGTGTATGCCCGTCACCCTCTCCCTGTGCTCTCTCCATAGGGTTGCTCGGCTGAACGGTCACCTGCCTCTGTGCCTGAAGCAGACGCCATCACCAACACATTTACACCCCGCAGACACGCACTCATTCACTCCTGCTGTTAATAAACTCTTTGAACTACTCTAAGCCTGTGTGTGTGCGTCTCTTGAGCCGTGCGTTATGTCAGTACGGCTTCAGCAGAGCGGCTCGGCGGACGGCGGGCTCGCACACCGGTTTACCACTCTCGAGGCTAGAGTGGATCAAATTGCTTATCAACAGCAGGTTATCCTAAATCAATTATTAAACTTAACTAACCGGTTGGGCCGCTTGGATCCTCAACAGCCGTTCCCCCCGGCTCGTCAGGGTGGCGCGGCTCCTGCTGTTCCAGCGGCCGTCCAGCCGGCTCCAGTGGCACCGGTTCGGCTCACACCGATTCCGACCCCCGCCCGCTTTAGCGGTAAGCTCAGCGGAGCGCGGGGGTTCATTATGCAGTGTGAGTCCGTGTTCCACCGTGTGCCCGGAGATTTTCCCTCGGATCACAGCCGGATTGGTTACATAGGGAATCTTCTGGAGGGGCGTGCGTTAACTTGGACCTACGCCGTAATGGCGAGGCCCAGTTATGCCACCCTCACCTATGACCAGTTCATGAGGTGCTTTCTGGAGGTCTTTGACCATTCTCAAACCGAGACAGTCCAGGTCGATCGGCTTCTCGCTCTTCAGCAGGGAGGCCGGTCGGCAGCGGACTTCTCGGTCGACTTCCGGGTAGCAGCGGAGGAATTGGGCTGGGAGGAACGCTCCCTCTGTGGCCTGTTCCTCCGCAGCCTCAATAGTGATCTGAGGGATGAACTGGCTGGACGGGATATCCCTGGGACGCTAGCGGAGCTGACATCCTTAGCGGTAAGTTTGGATAACAGGCTGCGCGAGCGCTCCTCGGGGCGGAAGTCTTCTTCTTCTCGCCCTCGTGGAGTCTCGCCGCACCTGTTCCAAGCTCGCCCCCTGGCGGCGCCGCCAGCATCGTGCCCCGAGGAGTCGGAGCCGATGGTGACGGGCTGGACCAAGCTTTCCCCTGCGGAGAGACAACGCCGCCGTGAGTTGGGCCTCTGCATGTATTGCGGAGGTGACCAACACACTGTGGAGCGTTGCCCACGGAAAGCCAGTCAGCGGGGTCCGCGAATCGCTGTAGGGACCCTCGCGGATCTCAACCGGTTAGACACCCTCACCCAATTAAAGCTGCCCATCCGTTTCTGCCACAATCCCACTGGGCACCTCACCCACGCACTGGTGGATTCGGGCGCAGAGGGCAGCTTCATTTCACAAGGCCTGGCAACCCGATTGGGCATCCGCTGTCAGGCATTAAAACACCCCATCTCCCTGGTCCATCTCTCCCGTGCCTCCCTTGGGAGAGTTTCTCACCAAACCATGCCTGTCCCAGTCATCATCTCAGGGAACCACCGGGAGGAGATGGTATTTTACGTCCTGCCCAACTCTGTGTCGCCCGTCATCCTGGGGTATCCCTGGCTATGCCTCCACAACCCTGTCCTGGACTGGAGGTCAGCTGGGGTATCGGCGTGGAGTACCTTCTGTATGGGCACCTGCCTTCAGTCCGCTGCCTGCTCCCCATCCGCGGCTCCCCCTGTGGCGGATACAGCACCCCCGGACCTGTCGCTGGTGCCTCCAGAATTTCACGACCTGGGTATGGTATTTAGTAAATCAAAAGCTATGTCTCTTCCCCCGCATCGACCCTATGACTGTGCTATCAACCTCCGCCAGGGGGCTCCCCTGCCTTCTGGTCGGCTCTACAGCCTGTCGGCGCCGGAGAAGGAGACCATGAATACCTACCTGAAGGAATCACTGAGCGCTGGGATTATTCGCCCATCGTCGTCACCCGTGGGGGCAGGGTTTTTCTTTGTCGGGAAAAAGGACGGATCCCTCCGCCCCTGCATAGACTACCGAGCGCTAAATGACATCACTGAGAGGGACCGTTACACCCTGCCCCTCATGGACACTGCCTTTCACTCCCTCCAGGGGGCGACCTGGTTTACCAAGCTGGATCTACGCAGCGCTTACCACCTCGTCCGGATCCGGGAGGGAGATGAATGGAAAACAGCCTTCCGTACCCCGAACGGCCACTTTGAGTATCTAGTCATGCCGTTCGGGCTGACCAACGCTCCTGCCGTCTTTCAGCGCCTCATTAATGACGTCCTCCGGGATTTCATCGGCCTCTTCGTGTTCGTCTACCTGGACGATATTCTTATCTTCTCCAGGTCCAGGGACGAGCACCAGGTCCATGTGAGGCGGGTCCTCCAAAGACTACTGGAGAATCGTCTGTACGTGAAGGCTGAGAAATGCGAATTCTACGCTAGGACCACATCCTTCCTGGGATTCATCATCGCTCAAGACCAGGTGCTCCCAGACCCAGAGAAGGTGAAGGCGGTGGTGGAGTGGCCTACTCCCGCATCCCGGAAGCAGGTGCAACAATTTGTTGGCTTCGCCAATTTTTACCGCCGCTTTGTCCCAAATTTCAGCTCGATCGTCGGACCGCTGACCCGCCTCACGTCCCCGAAGGTCCCGTTCCGGTGGACTGAAGAGGTCGCTGCTGCCTTTAAGGCGCTGAAGGCGGAGTTCTCCTCCTCCCGGGTCCTTCGCCAGGTCGACCCCGCGCTGCAGTGCATTGTGGAGGTGGACGCATCGGACACGGGAGTGGGAGCAGTATTATCCCAGCGGTCACCTGACGATGGCGCCAAACGACCTTGCGCCTTCTTCTCCCGGCGCCTGTCCCCGGCGGAGAGGAACTACGATGTGGGGGACAGAGAGCTCCTGGCCATCAAACTCGCCTTACAGGAGTGGAACCACTGGCTAGAGGGGGCGGACCTGCCATTTGTGGTCCTGACGGACCATAAGAACTTAGAATACCTACGATCTGCCAAGCGCCTGAATGCCCGCCAGGCGCGCTGGTCTTTGTTCTTCGCCAGGTTCCGCTTTTCAATCACCTTCAGGCCGGGCTCCCAGAACGGCCTGCCTGATGCCCTCTCTAGGCAGTTCACCCCCGTGGAGGCTGAGGAGACGCCCCACACTATCCTGCCCAGGTCGTGCGTCGTGGGAGCCATCTCTTGGGACATTGAAGACAAGATCCGGAAGGCGCAGGAGGTGGAACCTGATCCTGGCGGCGAACCAGAGGGAAGACTGTTCGTCCCATCTGCGGTCCGAGGAGAGGTCATCCACTGGCTCCACACCTCCCGGCTCACCTGTCATGCCGGCACCTCTCGGATGATCAGCCTCCTCCAACGGTCCTTTTGGTGGCCAGGCCTGCGGAGGGATGCAGCCCGCTATGCCCGGGCTTGCCCAATCTGTGCCACCAGCAAGTCGGGAAATGCCCCTCCAGTGGGTCTGCTCCAGCCTCTGCCCGTCCCTGGCAGGCCCTGGTTGCACATCGCACTGGATTTCGTCACCGGACTCCCCGTTTCCAACTCCTTTGACACCGTCCTGACCATCGTGGACCGTTTCTCCAAGGCGGCACACTTCGTCCCCCTGCGAGGTCTCCCTACCGCCCTGGAGACGGCGGGCCTCCTCGTCCAACACGTGGTCAGGCTGCACGGGATTCCGGTGGACGTGGTCTCGGACCGGGGCCCCCAATTTTCATCCGAGGTTTGGAAATCCTTTTGTAACGCCATCGGAGCCAAGGTGAGCCTCTCCTCCGGCCATCACCCCCAGTCTAACGGGCAGTGTGAGAGGACCAATCAGGAGCTGGAGGCTGTGCTCTGTTGTGTTACCAGATCCAAGCCGACGTCCTGGAGCAACCATCTCGCCTGGGTGGAGTATGCCCACAACACCGCCCGCTCTTCTGCAACGGGGATGTCCCCCTTCAAGGCGTCCCTGGGTTATGACCCCCCGCTGTTTCCAGTGCAGGAGAGCGAGGTAACTGTCCCCTCTGTTAGGGCGCACCTTAGGCAGTTCCGCTCCACCTGGGCTGCCGCGCGTCATGCGCTTTTACGCACAGCGGAGCGCAACAGGACCGTGGCGGACCGGCACAGACGACCTGCCCCGGCGTACAGAGTTGGGCAACTCGTGTATGTGTCTACCCAGGACGTCACATTAAAAGGCGAGAGGAGGAAGCTGGCACAGCGATTCATGGGTCCCTTTCCCATCACCCGGATCATCAACCCGGTGGCTGTGCGCGTGGCTATTCCCCCCTCCCTCCGCATCCATCCCACTTTCCACGTGTCGAAGGTGAAACTGGCAGTCACTGACCCCCTTTGCCCTCCTCCTGCAGCGCAACCCGCGCCCCGGATGCGCCATCCGGCCTGGTCCGTCTCCTCCATCCTGGACTCCCGGCGCCGAGGTCGTGGGTTGCAGTACTTGGTGGACTGGGAGGGCTATGGGCCCGAGCATCGACAATGGGTGCACCCGTCATTTGTGTTGGACCCATCGCTCATCGCGGACTTCCACCGAGCGCACCCGGATAAGCCATCGCCAGGAGGCGCTGCTAGAGGGGGGAGTACTGTCACGCCGCGCCATTCATCAGCGGCGCCACCTGCTCACGCACCTGACAATCATCAGCGGCGAGGGATAAAGGCCGTCTCGCCCGGAGGCTCGGCCTGAAGCCGTCAGACTTCGTCCCTCACCGTTGTGAGCTACTTCCTTCTTCAGCAAACATTATTTGGGTAAGAATCCTTACCTCTCTTTCCCAGTCTGCTCCCCTGTGCACAGGTGGATTCCCCGGCGGCGGACATCTCCACTCCATCGCCCATTCCTCGCTGCTGTACGGAGCTCTCCAGGTGGCTGTCTTCCGGGCTTCGCCCCCTTGTTGTGCCAGCTATCCTGACAATCCAAGTAAGTCCTTCTCTCGCCATAAATCCCTCCTGTGTTGGTGTATGCCCGTCACCCTCTCCCTGTGCTCTCTCCATAGGGTTGCTCGGCTGAACGGTCACCTGCCTCTGTGCCTGAAGCAGACGCCATCACCAACACATTTACACCCCGCAGACACGCACTCATTCACTCCTGCTGTTAATAAACTCTTTGAACTACTCTAAGCCTGTGTGTGTGCATCTCCTGAGCCGTGCGTTATGTCACTAACGGCCCCCAGCTGGTGGCTCCTGAGAGGGGAACAACCAAAGACTTGGACCCCCTCGAATCCTGATTGGGTCACAGCCGCACCTGCGCTGGACCCCCACTGGACCTCGTTGGACCCCGATTGGGTCATCGCTGCACCCACGTCGGACCCCGATTTGGTCATCGCTGCACCCACGTCGGACCCCGACTGGGTCACCTTAGCCCACACGTCGGACCCCGACTGGGTCATCTCAGCCCACACGTCGGACCCCGACTGGGTCACCTTAGCCCACACGTCGGACCCCGACTGGGTCATCTCAGCCCACACGTCGGACCCCGACTGGGTCATCTCAGCCCACACGTCGGACCCCGACTGGGTCAGGACTGCTCCGGCGATGACCTCCATCTCCGAACCTGGAACCCCCAGTCCCGTGACCATGACTGGCTCTGGACCGGTAACGCTGTGGAGGTGCTCAAAAAACAGGAGAGGACCGGGATCAGTTCCACTGGCAGCGCCAGAGCCCAGCGAGACGAGCACGGGTGCAGCGGATGGCTGCCCCTCACTCGCCTCCCCATGAGGCAGGCAAAAATGCTCTAACACACCATACAGGAAAACAAGAAAGAGCACTTGCCTGCACTCGGGCTCTGGAGCCGTCCAGGACTTCGCCGATCCAGGTTCAAGAAGACACTCGTCGTCGGGCTCCCACTCGGCTGCGTCGGGTTCCACAGCCGGCCTGATGGTCTCTGCAGCTGGATTCTCACGCGCTGGCGTCCACGCCAATAACCCGTCTGGCGTGGGGGTAGAGGACCCTCGACCTGCTGACTTGGGCTGCATCCCTGTGGACCCCTGGGGACGCTCTCTCGTCGGCACTGGCTCCTCATCGCAGTCCGTTCTCCTCCTCTGTCCAAAACAAGGCTGCAGGGCCGGGATATTTCCCAGAGCCGCAGGCCTCCCCCTCGTTCGACGGCGGGGACTAACGCCGAGGACCGCTCAGCAGGAGGAGACACAGAGGCAGCAGGTTTAATACAAATGGCTACAGCTGGGGAAAGAAACTCAGGGAGCTGCGAACCCCGAGCTTCGCCCCCAGGAGTCAGACAAGACAGATCACTATGAAAAATAGGACAGTGAAATTGGACTTGCCTGTCTCCCGGAGGAAAGATGGTATCAGCTGTAGCGGACATTGCGCCTTCCCTCGCTCGCTGGGTGGTAGAAAAGGACCCATGGACGGAGCCCACCGGCACAGGACTCAGCTCACTCACAGCAGCTGGCTGATTGAGGGGGTCATCCCGGCAGCCCGGAACTGGATCCGGAGCAGGAGCTTGTCGAAGATGCGCCCGGCCGTGGCGCTGACGCCTTCGCCGGCCCCCAGACGGTGCGAACTCCCGAAACGGATCGAGGACAGGATCGGGATCCATAAGCAAAGAGCAGGAGTGCCTCTTCTCCTGCTTCATGCCGTGTTCCTCCTCCATCATCAGGTATATTTCGCGTTGCGCGGCGATGTCTTCCCTCCTCGCGTCGACTTCCGGGTGGTCGGCGTAGCGGGGAGAGAGATGACAAAGAATATCTTCGGCGGCGTCCAGGTACCAGTGTATGCCGTGGTCATAATCCAGCAGGGAAGCGGAGATGAGCAGCTCATCCACAACTTCCAGCACACCTGTCAGCTCGCGGCTCGGACTCCAAACGCGGCCCCTCCGCGACGGCATTCTTCACATACACAGTACCCAGACAGGAAAAAGCAAATGTCCAAAAACTCGAACCCACTGGTGAATTGCGTCTCGGGTTGGCGTCACCGTAAACGCCGTTTTGGCAGCAGTGTACTGTCATGCGGTGGCTCTCGCGAGCCACCATAAGACGCCACACAGTCACCAGTGAGTTTCAGTGAGTTTTATTACGGTGAAAAGTAACAACACAAGATGCAGGGGCAATGACACATAAGTCTACACACATCCAGAGGCGTAAGGCTAAACAGCTCTCATACAGGTCCGTAGGAGGAGACGGTCATACACAGGCAAGGTTGTTGGAGTAATGGCTACACAGGCTGCTGAGGCAGAGACACACAGAGGTCTACTCACACCGGGAGGGGTAAGGCTAACAGCTCCCTTACTGGTCCTGGGGAAGCGACGGTCAACCACAGGCAGACGAGGTAGGTAACAGTCCAAAGCATCCGTAGCTCAGACGAAGAACGACTGACACTGCTGCATCTTATCGCCGCCAGTGCTGGGCTTAAGAAGGCGAAGCACTAACGACGATAATTACAATCAGCTGACCGGCCGTTGACAGGCGGAAGCCCCACCGATCACTTTCACAATAAGAGCCCGGTGAGGCCAGAATACAGCCCGCAACTGTCAAGGCCGGCAGCGAAACATAACTTAGCCCGAGCGCGATCAGAAGCCGCGCTCGGGTCATAACACTGTCTCCCTGATCGATGACCGTCTGCTGAGCGCAGTCGAAAGTGTGCTGCCAAGACTGCCTCAGCTGCTGATCCTCAATACAGGTGCATCTCAATAAATTATAGTGTGTCATCGAAAAGTTAATTAAATTCAGTAATTCAATTCAGAAAATGAAACTCCTATATTATATAGATTCATTACACACAGAGGGATGTATTTCAAGTGTTTATTTCTTTTAATTTTGATGGTTATGGCTTACAGCTCAAGAAAACCCAAGTTTCTCAAAAAATTAGAATATTACATAAAATTAATTTTAAAAAATGGATTTTTAATATAAATGTTGGCCTACTGAAAAGTATGTTCATGTACACACTCAATACTTGGTCGGGGCTCCTTTTGCATGAATTCCTGTATCAATGTGGCGTGGCATGGAGATGATCAGCCTGTGGCACTGCTGAGGTGTTAAAAAGGCCCACGTTGCTTTGATAGCGGCCTTCAGCTCGTCTTCATTGTTGGATCTGGTGTCTCTCATCTTCCTCTTGACAATACTCCATAGATTCTCTATATAGTTGAAGTCAGGCTAGTTTTATGGCCAATAAAGCACAGTGATACCATGGTCATTAAACCAGGTTTTGGCACTTTTGGCAGTGTGGGAAGGTGCCAAGTCCTGCTGGAAAATGGAATCATCATCTCCATAAAGCTTGTCAGCAGAGGGAAGCATGAAGTGCTCTAAAATTTGCTGGTAGACGGCTGCGCTGACTTTGGACTTGATAAAACACAGTGGACCAACACCAGCAGATGACCTCTTTTCAGATGAAAGTAAATTTTGCATTTCATTTTGAAATCAAGGTCCCAGAGTCTGGAGGAAGAGTGGAGGGGCACAGAATCTAAGTTGCTTGAGGTCCAGTGTGAAGTTTCTACAGTCAGTGATGATTTGAGGAGCCATGTTATCTGCTGGTGTTGGTCCACTGTGTTTTATCAAGTCCAAAGTCAGTGCAGCCATCTACCAGAAAATTTTAGAGCACTTTATGCTTCCCTTTGCTGACAAGCTTTATGGAGATACTGGTTTCATTTTCCAGGAGGACTTGGTGCCTGTCTACACTGCCAAAAGTACCAAAACCTGGTTAAATGACCATGGTATCACTGTGCTTGATTGACCAGAAAACTAGCCTGATTTCAACTCCATGGAGAATTTATGGAGTATTGTCAAGAGGAAGATGAGAGACACCAAACCCAGCAATGCAGACGAGCTGAAGGTCACTATCAAAGCAACGTGGGCCTCCATAACACCTCGGCAGTACCACAGGCTGATCACCTCCATGCTACGCTGGATTGATGCAGTAATTCATGCAAAAGGAGCCCCGACCAAGTATTGAGTGTTTACATGGACATACTTTTCACTCGGCCAACATTTCTATTAAACATTTTTCAAAATTAATTTTATGAAATATTCTAATTTTTTGAGAAACTGAATTTGGGGTTTTCATGAGCTGTAAGCCATAACTATCAAAATTAAAAGAAATAAACACTTGAACTACATCACTCTGTGTGTAATGAATCTATATAATATAGGAGTTTCATTTTCTGAATTGAATTACTGAAATGAATTAACTTTTTGATGACATTCTAATTTTTTGAGATGCATCTGTATATCCCTGACTACTTCTGCCGCCACTGCGGCAGATGATGTTCCCGCCACATTGGGCTGTACCCCCATGAACAGCATTGCCGAAGTTGTCATACTCCACAGGAGTGACAGCCGCCCATTTACCCTCCGGGTCTTTTGTTTTGATGGTAGAAATTTTAGTGTGGAAGCGCTATTTAGAGCTGCGTAACTGACTACATACTTGCTAAGAAATTAACCTGAGTGCTTTAAATTAAGTCAGACCAAAGAAAGGATTACTCATCAATAAACACAGGCAGAGGCCAGTACAGAAATTGTAATGCCACTGAAAGTGACTTTTATTTAATGAACACACAGGAAAAAACATGAAAATAAGAAAAAGCCTTAATAATGCATAAAAATGGGAAAAGTGGTTACAAACAATCATTAAGAAAATAGACAAGCTGTCTCCTGCATACAGAGGAGAGCAGAGCAGTGGCCCTCATCAGTCAAGATAACTAACTAACTAACTAACTAACCCGCACTTATATAGCGCTTTTCTAGTCACAAAGACCACTCAAAGCGCTTTCATTAATACTAACCCTCTATTCTAAGGGCCTATAGGAAACAGATATCTAGGGACAATTTAGAACAGCCAATTAACCTAACATGCATGTTTTTGGCATGTGGGAGGAAACCGGAGAAATCCCGGAGTAAACCCACGCAACACGGGGAGAACATGCAAACTCCACACAGATCACTGTTGGTCGGGGGCTGGGATCGAACCCACGATCCGACGATCCCCACAATCCCCCGGCCAAGGGTAAACTGTGCTGCCGCAGTGCTAACCACTGCGCCACCGTGCAGCAACCAAGGGCACCAAGGGCACATGCCTGGGTTTCACAGTTACAGAGTGAAACACACAAAAATGAGCTTAAACTGGAGAGTACATTTACAGAAAACCTGAAAACCTGTAGATACATGAGTATACAGTGGTGTGAAAAAGTGTTTGCCCCCTTTCTGATTTCTCATTTTTTTGTATGTTTGTCACACTTAAATGTTTCAGATCATCAAACTAATTTAAATATTAGACAAAGATAACAGAAGTAAACACAAAATACAGTTTTTAAATGAAGGTGTTTATTATTGAGGGTAAAAAAAAATCCAAACCTACATGGCCTGTGTGAAAAAGTGATTCCCCCCCCCCGCCCCGTTAAAACATAAATTAACTGTGGTTTATCACATCTTTGAAAAGCTGAGTTCAATTTCTCTAGCTACACCCAGGCCTGATTACTGTCACACCTGTTCTCAATCAAGAAATCACTTAAATAGGACCTGCCTGACAAAGTGAAGTAGACCAAAAGATCCTCAAAAGCTAGACATCAAGCTACGATCAAAAGAAATTCAGCAACAAATGAGAAACAAAGTAATTGAGATCTATCAGTCTGGAGAAGGTTATAAATCCATTTCTAAAGCTTTGGGACTCCAGCGAACCACAGTGAGAGCCATTATCCGCAAATGGCAAAAACATGGAACAGTGGTGAACCTTCCCAGGAGTGGCATACCGACCAAAATTACCCCAAGAGCGCAGCAACGACTCATCCAAGAGGTCACAAAAGACCCCACAACAACATCTAATGAACTGCAGGCCTCACTTACCTCAGTTAAGGTCAGTGTTCATGACTCCACCATAAGAAAGAGACTGGGCAAAAATGACCTGCATGGCAGAATTTCAAGACCAGAGCCACTGCTGAGCAAAAAGAACATAAAGGCTCATGTCAGTTTTGCCAAAAAAACATCTTGATGATCCCCCCAACTTTTGGAAAAATACTCTGTGGACTGACGAGACTAAAGTTGAACTTTTTGGAAGGTGTGTGTCCCATTACATCCTGCGTAAAAGTAACACAGCACTTCAGAAAAGGAACATCATACCAACAGTAAAATATGGTGGTGGTAGTGTGATGGTCTGGGGCTATTTTGCTGCTTCAGGACCTGGAAGACTTGCTGTGGTAAATGGAACCATGAATTCTGCTGTCTACCAAAAAATCTTGAAGGACATCTGTTCGTGACTTCAAGCTGAAGCGCACTTGGGTTCAGCAGCAGGACAATGAGCCAAAACACACCAGCAAGTCCACCTCTGAATGGCTTAAGAAAAACAAAATGTTTTAATGGGACACATGCCAGGCTTTTATTTGTGGACTTTTCTTCCGCCTTTAATACAATCCAACCTCATATCTTAGGTGAAAGGCTCCTGCAACAATTTGACTTGAGCAATAATCTGGTGGGTTGGATTCTGCATTTCTTAACCAACAGGACGCAGAGAGTAAGGGTCAATGGTACATTGTCTGACCTAAAGTGCTCTTCTACTGGCTCTCCTCAGGGGTGTGTGTTGTCACCACTACGTACTCTTCATCCTGTACACAAACGTGTCGGAGCAGACATGACAACAGACACATTATAAAGTATGCTGATGACTCAGTCATTGTCAGTCTCCTCCAGGATGGTGAGAGTGGCCACGGCCCAGTAGTTGATGATTTTGTTCACTGGTGTGAGGATTCCTACCTGCAGCTGAATACAACAAAAACTAAAGATATGATTATTGACTTTAGGAGGAAAAATCCCAGGCACAAAATCACCATACTAAAAGGCCAGACCACCGAATGTGTACAATCGTACAAATATCTTGGGACGATTATTGATAGTAATTTAAACTTTGAAGTGAACTGTGAAAGCGTGTGCAAAAAGGGTCAGCAACATTTGCATTGCTTGAGAAAACTTGCACGCTTCCAAGTTGACCAAACCATAATGACAATGTTTTATCGGGCTTTTATTGAATCTGTTTTTTCCTTTTCTATGGTGTCATGGTTTGGTCAGATAAAACTGAAACAGAGGAAATCCTTGGATCAGGTAGTTAGATGGTCCAGTCGTTTGCTTGGTGAGTCACAGCTGAGCCTGACATCCCTGTACACCAGACAAGTACAGAGGATGGCTACCTCCATTTTAAATGATGACTCCCACCCTTTGCACTGCAACTTTCAGCTTCTTCCCTCAAGACGGAGGTTTGCTGTCCCAAAAAGTAGAACCCAGCGCTACAAAAACAGCTTTGTCCCTGCTGCTGTCAAAGATTTGAACAAGCTGTAAAAATATATTGTACATAATTTAGGTACCTATTTATTAGCTTCATTTTATATTTACTTATTTTTGTAGGATGTCACTTGGGTTCTAAATATTTTATTGGGTTTTAGACCTTTGAGTTTTTTAACCTCTTTGACTAGTTTTTAACCTTAATTTGACCTTTCTCTCTTACGTCTGGTCTCTCTCTCATCTCTTTGTCTTTTTATACCCTGATTGATGGAGCCTTGAGTATTTTTATCATGTTTATAGTCAGCTTCATGTGTGCCTGTGTTGGTGTCTTTGTTGAATGTAATTAGTGGCTTGTAAATATGGATGTCACCAGACTGCAAAACAAATCTACCTACGGGTACAAATAAAGGAACCTGAACCTGAACCTGAAAATGAAGACTTTGGAGTGGCCTAGTCAAAGACCTGACCTGAATCTGGTTGAGATGCTGTGGCATGACCTGAAAAAGGCAGTTCATGCTCAGAAACCCTCCAATGTGTCTGAATTACAACAATTCTGCAAAAATGGGTGGGACAAATTCCTCCACAGTACTGTAAAAGACTCATTGCCAGTTATCACAAACGCTTGATTGCAGTTATTGCTGCTAAGGGTGGCCCAACCAGTTTAGGGGGCAATCACGTTTTCATACAGGGCCATGTAGGTTTGGATTTTTTTAACCTTAATAATAAACACCTTCATTTAAAAACTGCAATTTGTGTTTACTTGTGTTATCTCTGTCTAATATTTAAATTTGTTTGTATGATCTGAAACATTTAAGTGTGACAAACGTACAAAAAAAAGAGAAATCAGGAAGGGGGCAAACACTTTTTTACATCACTGTAAATGACAAACTCACTAAAATAAGCAAGAATAAAACACCACAAGAGGATACATGAAACCCAACAAAAGCAAACCAAAAATGAGCAAAAGTCCTGAAAAAAAGGCTCGATGATAGAGGTCCTGAGTGACAACCCCCCCCCCCCCAAAAAAAAGGCCCTGCTGAAGGTTTTTTATGGACAATGATCTTGAAGTCACCACCCCTGCGCTGATGACTCTCATCCTGAAGATCGTATAAGGCCACTTCAGCGGATATCCCAACCATATTTGAACTTCCTGTCCGGTTCTGATGCTGTTATCTCCGGTTGTTGTTGAACCTCTCCGGGACTTTTTTCCCCTCGTCTGATTGGTTGAGCAGGAACAAAGGCCTCTCTGTGGAGTGAAGGTTGTAGTCATTGTAGAAAATCTTCGAACAAATAGGACAGTTTGGGTGCAAGTGCTGGTCCGGTGAAGAGAGGGGGGTGAGCTGTAGTCACGGTGGAAGTACCTCTGACCTCTGATCTTGTATAGGCTACTTGTGCAGGTCAAGGATTTATGTGTCCAGTCTTGACAAGAGCTCATACCTCCACCAAGCCTTAAGTTCTGCTATAGGGGCTTATCTAAAGGTTGGTCTGGGTGCCCTCTCCCCAAGAGTAGACCTATATTCAGATCTTAAATGTCAATACTGGGTATTCCACTCACCTAATGAAGCAGGGAGATGTGCTGTGACCCAAGTAGAATAAAGTGTTTAAGTGAATGAATAAAAATAATAAATTAATAATTTTTAAAAATTATCTCTTCAGAGTTGATCAGCAGAGTTCAGAGCTTCCTCATAGTTATTCAGCCAGGAAACATCCAGCAGCCCTGGACTCCATATTGATGGTGTGTAAATGTACATGAGCAGACTGAACAATATGATTTTACATGAAAAGTTTCTTTTTTTTAATTTCTGTGGTTGTTTCAGCTGTTGGAGCAAAACATAACCACTTTTGTGAAAAATGAGCTGAAAAAGATCCAGATGCTTTTGAGCCCAGATTACACAGAATTCTTAGAGCGTAAGGGGGAGGAGGAAGAAATGATGGAGGGTGAGGATGAAGATCAGAGGAGGAGCAACAGAGAGTCATTTCTGAAGATCACTGTGAACTTCCTGAGGATGATGAAGCAGGAGGAGCTAGCTGGCCTTTTGCAGAGAAGTAAGATGCTTAATATGATTTTAACAACTTTAGTGTTATATAAGGAGCAAACATGGAAGACCTTTATAGTTACAAACTCTGCTGTTAATATGATGCAAATGTTTTCATCACAGATGACCATTTAAATTTCAGAAGCAAATTATTTACAGGCAACATTTGAAAATGCACTACCACCAAAATTATTAAAGTATTAAATTTTAATTGCTTTTTGGCTTGTTCTTTTAGAAACTAATGTACGAACATGCCAGCAAAAGCTAAAAACTAACCTTCAGAAGAGGTTCCAGTGTGTGTTTGAAGGGATCGCTAAAGCAGGAAACCCAACGCTTCTGAACCAGATCTACACAGAGCTCTACATCACAGAGGGAGGGACTGCAGAGTCAATGATGAACATGAGGTTTGAAAGATTGAAACAGCATCCAGGAAACCACACAGACCAGAAACAACCATCAGACAAGAAGACATCTTTAAAGGCCCACCTGGAAGAGATGAACCAATCAGAACAGTTCTGACCACAGGAGTGGCTGACATTGGGAAAACAGTCTTAACACAGAAGTTCACTCTGGACTGGGCTGAAGACAAAGCCAACCAGGACATCCAGTTCACATTTCCATTCACTTTCAGAGAGCTGAATGTGCTGAAGGGGAAAAAGTTCAGTTTGGTGGAACTTGTTCATCACTTCTTTACTGAAACCAAAGAAGCAGGAATCTGCAGCTTTGATCAGTTCTCGGTTCTGTTCATCTTTGATAGTCTGGATGAGTGTCAACTCCCTCTGGACTTCCACAACACTAAAGCTCTAACTAACCCTAGAAAGTCTATGTCAATGGATGTTCTGCTGATAAACCTCATCAGGGGGAACCTGCTTCCATCTGCTCGCCTGTGAATAACCACACCACCAGCAGTCGCCACTCAGATCCATCCATGGTGTGTTGATAGGGTGACAGAGATCAGAGGGTTCACTGACCCACAGAAAGAGAAATAGTTAATGAAGAAATACAGAGATAAAGAGCAGGCCAACAGGATCATCTCCCACCTCAAGACATCACGAAGCCTTCACATCATGTGCCACATCCCAGTCTTCTGCTGGATTACTGCTACAGTTCTGGAAGATGAGCTGAAAATCAGAAAGAGAGGAAGAGAGCTGCCCAAGACCCTGACTGAGATACACATCCACTTCCTGATGGTTCAGACCAAAGTCAAGACGGTCAAATATGATGGAAGACTTGAGACAGATCCACTGTGGAGTTCAGAGACCAGGAAGATGATTGAGTCTCTGGGAAAACTGGCTTTTGAGCAGCTGCAGAAAGGAAACCTGATCTTCTATGAATCAGACCTGATAAAGTGTGGCATTGATATCAGAGAAGCCTCAGTGTACTCGGGGGTGTTCACACAGATCTTTAGAGAGGAGAGAGGCCTATACCAGGACCGGGTGTTCTGCTTCGTCCATCTGAGTGTTCAGGAGTTTCTGGCTGCTCTTCATGTTCATCTGACCTTCTTCAACTCTAATGTCAACCTGATGGAAGAAGAACAAACAACCTTCCAGAAGTCTGAAACAAAAGAATCTGCAGAGACACACTTCTACCAGAGTGCTGTGGACAAGGCCTTACAGAGTCCGAATGGACATCTGGACTTGTTCCTCCGCTTCCTCTTGGGTCTTTCTCTGCAGACCAATCAGACTGTCCTACAAGGCTTGCTTACGCAGACTGGAAGTGCCTCACAAATTAATCAAGAAACAGTCCAGTACATGAAAGAGAAGATAAATGAAAATCTGTCTACAGAGAGAAGCATCAATTTGTTCCACTGTCTGAATGAACTGAATGATCATTCTCTAGTAGAGGAGATCCAACATTTCCTGAGATCAGGACATCTCTCATCAAATGAACTGTCTCCTGCTCAGTGGTCAGCTTTGGTTTTCATCTTGCTGTCATCAGAAAACGATCTAGATGTGTTTGACCTCAAGAAGTTTTCTGCATCAGAGGAGGCTTTTCTGAGGCTGCTGCCAGTGGTCAAAGCATCCAATAAAGCTCTGTATGTAGATTTGTGAGCCATTCAAATATCGCAAACATTTAATGTTATGTACAATGAAAATAATGTTTCATTGTCATTTTACAGGCTGAGCAGTTGTAACCTCTCAAGGAGAAGCTGTGAAGCTCTGTCCTCAGTTCTCAGCTCCCCATCTTCTTGTCTGAGAGACCTGGACCTGAGTAACAACAACCTGAAGGATTCAGGAGTGAAGATTCTAGCTGCTGGACTGGAGAGTCCACAGTGTAGAGTAGAGACTCTCAGGTCAGAACACAGAAGACTGTTTATCCCATAATCTTTGAGATTAATGATAGTAAAAATGAATGTTTATCCCACTTTTCTTGACATTTCTTAAAGTTGTATTTTTCTAACTTCAGTCTTTCAGGGTGTTTGGTCACAGAGGAGGGCTTTTCTTCTCTGGCTTCGGCTCTGATGTCAAACCCCTCCCATCTTAGATATCTGGATATGAGCTACAATCATCCACAAGACTCAGGAGTGAAGATCCTTTCTGCTCTAAAGGAGGACCCATGGAACAAACTGGACATTCTCAGGTATAGACAGAGACAAGGAACTCATGAATAGGATATAGGAGTTTTCTTTTTCATCTTGCTGAATAGCTCTATTATCAGGAACCACACAGCATGGTATTTCAATCACTCTGTTTGAAGTGATTCATTGCAGCTTTTTTGTAAATTCCTTCTCCAAACATGCTTTTCTTAAGATATTTATTTTGATGATTGCTTCCATGTGTTTTCATGATTCCTAATGTATTCCAGATATTTCGTTATATGAAATCCTTCCATTAACTATGACCAATTTATCAATGATTTTTCTTTTCTGTGTATAGTCCGAAATTTTAGTGTGCTGAAAACACCAGAAAATACAGTAGTTATCTTATCTAAACAAAAAAGTTTTTAAAGTGGAATACATCAACATGAAGAAAATGTAGGCCAGAGGAGGAATGGACAATGGTGGAGTTGCTAAAAAAAAAACAAAAAAAAAAAAAAAACTTGATGATGTCACGCCGCGCCATTCATCAGCGGCGCCACCTGCTCACGCACCTGACAATCATCAGCGGCGAGGGATAAAGGCCGTCTCGCCCGGAGGCTCGGCCTGAAGCCGTCAGACTTCGTCCCTCACCGTTGTGAGCATACTTCCCTTCAGCGTCACCATTTTGGTAAGAAGATCGCTTACCTCTTTTCTTCAGTCTTCTCCCCTGTGCACAGGTGGATTCCCCAGCGGCGGACATCTCCTCTCCATCGCCCAATCCTCGCTGCTGTACGGAGCTCTCCAGGTGGCTGTCTTCCGGGCTTCGCCCCCTTGTTGTGCCAGCTGTCCTGACCCACCAAGTAAGTCCTTCTCTCGCCATAAAACCCTCCTGTGTTGGTGTATGCCCGTCACCCTCTCCCTGTGCTCTCTCCATAGGGTTGCTCGGCTGTACGGTCACCTGCCTCTGTGCCTGGAGCAGACACCATCACCAACACATTTACATCCCGCAGACACGCACTCATTCACTCCTGCTGTTAATAAACTCTTTGAACTACTCTAAGCCTGTGTGTGTGCGTCTCCTGAGCCGTGCGTTATGTCAGTACGGCTTCAGCAGAGCGGCTCGGCGGACGGCGGGCTCGCACACCGGTTTACCACTCTCGAGGCTAGAGTGGATCAGATTGCTTATCAACAGCAGGTTATCCTGAATCAATTATTAAACTTAACTAACCGGTTGGGCCGCTTAGATCCTCAACAGCCGTTCCCCCCGGCTCGTCAGGGTGGCGCGGCTCCTGCTGTTCCAGCGGCCGTCCAGCCGGCTCCAGTGGCACCGGTTCGGCTCACACCGATTCCGACCCCCGCCCGCTTTAGCGGTAAGCTCGGCGGAGCGCGGGGGTTCATTATGCAGTGTGAGTCCGTGTTCCACCGTGTGCCCGGATATTTTCCCTCGGATCACAGTCGGATTGGTTACATAGGGAATCTTCTGGAGGGGCGTGCGTTAACTTGGACCTACGCCGTAATGGCGAGGCCCAGTTATGCCACCCTCACCTATGACCAGTTCGTGAGGCGCTTTCTGGAGGTCTTTGACCATTCTCAAACCGAGACGGTCCAGGTCGATCGGCTTCTCGCTCTCCAGCAGGGAGGCCGGTCGGCAGCGAGCTACTCGGTCGACTTCCGGGTAGCGGCGGAGGAATTGGGCTGGGAGGAACGCCCCCTCTGTGGCCTGTTCCTCCGCAGCCTCAATAGTGATCTGAGGGATGAACTGGCTGGACGGGATATCCCTGGGACGCTAGCGGAGCTGACATCCTTAGCGATAAGTTTGGATAACAGGTTGCGCGAGCGCTCCTCGGGGCGGAAGTCTTCTTCTTCTCGCCCTCGTGGAGTCTCGCCGCACCTGTTCCAAGCTCGCCCCCTGGCGACGCCGCCAGCATCGTGCCCCGAGGAGTCGGAGCCGATGGTGACGGGCTGGACCAAGCTTTCCCCTGCGGAGAAACAACGCCGCCGTGAGTTGGGCCTCTGCATGTATTGCGGAGGTGACCAACACACTGTGGAGCGTTGCCCGCGGAAAGCCAGTCGGCGGGGTCCGCGAATCGCTGTAGGGAGCCTCGCGGATCCCAACCGGTTAGACACTCTCACTCAATTAAAGCTGCCCATCCGTTTCTGCCACAATCCCACTGGGCACCTCACCCACGCACTGGTGGATTCGGGCGCAGAGGGCAGCTTCATTTCACAAGGCCTGGCAACCCGATTGGGCATCCACTGTCAGGCATTAAAACACCCCATCTCCCTGGTCCATCTCTCCCGTGCCTCCCTTGGGAGAGTTTCTCACCAAACCATGCCTGTCCCAGTCATCATCTCAGGGAACCACCGGGAGGAGATGGTATTTTACGTCCTGCCCAACTCTGTGTCGCCCGTCATCCTGGGGTATCCCTGGCTACGCCTCCACAACCCTGTCCTGGACTGGAGGTCCGCTGGGGTATCGGCATGGAGTACCTTCTGTATGGGCACCTGCCTTCAGTCCGCTGCCTGCTCCCCATCCGCGGCTCCCCCTGTGGCGGATACAGCACCTCCGGACCTGTCACTGGTGCCTCCAGAATTTCACGACCTGGGTATGGTATTTAGCAAATCGAAAGCTATGTCTCTTCCCCCGCATCGACCATATGACTGTGCCATCAACCTCCGCCAGGGGGCTCCCCTGCCATCTGGTCGGCTCTACAGCCTGTCGGCGCCGGAGAAGGAGACCATGAATACATACCTGAAGGAATCACTGAGCGCTGGGATTATTCGCCCATCGTCGTCACCCGTGGGGGCAGGGTTTTTCTTTGTCGGGAAAAAGGACGGATCCCTCCGCCCCTGCATAGACTACCGAGTGCTAAATGACATCACTGAGAGGGACCGTTACACCCTGCCCCTCATGGACACTGCCTTTCACTCCCTCCAGGGGGCGACCTGGTTTACCAAGCTGGATTTACGCAGCGCTTACCACCTCGTCCGGATCCGGGAGGGAGATGAATGGAAGACAGCCTTCCGTACCCCGAACGGCCACTTTGAGTATCTCGTCATGCCGTTCGGGCTGACCAACGCTCCTGCCGTCTTTCAGCGCCTCATTAATGACGTCCTCCGGGATTTCATCGGCCTTTTTGTGTTCGTCTACCTGGATGACATCCTTATCTTCTCCAGGTCCAGGGACGAGCACCAGGTCCATGTGAGGCGGGTCCTCCAAAGACTGCTGGAGAATCGTCTGTACGTGAAGGCTGAGAAATGCGAATTCTACGCTAGGGCCACATCCTTCCTGGGATTCATCATCGCTCAAGATCAGGTGCTTCCAGACCCAGAGAAGGTGAAGGCGGTGGTGGAGTGGCCTACTCCCGCATCCCGGAAGCAGGTGCAACAGTTTGTTGGCTTCGCCAATTTTTACCGCCGCTTTGTCCCAAATTTCAGCTCGATCGTCGGACCGCTGACCCACCTCACGTCCCCGAAGGTCCCGTTCCGGTGGACTGAAGAGGTCGCTGCTGCCTTTAGGGCGCTGAAGGCGGAGTTCTCCTCCTCCCGGGTCCTTCGCCAGGTCGACCCCGCGCTGCAGTGCATTGTGGAGGTGGACGCATCGGACACGGGAGTGGGAGCAGTGTTATCCCAGCGGTCACCTGACGATGGCGCCAAACGGCCGTGCGCCTTCTTCTCCCGGCGCCTGTCCCCGGCGGAGAGAAACTACGATGTGGGGGACAGAGAGCTCCTGGCCATTAAACTCGCCTTACAGGAGTGGCGCCACTGGCTAGAGGGGGCGGACCTGCCGTTTGTGGTCCTGACGGACCACAAGAACTTAGGGTACTTACGATCTGCCAAGCGCCTGAATGCCCGCCAGGCGCGCTGGTCTTTGTTCTTCGCCAGGTTCCGCTTCTCAATCACCTTCAGGCCGGGCTCCAAAAACGGCCTGCCTGACGCCCTCTCTAGGCAGTTCACCCCCGTGGAGGCTGAGGAGACGCCCCACACTATCCTGCCCAGGTCGTGCGTCCTCGGTGCCATCTCTTGGGACATTGAAGACAAGATCCGGAAGGCGCAGGAGGTGGAACCTGATCCTGGCGGCGGACCGGAGGGAAGACTGTTCGTCCCATCTGCGGTCCGGGGAGAGGTCATCCACTGGCTCCACACCTCCCGGCTCACCTGTCATGCCGGCACCTCTCGGATGATCAGCCTCCTCCAACGGTCCTTTTGGTGGCCAGGCCTGCGGAGGGATGCAGCCCGCTACGCCCGGGCTTGCCCAATCTGTGCCACCAGCAAGTCGGGAAATGCCCCCCCAGCGGGTCTGCTCCAGCCTCTGCCCGTCCCCGGCAGGCCCTGGTCGCACATCGCACTGGACTTCGTCACCGGACTCCCCGTTTCCAACTCCTTTGACACCGTCCTGACCATCGTGGACCGTTTCTCCAAGGCGGCGCACTTCATCCCCCTGCGAGGTCTCCCTACTGCCCTGGAGACGGCGGGCCTCCTCGTCCAACACGTGGTCAGGCTGCACGGGATTCCGGTGGACGTGGTCTCGGACCGGGGTCCCCAATTTTCATCCGAGGTTTGGAGATCCTTTTGTAACGCCATCGGAGCCAAGGTGAGCCTCTCCTCCGGCCATCACCCCCAGTCTAACGGGCAGTGTGAGAGGACCAATCAGGAGCTGGAGGCTGCGCTCCGCTGTGTTACTAGATCCAAGCCGACGTCCTGGAGCAACCATCTCGCCTGGGTGGAGTATGCCCACAACACCGCCCGCTCTTCTGCAACGGGGATGTCCCCCTTCAAGGCGTCCCTGGGTTACGACCCCCCGCTGTTTCCAGCGCAGGAGAACGAGGTAACTGTCCCCTCTGTTAGGGCGCACCTTAGGCAGTTCCGCTCCACCTGGGCTGCCGCGCGTCATGCGCTTTTACGCACAGCGGAGCGCAACAGGACCGTGGCGGACCGGCACAGAAGACCTGCCCCGGCGTACAGAGTTGGGCAACTCGTGTATGTGTCTACCCAGGACGTCACATTAAAAGGCGAGAGGAGGAAGCTGGCACAGCGATTCATGGGTCCCTTTCCCATCACCCGGATCATCAACCCGGTGGCTGTGCGCGTGGCTATTCCCCCCTCCCTCCGCATCCATTCCACTTTCCATGTGTCGAAGGTGAAACTGGCAGTCACTGACCCCCTTTGCCCTCCTCCTGCAGCGCAACCCGCGCCCCGGATGATTGGTGGCCATCCGGCCTGGTCCGTCTCCTCCATCCTGGACTCCCGGCGCCGAGGTCGTGGGTTGCAATACCTGGTGGACTGGGAGGGCTATGGGCCCGAGCATCGACAATGGGTGCCCCCGTCGTTTGTGTTGGACCCATCGCTCATCGCGGACTTCCACCGAGCGCACCCGGATAAGCCATCGCCAGGAGGCGCTGCTAGAGGGGGGAGTACTGTCACGCCGTGCCATTCATCAGCGGCGCCACCTGCTCACGCACCTGACAATCATCAGCGGCGAGGGATAAAGGCCGTCTCGCCCGGAGGCTCGGCCTGAAGCCGTCAGACTTCGTCCCTCACCGTTGTGAGCATACTTCCCTTCAGCGTCACCATTTTGGTAAGAAGATCACTTACCTCTTTTCTTCAGTCTTCTCCCCTGTGCACAGGTGGATTCCCCAGCGGCGGACATCTCCTCTCCATCGCCCAATCCTCGCTGCTGTACGGAGCTCTCCAGGTGGCTGTCTTCCGGGCTTCGCCCCCTTGTTGTGCCAGCTGTCCTGACCCACCAAGTAAGTCCTTCTCTCGCCATAAAACCCTCCTGTGTTGGTGTATGCCCGTCACCCTCTCCCTGTGCTCTCTCCATAGGGTTGCTCGGCTGTACGGTCACCTGCCTCTGTGCCTGGAGCAGACACCATCACCAACACATTTACATCCCGCAGACACGCACTCATTCACTCCTGCTGTTAATAAACTCTTTGAACTACTCTAAGCCTGTGTGTGTGCGTCTCCTGAGCCGTGCGTTATGTCAGATGAGAGTAGGCAGAGAAAGTAAGTAGTGAACAGTGGCAGGACAAAAACATCCAAAGAAAATCCAAAAGTGCATAAGTGCAGAAGGAGCGCATGGCACGTGAAGCAGATTTATGACTTATCCATCTATGGCAGAATTTTGTTTCTGATACTGCCTCAATTTCAATATAGATAATTATGCCTTTTCTACTGAAATTTACTGTATGATTTCCAAATATAATTAGCTTAGTTTTATTTATATTTAAAAACAATTTGTTGACATCAACCCGTTTCTTTACAGTTTGTAGTTCTTTTTCCGTAGTATCCAAAAGTTGTTAAAGATTTTCTCCAATACTAAACACTGTTGTGTCATCAGCAAATGATATGTTTTTTTAATTACTGAAAACCTTGCACAGATATTAATAAATGGCATTCACTTATATAGCACTTTTATTCTCATCTCTTGATTACCAAAGCGCTTTGCAGATCCTGCTATCCTCCCATTCACACACACACTGATGGCGGCATAGCTGCCCAACATGGCGCTTCCAGTCCCACCAGGAGCAATTGGGGGTGAAGTGTCTTGCCCAGGGACACAATGGCAGGATATCTGGGGAGAGCAGGATTCGAACCGCCAACCATGCGGTTATTGGACAACCGGCTCTACCTCCTGAGCCACTGCTGCAATAAATAATATGTAAAGTAATGGACGGAGATGGGAGACTTTCATACTCAATCGGTTGAGGCCCGGGCTATCAACGACCGCCACTGGTGCTGTTAACCAAGAGGGTGCCAGTGGAAATTGGGTATTGTTGGTTGAAGGTTGAGGAGGAGGAGGAGGAGAGGGGGAAGGCGTGTTAGGAGGGAGAGAGAGAAAAGGAAAAGTAGAAGTGTAGAGGTGAGAGTAGGGACTTGAAATGTAGGGATTATGACTGGTAAAGGCAGAGAGTTGGCTGATATTATGGAAAGAAGAAAGATAGATATACTGTGTGTTCAAGAAACCAGATGGAAGGGAAGCAAGTGTTACAGGTGGATTTAAACTGTTCTACCATGGTGTAGATGGGAAGAGAAATGGAGTAGGAAGAGTGGACTTGAAGGAAGAGTGTTCAGGAGGGATCGTCACTTCCTTGTGGTAACGTATCGTCACTTCCTGTTTTGCTGTCTGCCTGTGTGGTTTGCTCTCCAGCTCTCTAGCCACTAGCTATGGCTACTACCTCTCTTTCCTCTCCTCTGGTGTGCTCTCTCTGTCAGATGTTTAGCTACACCTCTGCCTCTTTTAGTGATAACGGTAAATGTAATAAATGTTGTCTTTTTGAGGCGCTCGAGGCGAGGTTGTCTGATTTGGAATCCCGGCTCCGCTGCATTGAAACACCGTCTGCGCCAGTTAATCTCGACGGACGCCCATTACCTGCAGCGGAGCTAGCTAGCTTAGGCCCCCCTGTCAGCGGTTCCCCGGCTCTCCTCAGCAGCGAGGAGACTGGATGGGTAACGGTGAGAAGGAAGCCTAGTCGCAAAGCCCCGGTACACCACCAACCTGTTCACGTTTCTAATCGTTTTTCCCCGCTCAGCGACACACCCGCTGAGGAAAAAACTCTGATCATTGGCGACTCTGTAGTCAGAAACGTGAACCTAGAGACTCCAGTGGTCATAGTCCAATGTATTCCTGGGGCCAGAGCAGGCGACATCGAGTCAAATTTGAAAATGCTGGCTAAAAGTAACTGTAAATATTCCACAATTGTTATTCACGCCGGCATTAATGACATCCGTCTCCGGCAGTCAGAAGTCACGAAACTTAATATAGAATCGGTGTGTGAGTTTGCCAAAACGATGTCTGCCACTGTAGTATTCTCTGGACCCCTCCCCAATCTGACCAGTGATGACATGTTTAGTCGCTCGTCATCCTTGAACCGCTGGCTGTCTGTGTGGTGTCCTAAAAATGACGTGGGCTACATTGACAATTGGAGCTCTTTTGGGGGAAAACCTGGTCTTATGAGACGAGACAGCATTCATCCCACTTTGGATGGTGCTTCTCATTTATCTAACAATCTGGCATCTTTTTTTATCCAAATTTCCAAAACCATGACTACTCAGAGTTGGGACCAGGAAGCAGAGTCGCAGTCTTACACGCCTCTCTGCAGCTCCTCTTCATCCGCCACCCCTCAGCTTAGCCCCTGTCTTCCCCATCAGAGAATCGTTGTCTGCTCCCTCCAAAGTGAATAAAAATATAATGTATAAGCATCCCAAAGTGATAAAGCAAAATATTGGTAAAACTCAAATTAAACATAAAGCCTCTAAATTGAATGATTTGGCCTCTGTTCCTCCTCATAATTTAAAAATTAAATGTGGTTTGTTAAATATTAGGTCTCTAACTCCCAAGTCTCTGTTAGTCCATGATCTGTTAATTGATCATCAGATTGATTTAATTTCCCTTACAGAGACTTGGTTAGGACAAGAGGATTATGTTGGTTTAAATGAATCAACCCCCTCTGGTTATTTAAACTGTCAAAATCCCAGAAGTTCTGGTCGTGGAGGAGGAGTAGCAACAATTTACCATTCCAAATTACTAGTTAATGTAAAGCAAAAAACATGTTATAATTCCTTTGAGGGCCTGGTCCTCAGTATTGGGCACTTTAGCAATTTCAGGTTAAACCCAATTTTAGTTGCCATTGTTTATCGTCCCCCATCAACCTATTCAGAATTTTTATCTGAATTTGCTGATTTCTTAGCTGATTTAGTGTTGAAATCTGATAGAATAATTATAGTAGGGGACTTTAATATACATGTGGATGTAGATAGTGACTGCCTTAATGTGGCTTTTAATTCAATATTAGACTCGATTGGGTTTTCTCAGAAAGTAGGAAATTCTACTCATTACCTCCACCATACATTGGACCTTGTTCTGACATATGGCACAGAAATAGAAAATCTTGTAGTGTCTCCTCATAACCCTGTACTGTCAGACCATTGTCTGTTAACCTTTGATTTTACTATTTCTGACTATTTGGCTCCTAAAGAAAAATATTATCACAGTAGATGCCTCTCAGATGATGCTGTTTCCAAATTTATGCAGATTGTTTCCTCTATGCCATGTGTCAACACAACGGAAATAAGCTATAGACAGCTTGCTCCTTCTGTAATTGATAACATGGTGGATAGTGTTTCAGCTTCTCTGCATCAGGCTCTAGACTTGGTGGCCCCCTTAAAAAAGAAAAAGTCTAATCAGAGATTTTTAACTCCTTGGTTCAACACAGAAACTCGTAGCTTAAAACAGAAGACTCGTCAATTAGAAAGAAAATGGCGCTCTACTAATTTAGATGAAATCTATTTAGCTTGGAGAAATCATCTTTTAATTTATAAAAAATCTCTTAGAAAAGTTAGAACGAGTTATTACTCTGCATTAATAGAAGAGAACAAGAATAATCCCAGGTTTCTTTTCAGTACTGTAGCCAGGTTGACAAAGAGTCAGGACTCTGTCAATCCTAGCATCCCCTTAGAGCTTACTAGTCAGGACTTTATGAACTTTTTCAATAATAAAATTTCATCCATCAGAGATAAAATCAATCAGATTCTTCCCACAGTTAACTTAAATACTGTAACTACTACAACTCCTTCTATTGATGTCTGTCTTGATGAGTTTACTCCAATCGACCTTTGTGAGTTAGACAAAGTAGTTTCCTCATCCAAACCTTCAACTTGTCTTTTAGATCCTATTCCTACCAGGTTATTTAAAGAAGTCTTCCCACTTATTGGTAGCTTTATTCTTCATATAATCAATTCTTCATTAACTTTAGGCCATGTACCGCAGGCTTTTAAAACGGCTGTAATTAAACCCTTACTCAAAAAGCCAACGCTAGATCCAGGAGCTTTAGCTAACTATAGACCAATCTCTAATCTCCCTTTCATTTCAAAAATCTTAGAAAGAGTTGTTGCTACGCAATTATTTGACCACCTGCAGGGAAATGGTTTACTTGAAGAGTTTCAATCTGGGTTTAGAATCCATCATAGTACTGAAACAGCCTTAGCGAAGGTCACTAACGACCTCCTCATTGCATCTGATAATGGACTAGTTTCTGTACTTGTCCTTTTAGATCTTAGTGCAGCTTTTGATACTATTGATCATAATATTCTACTTGATAGATTAGAACACTATGTTGGACTTAATGGAACTTCGTTGCAGTGGTTTAGATCTTATTTATCTGATAGGTTCCAGTTTGTTCATGTAAATGATGAGTTTTCTTTCAGCTCAAAGCTTAGTCATGGAGTTCCACAGGGATCTGTGCTAGGCCCTACTCTTTTTAGTTTATATATGCTTCCGTTAGGCAACATTATTAGAAAGCACTGTATACATTTTCATTGTTATGCAGATGACACACAATTATACCTGTCAATGAAGCCAGATGATACTAATCAATTAGCCAAGTTAGAAGCCTGTCTTAAGGAAATCAAAGCTTGGATGACTTGTAATTTCCTGCTATTAAATTCAGATAAGACTGAAGTCATTCTTGTTGGTCCAAAAAACCTTAGAAATTCCTTTCCAAATCAAACTTTCAGTTTGGACACAGTTACTCTTTCTCTTAATAGCTCTGTGAGGAACCTTGGAGTTATTTTTGATCAGGATTTGTCCTTCAATTCACATATTAAATTTGTTTCTGAGACTGCCTTCTATCATTTGCGTAATATTGCCAAGATTAGGAGCATCTTGTCTCAGAGTGATGCTGAGAAGCTGATCCACGCTTTTGTTAGCTCGAGATTAGATTATTGTAATTCTTTATTATCAGGCTGTCCTAAAACATCTTTAAAAAGTCTTCAGCTGATCCAAAATGCTGCAGCAAGAGTTTTAACAGGTACTAGAAAGAGAGATCATATTTCTCCGGTTCTGGCCTCCCTTCATTGGCTTCCCATGGAGTTTAGAATTAAGTTTAAAATCCTTCTTCTCACTTACAAAGCTCTAAACAATCAGGCTCCTTTTTATTTAAAAGATCTGATACTACCGTATTATCCTAACAGAGCACTACGCTCCCAAAATGCAGGATTACCTGTAATACCTAGAATCTCCAAAAGTACAATGGGAGGCAGAGCCTTCAGTTATCAAGCTCCTCTCCTGTGGAATCAGCTGCCAATCTGGATTCGGGAGTCAGACTCGATCTCTGTTTTTAAGAATAGGGCTAAAACCTACCTTTTTGATCTAGCCTACAATTAGGGAGGGATCATGTGTTTCTGAACCCTCCCTTAGTTATGCTGCTAATTGGTTTAGTCAGCCGGGGGACCTCCAGTAATGCACCGGGCCTCACTCCTTTCCTCACTCTCTATGAAATATTTTTTTTTTGCTGGTCATTAACATTTGTTTGTTCTCTCCCATAGATTGAGTCCCCATTGTGCTGTTTGCTCTCTACATGTCTGTTCTTTTCTTCTTCTCTATCCCCTCACCCCCCAGCCAGTCGCAGCAGATGACTGCCCCTCCCTGAGCCTGGTTCTGCTGGAGGTTTCTTCCTGTTAAAAGGGAGTTTTTCCTCTCCACCGTCGCCAAGTGCTTGCTCACAGGGGATCGCCTGATTGCTGGGGTCTTTCTGCAACTGTGGGGGTCCCCCCTACAGTTGATAGTGCTATGAGATGACTGTTGTTGTGAAATGGCGCTATATAAATAAAGTTGAATTGAATTGAATTGAATTGAGGTAAAGTGCATAATCATAGTAAGTGCATAATCATATATTAAGCCATGATGTATATAGGTTTTATAGTCGTGTTAGTTTTACTTTCCACGGGTAATCCCTTTGTCTGTCGTGTGTGTTTCTATTGTTTGGTTGTCTACTGTCATGCTGCTGTTACACTGTAATTTCCCAGTTTGGGATCAATAAAGTACATCTATCTATCTAAAGTGGGAGTCACACAGAATCATAAATTTGAAGCTAGAAGTCAAAGGTGTGATGTTGAATGTGGTCAGTGTGTATGCCCCACAAGTTGGATGTCACGTAGAAGGGTGAGAGGAATTCTGGAGTAAGTTGGATGAAGTGGTAAAGGGTGTTCCGGGGGGGGGGGGGTGATTGGAGTGGACTTTGATGGACATGTAGGTGAAGGGAACAGAGGTGATGAGGAGGTTCTGGGTAGGTATGGTCTTAAGGAGAGAAATGTGGAAGGACAGATGCTTGTGAATTTTGCTAAAAGGATGGAAATGGCTGTGGTGAACATATACTTCAACGTAGGGTGACTTACAAGAGTGGAAGAAGATGCACACAGGTGGATGGCATCTTATGCAGAAGGAGAAATCTGAAAGAGATAGGAGACTGCAAGGTGGTGGCAGGGGAGAATGTAGCTAGACAGCATCATATGGTAGTCTGTAAGATGATTTTGGAAAGCAAGAAGAGGAAAACAGTGAAGGCAGAACCAAAGGTTAACTGGGGAAGTTACAGAAGGAAGAAGGTCGCATAGAGTTCAGGAAGGAGTTGATACAGGCTCTGGGTGGTAGGGAAGAGTTACCAGATGGCTGGGAAAGTACAGCAAAAGTATTGAGGGAAATGGGTTGAAAGTAGGGAAGAGCCGATACCACTTTTTCAAGTCCAATACTGATACTGTGACTTTAAGAATCGTCCAGTACCGATCCAAACCCGATACAATCTCTCTTATTTAAAACAATGAAAGTACATAACATATTTTGTTAATGACTAGTTGCATTCTGTACACATATAAATAGAAATCTAAAAGTCAAAGAATATATTAAAAAGCTGACTCAGTTCAGCAACACTGCTGCTTTTTTATTTTAAACTTTGCAACATTGGCAGCATTTCAGTGGTCAGGACCATGTAAACTTGTATTCTGAAGTTTTAAGTGCAAGTTTATACAAAACTTCGAAACTGAGTATTTAAGGAAACATTCAGATGAAATTCAAAGTGCCACTTTATGCATGAGGTAAAAATGCTGTAGATCTGAAAATAAAGGAACTAACCCTTTAAGTTGTATTTTTGTCATCTATTATTATTATCATAAGTATTCTCCTGATCCTCGATTTATTTAGTAGTGTTTTTGATGTTATTCTCTGTTCATTCTTAGTTTTTAGGATTGCTCTTATTTTGAAGTCATTCCTGTTCCATTTCATGTTCATGTAGCCTTGTTGTTCAAGTCCTGCTTTCCAGTTCACCATGATAATTTGCTATTTATGTTTCTGTCACCTACCTCTGATCAACTAGCTCTCCCCTGAAAGGTATGCTCCAGTATAGTTTTTACCTTCAGTCTTGTCCTTTTGTTTAGGTTTCACTTTTAGTGTCCAGCCTCCTGAGCTGGAAAAGCAGCAGCTGCTGCTGTCCGATACACTTCCTTCTGCTCGGTTCTTGACAGAATTCAGCATACTCCTTTACCATGATACTTTTGTAAGTGTTTTATCAAGTTGGTGGTGTAAAATTGTAAACGCTGGTACCACACAGCAACATACTGAAGCAAGTCCCACAGACAGGCTCCAAGTGATGTGACACTCACTGCTTCTGCTTGCAGAAGCCACATATAGCGCGGCTGAGAACAGTATCGCGCCTTCATTTTATTATTATTAATGTATTGTATCAGTAAATTACATTTATTCCTTACTGATACCAATCCAGCCATTTTGCCTGGATTGAGCCCGATACCAATACGGCAGATCGGATCGGCTCATCCCTAGTAGAAAGGTATGTGGAATATCCTCTGGACAGAGGAAGGAAGACAAGGAGACTTGGTAGTGGAATGAGAAGGTACAGGAAAGTATTCAAAGGAAGAGGTTAACAAAGAAAAGTGGGATAGTCAGGGAGATGAAGAAAGTAGACAGAAGTATTTGGAAGTTAGGAGCATGACAAAGGAAAAGGCATATAGTGAGTTGTATGAGAGGCTGGACACTAAGGAAGGAGAAAAGGACTTGTATCAATTGGCTAGACAGAGAGACCGAGCTGAAAAGGATGTGCAGCAAGTTAGGTTGATTAAGGACAGAAATGGTAATGTACTAACAAGTGATGTGTTGAAAAGGTGAAAGGAGTACTTTGAGGAGCTGATGAATGAAAAAAAAATAAGAGAGAGAGAGGAGGAGGGATGAAGGAAAGATGGTGAACAACTGACATCCTGAGCATTAGCAAGGCAGAAGTGAGGCTTTGAAGAGGATGAAGAATGGAAAGGCGGTTGGTCCAGATGACATACCTGTGGGGGTATGGAGATATTTAGGAGATATGGCAGTGGACTTTTTAACCAGATTGTTTAACACAATCTTGGAGAGTGAAGATGCCTGAGGAGTGGAGAAGAAGTGTTTTGGTACCAGTTTTTCAAGAACAAAGGTGATGCTCAGAGTTGTAGTAACTACAGAAGCATAAAGTTGATCAGCCACACTATGAAGATATGGGAAAGGGTTATTGAAGCCAGGTCAAGAGGAGAGGTGACAATCAGTGAGCAGCAGTACCGTTTCATGCCAAGAAAGAGTACTACAGATGCAATGTTTGCTCTAAGAGTGTTGATGGAGAAGTGTAGATAAGGTCAGAAGGAGCCGCACTGTGTCTTTGTGGATCTAGAGAAAGCATATGATAGGGTGCCTAGAGAGGTAGTGTGGTACTGTATGAGGAAGTGAGGTGTGGCAGAGAAGTATGTGAGGGTGGTGCAGGACATGTATGAGGACAGCGAGACAGTGGTGAGGTGTGCCGGAATCTTTCATACACACTACTGCACCTTATGGACATTATGTATATTATTTGTATATTATAGTTCTAGTTAGTTTTCAAGTATGTCTCAGGGATGGGTGAATGGCTGTGTTGGGGTGGGGGGTGAGGGGGTGTGTGAGTGTGTCTTAAATTATGTTCTTCTTACTTATATGAACGCCGAGAGAAATGCAATTTCATCTTGCCTGCACTACAGTTGTATGTACAGCAACATGACAATAAAGGTTGATTTGATTTTGATTTGATTTGATTTTGTAGAAGTGATGGATGGATTCAAGGTGGGGGTGGTGTTACATCAGGGATCGGCTCAGAGCCCCTTCTTGTTTGCCATGGTGATGGACAAGCTGACGGGCAAGGTCAGGCAGGAGTCTCTGTGGACCATGATGTTTGCAGATGACATTGTGATCTGTCCTGAGTGTAGGGAGCAGGTGGAAGAGAACCTGGAGAGGTGGAGGTATGCTCTGGAGATAAGAGGAATGAAAGTCAGTAGAAGCAAGACAGAATATGAGTGTGAATGAGAGGGAGGCAGGTGTAACAGTGAAGATGCAAGGAGTAGAGGTAGTGAAGGTAGAGGAGTTTAAATACCTGGGGTCAACCATCCAAAGCAATGGAAAATGCACAAGAGAGGTAAAGAAGTGCATGCAGGCAGGGTGGAGTGGGTGGAGACGAGTGTCAGGAGTGATATGTGACAGGAGCTAGAGTGAAAGGGAAGACTTACAAGACGATAGTGAGACCTGCTATGATGTATGGTTTGGAGACGGTGGCACTGACAAAAAGACAGGAGGTGGAGCTGGAGGTGGCAGAGTTGAAGATGCTAAGATTCTCATTGGGAGTGACTAGGAGGGACAGAAATGAGTATATCAGAGGGACAGCTCAGGTTGAGCGGTTTGGAGACAAAGTAAGAGAGGCAAGGCTAAGATGGTTTGGACATATGCAGAGGAGGGATAGTGGATATATTGGACAAAATGTTGAAGATGGAGCTGTCAGGCAGGAGGAAAAGACAAAGACCACAGAGAAGATTCATGGATGTAGTGAAGGAGAAAATGGAGAGGGTTGGTGTTATAGAGGAAGATGGAAGGGATGGGGTGAGATGGAGGCAGATGATCCACTCTGGAGACCCCTAAAGGGAGCAGCCAAAGGAAGAAGATGCAAAATAATGGACGGAGAATTTATCACTGAGGAACCCAACATAAGGCGCTTTCCCACTGTAGAAACCTTTTGCAGTTATATAACCTTTTCATTACCTAGGCCGGTTTTCTTATGTTCAGACAGCATAGGAACTAGGAACCACGGACCTCAGTTCCTGGAACCATTTTAGCTCCAACTCTGAGGCAGGTTCTTTTCTGGTTTCATAGGAACTCATATGACTGGTGTTTGCTGATTGGCAGAACTCGTAAGCTACACCCACTGCCAGAGACTTCTGCTTCTCATGGTGCCTCTATGTTTAAAAAGAACTTTTGCCATGTTTTTTCCTGTAATCGCTAACAGACATAGAAGTTTTAACTTTTACTCTATGTACAAGATCAGAGCTCTTCTGGCCTTGTACGCCACAGAGGGGGATCTGTGAGAATTTGAGGGCTCGCAGCGGAGCGTAATAATTTTTGGAAAATAAGCTTGCAGTTAGCTGCAATTTTTCACAATGCGAAGCAGTGAGGAAAAAGATTACAAAACTCAAACAGGACTATAACAAATAAGGACCCCAACAATCAGAACCGGGAGAACCAGAAGACCAGTAAATTACATGCCGTTTTGGACGTGATCTTGCATCGACTTGCCCACACGGGGCATGAAACCCAACACCGCTGCCACAGGATATCGCAGTCTGGAGTTGGCTCTGAGGAGCTGAAGGTTGGTAAATATGTGCAAAAAATATGCAATTTATCTCATTAATTTGAGGCTTTTTTCACCCTCTTAACATCTAATTTGTTTCTCCCAAATATGAAATCAATTTGCAACTCCTTTTCTAAACACAGGCACTTTTTGCCATGTAAATCTGCAAAATTTGTCTCTGAAATTCGCAACTTTTTCCTTTTAATTTACCTTTTTTCCTCTGAAATTTGTGTTTTGTTACAAATGTACACCTTAGTTCACAGACATTTCCAATGTTTTTCTCTCTAATATGCAGTTTTTTTCTTGTAATGTGCATTAAGTTTCTCACATTTGCATCCTTGTCCTTTTTAATATGCAGTTTTTTACTGTAAATTTGCAACATTTAAAGCATTTTTTTTATTTCAAACTCTTTTTCATTAATCTGGGGCTTCTTGTAAATGCACAGCTTTTTTCCTAATAATTTTGCACTTTCTAAAATGTGCAACACATACATTTGCCTATTTTCTTTTAATGTAGAATGTTTTTCTAGTAAATTCACAATTATTGTTGTATAAATAAACATTCTTGTAGATTATACTTATTTTCTGTCGTATTGAAGAGTTTTTCCCTCTTTGATTTTCATCTTTTCTTGTATATCAGTGAATTTATTCCGTCATACGTGTGACAGTTTTTCTGTCCACTGAATGTGAGCAGAAGAGCCACAGGTTTCAGACCTCTGGCCTAGCTGATCTACCTTACCAGTTTTGCCATCTTCTTTTTTTAATAATATGGTTCTGATCCAGAAATGTCTCTTTATTCAGACTGCCATCTGCTGCTGCCAGCACCCTCTGCTACCTTAGACCAGGTAAAGGAAACATTACTGTTGCATTGCACGTGCATCTTGTTGAGTCTCACAGAACTGTATTATTATTGTCTGTAAATATTTGTCTCCACCCTCCCTGTGTTTTTTTTTTTTTTTTTTCCAGGAAAGAGAAAGTGGGGTGAAACTCTTCTGGCTGCTGTGCACAACATGCTGGAGTCAGATGCAGAAGTGCGAAGAAACACTGGCGTGAATTAGTTTTCAGTAAATTTATGGTGTGTCTGTTGTATGTTTGAAGTTTCTGAAACATTTTACTGGAAAATAAATAAATTAACATTTGAGGAGTCAGAACTCTGCTTTGTTTTTTTGTTAACAGTGATGTTAGACGTGATTGGGTCAGAGGTATGAAATATTAAAGCATCCTTTGCTCACTGCATCTTAAGCCTTTCTGATCCTCAGGTGTGTTGCTTCAGGTGATAAACTTATTTTTAAAATGCACAAAGTTCATCATGTTTAACAAAAGGTCTGGAATTCACATACAGTCATGTGAAACAGTTTGGACACCTTATTAAATATTCAGTTCAGTTCAAATGTTCACATTGATGCCCAATGTATTTTTTTATTTTAGCCATTTTAAGGGGGAATAAAGGTGGGGTTGTCTTAACTTGTTCCTCACCGTTTCTTTAAGGAAATTTTAAAGACTTCAGTTTTGCTTAATTATATAACGTGAATCTCCCATTAATAACATTAATATTAATAAATATCCATATGTCTATGTTTAAAAACACAGGCTTATACTGTTATGGTCCCTCGTGCACCATTACACAGCGCACAGAGGGAAGAATGAAAAACCCACGAGCAAGAGTAGTGCATACACTTTAATGAACAAAAACAGGGATACAGTCCAACACCCCCCTCATGGATCGTCATCCATGAGGGGGGATACCCCCCCCCCCCACCACCACCACCACCACCACGATAACGTGGTGGTGGTGGTGGTGGTGGGGGGGGGGGGGGGGGGGTTGCGTGCCCCAGTGATCCCAGGAGCTATGTTGTCCGGGGCAATTTGCCTCTGATAGGGTCACCCAAGACAAACTGGTCCTGGGTGAAGGGCCAGACTAAGAATGATCCAACAGACTCTCATGATAAATTCTATATCAAGGATTCAGTGTACCCCGCCCGGTATGGGGTTACTGGGGCCCCACCCTGGAGCCAGGCCTGGGGGAGGGGCTCAAAGGCTAGCGTCTGGTGGCCGGGTTTCCACCCATGGGACCCGGCCGGGCTCAGCCCAAAGGAGTTACATTGGTCCGCCCTCCAGTGGGCTCACCACCTGCAGGAGGGATCATGGGGGTCCGGTGCTATGTGGATTAGGTGGCTGTCAAAGGCGGAGACCTTGGCAGACTGATCCCAAGCTTTCTAAACTGGCTTTTGGTACATATGTTCTGCACCTCTGTTGTTGAAGCGGCGGCCCAGAGCTGTGGCCGCAAGGTGGTCGGTGCATCTCGTGGTGGCAATCCCTGAACCAAGTGGGGGACAACAGTGGTGAGGGGGGCCATTAAGCTGAAGAAGGAGTCCTATCAAGCTTGGTTGGCTTGTGGGACTCCCGAAGCAGCTGAGGTGTACCGGCAGGCCAAGCAGAGTGCAGCTCGGGTGGTTGCTGAAGCAAAAACCCGGGTATAGGAGGAGTTCGGTGAGGCCATGGAACAAGACTTTCGGTCGGCCTCGAAGAGATTCTGGCAAACTGTCCGGTGGCTCAGGAGAGGAAAGCAGCTCCCTGTCCACACTGTGTATGGTGCAGATGGGGCACTGTTGACTTCGACTGGGGATATCGTCGGGCGGTGGAAGGAATACTTCGAGGATCTCCTCAATCCCACTGATACGCCTTCCACAGAGGAAGCAGGGTTTGGGGACGAGGGGGATGACTCGCCTATCACAGGGGCTGAGGTCGCCAAAGTGGTTAAAAATTTCCTTGGTGGCCGGGCCCCGGGGATGGACGAGATTCGCCCTGAGTACCTCAAGGCCCTGGATGTTGTTGGGCTGTCATGGTTGACACGCCTCTGCAACATTGCGTGGAGGTTCGGGGCAGTGCCTTTGGCATGGCAAACTGGGGTGGTGGTTCCTCTCTTCAAAAAAGGGGACCGGAGGATGTGCTCCAACTTTAGAGGGCTCACACTCCTCAGCCTCCCTGGGAAGGTCTGTGCCAAGGTACTGGAGAGGAGACTCCGGCCGTTGGTCGAACCTCGGATTCAGGAGGAGCAATGTGGTTTTCGTCCTGGCCGTGGCACATCGTACCAGCTCTTTACCCTCTCGAGAATTCTCGAGGGTTCATGGAAGTTTGCCCAACCAGTTTACATGTGTTTTGTGGACTTGGAGAAGGCATTTGACCGCGTCCCTCGTGGTTTTTTTGTGGGGGGTGCTTCGGGAGTATGGGGTATCGGGCTTGTTGTTACGAGCTATTCAGTCTCTGTACGACCATTGTGAGAGTTTGGTTCGTATTGCCAACACTCGGTCGGAGTCATTCCCAGTGAGAGTTGGACTCCGCCAGGGCTGCCCTTTGTCATTGATCCTGTTCATAATTTTTATGGACAGGATTTCTAGGCGCAGCCAGGGAATGGAGGGTGTCATGCTTGGTGACCACAGGATCTCATCTCTGTTGTTTCGGGCTGCACGGTGGTGCAGTGGTTAGCACTGCGGCAGCACAGTTTACCCTTGGCCGGGGGATTGTGGGGATCGTGGGATCGTGGGTTCCATCCCAGCCCCCGACCAACAGTGATCTGTGTGGAGTTTGCATGTTCTCCCCGTGTTGCGTGGGTTTACTCCGGGATTTCTCCGGTTTCCTCCCACATGCCAAAAACATGCATGTTAGGTTAATTGGCTGTTCTAAATTGTCCCTAGATATCTGTTTCCTATAGGCCCTTAGAATAGAGGGTTAGTATTAATGAAAGCGCTTTGAGTGGTCTTTGTGACTAGAAAAGCGCTATATAAGTGCAGATTAGTTAGTTAGTTAGTTGTTTGCAGATGACGTTGTCCTCTTGGCTTCATCCAGCAATGACCTACAGCTCTTGCTGGGACAGTTTGCCACTGAGTGTGAAGCGGCTGGGATGAGAATCAGCACCTCCAAGTCCGAGTCCATGGTCCTCAGTCGGAAAAAGGTGGATTGTCCTCTCTGGGTTGGGGACAGGCTCCTGCCCCAAGTGGAGGAGTTTAAGTATCTTGGGGTCTTGTTCACGAGTGAGGGGAAAATGGAGCGAGAGATTGACAGACGGATTGGAGCAGCATCTGCAGTGATGCGGACGTTGTACTGGTCTGTTGTGGTGAAGAGGGAGCTGAGTTCTAAGGCAAAGCTGTCGATTTACCAGTCAATCTACGTTCCTGCTCTCACCTATGGTCACGAGCTTTGGGTAATGACCGAAAGAACAAGATCGCAGATACAAGCGGCTGAAATGAGCTTTCTCCATAGGATTGCTGGACTCACCCTCAGAGATAGGGTGAGGAGCTCAGTCATCTGGGAGAGGCTCAGAGTAGAACCGCTGCTCCTCCACATTGAAAGGAGTCAGTTGAGGTGGTATGGGCATCTGATTAGGATGCCTCCTGGACGCCTCCCATTTGAGGTGTTTCAGGCACGTCCCACTGGGAGGAGACCCCAGGGCAGACCCAGGACTCGGTGGAGAGACTATGGCTCCCAGCTGGTCTGGGAACGCCTTGGTATCCTCTCTGAAGAGCTGGAGCAGGTGGCTGGGGAGAGGGAAGTCTGGGCTTCTCTCCTTGAACTGCTGCCTCCGTGACCCGGACCTCCGGAAAAGTGGTAGAAGATGGATGGATGGATGGACAGTCCAACACACAGTTATGGGATCAACAGGAGGATGAGAAGCGGTCAGTGAAGGAACCAGGAGAGCAGGGACGCCTCTAGGACGCTCAACAGCCTGAAGGAGGACATGCCTAGTGCCACAGAATAAGGGAAAAGGCAGACGTGAACTTACGGGCTGGAGCTGTCCGAGGCGGTCTGTGCTGTTCGGTGTGAGTTGGCTAACAGGAACAGCCGCTAACATCAGGCCACGAGCGGCGTCGGGTGACGTTAGAGAAGACCACTAAGTCAGGCTGAAAGTATACCATAGTGTGTGGAGGCCTGCTTACACAGAACGAACAGTGACCATGTACAAAGGACAATGATCTGGCGTTCTTCCGACTCAAACAGAGCTTAAGTAATAACCATACAAATGAGGAAAGACACCGCCGTTGTGAATGTGTGTGGACTGGACATAATAGGAAACAGGTGTGCGTGAGTGAGTGTCTGATCGTGCGAATGACAATGAATGGAGGTGTGTGTGTGTGTGTGTGTGTGTGTGTGTGTGTGTGTGTGTGTGTGTGTGTGTGTGTGTAAAATGAGGAACAGCTGGTGCAATGACAGGAGGAGGGAGCGTGGCCGAGCTGTCAGGGAGTGGAGGACCCAAAGGGCTCCCTGAAGCGCCTGATGGAAAATAAACAGTGGAAAGAGGCCAAATTGTGTTAGAACTGGGTTTGGGACACCAAACCCAAGTTCATGACATATACAGGGTGACCTGATTTTGTCACATGACTGCACTTGTGGCCACTTATAAAAGTAAAGCAAACATTTCACCACATTCCTTCCACATTTTAACCCTCACATACTGCTCATATATTGTGACAGTATCCCCTCGTAATTAAACATTTTTAAACCACAAATAAATAAGTAAGTAATAAATACTGATAGATTTCATAATGCACACAGAGCTTAAAGGCAGGAAATCTTTACTTCACACAACATAAAAAATGCTCACAACGGCTTATTGTGAAAATGAGTGTTGTGATTAATTGTAAGGCACGAGGTAACTTGTCCAGGCTGCACACACTCCATCTCCTGTCAGCAGCATGTGGCTGTACAGCCAGATGATAAGTTGTGTCCATTCTCTTCAGTGCAGGCTTCAGGCTGAGACACACGTCTTGAAATGTCTCGCTGGATATAAAGAAATTCTTTGTTCACTGTTCAACCTTTTTCCTACCAGTTTAACCGTTTTTCTACTCTGCTCTGGACTCGGACGGTGAAGAGTGTTGCGCAATGAGCCGCAGCGACATCTGAAACTCAAACAGTACATGTTACAACACTGTCTGAAATATTCAGTTATTATAATCAGCTCAACAACAAGAGTGAAATACCATCAGAAATATTTACCCATACGACATGCATACAATCGGCACATGTTTAGTAAGTTAGACTTTTGTCTGCAGTGCTTCCTCCCTGGAACGAAGATGGGCCACCTGCTGTTGGATTCTTCATCTCGTTTCCGGACTCTCTCTGTGAATTCCTCCAGCCTTGACATTAGACGCCCCATTTGTCAGTCCAAAATAAATACTGCCATGAAGAACATGATGAACGCTGTAGCCTCCTCACTCGCCATGCTGGCTTCCAACCGGAGTGGTGGCCTAGTTGATAGAGCATCCGCCCCACAACGGGAAGGTTGGTGGTTCAAGTCCCGCCCGGGTCATACCAAAGACCATATAAAAATGATACTTCCCACCTTCTAGCTTGGTGCTCAGCATAATAGGATGGGGGAACGAGAAGTCATTTGCAGCAGCACCTTGCATGGCAGTGACTCCTCCTATTCTTCATGTGATTAACATTGAGATAGGAGAAACGTAACTTCATTCTACTGTACGTGATTGGTTGTAGGGACTGAATGACAACAGAGATGGTTTCTTCTTCTTGTTGAGTGTGGCGCTTAAGTACACGTCACTGTCACAGATTCTTGCATTGCACCAGTCTCTACCACACCCCCTTACTGCCTATGCGACTGCAAAATGAAAAGGTTCCCCCGGGGGAGGGTAGTAGAACTAAACTGTTCTTAGAACTTCTCTGTCCGAAAGTGCCTATAGTCTCTCCAGCACATTCTGGGTCTTGCCCGGGTTCTCCTCCCACTGGGACGTGCCCAAAACACCTCAAGTGGGAGGCATCCAGGAGGCATCCTGATCAGATGCCCAAACCACCTCAACTGGCTCTTTTCAATGTGGAGGAGCAACGGTTCTACTGTGAGCCTCTCCCAGATGACTGAGCTCTTCACCCTATCTCTAAGGGTGAGTCCAGCAATCCTACAGAGAATGCTCATTTTAGCTGCTGTGATGTCATTCTTTTGGTCATTACCCAAAGTTCATCACCATAGATGAGGGTTAAAATATAGATTGACTGGTAAATCAACAGCTTTGCCTTAAAGCTCAGCTACCTCTTCACCACAATGGACCTGTACAATGTCCGCATCACTGCAGATGCTGCTTCGATTGATCTGTCAACCTCTTGCTCCATTCTCCCATCACTCATGATTAAGAACCCAAGATACTTAAAACTCCTCCACTTGGGGCTGAGCTCATCTCCAGCCCGGAGAGGACAATCCACCCTTTACTGGCTGAGGACCATGGACTCAGGGGTGCCGATTGTCATCCCAGCCACTTCACACTCGGTAGCAAACTGCTCTCGTAAGACCTGCAGGTCATTGTTCACTGAAGCCAAGAGGACAACGTCATCTGCAAACAGCAGAGATGCGATCCTGTGATCACCAAACATGACACCCTCCACTCCTTGGCTGTGACTAGATATCCTGTCCATAAAATTATGAACAGGATCAGTGACAAAGGGCAGCCCTGGTGGAGTCTTGGCAATATGAACCAAACTCTCACAACTATTATGTAGGGACCAGATAGCTCGTGGCAACAAGCCCCGATGCCTCATAGTCCCAAAGCACCCCCCACAAGAGACCATGAGGGACACGGTTGAATACTTTCTCCAAGTTCACAAAACACATGTAGACTGGTTGGGCAAACTCCCACCAACCCTCCAGGATTCTCAAGAGGGTAAAGAGTTGGTTTAATGTGCCACGCCGGGACAAAAACCACATTGCTCCTCCTGAATACAAGGTTTGACCAGCGGTCGGACTCTCCTCTCCAGTACCCTGACGTAGACCTTCCCAGGGAGGCTGAGAAGTGTGATTCCTCTAAAGTTGGAACACACCCTCCGGCCCCCCTTCTTGAAAAGAGGAACCACCACCCGTTTGCCATGCCAAAGGGCACTGTCCCCAACCTCCACGTAGTGTTGTAGCGATGTGTCAACCATGAAAGCTCTACAACATCCAGGGTCTTAACCCCTTGCACTCCGGTCAATTTCCCTAAAAACGCCAAAAATGAACGTGCCCAAATTAAATCAAAAGCTGTTCTTCAACCATTTGCAGCATCTTCATGGGGTTGGTCTCATTTAAAAGAAAACACTTTGAATTTTTTGGCAAAACAGTCTTAATCTCTCTCTAAGTGCTCCGGCCACTGAGTTACAGTCATCTAAACACAGTGAACTTGAAGAAAATAAATTTGGCCTGGGTGTTTTTTTGGATACAAATGCTTGCAAATAACACACAGCTTCAGATACGGGCTGGAAAATGCAACAGAAATGTAGAACCAAGTGTTATCCAGCTGAGGTCCAAATTTTGTAACAATATCACAAAAAATGAATATATTACACAACTTTTTCCTCAGGTAGTTCCCAGGCATTTTGGAACTGTGCCAAATTGTGCCAAATGGCACAGTTTGGGAAAACGTCTGTAACTTTTGAATGCTTCAATGTAGAAGCTTCATTTCGGGCTCTAATGAAAGGTCACACTCAGGGCTGTCTGTGTGTGTGTGTGGGGGGGAGGGTTGGCCCCCCCCTCGCTACAGAGGATGGACATCGGCCATCGCTACACAACGGATTAGCCTCATGTGGCGATGTGGGACAGCAGCGCAGTCACCGCGGCTCCCCCCCCCCTCGCTACAGAAGAATAGCGGGGGTGGGGGGGCGGCGTTCACGGTCTGTACGCGGCGAACAACCCCTTGTACCGCAGCGTACGAACTTCAGACTTCGTGCGCCACACAGTTGTAATTTACCGATTGGTCAAAAGTCATTTTGGATTACAATTTTCAGGGATAAATAATAATTTAGCTTATAACACCTTACCTCTTCACAGCAGCAGAGTCCTGGCGAACTTCTCTTCCTCACTGTCAGGCGAACGCGACGCTGGTCCGCTCGTGGTTCTGGTCTCGCGACCCGATCAAAGCATAATTCCATTATTGTGGTTTTGTGCTTCCATGATTGCGGTTTTTGGTGAACGATTTTTCAAAACAAATAACAGTAGTAATTAAAAAAAGACTGGCGAAGGCGTGTGTGTCACTCAGCCTTCGTCGTCAGCTTCCGTCGGTCTATGACCATGGAAGAAATCGTAACGTCTACTCTGCTGGAACCAAAACAAAATAAGCACCGCCTGTGGCCGAACATGCCGATGCGCGAATGGCACTCCCTGTCACGCAGGTTGCATTTGTGGATGGTCTCCGTGCTGCTGGGTCTGTGGGGTTCTTCCTGCGGGTCCTTTTTTGATCTGCTGCAGCAGCCAGTCTTCACCCAGCCTTAAAAAAAAAAAACAGCTCGCGAACTTCTCTGCTTCAATTGGCTCACTACATTCACAGCGTTGGGAGGCGGGTCCTTCTGGCTAGGTTTTCAGTCATTGGTTCTTCAAGGTTTCAGAAACCCAATTCAAGGCTCTTATTAGTCGAATGAGAGGTCAATCAGATGAACTAATCTGTTTGCGGCTGTGTCTGCAGCTTTTATTTTCAATGCGCGCTTGGACGCCATACACCACCTACATCACAATCTCCATCATGCGTCCTAGAGTGCACGAGAGCACCCTCGTGCGCTCTAGGACGCAGAGACTTGCCTGTCCGCGGTACAACGGAGCGCAAGAGGTTAAGGTACAAAAAAAACAAAAACAAAACAACAATCTTTGAAATAACTTGAAATGGAGGAAAGTTTCATGACATCCCTTATTGTTTATATCATACTCGTATTTTTTTTTTTAAATCAGACTTTACTTTTGATTAATGATTGAGCTGAATGTTTTATATAATTAAGCAAAGTAAAAATGACATGGGCAAAAAATGTTATCCCTAATTTTAATATTTTGTGGCACCACTTTCTGCAGCAGTCACTGCTGACAAGCACCCTTTATTAGTATCAAACACTTTCAAGCTTTTCATCAGCCATTCAGCCTATTTAAAGGGAAAAACATGCTACTATGTAGTTTGGTATCATTGTGTGCACCACGCTGAACAATGGACCAGAGAAAGTAAAGGAGAGAGCTCTTTGAGGAGCTCAGAAAGAAAACTATAGATAACCATGATAAAGGTAAAGACTATAGAACTATCTCCAAGCAACTTTGTGTCCCTGTGACCACAGTTGCCAATATCATCTTCTGGTCTTTTTCTCACAGACAGTGACACAGATGAGTTTTAGCCAGTTTTTGTATCTCACTGACAAACTGAGGAACTCTGCTTCATGGTGAACAGCAGTTAGGACTCATGTTGGACAGACAGAATGATAGACAGAATGTCATTCTGACTATGTTTCTTCCTCCAGGATGGACCATGGTGGAGAGCAGTGGTTAAAACCTGGTCTAAGAAAGTGTAAGTTTGATTAATGATGACAAAACAACAAACTGTTCTTTTAAAAAAAAATACAGTGTTGATAGTTGTGGTTATTGTTCATCCATCATTCTCGACGATGACCAAGGACATCACAGGGAAGAGGACTGGGTGCGGTGTGTCCGGCTGTGGCTGATCAGTCCAATGTGGGCGTGGAAGGCTCTGCCGCAGGTCGGGCACAGGTAGTCTGCGCGGGCAGAAGATACAGGGGTGGCTCTGGACTTGCGAAGCTCACGTTTTCTCTGGGTCTTGGCAATCTTGTTCAGCTCAAAGGAGGCAGCACCTTTGCTGATACGGCCAGTCTGATTGGTCTAGTGCTAGGGCCTCCCAGGTGTCGGGACTGATGTCAAAACTCTTCGGGGAGGCCTTAAGAGTGTCTTTGTAGTGTTTCTTCTGACCACCTTGTGAGCGCTTGTCCTCTGCTAGATCACGGTAGAACAGTCTCTTTGGTAGGCGTGAGGCAGGCATACAAACAAAATCTGGGCTCTTTTGAGCAGGATGTGGATGCTAGGCAGCTCAGCTTGGGAGAGGACCTCTGTGTCAGGGATTTTGTCCTGCCAGGTGATCTTCAGGAGCTTTCTGAGGCAGTTCAGGTGAAAGCGGTTTAGCTTTCTGGCATGGCGCTCATAGACTGTCCAGGTCTCGCAGGCATACAGTAGGGAAGGCAGGACAACTGCCTTGTACACCTTCAGTTTTGTGGTCAGCCTGATGCCTCTCCTTTCCCACACTGTTGCACGTAGCCATCCGAATGCTGAGCTTGCCTCACAATGCGCAAATCGACCTTGTCGATGTTGACAGACCTGGAGAGTGTGCTGCCGAGGTGCGTGAACTTGTCGACAGCCTTGAGGGTCTCCACATTGACAGTGATAGTTGGTTCCATGTAAGTCTTCTGTGGTGCGGGTTGGTACAGGACCTCAGTTTTCTTCGTACTGATTGTGAGCCCAAAGTTGTCACGAGCAGTGGAGAAGCAGTTCATGCTCTGCTGCATCTGGGTTTCTGTAGTGGCATTGAGTGTGCAGTCGTCTACGAACAGGAAGTTGCAGACTGAGTTACCTTCCACCTTGGTTTTGGCTTGGATCCGCCGCAGGTTGAAGAGCTTGCTGTCCATCCTGTACCTGATCCTGATGGTGCTTTCTTCATCATCGCAGAAGGCATCAGACAGCATGGCTGTGAACATCATGCTGAAAAGTGTGGGCGCGAGTACACAGCCTTGCTTGACCCTGTTGGTGACTGGGAAAGCTTCGGAGGAGTCTCCATTGTCCAGTACTCGAGCAAGCATGCTGTCGTGGAACTGGCGCACCATGCTGATGAACTTGTCCGGGCAGCCGAACTTCGCCATGATCTTCCATAGCCCCTCACGACTGACGGTATCAAAAGCCTTGGTCAGATCTACAAATGTTGTGTAGAGGTCCCTGTTCTGCTCTTGACACTTCTCCTGAAGTTGGCGTGGCGAAGATCATGTCAGCAGTTCCACGACCCTCTCTAAAGCCACACTGGCTCTCCAGCAGGTGACCACCTTCCATGTGCTGAATGAGGCAGTTGAGAGGGACTGTTGCGAGGATCTTCCCGGCAATGGTGAGGACAGAGATCCCACGGTGGTTATCGCAGGACTGCCTGTTTCCTTTTCTCTTGTAGAGATGGCCAATGGAGGCGTCCTTGAGCTTCTGGGGGATAAGTTCCTGCTGTCACATGGTCTCAAAGAGCTAAGTGAGTTTCTGTATTAGAACTGGTCCTCCTGCCTTGTAGATTTCAGCTGGGATGGAGTCAGAGCCTGGTGCTTTGCTGTTCAAAAGGAGTTTCATCGCTTTTTAGACTTCTGATTCCATTGGAGGTTCTGCCAGAGATGTGTTCACCTCTACTTGGGGCATGTGAGTGATGGCTAACGCATTGATGGACGAAGGTCTGTTCAGGATGCTGCTGAAATGTTCTGCCCATCTTTCCAGGATTCCGTTCTTGTCAGTGAGGAGAGTGGACCTGTCAGCACTGAGCAGTGGTGATGTTCCAGAAGACTGAGACCCGTAGATGGTCTTAAGGGCATCATAGAAGCATTTGGACTTGTTACTGTCAGCGTACTGCTGTATTTCATCTGCCTTTTTGCTGAGCCAGAAGTCCTGTATCTCTCTAAGCTTTGCCTGCACCTTTCCTTTGATGGAGTTGAAGGTTGCCTTCTTAGAAGCAGATCTGCTGTCTTGCTGTTACGCTCTGTGGGCTTCACGCTTCTTGTCAAGTAGCTTTTGGATGTCCACATTGTTTTCATCAAACCAGTCTTGATGTTTGTGCGTGTTCTGGCCCAGATGAGTGAGTGAGATGTTGAGCAGAAGAAGACTGGGCAGCTTTCAGAGACATGGTGTACAACACGTAACGCCCTGAGGTTGAGCTGACTAAGCTTGCTGTCCAGGTCTTCACTGAGGTTCTGTCGCACAGAGTGCTGTTCCAGCTTGCTGATATTGAGTCGCTTGTTTGCCTTTTTCCACTGTGGATGCCGTTTGGGCTGGATGTGCATGTTGACGTTTGAGAGACTGAGTTTGTGATCCATCCAGCAGTCTGCACCACACATCGCCTTCGTCATTCTAACGTCCTGCCTGTCTCTCCTTCTCACAATGATGTAATCGATCAGATGCCAATGCTTGCTGCGTGGATGCATCCAGGAGGTCTTGTTGCCATTTGGCAAGCCTTAGACGGTATTAGTGATCAGAAGGTACAGGGAGGGACTGCTACAGGGAGGTTAAATATCGGTTTAACAGAGAGCTGAGGAGAGCTAAATCTGTGTATTCTGAGAGACTCCAGCAGCAGTTCACTGCTAATGACTCGGCTTCTGTGTGGAGAGGACTGAGGCAAATCACCAACTATCAGCCTCAGGCTTCTAAAGGTCAGGATGACAAAGCCCTTTGTCAAAAACTGTCCCAACATTACGCCCGTTTTGACACCTCGTCAGCTGTGTCCAACTCCCCCACTCCACCCAGCTCCACTGCCTCCTCGGCCCCTAATTCATCAAAAGCGGTCCCCCCTCCTCCCCCCCCCCCTGCCCTTGTCATCAGTGAGCAGGACGTGCACAGACAATTCTCCAGACTGAACCCGCGCAAGGCCCCCGGGCCGGACGGTGTGTCTCCCTCCACCCTGAGACACTGTGCGAAAGAGCTGGCTCCTGTCTTCACAGACATTTTTAACACCTCCCTTAAGCAATGCCACGTGCCGACCTGCCTCAAATCATCCACCATCATTCCTGTCCCCAAGAAGCCACGGATTACTGGACTTAACAACTACAGACCTATAGCGCTCACCTCTGTAGTCATGAAGTCCTTTGAGCGCCTGGTCCTGTCTCACCTCAAGTCCATCACCACTCCCCTCCTGGACCCGCTGCAGTTTGCCTACCGTGCCAACAGGTCTGTGGACGACGCAGTCAACCTGGCCCTCCACTCCATCCTGCAGCACCTGGACTCCCCGGGAACCTACGCCAGGATCCTGTTTGTGGACTTCAGCTCTGCATTCAACACCATCCGCCCCACTCTGCTCCAGGACAAGCTGTCCCTGCTCGGCGTGCCTGACTCCCTCTGCAGGTGGATCACCGACTTCCTGACGGACCGGAGGCAGCATGTGCGGCTGGGGAAGTCTGTCTCGGACTCTGTTAGCATCAGCATCGGATCACCCCAGGGCTGTGTACTTTCCCCCCTACTCTTCTCCCTTTATACCAACTCCTGCACCTCCTCCCACCAGTCTGTTAAGCTGATCAAGTTTGCGGATGACACCACCCTCATCGGGCTCATCTCCAACGGCGACGAGTCCGTCTACAGGAAAGAGGTGGCCCAGCTGGTGTCCTGGTGCAGCCACAACAACCTGCAGCTGAACGCTCTGAAGACAGCGGAGATGATTGTGGACTTCAGGAAAGTCACAACCCCCCTGCCCCCCCTCACCATCACAGGCTCTCCCATTACCATTGCAGATTCCTTCCGCTTCTTGGGCACCACCATCACCCGGGACCTCAAATGGGAGCCAACCATCAGCTCCCTCATCAAAAAGGCCCAGCAGAGGATGTTCTTTCTGCGGCAGCTGAGGAAGCTCAAGCTACCCACCAAGATGTTGGTGCAGTTCTACACGGCCATCATCGAGTCCATCCTCACCTCCTCCATAACCGTGTGGTACGCAGGAGCCACTGCCAGGGACAGACTAAGACTGCAGCGTGTCGTGCGCACTGCTGAGAAGGTGATCGGCTGCAAGCTCCCATCTCTCCAGGACCTGTACATCTCCAGGACCCGGAGGCGTGCAGGCCGGATCATAGCCGACCCTTCACACCCTGGTCACGTACTGTTTGCCCCCCTCCCCTCAGGTAGAAGACTTCGGTCCATTCAGACTAAAACCTCCCGGCACATGAACAGCTTTTTTCCCTCTGCCATCAGACTGCTGAACATTAAGTGACTTATTGACTCTTGTGCACTATATACAGCAGCTCATGTCGTTCATCACTGTTTTTCTGTTGCATTATTGACTGCACTGTGGTACCCCATATTATCTGCTACTTGCTAATTTATTTAAATCTGCCTTGACTAGTATTACTCATTATTATTATTATTATTATTATTACTTATTATTCTACACTTATTGCATGTTTTTAGTCTTTTAGTTTTTTTTAGTTTATCTCTTTATCTCTTCATGTTTTTAATGTTGCAGCATGGCACCGAGACAAATTCCTAGTTTGTGTACTACATGAACAATGGCAATAAATCTGATTCTGATTCTGATTCTGATTCTGATTCTGATTCTGAAGGTCATGAGAGGCACACATCTTCAGCAGGAGAAGACCATTGCTGTTGCACTTTCCAACTCCATTTCTCCCAAGGACTCCCTCCCATGTCTGGTAGTCTATACCCACTCTGGCGTTAAAATCTCCAAGAACAATGAGTTTGTCCTCCTTCGTATGCCTTCAATGAGAGTCTCTAAGTCCTCGTAAAACTTGTCTTTGATTTCATCTGGGTTTTTCATGGTGGGGCATATACACTGATGAATGTGGCATGGCGTTTTCCTCGGAGGGGGAGCCACACGGTCATGAGACGGTTGTTGATTCCTTTGGGGAGGCTGGTAAGCTTGCTGATCAGATTAGATCTGATTGCGAAACCCACTCCTCCTTCACGGCATTCTTCACTGTCTTGGCTGCTCCAGAAAAAGGTGTAGCCGGCCTTAACTTCTGTCAGCTGACCTTCATCTGCAAACCTGGTCTTGCTCAGAGCTGCAAAGTGGATGTTGTACCTGCTGAGTTCTCTTGCAAAAAGTGCTGTCTGTCTGTCAGGTCTGTCCACTTTGGGGCTGTCCATAAGCGTTCGCACATTCCAAGTGCCAATGGTGATTGATGTCACCTTAGTTGATTTCTTCTGAGAATTTCGACTGCTAGGGTGGGATCCCCGCCAGCTGCAGCTTGCTGGCCAGGGTCTTGCGAAGCAGGCTATGTTTAGGGCACCTTTTCTAGCCCCTTCCTCAGGCCATGGAGGTGAGCAGAGCGAATCCTAAAGAGGGCTGCTCAGACACCCAGGGGGCTGCTGAACTCCACTGCTGCTTCGGTCCAGTAGAGAGCGACCCTATGCCTTGGCCTGCCTGTGTGTGGTATTGTGGCTACAGCTTCCAGTGTATCCGCACCTACTGCTTCGTCACTTGCCCATCGCCACAGGACTTGGAGGGAGGAGGAGGTGAGAAAGAAATTGGCGGGGGGGGGGATGTGACTTGACTTGCGCGTTAGTTTGATTGAAGTGAGGGAGAATTGTTCAGGGTCATCAGCCTCACTCTTTCATCCCAGCCTATCTGGATCCAGTGGCAAGATGTAGTCAAGACGGCTCGAGACAGGTTAGGATGCAGTGGATTGCCAGCAGTGTCCTACGTGTCTCACTGTGCCCTAGTTGCACTCCACAACGCTTTGCTGGGTCTGTCTTCCTGCCCGTTGAGCCAATCTGGTGGTTTCCTCAGCGCAGTCCGGCGGGTCCAGTCTACGCATGCATAGGTAGACTGGACCTGGTCTTCAAGTCCAGTGTAGAAGCATGCTCAAATAATGAGGCTGAGTTTCAGTCATAAAACCAGCTTTATTTGACAGAACGCAGCTTCTAGCATTCTCAAAGCAGGAAAGAGAAAGAATCATACTTCAACCCCCTTTTATACATTTCCAGCATCAGAATTCAAGCCACATGGTGTCTTCAGTCAACATACAGTTACAAAGCATCCCTTTGAAGCTTCACCATTGTCTCTCATTTCTTGATGAACCGGAATACCCTCCGGGGCATCTTCTGTGGGACAAAGAGACAAATCTCACACTTCCTTGTTACCTCCTGTAGATTCGAGTCCTTAGTCCTTGCAGACGTGACACCCCGCAATACACATTCAGTCCTGTCTCTGTGGCAGCGTGAGCCCACAATGTGTGTCGGCCACACTACCCCCCCCCACACGTCTAGTAAGGCAAAATCTAAATGGCATAACAAAAAGAAAAACACAAAGCACTCCATACATTGCTAATCAATCCACCAGCTGCCTAGGTTTTAATCTTCTGCCGAATCTGCTGCAACCTGGCTTGGCTGCACCTGCAACATCTCTCTGCACCTGTGGATTAAAGCCGTTAGCACCTCTCTGTGAAGACTTTGGACCAGACTTTGGGGCTGCACGGTGGCGCAGTGGTTAGCACTGCGGCAGCACAGTTTACCCTTGGCCGGGGGATTGTGGGGATCGTGGGATCGTGGGTTCGATCCCAGCCCCCGACCAACAGTGATCTGTGTGGAGTTTGCATGTTCTCCCCATGTTGCGTGGGTTTACTCCGGGATTTCTCCGGTTTCCTCCCACATGCCAAAGACATGCATGTTAGGTTAATTGGCTGTTCTAAATTGTCCCTAGATATCTGTTTCCTATAGGCCCTTAGAATAGAGGGTTAGTATTAATGAAAGCGCTTTGAGTGGTCTTTGTGACTAGAAAAGCGCTATATAAGTGCAGGTTAGTTAGTTAGTTAGTTAGTAGACAAGCCCTACCTCACTGAGGGTTTCAAACCTGTCCGCTACCCTCACCTGGTTTCGCCCGTCAGTCGAAGTGGTTTACCGGGGTGTGGCCATTGTTGCATGCAAACAGCTACTTGGAGCCATGGGTGACAGTTGAGTGCCAAGTGAGAACCAAAGCGGACCAACCACCCGGAGGTGCGACTGTTGCCCCGTCAGCGGTACCATCCCTCCCTGACACTCCATACACCCCGATAGTTGTGGTATTTATTCATTCAAACACAAAGTCTTTCTAGGATCAAGCAATATATCAGTCAGTAAAGAAAGAATAAACCCATCAAATGTGTCAGATAATAAAACTGCAGCTGTGTTGTCTTTTTTCTCCATCAGATTCCTGTCAACTTGAGCTGGACGTAAACTCAGCACACAGATACCTGCAACTGTCTGACAACAACAGGAAGGTGACACGTATGACAGAGGAGCAGGACTATCCTGATCATCCAGACAGATTTGATGTGTGGCCTCAGCTGCTGTGTAGAAATGGTCTGACTGGTCGCTGTTACTGGGAGGTTGAGTGGAGCGGACAGGTTTTTGTGTCAGTGAGTTACAGAGGAATTGGGAGGAAAGGAGGTAGTAATGATTGTGTGTTTGGAAGGAATGATCACTCCTGGTGTCTGCTCTGCTTCGATGGTGGCTACACTGTCTGTCACAATTCCACCACAACCTCCATCTCCTCCTCCTCTGCCTCGCACAGAGTAGGTGTGTATGTGGACTGTCTATCTTTCTACAGAGTCTCCTCTGATGGGCTGGTCCACCTCTCCACCTTCAACACCACATTCACTCAACCACTTTATCCTGGGTTTGGGTTTGGGTATGGATTCCCTCACTCCTCATTGACTCTGTGTAGTGTGTAGATGGGAGAGTCTGTGGATGCTGCTTCAACTCTGTGGTTTAAATGATGATGGATGATGTTTCTGTTATGGATTTTTTTTTTTTTTATTATTGTTCGTACATTCTGTTTCCTGTAATCATAAATGACATTACCCCCAGTACTTTTCCCATGAGACAGTGGGGATTCAGCCTTCAAGCTTTGAACACTGCTGACTCATTCTCAAAACAATGCTTATCTGTTTGGCCTCTTTTAAAACTGTTCTCTTCTGAGACTTGGAATCTTCTTTTATGGCACTCACCTTCATGCAGTGCTGCGAGACATAGTCCCTTCTTGGCCAAGAAGATACCCAGGAAAGGCTTCTTTGACTCTGCACTATTCTTTCTTCACCAAATCAACAAGGGACATTTATTAATATAAAGAAAATCCATGAGGATTCCATTTTGAATCTCTGATTGTGATTTCCTGTCAGACTGTTTTGTCTAATAAGTAGTGAAATGGTTTCCTTACCTTTGACCTCCTGGGAAAAACAAGACTAACTTTGATTCTCTCTTCAATGTTTTTTTTGGATCAACACTTGGATGGCTGTTAACGTCTGCATTTGCTTATTCAGACTTATTTTTAAGGACTAGAAAGAATAACATTTCAGCTAATTTGGAAAAAAAAGTCTAGTTACGATGATAATCTTATCCCGAAATGAGCTAAAGTGGCAGCACTCCATCTGTCATTTGTCCATCTTTCCAGCCACCCATTTACATTTCACAAGAAGTGCTACTTCTTTCAAACAATTAAGGGGCTAAGGACTTGTACTTGTTATAGAGCTTTTCTAGTCACAAAGACCATTCAAAACACTTAACTAGTAGGTGCACTAACCCTCTATTCTAAGGGCCTATCAGACACAGATACAGTGGGGCAAAAAAAGTATTTAGTCAGCCACCAATTGTGCAAGTTCTCCCACTTAAAAGATGAGAAAGGTCTCCAATTTTCATCATAGGTACACTACCGTTCAAAAGTTTGGCGTCACCCAGACAATTATTTTGTGTTTTCCATGAAAAGTCACACTTATTTACCACCATGAGTTGTAAAATGAATAGAAAATATAGTCAAGACATTGACAAGGTTAGAAATAATGATTTGTATTTGAAATAATAATTTTTTCCAGATACTCAACCTGCTCAAAGGAAGGTCAGTTTTATAGCTTCTCAAACCAGCTAAACTGTTTTCAGCTGTGCTAACTTGATTGCACAAGGGTTTTCTAATCATCCATTAGCCTTCTGACGCAATGAGCAAACACATTGTACCATTAGAACACTGGAGTTATAGTTGCTGGAAATGGGCCTCTATACACCTATGTAGATATTGCACCAAAAACCAGACATTTGAAGCTAGAATAGTCATTTACCACATTAGCAATGTATTTTAGATATTAGAGTGTATTTGTGATTAGTTTAGTTATCTTCTTTGAAAAAAAAAACAGTGCTTTTCTTTAAAAAATAAGGAAATTTCTAAGTGACCCCAAACTTTTGAACGGTAGTGTATATATATATATATATATATATATATATATATATACTATATATATACAGTATATATATATATATATATATATATATATATATATATATTTGTTTTAACTAAGCAAATCACCAATCCTTACAACTCTACATAATTTTTCCTGTAGTTTACTGTAATAGGCTTGTGTATCAACATACATTGGATAACCTGTTCATTGCATTTCAGCATTCAGTGTTTTAATCACAAGTGTAAAGTTATGCTTAGATATGACTGCAGATTTGATTTAGCTTCATTTTGTACACAACTGTTTAAATAGTAATAAGTTTTTTTTTTCCTCATTTTGGTGTTATAAAAGATTTCTGATTTATCCTAAATGCATGTGAAAGGTATGCACCTTGTATTGAAATGAAAAGTTTAACAACAAATGCTGATTAAAAAAAAAATCACAAAATATTGATGGTGCATGTTGATTGGGATTTCATGTCGGAATGTTTTGTCTTCGAAGTGAAATGACCTCACCTCTGAACTTCTCTAAAACTCGACTGACTTTGATTCTCACATCAGTACAGTTTTCTTGAAGCAGCCTGGAGTAGCTGAACCAGATTTTTATTTTGAAAAAGAAAAAATCTCCAAGATGATACTCTCTCCGATGAATAAAAGGCAACAATAATTTTTCATATTAGTGTACCACTTAATTAGTTATTAAATATTTGTTTGGCCTTGGGCAGAATTGGTCCACCATATGGTAAAAATTAAAAGAAAATGATGAGAAAGTTTGCAATTTTAAATAAATTTTTCACATTTTTTCTGATTGAATTTGCTTTTTCATTGTAAATCTACAACTTGTTTCTCAAGTTTTTTTCAAATATTGCTGACCCCCCCCCCCCACCCGCATCTGACATATTTGCAAGCCTTTAGTCCTGACCCATATAACATTTTTATCCTTGCCAATGTGACACTTTATTCTGGTGAAATCTTTGCATCTTTTTTCTCATAAACTCGAGAGTTACTTTTCCCTCATAAATTCATAGCATTTTGCTCTGACAGCTCATCTCATGATTCAGGGTTGTCCCAGACCAGCTTTAAATATTTTTCTGATGCCATCTGTGGCAGAAGAATAATAAGCAGCGAACTGATAGTTTTTAAGGGTGTTTATTATTATTCATCCCGCCATCACAGAACTCACTCCAGCGCCGTACAGGCGCGCCAGAGCGAGCCCGGAGGCTCTCAGGCAATCGTGTGGTCAGTTGAGAAGTCAGAGAGAGAGTGTCAATCAACATGTGAATTTCAGTCAGCTTATATACCCAGTTACAGACAATACATGAAAGGCACATTTGCATCACAGTACAGAACAGGAAGCATGAACACCTGCATTTGAGTCACACATATCAAAGCAGATTACTGGCAGGAAGGAGCCAGACAAAGGGAGGCTGCCTATTGATATCAGTCATCGTTCTGCTAATTGCTCCAGCTGTGCGCTCTGCTTGTCCGTAGGCTGTGGGGGTCACCCACGCCATCTCTGCTTCTCTCCCAGTTGTGATACTTCGTTGTAAACCTAAGGATTTTTATTATAAGGTTGACGTTTTTTCAGTTTTTAATAGCAGCCCGTCTATGTTTTTATTAGATTTGCTGTGCTTATTATTACTGTTATGTCTTTTTTTTTTGTCAAATATACAGTAGGTACTTGATTGCTTTTTAGTGCTGTGATTGATTAAACTTCAGCACACATTTATTTCACTGAGTGCAAGGGGTCTGCAACCTGTAGCTCTGGACCCACTGAATGATCCCCTTGTAGGGAGCTTGAAATGAAGAAGCGATGTGATTTTATAAATCAAAGTTTAATATCAGCTTCACCTCCCTAACAAGTCTCATCTCGGTGCAGAAGCAGAATAAGAGGTCGAGCGCAGTCAGACCTTCATACTTATACCCACACTCAACAAAAGACATTGCATATCAAAGCCGACATCCCGCATTAACATAACCCCCCCTCCATTGTCCTCCATCTCCTCCACCTGACCCTGGGTGGTCAGGGAGATCAATCCGGTCTCCACCGCTACGACTCTGTCTGCTCTTTGATCCTCGCTGGCGGTTGAGACCTCTTGTCCTGTTCTGAGGCGTGAGGTCATTCCACATATGTAATCACTAAACATTCTAATATGTCTATACATATATAGGTATGGAATATATGATTAATATAAGCCACAGCCCCCTCCCCAAACGACTAAGAAAAGGACAACCAATTAAGTTTACAGTTTAAGATAATCTCTATGACATATTATACTGTTAAACCTCTTGACAGGGAAAACAAGGAAAAATCTTTCCAGCAGTCATGCTCCTGTAGAAAATTCAGTGGTAACCACAACAGTATAGTAATATCACAAATCAGCCTTAAAACTGTCACGGCACAATCTGATAACATAGTTAACAACTCTTTGTCAATTTGCATCAGTCCCTGTGCCGTCTGGGTTTTAATCTTCTCCCGAATCTGCTGTAGGTCCGCTTTGGCGTCCTGGTGGGACCCTCCTGTAAGGAATCTGCAGCTTGGGGAGGAGAGTGGTTATTTGTTCCCTGCAGGGGGGCTGAGTTTTTTTTCTTGGGGGGTCTACCCCGCCGAGGTGCTCTCGCCACCCGTGCAGGTTCGTCTCTCAACAAGAAGGCAGGTTTAAGTCTGTCATTGCTGATTGTTTCTTTTCTGTCCCCTAAATCAAGCACAAAATGCTTATCACCAGGTTCCAGCACTCTGAATGGTCCGTCGTATGGTGGACGGAGGGTTGATTTTAAAGCTTCGTGTCTAACAAAAACAAACTCGGCGTTTTTTAAAGCTTGGGGGACAAAAACCCGTGGAAAAGAGTGATGTGCCGGTCCGGGGAGCGTGTCCGGTACGTTGCTGCTTAAGGGCCTCAGGGCTGGAAGATGCCCTGGCTCTGGATGCTCTGGTAAAAACTCACCTGGGAGTCTGAGAGGTTGTGCAAAAACTAATTCTGCTGGGGAGGCGTCTAGATCCTATTTAGGCGAAGAACGCAACCCCAATAAAACCCAGGGAAGTTTATTCACCCAATCTGTATCCGTTAGTGAGGCCCTGAGGGCGGCCTTTCAAGATCTGTGAAAACGCTCGCATAACCCATTAGCCTTAGGGTGATAAGCGGTGGTGCGGTGAATTGTCGCTCCTAAGCTGCTGGCCATGGCTGACCACAGCTCTGAGACAAATTGAGGCCCCCTATCGGACGTGATGTCCGATGGGACACCGAAACGTGCCACCCAGTTTGTTAAAAAAACGCGAGCGACTTCCGCCGCTGTGGTTGACGCCAAAGGGTCCGCCTCCGGCCAGCGCATCGTACGGTCTGTCATTGTTAACAGGTGTGTGAAACCTTGGGAGGAAGGTAGTGGTCCCACGAGGTCGACATGAACGTGGTCAAACCTTCCGGCTGGGATTCGAAAAGGCTCTAGAGGAGCTTTTGTGTGTTTGTGTATTTTGGCGCGCTGACAAAACATGCAAGTTTTTGCCCATTCCTTTACATTTTTGCGCAGGCCCGGCCAAACAAACTTTTCCGCGACCATTTTAACCGAGGCGCGCACCCCTGGGTGCGCAAGGGAGTGAACCGAGTCGAAAATGCGGCGGCGCCATGCAGCTGGGACTACCGGGCGAGGTCGGCCGGTTGAAACGTCGCAGATTACGGGGGGTACACCGTCACGTAAACCCCTTTCCTCCAGTCTTAACCCTGTTGGTCCAGACTGGAGCGCGTGCACGTCCGCGTCACTACTTTGTTCCTCTGCCATGGCTGCGTAATCTATCCCTACATGAATTGGGGCCGCGTACGCGTTGGCGAAGAGTTCTGCGGCTGAGGTAGTATAATCTGTCTCCTCGTGCTCTGGCGATGTCACAACGCGAGAGAGGCAGTCTGCTACCACGTTAAGTTTGCCTGCCACATGTCGAATGTCTGTGGTGAACTCTGAAATTGCAGCTAGCTGTCTTTGTTGCCTGCCTGACCGTTTCTTGAATTTGCAGGGGGGCACGCATTTGTGTGCCCTCTCGGCGAAACGTTGATGAAAATAGTAGAGGTCGTTCCGCTTGCTGCGTCTTGGTCGCGTCTCTGCCATAGTGGGCGGGCTCTGCTCCGCTGTCTGCGGTTTTCCGCTGCTCTGGGCCTCCGCGCTGAAATCTGCAGATGCTGCTGTGGCCATCTGATCACCGCAGGCGTTGATGAGCCACTGCGCTTCTCGGGCCAGTGCGTGGAAGTCCTGCTGGGTGCTGCACCGCATGTTGGTCAGTGTCCCTCTCATGTGTGGTGGCAGAGTGCTGAGGAAGATATGCTGGAAAAGGAAGTTGTCGTTGTCCGCTTCCTTAAGCTGCAGCATGTCCTCCATGAGGGCCTTTGGTCTGCATCCTCTGTGGCTGTAGATCGCCAGAATCTTCTCTGCTCTCTCCTCGGCTGAGGGAACGAAGTTCTCAATGATGGTCGCCTTTAGTTCCCTCTATTTGTCGTGGGCGGGTGGTTGTTGAATTACACTCCGCGCGCATCTATGCGTGGCGGCGTCGAGTTTGGCGACGATGTGGTAAAATTTCGTCTCATCCGCCGTTATGCCCGCCAGTGCAAACTGAGCCTCAGCTTGCTGGAACCACGAGCTCGGGTTGTTTTGCCAGAGTTCTGGCAGCTTGACGGTGACGGCGCTTGTGTGGGCCGTCCCTGATGTGTCCGCTGGGTGAGAGCGCCTTTCTTCTGCTCTCACGGCAGAGCTGGGGATAGTGCTCGATTGAGCCCTCTCTGTGGATTCTACCGTGGGGGAACGTCTTCCATCCGTTCCCCTGTCTGCATGGGCGCCGGCGCTTGCCTGGGTCGCCTCCGATGAGTTCATCGCGGGAGAACGTCTCTGTTCCATCCTCACGTCTGGTCACCAGTGTAGGGAGCTTGAAATGAAGAAGCGATGTAGTAGTAGTAGATTAGTTTATTTGACAGGGACAGTGCAATAAACATAGACAATTAATCAAAGACAATCAATCTGATGTGTTGCACATAGAGTGTATAGCTATTAGCTAATTTGCAACTCTTGTCCCTGGATGGGCTTTAGAAAAAAGAATCAAGATAAAAAATATACACAATAACCACATACATCAATGCAGAAAAATTATAAATACACAATTATAAATATTATAAATATTATAAATACACAAATATAACAGCCTGACTCACATTTAACATAAATATTATAAATATTATAAATACACAAATATAACAGCCTGACTCACATTTAACACATATAACTCACATTTGCCTATTTCAGGCCTTCCTCCCTCCGTCACTCACTATAAACAAACACATTTATTCCTTCCCTTCATTCACTCTCACTTTGCAGACAAATAATTCATACATGAGTACATTCTTGTTTATTTTTCAGCCAGTTTTTAACATTTTTAGTGAATGTTTTAAAGTCCGTTATTATTTTAATTTCATTTGGCATTGTGTTCCAGATGTGACTGCTCTTTATAGAGAAAGCTGTTTGTCCAAATGTGGTTCTGCGGTGGAATATTTTACAGTTATTGTTAACAGAACTCCTGGTGGCTCTGCTGCTGTCCTGTCTTTGGACGAAACCAGCAAGTGGCTCGGGTGCTGATTTATGGAAACATTTGAACGTTAATTTCAGAAGACAGAGGTCAATGAAGCTCTCAAAACTCAATAGGTTGTATTTTTTTAAAACATTACAGTGATGCCACCTAATGGGCTTTTTGTCCAAGATTTTTAGGGTTTGATTATATAATGAACCTATATGTCTTATTGTGGAAGGGGCTGCTTGAGCCCAGACTGTCAAACAGTATGATATATGAGAAAAAACCATAGAATGCATATACAGTGCAGCTGCTTCGTAAGGTATGTAATATCTAATTAATTTAAAGCAGTTCAGATTTTTTTTTACTGTTTTTGAAATTTTCTTTATATGAAGATTAAATTTGAGTTGAGGATCTAGTACAATGCCAAGGTATTTGAATTCTGTAGCTAAACTGATGTCATGATCATGTATATTAACTTTAAAATGTTGCAGGTTACATTTTTTGATTGAAAAGCACATTGAGACTGTTTTCTGAAGGTTCAGCAATAGATGGTTCTTGAGGAGCCACTCTTGGACATCAACCATACTTGTAGACAGTACATCTGCAGCCTGTGCTGGAGTCTTGGCAGCTGTGTAAATAACTGCATCATCTGCATAAAGTTGGCATGTTGCAGCTGAGCAGTGTAATGGCAAGTCATTAATAAAAATGCTGAAAAGTAAAGGACCAAGAATGGACCCTTGTGGGATACCCATGCGGTTGTTTAAAAATGAGGATTTATCCTGGTGAACTTTTACACACTGTTCTCTATTCTGGAGATAAGATGCAAACCATTCTAATGTATTTGGGGAGAAGTTAAAAGATACCATTTTGGATAAAAGCAAACTGTGGTTTACAGTATCGAAAGCCTTTTTGAGATCTAGAAAAACAGCTCCTACCACATTACCCCTGTCCAAGGACTGTTTGACGTTTTCAATAAGGCAACAATTTGCTGTTTCTGTTGAGTATCCTGGTCTAAAACCAAATTGATGTGGATGAAGAAGTTGACTGTCTTGTAAGTAGTCTATCAGCTGTGTAGCTACAACTTTTTCAAGAACCTTAGATAGGACTGGTAAGATAGAGATTGGGCGGTAATTGCATATATCGTCTTTACTGCCTGATTTATGAACTGGTATGACGACAGCTTTTTTCCAGCCAGATGGAAATGTACTAGACCTAATGGAGAGATTAATGAGATGAGTCAGTGGTTTGATTAATATTTTGCTGTGCATTTTGAGAAAGGAGGTGCTCATATTGTAGATATCATTAGTTTTTGAGTTTGACAGTGTTTTAACAATACCAGCAAATTAACTTCTCATTTACCTCATCGATGTGAAAAGTATCTGTTGGGAGTATGGAATTTGTGTTGTTGAGCACATTTGGCAGCACAAAAATTTTTGTTAAGTCTTCCACAGAGCCCACAAAGTGTGAATTAAATTCATTTGCCAAAGTAGCCTTGTCACTGACGGTCTTGCCATTGATTCTAAGTTCCTTTACCCCCTTCTGATCGTTTTTTTTATTAGTTAAGTTATTTAAATGCCTCCATAGGGAACTGTTGTTACCCTTTGCATGATCTATCAGTTTATTGTAATAAGATATTTTTGATTTTCGCAGCTCATGTACCACTTTATTTCTTAAACTTTTGTACACAAGGTGATCATTTTGTAGTTTGGAGGTTAGTGATGTTTTCAGTGCATAGTCTCGCCTCTTCATAAGTTTTCTTATTTCATTATTTAACCATGGTAGGCTAATCTTCTGTTGTCTACTTTTAATTTGCTTTGAAAATTTTTCTATAGACTTTGTGATTGTTGCAGTTATAAAATTACAACAATCATCTACTTCACATGTTGCCATGAGCTGCTCCCAATTTTGATTCTCTAAGTAATGTTCAAACTCCTCATTTTTTGATTTGGGGATAATAAAATTTGATTTGTCAATATCGACTCCCCCAAAATACTGTAGTCGCTTTTTAGTAAGTTTCCTGACAGCAAGAACCATGTTATGATCTGAGAGACCAGTTACAAGATTATAGGTTCTGGTTATTCGTTCTGGTTTATTAGTAAATACCATGTCAATAAGTGTTCTGGATTGTTTGGTTATCCTGGTGGGTCCTTTGATGATTTGCTGGTAATTAAATTTAGTCATGAGGCTTTTCAGTTTTTGTTTGTCTTTTTTATCAGACCAGTTGATATTAAAGTCACCATGAATTATTGTTTCTCTGTTCTTCTCAAGTTGTTTAACCAGATCACTTAATTCATTATAAAAGGAAGAGTTGTGTGACGGTGGGTTGTACACTACTGCAATGTTGAAATTCATTACCGGAGAGAGACATACATTAACAGCTAAACATTCAAGTGAAGTATTCAAATCAACCAGTTGACATTTATATTTCTCTTTGATGTAAATTAAAACACCTCCTCCCCTCCCTACCTGCCTGTCTTTTCTAAAACACTGGTAGCCCACAATATCGATCATATTAGTGTCATATTAGTGATCATATTAGATGTGATTTTATAAATCAAAGTTTAATATCAGCTTCACCTCCCTAACATGTCTCATCTCGGTGCAGAAGTAGAATAAGAGGTCAAGCGCAGTCAGACCTTCATACCCACACTCAACAAAAGACATTGCATATCAAAGCCGACATCCCACATTAACATAATCCCCCCTCCATTGTCCTCCGTCTCCTCCACCTGACCCTGGGTGGTCAGGGAGTTCGATCCGGTCTCCACCGCTGCGACTCCGTCTGTTCTTTGATCCTCGCTGGCGGTTGAGACCTCTTGTCCTGTTCTGAGGCGTGAGGTCATTCCACATATGTAATCACTAAACATTATAATATGTCTATACATATGTAGGTATGGAATATATGATTAATATAAGCCACACCCTTTGGTTTTCACACAAAAACCAAATAAGTAATGCTGTAGGTCAAAAGTTAAATTTGAATTTAAAAAAGGCAAGGTTTTTTTAATGCAAGAATTAACTGCAGATCTACAGAAATGAATGCTTAATTATTAAAGAACTGTTGCAAATTTCTGAAAATGAATTTATAAATTCCTCATGAAAAATTGTAAATTTTAAAGGAAAGCACCAATTTAAAAGATAAACAGTATTTTATAGAAAATATTTATGTGACACTCCATGCAAAGACTGGGTGACCTGTTAGTTAGTTAGTTAGTTACTTAAGGTGTGGCAGAGGAGGTGGGTGGAGTCAGTTAATGTGGACAGATTGGCCAGGTGGTGCTCTGGCACCTTTGTCCTCTGCCCGTTTGGAGAGTGAATTGCTCGTCAACTGTTCTAATGTCTGATATAATTTGACATCCAATTAATTCTGTGTGAGCCTTACTGAAATGCTGAAAAAAACACATTTCCAAAAACAATACATAAATTTATAAGTTACCAATTAATAAGTAAGATTTTGCCATTTTTCTAGAATATATGTTTTTAAGGCTTTTTTTTTCTCCTAATGTCAGATTTTCTTGCCAGTTAGTGAGATTTTTCTTATAAACTTGTAGCATTTTTTTCTTGGAAAGTTACAACTTTTTTGATAAAGTTGCAGTTTTTTTCCTGACAAATTTATTACTTTTGTAATAAATTTAGTACTTTTTTCCTATACATTTGCCAGGTTTTGTGATAAACTTCTTACCTTTTACCCACACAAATTTACAATATACTCATTAATTTGCAACTTTTTTCTGTAAAATTTGCAGCTTTAAAAAAAAATAATAATTATTTATTTATTTAGTACATTTACTACTAAGGTAGCTTTCCTTTTTTCAGTATTTAGGAGCACTCCTCTTTTTTGGTTGAGCACCTGTCCCCCAAAATGTCTGTGCACATCACTGCAAAGAAGATAAATTCTCCATCCCATTGCAAGAAAATGTCACAAATTTATCAGTTAGGACAAAATGTACAGTATCTCACAAAAGTGAGTACACCCCTCACATTTTTGTAAATATATCTATCTAGTGTATAGTCATCTCTCGGCGCCACACCAGTTGGCTGCCTTTTGCAACAGCGGCTCGATTCCGAGTTTTTTTTCCCCTTCCTCTCTCTTTTGATCACTTTTTTTTTTTCACCCCACTTATATCACGGACACACAGATCGTCCCAAATGTCTCCTGAGCCGGTGGACGGAGCCACTGTTTATAGCAGGATTCGATACAACAGGGAAGAGCTGCTAGCATTTAACCGCCACCCGGTCCCACTGGAAAAACTCGACATACCGAGAGAACTGAGGCGAAAACGCTGCGGCTGCCGGGCTGGAGTAAGGCGGAGGACAAAAAATATAAGGTACAGACCCTCCCTTCCATCTGTTGTCATGGGAAATGTACGGTCGATACTGGGAAAGTTAGATGAGCTAGCGGCTATCTCCCGTTATGATAGCACTTACCGGGAGTGCTCTCTCCTTTTGTTTACTGAGACGTGGCTAACTGAACTAGCAGCAGATGCTAACATTGAGCTGGAGGGTTTTCACATGATACGAGCTGACCGAACACCAGAGAGTGGCAAAACTAGGGGCGGTGGAGTGATAATGTATGTTAACAACAACTGGTGTAGACCGGGACATATCACTATTAAACAACGACACTGCAGCAAAGACATTGAGTTGCTAGCTGTTAGCATGAGGCCTACATATCTCCCGAGAGAACACTCACACGTGATCTGCATTGTTGTTTATGCAAATCCGACGGCGAACGCTGGGACAGCGCGTGACGTCATCCATTCAGTAACCAGCAGGCTGCAGACAGAACACCCAGATGCTCTTCTCCTCATCTCAGGCGATTTCAACCACGTTTCACTGTCTCCCATTCTGCCCACTTTCACCCAGTATGTCACATGCCACACTAGAGACAATAAAACACTGGATTTGTTCTACGCAAACACTAAGGAGGCGTACACCTCATCACAACTCCCCCCACTTGGGAGATCGGATCACAACTTGGTTCATCTCCGACCGGTGTACAAACCCCTAGTGCACAGACAACCTCCGGCCATGCACACTGTGGAGTTATGGTCTGAGGAGACAATGGACACTCTAAAGGACTGTTTTGAAGCCACTGCCTGGAAGCAGCTCTGCGATCCACATGGTGAGGACATCGATGGCCTCATTCACACCTTCACGGGCTACCTCAGCTTCTGTGTGGACAAATCCGTTCCCACCAAGACCATACGGCGTCACTCAAACAACAAACCCTGGATCAACCCTGAGATAAAAACACTTCTGAGAGAGAAGAAGAGGATCTTCAGGTCGGGGAACAGGGAGATGCTGAAGTCCGTACAGAGGGAGCTGAGGAGAAAGATCAGAGAAGGCAAGGACAGCTTCAGGAAGAAGATGGAGGACAAGCTGCAACAGAGCGACATCAGCGGGGTCTGGAGAAACCTCAAAACCATCTCGGGGCTCCAGAATACCTCCCCCCAGGCCACGGGGGGCAGGGAGTGGGCGAACAACCTGAATCTGTTTTTCAATAGATTTGACCAACCGCCCTCCCCCCTGTCTGCACAACAACCACTGCTGCCCCTAAGAAATCAAGTCCTGCTACCCACTCCCCACTCCACCGACACCCCCCCCACTCCCAACACACAGCCCCCCATCCTGACCCTGATCAAGACCCAGGTGAGGACGGAGCTGAGGAAGATCAAGGCGAGGAAGGCGTCGGGACCGGACGGCATCAGCGCAAAGCTCCTCAAGTCCTGTGCAGACCAGCTGTGTGGGATTGTGACATATATCTTCAACATGAGCCTGAAACTGGGGAGGGTACCACAGCTGTGGAAAACATCTTGTGTGGTACCTGTACCAAAAACTTCCCACCCCAAAGACCTGAACAGCTTCAGACCGGTGGCCTTGACGTCCCACTTGATGAAGACCCTGGAGAGACTGCTCCTTGCTCATCTCCGCCCCCTGGTGGAACCAGCGATGGATCCACTCCAGTTCGCCTACCAGCATGGCATTGGGGTGGAGGATGCGGTGATCTTCCTCCTTCACCGTTCTCTGTCCCACCTGGAGAAGCCCGGGAATATGGTGAGGATCATGTTCTTTGACTTCTCCAGTGCTTTCAACACCATCCAACCGATGATCCTGAAGGACAAGCTGCTGCGCGCAGGGGTGGACCAGCACCTGTCATCATGGATCCTGGACTACCTCACGAACCGGCCTCAGTTTGTGAGAACCCGGGACTGTGTTTCCGACACGATCATCAGTAGCACGGGGGCCCCCCAGGGAACGGTGCTGGCTCCCTTCCTGTTCACTCTTTATACTGCGGACTTCTCACACAACACAACACATTGCCATCTACAGAAGTTCTCTGATGACTCTGCGATCATTGGTCTCATCTCCAACGGAGATGAAGCTGAGTACAGAGGGCTTATCCAGAACTTTGTGGACTGGTGCCATCGGAACTGCCTCCAGATCAACGCGAGGAAAACTAAGGAGCTGGTGGTGGACTGCCGCAGGCATGGGCAGCCCCTCACAGCACCAGTAAATATACAGGGAACAGACATCGAGATGGTGACATCCTACAAGTACCTGGGTATTCATCTGAACAATAAACTAGACTGGTCACACAATACTGACGCACTCTACAAGAAGGGACAGCGCAGGCTGTTCCTGCTGAGGAGACTCAGGTCTTTTGGTGTACAAGGGGCGCTGCTGAAGTCATTCTATGACACGGTGGTGGCATCAGCCATCACTTTTGGAGTGGTCTGCTGGGGCAGTGGCATTACTGCAGCCGATAGGAAGAGACTGAACAAACTGATTAAGAAAGCTAGCTCTGTCCTGGGGCAACGCCTTGATCCGATGGAGGAGATAGGAGAGAGAAGGACGGTGGCTAAACTGTCATCTCTGCTGGAGTCCGAGTTCCACCCTATGCAGGACATACTGGATGCACTGAGGAGCTCATTTAGCAGCAGACTACATCATCCCAGGTGCACAACCGAGAGGTTTCGTAGGTCCTTCCTACCAACGGCTGTCAGACTGTACAACCTAAGCAGGGCTGCTCGCAGAGATAGCAAAAAGACGTAACAAACTAATAGTTTTTTTTTTGAATGCAAAAGATGCAATAGACTTACACAATGGTCCTCTCCGGCATACAACTAGGAACATACCGGTCGCTATGGAGGGTGAGAATATGTATGGGCACATAATCATACCATGTAGGATAACTAAATAGACGGTTATGCTGTTTCATCCCACCTAGCAACAATGCTCTGCACTGTGTGTGTTTATATATTTACATATTTATTCCATCTAGCTACAATGCTCTGCACTGGGTGTGTTTATATTTATATATCTATATATTTATTCCATCTAGCTACAATGCTCAGCACTGGGTGTGTTTATATTTATATATCTATATATTTATTCCATCTAGCTACAATGCTCCGCACTGTGTTTTTATATATCTACATATTATTCCATCTAGCTACATTGCTCCGCACTCTGTGTGTTTATATACTTGCATATTTATTCCACCTAGCTGCAATGCTCCGTACTGTGGGTGTTTATATATTTACATATTTATTCCATCTAGCTACAATGCTCTGCACTGTGTGTTCATATATTCATATATTTATTCCATCCAGCTACAATGCTCTGCACTGTGTCTGTGTGTGTGTGTGTGTATATATATATTTTATAGTAATATGTACATATGTATATTAGCTGCTCTTGCTTGTTTTTTTTTTTCTTGCCTTCTGATTGTTGCTCTGAGTGTTGCTATCCCTGTGCTGTTGCAATCCTGGAATTTCCCCGTTGTGGGACTAATAAAGGCTTATCTTATCTTATCTTATCTTATCTATATATTATATCTTTTCATGGGACAACACTGAAGATATGACACTTTGATACAAAATAACTCAACGCACAGCCATTAATGTCTAAACCGCTGGCAACAAAAGTGAGTACACCCCGAGTGAAAATGTCCAAATTGTCATGATTCCACACACAGGCTCAGAAACAATAACGATCTTTTATTGAATGAGAGTGAAGGTTTGAGTGTGTGTATGGTGTTGTGAAAGTGTAGTGTAGCAGGAGTAGGAGCGTGCACAGCAGGACAGATCTGGCAACCCTGGAATGACAGCAGAGATTGAGAGGTTAGACTCCGGCTGACAGGTAAGGATGGTTAATAGAGATTTAATAGTCTTGCGGCAGCGAAGAATTAATCTTGCTCCGAAGAGATGATAGTCCAATACCGGTCTAGCGTTCCGCTGCGGTGCCGTGTTGCTGGTGCAGAATATTTACAGCGCACCTAGGAGTGAAGAATGCGTGCCATGTGCTCCAGCTCACCGATAGCGAGAAGGGGGAAGCTGCTGTACACAGACAAAGATCGGGTCCACTGCCAGGAGGAAGGAGAGGTCCGCCTGGAGGGTGGTCCACCTGTGGACAGGGAACAAAGGGAGAATAGGCGGTTGCAGAGATAAACTCTGAAAAAGCTTACGTGGTGCTGGGGAGACGGAACTCCCATGGGGCGAGAAACCGTAGAGAAGCGAGGAAACTAGAGTTGTGGAGGAAGACCTTAGGTAGGAGAACTTCCTGGGAGAGAGCGTAGACATCTCCATGCTGCCTTCTAGGCAGCGTTCCTTATAAAGGGTGCTAAATGAGGGAATGCAGGTGTGCCCACAGCTGTGAAAGATAATTAGGGCAAAGGCACACACAGCGCGGATCACCACACAAATTGTGCCCAAAGTGTCAATATTTTGTGTGGCCACCATGCACTGCCTTAACTCTCTTGGGTATGGAGTTCACTAGAGCTTCACAGGTTACCACTGGAATCCTCTTCCACTCCTCCATGATGACATCATGGTGCTAGAGATCTTGTGCTCCTCCACCTTCCTTTTGAGGATGCCCCACAGATGCTCAATAGGGTTTAGGTCTGGAGACATGCTTGGCCAGTCCATCACCTTTACCCTCAGTTTCTTTAGTAAGGCAGTGGTCATCTTGGAGGTGTGTTTGGGGTGGTTATCATGTTGGAATACTGCCCTGTGGCCCTGCGGCCCAATTTCCAATATGCTCTGCTTCACTATGTCACAGTACATGTTGGCATTCATAGTACCCTCAACTGTAGCTCCCTAGTGCCGGTAGCACTCATGCAGCCCAAAACCATGACACTCCCACCACCATGCTTGACTGTAGGCAAATCACACTTGTCTTTGTACTCCTCAACTGGTTGCCGCCGCACACGCTTGACACCATCTGAATCAAATAAGTTTACCTTGGTCTCATCAGACCACAGGACATGGTTCCAGTAATCCATGTCCTTAGTCTGCTTTTATTCAGCAAACTTTTTGCGAGCATCATCTTTAAAAGGGGCTTCCTTCTGGGACGACAGCCGTGCAGACCAATCTGATGCAGTGTGCGACATATGGTCTGAGCACTGACAGGCTGACCCCCCCTCTCCTTCACCCTCTGCAGCAATGCTGGCAGCATTCATATGTCTATTTTCAAAAGACATCCTCTGGATATGATGCTGAGCATATACACTCAACTTCTTTGGTGGACCATGGCGAGGCCTGTTCTGAGTGAAACTGTTGTGTATGTAAACTGGCCGGGTTGGTCATGGGTTAGACCGGGGTGGCTACTGCCGGTTTCCGGTGGTGACGCCGCCCATGGTATAAAGGTGTGGGCGGAAGAGGCTCTGCCTCTTTCGTCGTGGAGCCACCTGGTCAGCAAGGTGTGTGCCGTAAGCCTGTTTACACACTCTGACTTTATATGTAATAAAGCTCCGTTAAACTGCAACAACTGTGTGCTGGCTTCTACATCAGTTATGGACAAAATATTTGGCGATGAGGTAAAAGCGGGAATGAGTAGTTTTGGTGCTGAACTTCAGCCATTTTTGGAGGCGCCGGGCATGCCGCCCGTGCCATGGCCTCATTGGTTCTCGTCTTTTACAAACCACCTTGTGGTCTTGGACCTTGGTGAGCATGACAGGCTCCGTGCGAGGTCAGTGTTAATCCATAAATTATGCACTGAGGGGCAGAGAGTGTTGGACAGTCTGGGTGGGGCCGACAGTTTCGACAGCGTGGTGGAATTAATGGCATCCCATTTTCTCGCTGGTGAGAGCGTCACGGTCCGGCACATCCATTTTCAACAGCGCTGCCAGCATCTGGGGGAACTGGTATCAACGTTTGTAGCCGGACTCCGCAGGCTGGAGGGGGGTGTGAGTTTGGACGCCTGAAAGAAGAAATGATTTGGGACCAACTAGCGGAACACATACAGTGGGGAAAAAAAGTATTTAGTCAGCCACCAACTGTGCAAGTTCTCCCAATAAAAAGATGAGAGAGGTCTCCAGTTTTCATCATAGGTATACCTCAACTATGAGAGACAAAATGAGAAAAAAAAATCCAGAAAATCACATTGAAGGATTTTTAATGAATTAATTGGTAAATTCCTTGGTAAAATAAGTATTTGGTCACCTACAAACAAGCAAGATTTCTGGCTCTCACAGACCTGTAACTTCTTCTTTAAGAGGCTCCTCTGTCCTCCACTCGTTACCTGTATTAATGGCACCTGTTTGAACTCGTTATCAGTATAAAAGACACCTGTCCACAACCTCAAACAGTCAGACTCCAAACTCCACTATGGCCAAGACCAAAGAGCTGTCAAAGGACACCAGAAACAAAATTGTAGACCTGCACCAGGCTGGGAAGACTGAATCTGCAATAGGTAAGCAGCTTGGTGTGAAGAAATCAACTGTGGGAGCAATTATTAGAAAATGGAAGACATACAAGACCACTGATAATCTCCCTCCATCTGGAGCTCCACACAAGATCTCACCCTGTGAGGTCAAAATGATCATGAGAACGGTGAGCAAAAATCCCATAACCACACAGGGGGACCTAGTGAATGACCTGCAGAGAGCTGGGACCAAAGTAACAAAAGCTACATCAGAAACACACTACGCCGCCAGGGACTCAAATCCTGCAGTGCCAGACGTGTCCCCCTGCTTAAGCTAGTACATGTCCAGGCCCGTCTGAAGTTTACTAGAGAGCATTTGGATGATCCAGAAGAGGATTGGGAGAATGTCATATGGTCAAATGAAACCAAAATAGAACTTTTTGGTAAAAACTCAGTTTGTTGTGTTTGGAGGAGAAAGAACACCATACCTACTGTGAAGCATAGGGGTGAAAACATTATACTTTGGGGCTGTTTTTTCTGCAAAGGGACCAGGACGACTGATCCGTGTAAAGGTAAAGAATGAATGGGGCCATGTATCGTGAGATTTTGAGTGAAAACCTCCTTCCATCAGCAAGGGCATTGAAGATGAAACGTGGCTGGGTCTTTCAGCATGACAATGATCCCAAACACACTGCCCGGGAAACAAAGGAATGGCTTCGTAAGAAGCATTTCAAGGTCCTGGAGTGACCTAGCCAGTCTCCAGATCTCAACCCCATAGAAAATCTTTGGAGGGAGTTGAAAGTCCGTGTTGCCCAGCGACAGCCCCAAAACATCACTGCTCTAGAGGAGATCTGCATGGAGGAATGGGCCAAAATACCAGCAACAGTGTGTGAAAACCTTGTGAAGACTTACAGAAAACGTTTGACCTCTGTCATTGCCAACAAAGGGTATATAACAAAGTACTGAGATGAACTTTTGTTTTTGACCAAATACTTATTTTACCGAGGAATTTACCAATTAATTCATTAAAAATCCTTCAATGTGATTTTCTGGATTTTTTTTTCTGATTTTGTCTCTCATAGTTGAGGTATACCTATGATGAAAATTGGAGACCTCTCTCATCTTTTAAGTGGGAGAACTTGCACAATTGGTGGCTGACTAAATACTTTTTTTCCCCACTGTACGTAGTGAAGTGCTCCAGTCCAGGTTGTTATTTTGTTATTTGTCATACCAAAGACCATATAAAATGGTACTTTCCACCTCCTAGCTTGGTGCTCAGTGTAATAGAATGGGGGAAAGAGAAGTTGTCTGTGGCGGCGCCTTGCATGGCAGCAACCCCTCTGATTCTACATGTGATTAACACTGTAGATAAGAGAAATGTAATTTCGTTCTACTGTACATGATTAGCTGTATGGACTGAATGACAACAGAGATGGCTTCTTCTTCTTTTTCTTCAAATATACAAGAAACGGCAGCATGGAATTTTGGCGGAGTCCCCGCTGGAAGTTACCCGGGAGAGGAGGAAGCGGAAGCGGAGCGAACGCAAGCAAAAGCGAGGAAAAAGGGCCGGGATCCATGCTAGGCTAAAGGTTAACCCCTCCAGACCAGCGGTACCGTCGCTTCTTCTGTCAAACGTCCGCGCCCTCGAAAACAAGGTAGACGAGCTGTGTTTGCTGAGAGAAACCCGGAGAGAGTGGAGGGACTGCTGTGTGTTTGTTTTCATCGAGACATGGCTCCACGACAACATTCCTGACGAGGCCATTCAGCTGGAAGATATGGCGATGTTCCGTGCCGACAGGGAAACGGCGAGCTCCGGTAAGAGCCGGGGGGGTGGGCTATGCATCTATGTTAACAAGAACTGGTGCGTTAATGCCACGTTAGTGTCTAAACACTGCTCTCCATTGGCAGAGTTCCTTATTGTTAATTGTCGGCCATTTTATCTGCCGAGGGAATTCAGCAACGTGTTTGTAGTTGGTGTTTACATAGCGCCGAGCGCTAACGCTAAAGCTAATGCTAAGAAGGCACTCGGGGTACTGCACAATGCGATCAGTGAAATCCAAACGTCACACCCAGACAGTTTTGTGGTGGTTGCGGGGGATTTTAACCACACCAGCTTAAAGACTGTGCTCCCCAAGTTTAAACAATGTGTAGACTTTAAGACCAGAGGAGAGAATATGTTGGACTTAGTGTACACAAACACAGATGCATATAAAGCAATACCCCGCCCCCATCTCGGCCGTTCTGATCACATATCCTTGATGCTGCTGCCTGCCTACAAACCTTTATTGAAGTGCAGCAGGCCACAGTGAAACAAATCAGGATTTTGCCAGACAGTGCAACCTCTGCACTGCAAGACTGTTTTCAGCACACAGACTGGAAGATCTTCAAAATAGCAGCCTCCCAGGAAGACAGGACAGATGTGGAGGAGTATGCTGATTCGGTCACCAGCTACATCGCGAAGTGCACAGAGGATTTCACTACAGTGAAGACCATCACTATGCGGGGTAATCATAAGCCCTGGATGACTGCAGAGGTGCGCTCGCTGCTTACAGCCAGAGATGCAGCGTTCAGAGCGAAGGACAGGATTGCCCTCCGCTCAGCCAGGTCTGCGCTTTCAAAGGGAATTAAGGCGGCAAAGCGCGCCTATGCAGAGAAAATCCAGGGACACCTCTGTGACACTAGGAACACCAAGCAGATGTGGCAGGGAGTTCGGACACTGACGGGCTTTAAGTCTAGGCAGGGGGTCGATGATGACGACGCTTCGCTTCCAGACAGGCTTAACGACTTCTTTGTACGTTTTGAAGCATCAAACTCGACAATCAGAGGGAGGGCCGGCCCACTCCCACCATCGGTCGGACCAGCTTTTACCATTAACACAGCGGACACACGGAGGACCCTATCCAGAATCAACCCACGCAAAGCTGCAGGTCCAGACAACATTCCGGGACGTGTGCTCCGAGACTGCGCGAGCGAGTTGGCGGATGTCCTGACTGACATTTATAACATCTCCCTGAGTCAGGCCATCGTTCCCAGATGCTTCAAGACCTCTATCATTGTACCGGTGGCAAAGAAACCAGTGGTGTCCTATTTGAATGACTATCGTCCTGTTGCACTTACACCAATTGTGATGAAGTGTTTTGAACGGCTTGTCAAACCACACATCACAGCCTGCCTCCCTGCATCACATGACCCGCTCCAGTTTGCATATCATTCAAACCGCTCCACGGAGGATGCTATAGTCACCACCCTACACTCTGTCTTCACCCACCTGGACCAGAAAGACACCTACGCCAGACTCCTGTACATTGATTTCAGTTCAGCATTCAACACCATTATTCCCCAGAGACTGATAGAGAAATTACTCCTTCTCGGTCTGAACACCACCACATGTCCTGGATTTCCTGACTGAGAGACCTCAGTCTGTCCGGGTTGGAAACAACATCTCCAACTCTGTCACGCTGAGTACCGGAACCCCTCAAGGCTGTGTACTCAGTCCACTGTTGTTTACACTTCTAACACATGACTGTGTATCCAAACACGAGGGGAACCAGATTATTAAGTTTGCAGATGACACCACGGTGGTGGGACTTATTCAGAGGGATGAGGAATCAATGTACAGGGAAGAAGTGAGAGACCTGGAGGGCTGGTGCAGGGAGAACAATCTGGTGCTCAACGTGGACAAAACGAAGGAGATGATTATCGACTTCCGGTGGTCACAGCCTGAGCACGTCCCCCTCAGCATCGGCGGCCGTTTAGTGGAGAGAGTAGAGAACATCAAGTTCCTTGGAGTGCAGATCTCGCAGGACCTGACCTGGAGCAAGAATTCCTTGGAGATCAGGAAGCGGGCTCAGCAGAGACTACACTTCTTGAGGAAACTCAAACAGGCCTCTCTCCCCATCTGCATCCTCAGGACCTTCTACAGAGGTGTGGTGGAGAGTGTTCTGACATACTGCATTGCTACATGGTACTCCAGCTGCAGTATGTCAGACAAAAAAGCCCTGCAGAGGATAGTCAAGGGGGCGGAGAGGGTAATTGGAGTCTCCTTCCCCTCTGTCCAAGAACTTTTTTAGAACCGTTGTAGGAGCAGGGCACTGAACATTGTCAAGGACCATTCTCACCCTCTGCATAAACACCTTGAACTTCTTCCATCTGGTAAACGATTCCGGAGCATCAGAGGCAGAACCACCAGACTGATCAACAGCTTCCTCCCACAAGCTGTCAGGATGCTGAACAGCTGACCCGGAATCTCACATACACACTACTGCACCTATGGACATTTTGTATGTTATAGTTAGTTATTCTTTTCCCCCAAGTATGTCTCAGGGATGTGTGAATGGATGGGGGGGTGGGGGTGGGGTGGGGGGTGGAGCTATGTGGGAGTGTGTCTTAATCATGCTGCTTCTTATATGGATGCCGAGAGAAACGCAATTTCATCTTGCCTGCACCACAGTTGTATGTACAGCAATATGACAATAAAGTTTGATTTGATTTGATTTGATTTGAAAAACATACAAATGCAGAGTGACTAAATTGTTCTAAATTTTAGTTCAGTCCTGATCTTTCTTTTCACACGTCTGATGAGTATTTACATTGGATTTGTACAGAGCCAGTTTTGATTTCATCAATTAAAAGTTGTCTTCATGCTTGTTTTGGTGCATGTGCTACCTTCATTGATTTTCTTTATTTTAATGGCTTGAACCTGAAGCACAAACAAAATAGAATTTTAAATGAATGGGACCTTTAAGCTACAAATCCAGAGGAGGTGGTACTCCAGTAATCCTATGATTTAGTAGTAGTGGTGCAGTAATATTGTAGAATACTTTTCCTTTCTTGTAAAGTGGGGCAGATTTCAGTTAAAATCCCCAGATTTACTGGCTCTAGGTGTCACTGTTGTTCTGGGATTCTTTTTTCTTCTTTCTTCTAGTTCCTCCATAGCTGCCAAGTCCGCTTCTTATAAGAGACTTTGGGCTTGTTTTTCTTTAAAGTTGCTTGCAAATCTCGTCAGTCGCGGGTTACGGGTTTTTGAGCTTGTTTTAAACGTGTAGTTGCTTATTTGGTCTTGCTTTGCTGTCTGTGTGACAGCTCTCCCAGCTCCCCACAAAACACAAGCGCAATAGTTTTCAGGACCCATCTGCACCCCCATTGCCTAGTTACCGTGCCCGCCCCACTGGTCTCTATCCACCTTATTCCTAGGCCCCATGATACCTTGTGTGAAATATGAGCGCAACTTCCGGTACTAGTTTAGAACGTATGGTTGTCACTGAAATGGGACACTTTTCCTTGTTAAAAAACAATGACTTCGGTATCAGAAATGCGGGAACATGGCCTGTTGCACCTCAAAAATGGTAATATAATCATACCACTTCCCACAACTATTGAGGGATGGGAAGATGACCTTAAAAAGTGGCCTGGCAGACTGTAGCTCTGTTTGTTTGCTCCGCTGCTACGCTAACGCTGTAAACAAAAAAACCCTCTGAGATATATCAGTGTCTCCACCACAATAAAGTCGGCTGCATTTTGTTAAAATATGTTGGACATAATCAAATTTACCTTAGAGCAGACGTACGCCACAACACCGTGCTTGGCTGTCATGGTATATACAGACAGCTGCAGCCGTTCGTTTTACCCCGAAATTAAAATACTCATGCTGTTGTCATGCCATAAATGCTTGTAATTTAACTTAACACATACAGACATTTTCTGACAGTTGTTCACAATTTTATTGACCTATATTTTTTGATAATTTAAAAATACAGTGGGGTAAAAAAGTATTTAGTCAGCCACCAATTGTGCAACTTCTCCCACTTAAAAGATGAGAGAGGTCTCCAATTTTCATCATAGGTATACCTCAACTATGGGAGACAAAATAAGAAAAAAAAATCCAGAAAATCACATTGAAGGATTTTTAATGAATTAATTGGTAAATTCCTCGGTAAAATAAGTATTTGGTCAATCCCAAACGTTCATCTCAATACTTTGTTATATACCCTTTGTTGGCAATGACAGAGGTCAAACGTTTTCTGTAAGTTTTCACAAGGTTTTCACACACTGTTGCTGGTATTTTGGCCCATTCCTCCATGCAGATCTCCTCTAGAGCAGTGATGTTTTGGGGCTGTCGCTGGGCAACACAGACTTTCAACTCCCTCCAAAGATTTTCTATGGGGTTGAGATCTGGAGACTGGCTAGGCCACTCCAGGACCTTGAAATGCTTCTTACGAAGCCACTCCTTCGTTGCCTGGGCGGTGTGTTTGGGATCATTGTCATGCTGAAAGACCCAGCCACGTTTCATCTTCAATGCCCTTGCTGGTGGAAGGAGGTTTTCACTCAAAATCTCACGATACATGGCCCCATTCATTCTTTCCTTTACACGGATCAATCGTCCTGGTCCCTCTGCAGAAAAACAGCCCCAAAGTATGATGTTTCCACCCCCATGCTTCGCAGTAGGTATGGTGTTTTTTCTCCTCCAAACACGACAAGTTGAGTTTTTACCAAAAAGTTCTATTTTGGTTTCATCTGACCATATGACATTCTCCCAGTCCTCTTCTGGATCATCCAAATGCTCTCTAGCAAACTTCAGATGGGCCTGGACATGTACTGGCTTAAGCAGGGGGACATGTCTGGCACTGCAGGATTTGAGTCCCTGGCGGCGTAGTGTGTTTCTGATGTAGCTTTTGTTACTTTGGTCCAAGCTCTCTGCAGGTCATTCACTAGGTGCCCCCATGTGGTTCTGGGATTTTTGCTCACCGTTCTCGTGATAAATTTGACCCCATGGGGTGAGATATTGTGTGGAGCCCCAGATCGAGGGAGATTATCAGTGGTCTTGTATGTCTTCCATTTTCTAATAATTGCTCCCACAGTTGATTTCTTCACACCAAGCTGCTTACCTATTGCAGATTCAGTCTTCCCAGCCTGGTGCAGGTCTACAATTTTGTTTCTGGTGTCCTTTGACAACTCTTTGGTCTTGGCCATAGTGGAGTTTGGAGTCTGACTGTTTGAGGTTGTGGACAGGTGTCTTTTATACTGATAACGAGTTCAAACAGGTGCCATTAATACAGGTAACAAGTGGAGGACAGAGGAGCCTCTTAAAGAAGAAGTTACAGGTTTGTGAGATCCAGAAATCTTGCTTGTTTGTAGGTGACCAAATACTTATTTTACTGAGGAATTCACCAATTAATTCATTAAAAATCCTTCAATGTGATTTTCTGGATTTTTTTTTTCCTCATTTTGTCTCTCATAGTTGAGGTATACCTATGATGAAAATTGGAGAACTCTCTCATCTTTTAAGTGGGAGAACTTGCACAATTGGTGGCTGACTAAATACTTTTTTACCCCACTGTAAATGCATGCTGAAGCATGCTGAAGTCCATATCGTTCCAACGCAGTGTAACGAATGCAAAAAAACCCCAAAACTGTTAAATATCGTTCTTAAATAGTTAAGCCTTAGGAAGCAAATTGTTACTATTTTTTTTTTATTATTTTAATTCATGTAGCCTTCATTCTGGTGACATGCAGTATATAACACATAAACGTCAGATCTGTGACGTTCATATACGTGAAAACATATCTGGTGGTGTTGTGTCTGTCCTGTGTCTGCACCACCGATCACATGAACAGTCCTTTTCCATTTTCAGTGCATCATTGAGGCATTGCAGGATGAGAAGCTTCCATTTATACAGTCTATGGCACAACCACAAACACCAGCAACAAGTACCAGAACTATGCCAAAACTTTCAACAAATACAAAAACTGCAAGTGCTGAAATTAGCTGCCACTTGAGTGCAAAACACCTATGTGGACTATACACCTTTGCTCAGCAAGATTTAATTTACAGATCTCATCCCTAGTGGCACAGCGCAGCACTGCGCCTGTCAAGTGTTATGATATGCTACACACTCTGCAGTTGTACTGAGGATTTGTACTGACGATGCCAGCTCACAGGGTGGCAGACACGTATAACTTACTGTTCTTGCGTTAGGGGAATCATGGCTGACCTGGAAGCATTTGTATTACATCAAAGATGAAGAAATTTTCTTCTTCTTTTAGAGTACACAAACACATATTTATGTAACTGATCACTGTGAGCATGGCTGTGTGAGCATTTACTCCTAAATTTGTCAACTATGATTCAAAAAGAGATTATTTAGGTTATGAAGGTAAATGTTTGTATCATTTTGTTATGACAGAGGGTGCGTGAAGCTGCCTGATTGTCACGACCCGCCGCTCATCAGCGGCTTCAGCTGCGCGCACACCTGCATCTTGTCAGCAGCGGGCTATTTAGCCCACTCTGCCCTCTGCTGCAGTCTGGAGCCGTCTGTTCTCATCAGCGTTTCCAAAGCTCGTGATTCTACCTCAGATCACCAGCAAAGATTCAACGACACGTAAGAACTCCTTACCTTGTCTTCCAAGTTCTCACCCCTGTGCACAGGTGGACCCTCCTGGCGGCGGATTTCCACTGTCATCGCCATAGCAACTCCATCTTCTGCGCAGACCCAGCAGGACGCTGTCTCCCGGGCTCATCGCCTGCCGACGCCAGCCACCTGTCCCTGCAAGTAAGCAACACCGTCACTATATCTCCTGTCTCGGTGTGGTGCCCGTTACCCTTGTCCTTTGTTCTTGTCTCCATAGGGTTGTCCGGCTGTATGGCGCGCTGCTCTGCTGCCTGCGCATCAGCATTCACCCCAGCACATTCCCATACCGCATACATCCATCCACACACACCTGCTTGTTGAATAAAGCTGTTAAATCTATCCTGAGCCTGCGTGCGTGTTTCCTGGGCCTGTGTGCTACATTATGTCAGTACGGCTTCAGCAAAGCGGCCCAGCAGACAGCGGGCTCGCACGCCGTCTTTCCATCCTCGAGGCTCGGGTGGATTTAATAGCTCATCAACAGCAGGTGATACTCAACCAGTTGGTTAACTTCACTCACCGGTTAGACCGCCTGGACCCCCAGCAGGCGTTCCCCATGGCTCGCCAGGGCGGGCCAGCTCCTGCCGTTCCGATGCCCGGTCAGTCTACCTCGGGAACTCCAACCCGCCTCACACCAATCCCGACCCCTGCCCGCTTCAGCGGAAAGCTCGGAGGGGCGCAGGGGTTTGCAGTGTGAGTTGGTGTTTTTGCGCGTTCCCAGAGACTTTCCCTCAGACCACAGCCGAATTGGCTATATTGGAAATCTCTTGGAGGGGCGAGCGTTAACCTGGGCTTACATCGTAATGGCGAAGCCCAGCTACGCGAGCCTAAAAGCTCTGCACGAACTGGCTGTAGGAGACTACAGCCAGTTCGTGCAGAGCTTTTTAGAGGTCTTTGATCATTCCCGGCGCGATAGCGTCCTAACTGACCGGCTTCTCGCCCTCCAGCAGGGAAGCCGGTCAGCAGCGGACTATGCTATCGACTTCCGGGTTGCAGCGGAGGAGGTGGGCTGGGGCGAAGCCGCTCTCTGTGGCATCTTCCTCCGCAGCCTCAGCTCGGGTCTGAGGGATGAACTGGCTGGTCGGGATCTTCCGGAGACATTGGCGGAGTTAATCTCCACCGCCATTAGTTTGGATAATAGGCTGCGTGAACGGTCCACCGAGCGGAAGTTTAGCAGCCGCTCGCGTGGAGGCTCCATCCGCACGCCTCAAGACCGCCATTGCCACCACCATCGCCTCCGAGGAGTCGGAGGCGATGGTGGTGGCCCGGTCAAAGCTCCCTCTAGTGGAGAAACAGCGCCGCCGGAGGTTGGGTCTCTGCATGTATTGCGGAGGAGGCCAACATTCCATGGAGCATTGCCCGGAGAAGCCAAATGGGGAGGTCCGCGAGTCACTGTAGGGGGCCTCGCAGACTCTTACTGGTCAAATCCCCTCACAAGCCTATCCTTGCCCATCCGATTTTGTCACAATGCCACGGGGCATCTCACACACGCACTGGTGGACTCAGGAGCAGAGCAGAGCTTCATTTCAAAGAGCCTGGCAACCCGATTGGGCATCCCCTGCCAACCTCTGCCCGCTCCTCTGAGCCTTATCACCCTCTCCCGTGCTCCCCTTGGCCAAGTGACTCATTGCACGCAGTCCGTCCCAGTCATTATCTCGGGCAATCACCGAGAGGAACTCTCCTTCTACGTTTTGTCCTCCTCTGTGACGCCTGTTGTCCTTGGGTACCCCTGGCTGCACCTGCACAACCCGGTCCTGGATTGGCAGACCGGGAAGATCGCCACCTGGAGTGCATTCTGTATGGGCACCTGTTTACAATCCGCAGCCTGCGCCCCATCTGCTCCTCCCCCGATCAAGGACGCCACGCCTCCGGACCTCACCTTGGTGCCCTCGGAATTCCACGATCTGGGCTTGGTCTTCAGCAAATCCAGGGCGATGTCTCTCCCTCCTCATCGGCCCTATGATTGTGCCATCAACCTCCGCCCAGGAGCTCCCCTGCCATCAGGTCGCCTGTATAGCCTGTCAGCGCCGGAACAGGAGGCGATGGACAGTTATATAAAGGAGTCTCTCAGCGCAGGTATCATCCGCCCCTCCTCGTCCCCGCTTGGAGCCGGTTTCTTCTTCGTATCAAAGAAGGACGGGTCCCTCCGCCCTTGTATCGACTTCCGAGCGTTGAATGACATCACTGAGAAGGACCGGTACACTCTGCCGCTGATGGACACTGCCTTCCACTCCCTGCAGAGGGCGACCTGGTTTACCAAATTGGACCTCCGCAGCGCCTACCATCTCGTCCGGATCAGGGAGGGGGATGAGTGGAAAACTGCATTCAGAACGCCAAGTGGACATTTTGAATACCTCGTAATGCCCTTTGGTCTGACCAATGCCCCAGCTGTCTTCCAGCGCCTAATAAATGACGTCCTGCATGATTTCCTGGGTCTCTTTGTATTCGTGTACCTAGATGATATCCTCATCTTCTCCAGGTCACGTGAAGAACACCAGGTGCATGTGAGACGGGTCTTACAGCGGCTGCTGGAGAACAGGTTATATGTGAAGGCAGAAAAATGTGAGTTTTACGCCAAGACCACCTCCTTTCTAGGTTTTGTGATCTCACATAATCAGGTTCTGCCCGACCCCGCTAAGGTCAAAGCAGTGGTGGACTGGCCGACGCCGACATCCAGGAAGCAGGTCCAACAATTCCTTGGGTTTGCTAATTTCTACCGCCGTTTTGTGCCCAACTTTGGTGCCATCGCTGCCCCGCTGACCCGTCTCACGTCACCCAAGAACGCCTTTCGCTGGACTGAAGGGGTCGCCGCGGCGTTTCAGGCGCTGAAGACGGTGTTCTCCTCCTCCCGGGTCCTGACCCAGGTCGACCCCACGCTGCAGTGCTTGGTTGAGGTCGACGCATCTGACACGGGGGTGGGGGCGGTGCTGTCCCAGCGTTCACCCACTGACAGGACCAAACGACCCTGCGCCTTCTTCTCACGGCGTCTGTCTCCGGCCGAGCGGAATTATGACGTTGGGGACAGGGAGCTTCTTGCCATCAAGCTCGCCCTGCAGGAGTGGCGCCACTGGCTGGAGGGGGCAGCGCTACCATTCGTGGTGATGACGGAGCACAAGAACTTGGAGTATCTTCGATCTGCTAGATGCCTGAATGCCTGCCAGGCGCGCTGGTCTCTATTCTTTGCCCGGTTCTGCTTCACCATTACCTATCGCCCCGGCTCTAAGAACATCCTACCTGATGCCCTCTCCAGGCAGTTCGCCCCTGAGACATCGGAGGAGTCGGGCCACCCCATCCTGCCCAGTTCGTGTGTGGTAGGTGCCATCTCCTGGTCCATCAGGGACAAGATCTGGAGGGCGCAGGAGGCTGAACCGGATCCTGGCGGCGGACCGGAGGGAAGGTTGTTTGTTCCATCTTCTGTCTGGGGGGAGGTCATTCATTGGGTCCACACCTCCAAGCTCGCCTGTCACCCGGGGTATCTCGGCTAGTGGATCTCCTCCAACGCTCCTTCTGGTGGCCGGGTCTGCAGAAGGATGCCTCCAACTACATCCAGGCTTGCCCTGTGTGCGCCTCTGCCAAGTCGGGTAATTCTCCTCCTGCCAGTCTACTCCAGCCTCTGCCGACCCCTGGCAGACCCTGGTCCCATATTGCCCTTGACTTTGTCACTGGTCTCCCCACTTCCAACTCCTATAACGCCGTGCTGACCATTGTGGACCGTTTCTCCAAGGTCGCCCACTTCGTGCCACTGCGGGGTCTTCCAATGGCGCAGGAGACGGGGGATCTCCTGGTGCAGCACGTGGTCAGGTTACACGGGATACCAGTAGATGTCGTCTCGGATCGGGGTCCCCAGTTTGTCTCAGAGGTCTGGAGGTGCTTTTGCAACGCCTTGGGGGCCACAGTTTGCCTCTCATCCGGCCATCACCCACAATCCAACGGGCAGTGTGAGAGGGCCAACCAGGAGTTGGAGGCTGCCCTGCGCTACGTCACGTCATCGGACCCATCCTCCTGGAGTTCACATCTGGCCTGGGTTGAATACGCCCACAACACCGCCCGGTCTTCTGCTACAGGTATGTCTCCCTTTAAGGCATCCCTGGGCTATGATCCACCCTTGTTTCCAGACCAGGAGGCAGAGCTCGCTGTTCCTTCCGTCCAGGCGCACCTGAAACGTTGTCGGGCTCTGTGGTCCAGGACACGGGACGCGCTTTTACGCACGGCTGCGCGTAATAGCATCACTGCCAACCGCCGCAGGAGACCGGCCCCTGCCTACCAGGTGGGTCAACGAGTCTGGTTGGCCACTCAGGATTTCCACCTTAAGGGGGAGAAGAAGAAGTTGGCACCACGCTTCGTTGGTCCTTGTCATGTATTTTGGTTTACTACGGCACCCGTCGTAGTGCTTTGCTAAAAGCATTGTGGGTAATCTGTAATGTCAGAGTGTGTTGTCGTTGGCTGTGTGCTATAAGTTGCTGCTACGCTAATAAACCGTGAACATTACGTTGATGGTCCGATTTATCATTGTTATATTAAGTAACGTAAAGTGGTGAAAGATATAACAAAAAGTGGCGACGAGGACGTCTGGACCGACGCTGCAGTCCGCGACGGAGGAGACTTTTTTTTGTTGTGTTTTTCCTGCTGCTACTTCGTGCTGACAGGGTGATACACCGCGCCACTGTGCTGAGGTGGATGCTGCGGGCTGTCTGCTAAGCGGGGAGGAGCGGAGCAGTGGAAATCGTTAAGGACAAAAAAACTCCGTGAGTAACGCCGGAGGGAAGCAACGACGTTACAGAAAGGAGCCGCGAGGGAAAGAGCGACATTCAACCAGGAGCATTAAAATGGCTGGAGTTATTGGCTCTATCGGGCCCTTTGATGAGAGCGTGGAACAATGGAGCTCCTATACAGAGCGCTTTGACTATTTCGTCGCGGCCAATGGAATAAAGAATGAAAAGTTAGTGCCCACTTTTCTGAGTGTGATGGGTCCCAAGACATTTAACCTACTACGCAACCTCCTACAGCCAGTAAAGCCAGGCTCTAAAACCTACAAAGAACTTGTGGACACACTGACCCACCACTTCTCACCCAAGCCTCTAGTGATTGCAGAAAGATACAGGTTTCACAGACGTAACCAAGAAGAGGGTGAGTCTGTTAACATGTTTGTTGCAGCGCTACGCAAGTTAGCCGAACACTGTGAATTTAAAGATGTTTTAAATGACACATTAAGAGACAGGCTTGTGTGTGGACTACGAAATGAAGCAGCACAGAAGAAGTTACTCACAGAAAGTGATCTGACGCTTGAAAGAGCCATTAACATTAGTGTGATGATGGAGATGGCTTCCAAAGAAGCCCACCAACTGCATGCTACAGGCAGAGTACATAAGCTCAACAGTGGTAAAACCAATGCAACAGGTCCATGTTTCCGCTGTGGCAAGATGGGACACCTTCCTAATGACTGTTGGTGCAAAGAGATGGACTGTAACAACTGTGGAAAAAAAGGCCACGTGGAGCGGGCATGTAGAAGCAAAAGGAGCAAAGACAAAGGCCCAAAGACAAGGAATAAAAGTGACATGGTAAAAAAAAGAAAAGAAATGTTCACACAGTTAAACATGGCGAGGACAGAGTGAGCAACTCCTCAGAGGAAGAAGTGTCAACTGCAATAAATACTGTCCGGATTATGAATGTGAATGAAGGCTCAGAAGGCTTTTGGACTAAACCAAAAGTGGAGGGACATTTTATTAAAATGCAGATAGACACCGGATCAAAGGCATCACTTGTGTTGCATGGCATTTACAAGAAGTTTCTGAAACATCTTCCACTCCGACCTTCAGACACTGTCTTCAGGGCGTACACTGGACACCGAGTGCCCATGAAAGGGATGACAGAGGTAACTGTTCAGTACAATGGCCAAACTGCTGAGCTTCCAGTTTATGTTACCAAGAACAACTGTCCAGCTATAATGGGGCGGGTGTGGCTAAAGAAAATCCAACTTGACTGGCAAGAAGTAAGGAAGCTGTCACACAGTTCCACTCAGCTGCAGGCCATACAGGAAAAGCACAAAAAGGTTTTTCGTAATGAACTAGGCAGTATGAAAAAAATTATAGTGAAGCTGCATGTCAAACCTGACAGTAAACCAGTGTTCATGAAAACCAGACCAGTGCCGTACGCCATCAGACCAAAGGTGGAGGCTGACTTGGATGCTCTGGTCAAGAATGGAGTTCTGGAGCCTGTGACAACCAGTGAGTGGGCCACGCCCATAGTTCCAGTACCCAAAAAGGACGGAGGAATCCGGACCTGTGGAGACTTTAAGGTAACAGTAAACCCTGTACTAACAGCAGAGCAGTATCCCCTTCCACTGATTGATGACTTATTTGCGGGGCTGAGTGGGGGACAAAAGTTCAGCAAAATAGATCTCAACCAGGCTTACTTACAAATGCATGTAGACGAGCAGTCACGTGAAATGCTGACTATCAACACCCATAAAGGACTCTTCAGATACTGCAGACTGCCTTTTGGCATCACATCTGCTCCAGCACTTTTTCAGCGAGCTATGGATCAAATCCTGAGTGGATTACCAGGAGTGCAGTGCTACCTGGATGATATCCTGTGTACAGGAGCAGATGATGAAGAGCATCTGCGCAACTTGGATGCAACTCTCACGAGACTGGAGGAATATGGATTGAGAATCCGCAAGGATAAATGCGAGTTTTTCCAGTCATCCGTGGAATACTTAGGTCATGTGATTGATGCTAAGGGACTACACACTGCACCATCGAAAATCACAGCCATTGTGGATGCACCTCCACCCCAAAATGTCAGTCAGCTGAAGTCTTTCTTGGGACTGCTGAACTATTATGGACGTTTCATACCAAACTTGGCATCACTATTAAAACCACTGCATAACCTGCTGCGCAAAGAGGAAGCATGGAGGTGGACAGCAAGCTGTCAGGAGGCTTTTCAGAAGGCAAAGGATGCGCTGACGGCATCAGAGGTTCTGACCCACTTCAACCCATCACTTCCGATCCAGCTTACCTGCGACGCCTCTCCTTATGGCGTAGGGGCGGTGATTTCCCACGTAATGCTAGACGGGGAGGAGAAGCCAATCGCTTTTGCGTCAAGGACATTAAACAAGGCAGAAGCTAACTATGCTCAACTGGAAAGAGAGGCTCTGAGCATTGTGTTTGGTGTCAGAAAATTCCACCAGTACTTGTATGGACGGAAGTTTACACTTTTTACTGACCACCGACCTCTCACAACCATCCTTGGACCATACACAGGAATACCATCTCTTGCAGCGTCCCGACTGCAGAGGTGGGCGTTGCTGTTGTCAGGACACTCCTATGACATCAGGTATTGAAAGTCAGACTGTCATGGTAATGCAGATGGGTTATCCAGATTACCACTTCCTGTCATGAAGCCAGAGTCAAGCACTGTGGACATCTTCTACTTCACAGAGGTAGAAAACGCACCTGTTTCAGCTGTGCAGGTGAAAAAGGGGACTAGAAATGACCCTGTGTTGTCGGCAGTCATGGACTTGGTCATTAAAGCACAACCTGCGGGTGATGACGCAACCTTGAAGCCCTTCCGTGGGAAGTGGACAGAATTGTCTGTTCAGTCGGGTTGTTTGCTGTGGGGGAGGAGAGTGATTATTCCCCTGTCATGTCAAACAAAAGTGTTACAGCAACTTCACACAGGACATAGTGGAATCGTGAGAATGAAAGAAATAGCGAGAAGCTATTTTTGGTGGCCAAACATTGACAAGCAGATTGAAGAAATAGCCAAAAGCTGTTCATCTTGTCACAAGGTATGGAACAACCCACCATTGGCTCCTCTCCATCCCTGGGAGTTCCCACAGGAGCCTTGGCATCGTGTGCACATTGACTTTGCAGGTCCGTTTGAGGACAGAATGTTTCTCGTTGCTGTGGATGCACACAGTAAATGGCCTGAAGTGGCTATTATGAGGTCAACCACCACAGAGAAGACCACAGAGGCATTAGGAGAAATGTTTAGTCGTTTTGGGTCTCCTATACAACTAGTTTCTGACAATGGACCTCAGTTGGTTTCACAAGAAATGGATGCTTTTCTACAAGCTAATGGAGTGCAGCACATTAAATCAGCTCCATACCATCCTGCAACGAACGGCCTTGCAGAAAGGTTTGTGCAGACAATGAAACATGCATTGAAAGCATCACAAGGTCAAGGAACACTGCATCAGAGGCTGCACAAGTTCCTGCTAAACTACCGCAACACTCCACATGCAATCACAAAGACAACCCCTGCTAGTCTGATGTTCAAGAGAGATCTGCGCACTACCTTTGACCTTTTGAAACCCTCAGGATTAAAGGACACTGTGCAAAAGCAACAAGAGAAACAAATTATGCACAGAGAACACCGGGCAAAGGACAGAGCGTTCACGTCAGGAGAATCTGTGCTGGCCAGGAACTACAGAGGTGAACCTAAGTGGGTTCCTGCAACTGTTATTGCACAAACTGGACCAGTCTCATATACAATTCAAACCACTGACAGTGTTTGGAAAAGGCACGTGGATCAACTCCTGCAGACACCGCCAGCGCCTGCAGAACCGTCTCTTGGATATCCTAACGATGCACTCACCAACTCACCACTTTATCCACCTACACCAGTACAGAACTCAACCACTTCAGAGACCAGAGTTCCAGCTGGAGAGGTGACGTCTTCTTCTGCATCAGCACCAGAAGCAACCTCCACATTAGAAAGAGCACAGACTCATGTTCCTACAGAGCACCGATACCCCACCAGGGAGCGACGACCTCCTGTCCGTCTGAGTTATTAGACTAGATAGTAACTGACCCACATTAATGGGGCAGAATAATCCCCAGGGGTACAGTTATGGGATGAGGTAGTCTACCCTCACTCCTAAGGTAGCATAATAATTAAAAAAAAAAAGAGACAAAACAAAGACATTTGATATCTCCTGTAGGACATCTATTGTAAGGGGGGAGGAGATGTCATGTATTTTGGTTTACTACGGCACCCGTCGTAGTGCTTTGCTAAAAGCATTGTGGGTAATCTGTAATGTCAGAGTGCGTTGTCGTTGGCTGTGTGCTATAAGTTGCTTCTACGCTAATAAACCGTGAACATTACGTCGATGGTCCGAGTTATCATTGTTATATTAAGTAACGTAAAGTGGTGAAAGATATAACAGTCCTCACACCATTTCCAGGATTATCAACCCGGTGGCTGTGCGTCTGGCCCTCCCCCCCTCCCTATGTGTCTGACCCCTTCTGCCCCCCGCCCACAGCGCCGCCCGCGCCTATGATGATCGACGGCCACCCGGCCTGGAGAGTCGCCTCCTTCCTGGACTCCCGGCGCCGAGGGCGCGGGTTGCAGTATCTGGTGGACTGGGAGGGGTTTGGTCCGGAGTTTAGATCCTGGGTGCCCTCCTCTTGGGTGTTAGACAAGAGCCTCATCAAGGAGTTCCATCGGGCACATCCGGACAAACCAGCGCCAGGAGGCGCTGCTAGAGGGGGGAGTACTGTCACGACCCGCCGCTCATCAGCGGTTTCAGCTGCGCGCACACCTGCGTCTCATCAGCAGCGGGCTATTTAGCCCACTCTGCCCTCTGCTGCAGTCTGGAGCCGTCTGTTCTCATCAGCGTTTCCAAAGCTCGTGATTCTACCTCAGATCACCAGCAAAGATTCAACGACACGTAAGAACTCCTTACCTTGTCTTCCAAGTTCTCACCCCTGTGCACAGGTAGACCCTCCTGGCGGCGGATTTCCCCCGTCATCGCCATAGCATCTCCATCTTCTGCGCAGACCCAGCAGGACGCTGTCTCCCGGGCTCATCGCCTGCCGACGCCAGCCACCTGTCCCTGCAAGTAAGCAACACCGTCACTTATATCTCCTGTCTCGGTGTGGTGCCCGTTACCCTTGTCCTTTGTTCTTATCTCCATAGGGTTGTCCTGCTGTACGGTGCGCTGCTCTGCTGCCTGCGCATCGGCGTTCACCCCAGCACATTCCCATACCGCATACATCCATCCACACACACCTGCTTGTTGAATAAAGCTGTTAAAGCTATCCTGAGCCTGCGTGCGTGTTTCCTGGGCCTGTGTGCTACATTATGTCACTGATATTCACCTGCTGGCCACAGTGCCATGTGACTGGGGGAAACAATCACTCTGGTGATTCCGACTTTTGTGTCGTTTTATAAAATGAATAGCGCCGGAATAAAAGCAAAATTAACGTGCAATAATCCTAACCTTTTCTGGATGTGGGAGAGAAAGCAAAAATGACCGACAGAAGAGGAATTACTGACCAGGATGGACGCAGCAAGAGCCGCATTCATCAGCAGTAAGTTAGGAGTCTGGCTTGTTTTGTTTACATTGTACTGCATTGTACTGATTTTCTGGTTCAAATGCTTTGAAGATAAGATAATAAAATGGGCAAATCAAGAAACGGTGACAAAAAGCAGAACCATTCTTTGTGTAAATATGTCCAAAGTCCACGTTTGACTGAGTTATGCAATTCATATGGCTGCTGCGGCATTATGCAAATTAGATGGGTAAATTTACTTCTGTCTGAAATTTTGGATCATATTCTACATCTTTCTAATTGACAGTCATTATCTCTTAGCACTTTCAAGTTATAGCCTGGGAAATCTCTGATATGGCTGCCGTGGCATTATGCACGACATTATGCAAATTAGATGCGTAAATTTACTCCTATGTCAAACTTTGGATCATACTCTACATCTTTCTAATTAACAGTAAGCCATTATCTCTTACCACTTTCAAGTTATAGCCTGGGAAATCTCTGACATCTGATCTGAAGATTTTCTTGACAAAAATCTTTACCACTCTTGACAGCTGGGGGGTATGTTGTCATTTGGCACCTGTGACAATAATGAATTTGAAAAACTTTTAAAAACGCTATTTTAAATGCCCCTGCTACTCTGCTCTTACTGACTGATTTAACACTGCATCAGACAAAACTGGAAGCTCCACCCATAATCGTTCCTACAGCGGCAACCTCAGGAATAAGGTGGATAGAAAAACTAGACGGATCATTGGCCGCCAGAAGTGAAGCCACTTGACTGTCATATTAGTACACCAAAAACACTAGTACATTCAAATCAACAGCTGCTAAACATAATGTCAACTCGATTTCTATAGTTCACCGGTTGTGCAAGATTAAAAGCTGTGTTTCCGTACCAAGAAATTCAAAATCTGTTAATTTTTGGGGAAGTTATTGAGGTTAAAGTGGCCAGTGAGGCGCTTCACTTCTAACAGCCAATGATTCATCCAGTTTTTCTATAGAGATCAGTGGCCCACCCGACTCCACTTGACTCTGTGCTCACAAATGGGGCGTGAGCTATCCAGGTTTTTTTTTTATACAGATCAGTGCATATGGTTTGGCCACCAAGCAGCCTCACTTTTACACAGTGTGGTAGGTTGCCTGTTGGGCTTTTTTGGGGGCTTGTTTCCATAGAGCTGGTCACTTGTTTTGCTCATGAAACCTGGCAACACTGATTTCCTCTGTGTGGTGTATGGACCAGAGACACATTTGGAGTAGAATGCGGCCTGGGGCCGACGTCACCACTAGTGTATATTGGGCAGTCCGTCATCTCACTGCATGTGGTTGATGATGTGGTTGTAGAAGCAGTACATGGGTTACAGCTTGAGTGCAGGTGTGCATATGTCGACTGAGTGTAGACGTGCTTATGCCAAGTCTTTCTGTAATAAAGTTCAGTTCGAGCATGGCATCCTCGTCTGTCTTCATTCCAGGTTTGTGGACATAACATTTGGCGACGAGAATTTCGAACCATGGAAGCGTGTTTGAGACCACTACGGCCTTTCCTTGAGTCCCTGGGTGAACCAACGGTCCCGTGGCCATGTTGGCTGGATGCGTTTGAAACCTACATTGCGGCATTGGACCTGGGAAAACTAGATCAAGTAAGGAAACAAGCACTTCTTGTCCACAACCTCGGCACAGAAGGTAAGAGGATTTTTTACACACTGGGTCCGACAGAGTCGTACGTGGATGCGGTTGAACTGCTTGCTAGCTATTTTGCTACACCGGACAATGTGATAGCATGACGAGTCTGATTCTGCCAACAACGACAGAGAATTGGTGATTCCACACAACAATTCATTGGCGACCTGAGACATTTGGCTAGCATGTGCTGCTTTGGACTGTTAGAAGACGAGATGGTGCAGGACCAGTTACCTGAGCACATGTGTAACCCGAGGCTAAGAGCTAAAATGCTAACAGTGCCAAACAACATGACGCTAGCTAGCACAATTGAGCTAGCATTCCAGCTTGAGCCAGCGGAGAAGTTAGTAACGGAGCTAGGTGGGTGCCAAATACAGAAGCTACCCCGACAGACGATGCTTGCTCACATGGTGGGCTTGGTAGACACGGCAGAAGAGTACGAGATGAACGCTGTCAACCGAAGGACCACTCTGAGCAGCCCCGTCTGTGGTAGCTATGGGTCTCCGATGCACCAAGACAGAGCACATTTTTGCCCAGCAGGAGGACAACGTTGTAACAAGTGTGGACGCTTAAACCCTTTTGCCAGAGTGTGCCAGTCGCTGGTGCCGTGGACCCCGCCAAGTAAGCCAAGCCACCCGCCAACAACAACATCCGGGGGCATGTCAGGGCATCCGGTATGCCCTGACATCAACGGTTATGCATACAGCATGTTTGAATTAGGCGGTGTGGCTTTACCACTACTGCTCGACACAGCGGTGGTTAGGTCGATGCTGAACTGAGCCATGGTGAAGAAATTTTTCCCCAACCACAAAATTAAGAAGAACCCCATGGAGCTGTACGGATATGGCGGTCACAGACTCTATAATGTAGGAACAGTTAAGGTAACAGTCTACTACAAGTCTAAGATTGTGTATGACTTCACGTTCCAAGTGGCAGCACATGGTGACAACATTATGGGATGCGACCTCTTCTACAGACTGGGCTTTGCTATCCAGGACAGCGCTGGGTTTGAATGGTCTGGGTGCGGCAACTAGGGCATAACAGACCTCGACGACAGCGACATGGTTTGGGGATGAGGTAATTCAAAGCAGCATGACACCAAACCATCCACCCCATTTGCTCAGGAGGAGAGCTGCCCGGGAGGTGGGCAACAGCCAGACTTGCCTCCGTTCATCACCCGGCCGGAGCTACAGGAGAGGGAGCCTGTGCATGCAGAAAACCCTGAGGCATAACAACAACAACCAGGCGCAGGCACTGTTTACGATGTGGCTCAACAGAACACATCAGACGAGGGAGAGGAGGAACTGGACTGCTTCCGTACCCATGTTCAACACCAATCTACAGATGTTGCAGCCGAGCCGACGGGTGAAGAGTTCGATACAGCAAACGGCATGGGACAGATGCCAGACACCTTCCGTACCCATGACAAGCCTCAGTCTATGGAAACAGCGATGCTGACGACAGGTGAAGGGTCTGCAACAAACACGATAACTACAGAACCGCTACAGTGTGACGGAGATTCCAAACCGGATGAGTACACAGCGCCACTGGGATCACATGGGCTCCTCCACAATCCTCAGAGGGGCCCATGTCCACCAAAGCCATGGATAGGGATGACTATTCACCCGCTGCAGCAGACAACACCAAATACTGGGAAAACAGGCAAGTGCCATTTCATTCTATTTCAAATTATAATGATATGCCTTGCCTGATTCCCGACAATGAGGCTCAGGGTCTGCAGTCCCCTGAGCTCTCACCACCTGCTGCAGTAATTAATTGCCCACCAGCCCTCTCTATGTCCTCTTCCCCGGCCCCTGAGTGTCCGTCGGCTCTGGAACAGAACCGCCGGATGATGGAGGACCCAGTTCCAGTGCCAGTGGTGAGCCGACCCCTAGCTGCCACGCAGGATGAGCCACCTGCGGGGGTCACTTTGCCTGGGAGCCCCAGGACTGCAACCACCATTCTGCCTGCTGCAGAGGCCGCCGCCGCAGAGTTTGAGACTGAGCTGGACCTCCAACAGACCGGGCCCGAGACATCGTCGCCATCTGAATCGACGAAGTCCTGGACGGTGGTGGAGCTCAAGCTCAGGCAAGTGCTCTCTCTTGTCTTTCTCTTATCTGTTTTGGAGAGATCTTGCCTGGCTCTTGGTGAGGAGAGTTGGGTGCAGCCACCAGCTCTGCCACTGCCAGTGACCCTGACCCTGTCCCTCTGCCTGTTTGTTCTGAGCCTTCTTCCAGGGTCACCGGAGATGTTCCAGCAATGCCAGTGGTTTCCGTGGGTCCAGATCCGCTGCCTGAGGTCGTCGTGGGTCCAGCTCCCCCTGTGGAGGCCATCGCGGGTATTCTGTCCCAGCCTGGGACCTCCGTGGGTGCAGCTTCCCCTCTGCCCTAGGGTGTCGTGTGGGTTCCTCTGCCACGGTCTGAGTCTTTGTGGGTGCTGGGTCCTGACCGGGGACCCTCGTGGGTGCTGCACCCCAACATAAATCCAACGTGGGTGCTGTGCTCCAACTTGGGCCCGCAATGAGCACTACACCCCAGCCTGGGGCCCACCGAGGGTGCAGCATTGGCCCAGCCCGGGTCCACAAAGGGTGCAGCGTTGGCCCAGTCTAGCAAGTTAGCTGCTAGCTAGCGGATGCAAACGCGTGACAACGCAAATTTACGCGTACTCGCGTCTTGCCATTCACTTTGTATAGATTCATGCCACCCATTCGTGTCTGGTGTGAACACACCTTTAGTGTATGATTCGGGTCCTAAATTGGGGAGGGTCTCGATTGTGTGTGTGGTCTTACACTTTTGTAAGGGGGAGGGGAATGTTGTTTGGAGTGTGTGTGCTGCCGTACCCGCCCACAGTGTGGCGTCAGGTGGGCACAGTCACTTGTATATAGTTCTGAGCTCTCTTAATAAAGGGTAGGTCACTGCATTCCAGTCCCTCATTCCTCATACATAACAGGCTGTCATATCATAACAGAGTAATATTTAGTTTTGTTTAAACGACTAGCAGAGAACTCCCATCATCCCACATCACTAAACTGTAATCGTGTTTAGTGCTGTTACTTACGCAGAATGTACGTCTTTTCTTTTGATCAGAGTTTAAAAATTTAATTTATTTAAAGTTTTTTATGTTGACTGTGTTTACTATAAATTTGCTGTTGCTTATGCAGAATGCATATGTATTTTCCATTAATTAGAGTTTATAACATTCCGTTATTCAATGCTGACTGTGTTTATAGTCAATTCACTGCAAACAGAATTAAATCTATATATCGATATATGTTATGAAGCGGACTCTCTTTTACACAATGTGGTAGGTTGCCTTTTGGGCTTTTTGGCGGCTTGTTTCTATAGAGCTGGCTGCTTGTTTCTGTAGTGAAACCTGGTAACACTGCCTATAAACTGTTTGCAATCTGCCAGTAAACTCGGGATGGGCGATAACAGCATTTTTCCTTTTGATACGATACCATTAATTTATAGTACTTTTTATTTGATACTGAGACCGATACTTTTGCCCAAAATCACATTGCAGTTTCATAAACAATTTTATTGCAAGGGCAATATGAAGTATGAATTAAATAAAAGTGAATAAAAATGAAGTAAATAAAAATAAAATGATTTTTCCAGTTATAATAAAAAATAATTAAGACTTGAAATGAATGCAAAATTAATTCAATTTCTTAATTTAGTGAAGATTCTCAACTGGATTCAAGTATTTTTGTTACTTCTGAAATGTTTCATCATTCATCCAAATTCTATGGCAATACCAAGCAGCATACACTATTGTGGCGGGTTGACTCAACCCCCCCCACAACACACAGGACAGTCAGCTCTTTTCTCTTGGTTTTTCCCGCTGCACTACTGAGATGTAATGTGCCATTCATGTGTTGTGATGCAACGTGCCCTGCATGTATTGTGATGCAATGTGCCATGCATGTATTGTGATGTAATGTGCCATTCATGTATAGTGTTCATGCGTCCTGTCCTTGCTGTGACCTAGAGACAGTTCAATATGTAGATGTGCCTTGTAACCTCTTTGTTCCGTGAGCTGGAGCAGAGGCTGCATCTGCCTATTGTTATGTAGGTCTTACAAATGCAAATGTCTCATGCCTGTTCTGCAGTCCCTTTGATCAGACCAACTGCTGTGAATCTGCTTTGATGTATTGTTTGAGTTGGGTACAAATACTGCACAGGTTCTGTAACTCATCCTCTCTCTGACTCACTTCAACTGCTGCTGCAGACACTCACTTTGTGTCTCTTCTCTGAGAGCCTGAGGATCCCGCTCCAGCCTGCACACACTTGGGCCGGAGCGGGGATCCTGTGACGGCGGTGTGATTTAATAAACTCTACTTAAAACCTCCAACAACGCCGCTTTATTTCATGCCGCCGCACTGGTGACCCAACGCTGAAACAAACACGCTGCTGGCGAACGCAGCACCCGGCCGGGATTCTCCGACGACAAGTGAACGCAACAGCTTCCTTCTGCTTCAGGGAGATTTCGACGCAGAGTTTCCAGGTGAAACTCTCCGGAGACCACCCACGACCAGGAAAGCCGCAGCAAACTTCATGGTGAGATCTGCACGCCTAGATCGGCACATCCACGCTGGACCAGCCGCGCTCGCAGCTCCTCCACATGAGAGCGCATTCACCTCGTCCTTTCTCCGCGACGGCGACTCCCATGGCCGACGGAGCACATGTGGACCTGAACGCACCATGACCGAGCGAGTGACAAGAGTGTCTACTTCCCTTCACCGCTCCAACACATTGAACAGGGATGATTAAGCTCCCTGACCCTGCCTCCTCTCCAGCTGGCCCAACAACGCACGGAGAGTTACGCGGATGGCGCACCACGCACAGGATGCATATGGCTCTACAGACCCCCATCCTCCTTCGCCGCTGCACACAGAGCCTTCAGAGCTGCCCTCACACCTGAAGCACGCACGCAGCATGCACGAAGGATTTGTCAATGGTCTCAGCCACGGCGCACATGGGGAATTCAGCGGTTTTGCGGTTCCCGACGGCTTTTAAGGTTGTGCCCGTACCTAAAGTCAACACGCCCGTCCCCCTGCTTTTATGTTTCTCTTACAGCCGCTCCTGCTTTTCTTCACGGCCACTATTAATTCTTGCAGGACTTAATCGCGGGAGGAGCCAGTGACTAATTTTTCTTCTTGTGGACCTCTGCACGTTCAACGGGACAGCCCCTCGACGTCGCGGAGCAGCAAGCAATTTTTGCGCGGCTCGGACGATTTCACCGCCCCTGCCGGCACACACTACCCCTCCCCTCCCTCCATCTCTGCCTGCAGCGAGCTTCTCCCACAGCTCGCTCCCATAGATGGATTATCGAGGTCACGGCCCCCTGCCGTGCCCTCTGGGGGGGAGCGTGTGTGGCGGGTTGACTCAACCCCCCCACAACACACAGGACAGTCAGCTCTTTTCTCTTGGTTTTTCCCGCTGCACTACTGAGATGTAATGTGCCATTCATGTGTTGTGATGCAATGTGCCCTGCATGTATTGTGATGCAATGTGCCCTGCATGTATCGTGATGTAATGTGCCATGCATGTATTGTGATGTAATGTGCCATTCATGTATAGTGTTCATGCGTCCTGTCCTTGCTGTGACCTAGAGACAGTTCAATATGTAGATGTGCCTTGTAACCTCTTTGTTCCGCGAGCTGGAGCAGAGGCTGCATCTGCCTATTGTTATGTAGGTCTTACAAATGCAAATGTCTCATGCCTGTTCTGCAGTCCCTTTGATCAGACCAACTGCTGTGAATCTGCTTTGATGTATTGTTTGAGTTGGGTACAAATACTGCACAGGTTCTGTAACTCATCCTCTCTCTGACTCACTTCAACTGCTGCTGCAGACACTCACTTTGTGTCTCTTCTCTGAGAGCCTGAGGATCCCGCTCCAGCCTGCACACACTTGGGCCGGAGCGGGGATCCTGTGACGGCGGTGTGATTTAATAAACTCTACTTAAAAACCTCCAACAATGCCGCTTTATTTCATGCCGCCGCAACTATATGCATATTTTTTTCACAATGCAAGTTTTTTTATTTTATTAAATATTATTTTATTTATTTTTACACTATTATTTTACAAACTAAAATAGTGCTTATTTTGGTTATTTTTCAAATTTTATGCTGCTTGGTATCACCATAGAATCTGGATTAATGGTGTAACATTTCAGAAGTAATACTTCTGCTGCTGCCCCGACGCTGCTGAGTTCTGTCCAGGAGTGAGTGCTTGGCTGCGCAGTGCGCAGTGAGTCTTCGGCTTTGACATCTGATAGGCTGCCATTATCATGTGACACGGCCGATCAGCTCTAAAATATGCTTTGGCTAGCTTTTCACCGGTTTTTACACATGAATATAATGCCTAAATCTCTCAGAAGTGAAAACAAATTGCACGTTTTGTATTAACATAGTGGCATCGTGATATTTTAAAAAGTATTGACCAGCTGTCTCTCCAGTAAACCGAGAGAAGAAGACTCAGCAGAAACATGACTGTACAATCGTATATTATATATTATTTTGGCGGTCCCCTGGGGTGTAGAGGGGTGACGCCCCGCCTCTGGGAGGTGGCGTCACCTGGAGTATATAAACCAAGTGCGGGAGGCATATTGTCTCTTACGAAGCTATGAGGAGTTGTTCAGAACTCCTGGTAAGATTTGATTTGCCAACCACTGATCAAATCTAAAAGAGGAGGAACATATTGTAACGTCGGGGCTGTGTTAAGGGGGCGGTGATTCTGAATGACCTCCCCTCCTGTCTGTGTTGAGTGGGTGTGTATAAAATAAAGCCTGTAAACAAAAGGATTAAGCGGAAGAAGATGAATGAATGAATGAATGAATGTTGCGTCACAGTCATCTCTCCTTTCTTTTGTGAACCCTCACAGTGTTGCAATATTGTCTCTTCGCCGTGGCTCCTTTACTTGCAGTGGGGACTCCTGTGTGAATAGTTCATATTGTAACGTCGGGGCTGTGTTAAGGGGGCAGGGATTTTTCCCGCATGCTTTGGCAGCGGAGGATTCAAAGGGTGTTATCATTTGTGTGTTCTAAAGTGTTATTGCTTTTCTAGTTGCTACTTATAACAGCAGTGTTATAAGAAGAGTCAGAGCAGTGACTGATGATGCGTTTGTGTCACCCTTAGTGAGACGGAGGTCTGTGTGAATGACCTCCCCTCCTGTCTGTGTTGAGGGTGTGTGTTTAAATAAAGCCTCTTTCGTCACAGTCATCTCTCCTTTCTTGTGTGAACCCCCACTATGTCACTCTGGTGTCAGAAGTGGGATATGGAGCAAATGGAAGCCAGGATCAGAGCAGAGATCCAGCAGCTGGAGCAGTTCATCGCTCAGCTGAGAATGGACGACAGAGCTGATACACCAACCCCTGGAGGTGCTCACCGGGATGAACGGAGCAGCAGACCCGATGGGACCAGCGTACCCCGCCTTCTGCCTTTCTCAAGGCAGGACGGACTGAGCAAAGCAGATCAGCACTGCTCCCCGCCCTATTCAGGGCAGGACGGGCCAGCGATTCCACTGCGACCAGGGGCGGCAATTGACTGAGAGGCGACCGTCCCACCCATCCGACAGTGGGCCAAGGTTCCCCGCTTTAACGGTGAAACCCTGCTGGACAACTACCTGGTCCAGGTCGAGCTGGCTGCTGCGTTGAATGGCTGGCCACCCGGAGAGACTGCCGTGCAGGTCATGCTGGCCCTGGAGGGAAGGGTTCTCCGCACGCTGTCCGATCTCCAGCTCAAGGAACGCCACAACTGGCCAGCGCTACAAGGAGCACTCCGGAGGCAGTTTGGGAGAGCGGCCAACACTGAGCACACCGAGGAACAGCTGGCCAACCACCGGCGAGGCAGCTGGGAGAGCCTGGGAGCCTACGCAGCGGACATACGGCTGCTGACACGGCGCAGCTACCCGGATTTCGAGCCAGAAGTAGTGGAGAAGCTCGCCCTCCGGAACTTCATCTGGGGTCTCTGCCCGGCCCAGCTCCAGAGCCACATCCGGATTAACGCCGCGAGCAGCTGGGAGACAGCTGTGGCAGAAGCAGAGCAGGTGAAACCGCTAATGGATTGTACAGCTGATGCATCGGCACCGAGACAGAGAGCCTTTCAGGCCACGGCTGGGAGCGAGGAGGGGGAGCTGCGACAGACCACGGCAGAGCGCCCACAGAGAAGACAGCTGCGGCGGCACAAAGAAGGGTGCTTCCGCTGCGGGGAGCCAGGACACATCACACGGTACTGCCTGGCACCCACCCCAACGACAAACCGGCCCCTCGCCAACGTTAAACTAGACTGAGGTGGCATGAACGGGGACCTGCTGCCTCCCACAGACATTTTCCCCGATGAACAGTCACCACGTGTGGGCCAAATTGGACGCTCGCCTGGGATGTACCTACAGTGCACCCTGGACAACATGCCGATCCGGGCCCTGATCAACACCGGTTCTACCACCTCCTTGGTCCGACCCGGTGTGCTGCCAGGCATGGACGAGACAGAACCGCAGGGGTGGGAACCCACCAGGCGCTGCGTCACCACAGCTACCGGTGAGTGCGCCAGACTGGGAGGGCAAAGAGTTCTTGTGGTGGGGGTGGCCGGCCAGAACACAAACCACCCATTCTGGCTGGCTGACATTCAAGACCCCTACATTATTGGACTTGATCTGCTCGCAGCATGGAGCGCAAAAATTGACGCTGCCAGATCGTCCCTCCTGCTGGGAACTCGGACCATCATGCTCTGCAGCAGGGCCCAGAGGACAAACCCGGAGGCCTGTGTGATCGAAGGACTGCCAGGGTGGGCTGAACCGGGCGGGTCACCGCAAGTACTGAACCCAACGGTGCCACCAGCACAAGCAGAGAGAGCATGATCACCAATAAAGACAGCAAGGGGGAGGGCCACAGCAGAGCGGGTCAACGTGTCAGCAGAAATGCAGCAAGCGGTCGAGGAATTGTTCCAGCAGAGCTGCAGTGGACTGAAATTGGGACAGAGACGCCAGCTGCGGGAGCTGTTGGACTGTTACATGGACGTCTTCACTGCGAAGGATGAAGAATGCACCCGAACCAGCTTGGTGCAGCACGGGATCGACACCGATGAGACCAGGCCGATCCGACTCTGCCCACGCCGTCTGCCTTTTTCAAGGTGGGCGGCAGCAGAACAAAAAGTATGAGAAATGCTGGAGGCAGACATTATTGAGCCCTCCAGCAGCCCCTGGGCGGCGCCGAAGTTGCTGGTTAGGAAGAAGGACGGTTCGTGGCGGTTCTGTGTGGATTACCGATGCCTGAATGACGTCACCCACAAGGATTCCTACCCCCTGCCCCGCATCGATGACACGCTGGACCACATTGCCGGCTCCAGCTGGTTCAGCTCGCTGGATCTCCGCAGCGGCTATTGGCAGGTAGAGTTGTCACCTGTGGCCCGCCAGAAAACAGCCTTCTCCATCGGGCAGGGACCGTATCAGTTCAAGGTGATGCCGTTTGGACTTTTTTTTTTTTTTTTTTGTTACTTATTTGTACCCGTAGGTAGATTTGTTTTGCAGTCTGGTGACAAGCCACCAGCTGCTGGTCGCTGCGTGCGCAAGCGCCCCATATCCCTAACCTGCATGTTTTTGGCGTGTGGGAGGAAACCGGAGAAATCCCAGAGTAAACCCACGCAACACGGGGAGAACATGCAAACTCCACACAGATCACTGTTGGCCGGGGGCTGGGATCGAACCCACGATCCCCACGTTCCCCGGGCTGAGGGTAAAACTGTGTTGCCACAGTGCTAACCACTGCGCTACCGTGCAGCCCACGGACTTTGGACTTTGCAACACCCCGGCAACCTTTGAACGTCTGATGGAGCGAGTGTTGGCTCACGTACCCCGGAACCGCTGCGTTGTTTATCTGGATGACCTGCTGGTTCATGCAGGTGATTTTGACAGCGCCCTGTCCAACCTCTGGGAAGTATTGGACGTCATCCGACAGGCCGGGCTGCGGGTACACCCACGGAAATGCCACCTATTTCGGCGGAAGACCACCTTCCTGGGCCACGTCGTCAGCACAGCGGGAGTCGCCACCGATCCAGAGAAAGTGGCAGCGGTGACAAACTGGCCAGTGCCGCAGGATGTGGGAGAACTACGGAGTTTTCTCGGACTGGCCTCCTATTAAAGGAGATTTGTGAAAGACTTCGCCACCATCGCCAACCCGCTGCATCAGCTGACACAGAAGGGGCGTGCGTTTCAGTGGAGTGAGAACTGTGCTGCTGTTTTTTCCCAGCTTTGCTCAGCACTCATCGGAGCCCCCATCCTGCAGTATCCTGACCCTAACCGGCCTTTCATCGTGGACACGGACACCAGCAACCAGGGCATCGGGGCAGTGTTATTCCAAGACGGAGAACACGGAGAGCAGGCATTTTCTTTTTTCAGCCGCACTCTCAGCAGAGCTGAAAAGAATTATTGCGTTACTCGCAGAGAGCTGTTGGCTGTCATCCAGGAGCTTCGCCATTTTCACCCGTATGTGTACGGGGGGAGGTTCCAGCTCAGGACGGATCATGCTTCCCTGACCTGGCTACCCTGATCAGAGCACCACCACCACGGCATCAAAGCTGGTGAATGAGATGTTCTGTCGGTTTGGCCCACCGGAGGAGCTGCACAGCGATCAGGGTCGGAACTTTGAGGCAGAGGTCTTCGGGGAGGTCTGCAAGCAGCTGGGCATCCGGAAGACCCGAACCACCCCGCTGCATCCACAGAGCAGCGGCCTGATCGAACGGTTCAACCGGACCCTCACCACCCAGCTCGCTGTCCTAGTGGACCAGCGACAGCGAGACTGGGACCTGCATCTGCCCTTTGTTCTGTGGGCGTACCGGACGGCAGCACAGGAATCCACCCGGTGCACCCCTGCAGTGCTGTTGTTTGGGCGCAAGCTGTGCACACCGGTGGATTTGCCATTCGCCCCCCCCCCCCCCCCCCCACCCCGAGCCAGAGGTGGAGTGCAAACCGGGGTTAGATTATTTGTTTTGTTTGAAGGAACGTCTCCATATGGGGCACGAACTGGCTCGGGAGGCCCTGGCAGCAGCGGGGAGCTGGCAGACGCGGGCATATGACTCCCACTGCCAGGGGAGGGACTTTACACCAGGAGATCGAGTCTGGGTTTTCTGCCCGGAGCGAAAAAGGGGACTGTCACCAAAACTGGCGAGCCATTGGTCGGGACCGTGCATGGCTACAGAGACTGTCGGATGTGGTGTACAGGGTGAGGCTGAAAAAAGGGACCGGGTCGTGGTACTCCACCGTGACCATCTCGCCCCGTACCAGCCATCCGCCCCGTGATTGGTCGAGCCGGAGCCTTCACCCCGACCAGATACTCCGACCAAGGCACAGATGAACACTAGCGGGCCTGTGCGTGCTGGTCATCGACAACGGAGGCTGCCCTGACACCTGGACGGATTCGTGTTGGACTTTTGAGCTGGACTTTTATTATTCTGGGGACAGAAACCAGTCCAGGGGGGAACAGTGTAAAGTCGGGGCTGTGTTAAGGGGGCGGGGATTTTCCCGGCATGCTTTGGCAGCGGAGGATTCAAAGGGTGTTATCATTTGTGTGTTCTAAAGTGTTATTACCTCCGCCAAGGAGGTAATGTTTTTGCCGGGGTTTGTCTGTCTGTCTGTCTGTCTATCTGTCTGTCTGTTGGTTAGCAAGATAACTCAAAAAGTTTTGGACGGATTTTGATGAAACTTTCAGGCATTGTTGGAAATGGTACAAGGAAGAACTGATTAAATTTTGGTGGTGATCCGGATCACCGTCCACAAGAAAACCACCATTACGGAAACTGCCATTTTCGTGAATAACTACTGAACCACTAATCCTATCATTGTCAATCCAATTGCTAGTCATATGTTTTCATGGTCAAGGAATCTGAAAACGTACACACGAACACTGTATGGGGGGAGCTGTGGTGCTTGGCGGAGGTCTGCGCTCTCCGAGTGCTTTTCTAGTTGCTACTTATAACAGCAGTGTTATAAGAAGAGTCAGAGCAGTGACTGATCATGCGTTTGTGTCACCCTTAGTGAGACGGAGGTCTGTGTGAATGACCTCCCCTGCTGTCTGTGTTGAGGGTGTGTTTTAATCAAGCCTGTTTCATCACAGTCATCTCTCCTTTCATCCCATCGCGGCAGACACGCGGAAATGGACGGGACTGGCGAGCGACCGTGTGCGACAACGTGCATCTAAGAGAGTGACGCTGTAATCCCACCAACTCTAAAATAGAACCCGACAGCCAGGCTGGTAAATGGCCTTTAAATTATGTTTATTCGCCAGACATTTTAGTGTTTCAAAGGCAATTAGAAATCACAGTGATCCAAGTCTACATGATAACAGAATAAAATGACTATCGTGATCTTTTTTTTTTTTTTTCCAGATTCTTTGAGACTCTTGGATTCTTTAGTTCATCCACGTTTCAAGTTTGAGGGTCAGTTTATTATGACTGTGTCAAGCTGGTGCAAACTTGTTTTTCAGCATAATTTATTCACATATTATTACTACATATGCATTATTTTTTGATCATTTATTTTCAGTTAATGTTATAATGATGTCCTCATTACAATTTTGATGATGACGGAAATTGTTTTTTTCATGTATTGTTCATTGCTGAGTTAGTTTTCCAATAAAATGTGTTAATTCCAGCTGGTGTCTGAGTGTGGATTTATTCAGCTAGATGAACTTCTTTGTCAGGGGGATTTGTCTTGGTGTGTGTGTGTGTGTGTGTGTGTGTGTGTGTGTGTGTGTTGGATGAGACTTTAAATTTATTATCATATTTTTCTCATTATCAGCCACTTAGGTTTGTAAAAATTCTGGCATGTTATTATTACCTTTCAGTTTAATTTTCATGTAATAATAGCTTCACTTTTAATCATGAACCTACAGATTCAGTCTGCATGCATTTATTTATGCATTAATTGAACTGATGACATTTTTGACATTTTGCAAATGTAGCAGAACGGAGACTGTGTGCAGCTGTACACAGACAGGAGAACTTTTATAAAGACTTAACACACAAACATGAGACATCTGGTATTTAATAAGCACGATAAAGAAAAAAGGTTGGAATTATAATCAAAACTTACAGTAGCTCAACCACAGTGTGATCTGTCAAAATAAAAGTCAGCCTTCAGATCACTGCTAAAAAAAAAAAATCTGAGACAGTATTCAGTATAGTACTTTTAATTCAATTCAATTCAATTCAACTTTATTTATATAGAGCCATTTCACAACAACAGTCATCTCATAGCACTATCAACTGTAGGGAGGACCCCCACAGTTGCAGAAAGACCCCAGCAATCAGGCGATCCCCTGTGAGCAAGCACTTGGCGACGGTGGAGAGGAAAAACTCCCTTTTAACAGGAAGAAACCTCCAGCAGAACCAGGCTCAGGGAGGGGCAGTCATCTGCTGCGACTGGCTGGGGGGTGAGGGGACAGAGAAGAAGAAAAGAACAGACATGTAGAGAGCAAACAGCACGATGGGGACTCAATCTATGGGAGAGAACAAACAAATGTTAATGACGAGCAAAAAAAAAATATTTCATAGAGAGTGAGGAAAGGAGTGAGGCCCAGTGCATTACTGGAGGTCCCCCGGCTGACTAAACCTATTAGCAGCATAACTAAGGGAGCGTTCAGAAACACATGATCCCTCCCTAATTGTAGGCTATATCAAAAAGGTAGGTTTTAGCCCTATTCTTAAAAACAGAGATCGAGTCTGACTCCCGAATCCAGATTGGCAGCTGATTCCACAGGAGAGGAGCTTGATAACTGAAGGCTCTGCCTCCCATTGTACTACTGGAGATTCTAGGTATTACAAGTAAACCTGCATTTTGGGAGCGTAGTGCTCTGTTAGGATGATACGGTAGTATCAGATCTTTTAAATAAAAAGGAGCCTGATTGTTTAGAGCTTTGTAAGTAAGAAGAAGGATTTTAAACTTAATTCTAAACTCTATGGGAAGCCAATGAAGGGAGGCCAGAACCGGAGAGATATGATCTCTCTTTCTAGTACCTGTTAAAACTCTTGCTGCAGCATTTTGGATCAGCTAAAGACTTTTTAAAGATGTTTTAGGACAGCCTGATAATAAAGAATTACAATAATCTAATCTCGAGCTAACAAAAGCGTGGATCAGCTTCTCAGCATCACTCTGAGACAAGATGCTCCTAATCTTGGCAATATTACGCAAATGATAGAAGGCAGTCTTAGAAACAAATTTAATATGTGAATTGAAGGACAAATCCTGATCAAAAATAACTCCAAGGTTCCTCACAGAGCTATTAAGAGAAAGAGTAACTGCATCCAAACTGAAAGTTTGATTTGGAAAGGAATTTCTAAGGTTTTTTGGACCAACAAGAATGACTTCAGTCTTATCTGAATTTAATAGCAGGAAATTACAAGTCATCCAAACTTTGATTTCCTTAAGACAGGCTTCTAACTTGGCTAATTGATTAGTATCATCTGGCTTCATTGACAGGTATAATTGTGTGTCATCTGCATAACAGTGAAAATGTATACAGTGCTTTCTAATAATGTTACCTAACGGAGACATGTACTTTTAGAGGAAGCAAAGTCAAACATGCCAAGGAAAGAACCCCCCCCCCCCACACACACACACACACACACACACACACAAAAACCTGATTTTGCCCTGGTGTAAAATTCTGTTGCAATCAGAATGAAATTATGATGATTGAAGCTAATAAATGTAGTAAATGTCTTCAATCATACTCTGTGCATTTCCTGACAACTACTCCTGCTGGAAAATGCCTCCATCCTAAAAGTCACCTTCTGTTGGTCCAGTCATCAAGCATTTTTTGCAGGAGAGTCAGGGCAGGACTGTGGAGATGACCCACTTTTGGGGCAGATGCATTTTCCTGCATTCCCCCCCCCCCCCCAGAAATTGCATATATTTTTGTCTCCACAGTGTAAAGACTGAAATGCATTTAATTTCTCCATTTATAAGTATCATTCCTCTAACTGTAAGAAATATTTTATGTTCGAACAAGATTTGCATTGATTCTAACACACACCTTATGGAGCTGCCTAGACACATCATCAATGATGTAACCTGCGGTCATCGGGTGTTTCGGGTCATTATACATCACGCACAGGCGACCCAGCCAGGGTTGATCAAACCCCGACTTGTGTCTAGGTGGCTCGAGACATCCACGGATCACTTCTTCTGATCCACAGCCATCGTGACGCTCTTTCAGCAGCATCAGTGATGTTCTTGATGGCTTTCTTGTTGAGTCTCCCTCTGATCCCCAACTGCTTGAGGGCCCTGCAGAGTGACTGACCGGCAAAACCTCGACAGCCAACCTCTGTGGGGTAGAGCCAGGTCTTCCATCCCCTACTACGGCAATCACCAACAAGCAACCCATACTTGGCCCTCTTCCTTTCAAAGGCCTCTTCCATCCGCTCTTCCCAGGGCACAGTCAGTTCCAACAAGATCACCTGCTTGGAAGATTCTGACACAAGACCCATGTCTGGTCTAAGTGTGGTCATTATGATGTTGTCAGGGAATTTCAACTGTCTTCTCAGGTCAACCTTCAGTTGTCAGTCTAGTGCAGTTGCCAGAAGCCCCCCCAATGGGTTTGTGCAATGCTGTGGCTTCTCACCAGCTTTGATGAAGGGTATGGCATGCTTTGCTGGGTGTTGCTGCCCGCTGAAAGAGATCCCTGCTCGGATTGACTCTGCTACAGCCTTCAGTACCTGGTCATGCCTCCACCGATAGCGCCCCTCACTGAGGACTCTCGGGCAGCCACTTAAAATGTGTTCCAGGGAACCTCTTTGCTGGCATAGAGAGCATGAAGAGGCTTCTATTAGGCCCCAAGAGAAGAGGATGGCTGGGCTTGGAAGAACATCATACACCGACTGGATCAAGAATTTGATCCGGTGTGGCTCTGCTCTCCAGAGCTCTGACCAGGAGACTTTATGTTCCATTGCTTCCTCCCACCTGGTCCATGCCCCCTGCTGGCGCAATCCAACTATCCTGCTGGTTCGTGTTTCCTCCACTCCCACTCTGATTTCATCCTGAACCAACTGACGTCTTTCCTTTCCCCGGACCTTGCTGTACTGAGGTCTTGGGTTGCCCCCCAAAGCCTGCCCGCCCTGCTGCAACTGTCCCCACCAACTCTTTGAACTGCAGCCAAGCCTCAGCCTGTTCAACAACTTCGTGGGCTATAAATTTCCTTCCCGTCTTCACCTGAATACCAGCCAATGAGACTTTGATGTCACTAGAGTCTCTGTACAGCATCACTTCTCTTGCCTGGGAAACTATGAATTGCTCTGACAGACGACTGAATGGGAGTTGAAGCTTGTTGTTTATTCCATATAAGGCAATGCTGCTGAGGCTGCAAGGCAGGCCCAACAACCTACGCAAGAAGTGGCATTGTAGCTAGCTTATTTCTGTGTTGGACTGATAGTGTGACATGTGTTATCTCCACAGTATGCTGCTAAAATGTAACAAACTGTTAAAATCCTTTCACTTCTGGTTTTCCATAATTTTTTTGGTGTCAGTATTCCAAAGTGCAGGTGTAGCTTTAAATAGGCTTGTGTGTTTTATGTCCTCTTTCTCCCTTCATATCCAACACTACCCTTTGTCATGTGTCTTTGTTATGCACTTTCCTACAGAATTTCAGATATTAATACAAAAATAAATCTATATCAATTCTTCTGTCACACTCACAATTCTTTCTACATTAATTCAAGTGGTTTGGCTACACTAAACATGCAGTATTATAGCTATAAAGTCTCCTAGGGGCCCAAAGACCAAGACTATGCCTGCCTATATTTGCCATAAAATGTGATTAAGATCACTTCCATATCGCTAGAGACCAAAGCCTTCAGAGTTTTGGTTTAAAGGTTCTGTATTGTAGCCTGCTGACAACCATTTGCTTTGCAGTTGACTTGACCTCCTATTATTATTGTAATGCCTAAAAGACAGCAGTCATGCACTTCTTATTCCATTTAGGCATATTTATTTTTGCAGAAATAAAATACAAAAAGTAAAAAATAATAATAATAATGCATCAGATTTATATAGCGCTTTATCATAGACACTCAAAGACGCTTTACAAGTAGATACATTATTCATTCACTCCAGACAGACAATGGTAGTGGCAAGCTAGTACTGTAGCCACAGCTGCTCTGGGGCAGGCTGATGGAAACGTGCCTGCCAATCCGCGCCAACGGCCTCTCCGGCCACCACTGAACATTTAAACATTTTTATACATTCATACCCAGTGTTATGGGCACTGGAGACAATGCGGGTGAAGTGTTTTGCCCAGGGACACAACAGCAGGATATCTGGGGAGAGCGGGATTCAAACCGCCAACCATCGGGTTATTAGACAACCTGCTTTACCTCCTGAGCCACTGCCACCCCAATAGTCAATGTACATAAATAATTGATCAAAAAAGGTTAATTTATAATAAATATATAATTTATTATGCCTTTCTATATGTTTAATGACTTTCTTCTGATGACAAAATAGGAAAATTTATAGCCTATTTATAAACTGACTTTCCGTTTATTGAAATGCTACATCACTTGACAGGATTAATTTGCAGTTGCCAGAAACAGTACTCACTGCTATCTTCACAGTGGAAAGACTGAAATGCATGAAATTTGCTACAGTTAACAGTGTTCTTGCCCTGACTCTCCTGCAAAAAAATGTTTTATGTTTGGACCAACAGAAGGTGACCTCTGGGATGGAGACATTTTCCGGCAGGATTAATTTGCAGTTGCCAGAAATGGTACCTACTGTTATCTTCACAGTGGAAAGACTGAAATGCATAAAATTTGCTACAGTTAAGAGTATTCTTGCTCTGAGTCTCCTGCAAAAAATATTTTATGTTTGGACCAGCAGAAGGTGACCTTTGGGATGGAGGCATTTTCCGGCAGGAGTAGTTGCCAGGAAATGCACAGAGTATGACTGAAGAAATTTACTACATTTATTTCCCTCATGGATCGTCAGCTTATTGTGGTGGTGGTGGGGGTTTTTCATGCCCTAGTGATCCCAGGAGCTATGTTGTTCATGGCAATTTGCCTCTGGTAGGGTCACCCAAGACAAACTGGTCCTGAGTGAATGGCCAGACTAAGAACGATCCAACAGACTCGTGATAAATATTAGAACAAGGATTCAGTGTACCCCGCCCGGTATGGGGTTTCCGGGGCCCCACTCTGGAGTTGGAGGTACTGATTCTCAACCCAGCTACTTCACACTCAGTGGCAAACCGTCCCAGTAAGAACTGTAGGTCATTGCTGGATGAAGCCAGCAGGACAACATCATCTGCAAACAACAGAGATGAGATCCTGTGGTCACCAAGCATGACACCCTCCATTCCCTGGCTGTGCCTAGAAATCCTGTCCATAAAAATTATAAATAGGATCGGTGACAAAGGGCAACCCTAGCGGAGTCCAACTGTCACTAGGAATGAGTCCGATTGAGTGTTGGCAATACTAACCAAACTCTCACAATGGTTGTACAGAGACAGAATAGCTCGTAACAACAAGCCTGATACCCCATACTCCTGAAGCACCCCCCACAAAAAACACGAGGGACGCAGTCAAATGCCTTCTCCAAGTCCACAAAACACATGTAAACTTGTTGGGCAAACTCCCATGAACCCTCGAGGATTCTCAAGAGGGTAACGAGCTTGTCTGATGTGCCACGGCCAGGACGAAAACCACATTGCTCCTCCTGAATCCGAGGGTTGACCAACGACCAGACTCTCCTCTCCAGTACCTTGGCATAGACCTTCCCAGGGAGGCTGAGGAGTGTGATCCCTCTAAAGTTGGAGCACACCCTCTGGTCCCCTTTTTTGAAGAGAGGAACCACCACCCCGGTTTACCATGCCAAAGGCACTACCCCCGACCTTCACGCAATGTTGCAGAGGCATGTCAACCATGACAGCCCTACAACATTGGGGGCCTTGAGGTACTCAGGGCAAATCTCGTCTTTCCCCGGGGCCTGGCCACCAAAGAGATAGGCGAGTCATCCCCCTCGTCCACAAGCCCTACTTCATCTATGGAAGGCGCATCAGTGTGATTGAGGAGATCCTCAAAGTATTCCTTCCACCGCCCGACGATATCCCCAGTCGAAGTCAACAGCGCCCCATCCGCACCATACACAGTGTGGACAGGGAGCTGCTTCCCCCTTCTGAGCTGCTGGACAGTTTGCCAGAATCTCTTCGAGGCTGACCTAAAGTCTTGGTCCATGGCCTCACCAAACTCCTCCCATACCCGAGTTTGTGCTTCAGCAACCACCCGGATTGTGTCGCCTGCCGGTATGCCTCATCTGCTTCGGGAGTTCCACAAACCAACCAAACATGATAGGACTTCTTCTTCAGCTTAATGCCCCCCTTCACCACTGGTGTCTACCACTTGCTTCAGGGGTTGCCACATAATGCCCCGATGACCTTGCGGCCACAGCTCGGGGCCACTGCTTCAACAATGGACGTGGAGAACATGGCCCATTCGGACTCCATGTCTCCAGACTCCCTCGGACTGTGGTTGAAGGTTTTCCAGAGGTGGGAGTTGAAGACCTCCCGGACAGGGGCCTCAGCCAGACGTTCCCAGCACACCTTCACTATACGTTTGGGTCTACCAGGTCTGAATGGCATCCTCCCTTGCCATCGGATCCAACTCACCACCAGGGGGTGGTCAGTTGACAGCTCTGCACCTCTCTTTACCCGAGTGTCCAAGACATACGGTTGCAGGTCTGATGACACGATAACAAAATCGATCATCGACCTGTGGCCTAGGGTTTCTTCGTGCCAAGTGCACATACAGTATAGACACCTTTATGCTTGAACATGGTGTTCGTTATGGACAAACTGTGGTTAGCACAGAAGCCCAATAACTGAACACCACTCCGGTTCAGATCAGGCAGGCCGTTCCTCCAAATAACACCCCTCCAGGTTTCACTGTCGTTGTCCATATGCGCATTGAAGTCCCCCAGTAGGACAATGGAGTCTCCAAGAGGAGCACTCTCCAGCACCCCAGTCAGAGACTCCAAAATGGGTGGGTACTTTGAACCATCATTTGGTGCATAGGCACAAATGATGGTCAGGACCCATTTCCCAACCCAGTGGCACAGGGAAACAACCCTTTCATCCACCATGAAAAATGCCAGTATAGACGCAGCAAGGTGGGGCAATAGAAGAATACCCACCCCTGCTCATCGCCTCTCGCTTGGGGCAACTCCAGAGTAAGCCAAGCTCCAGCCCCTCTCCAGGAGACTTGTTCTGGAACCAGAGCTGTGTGTTGAGGTGAGGCCGACTATATCTAGCCGGTATCTTTCAACCTCATGCACCAGCTTAGGCTCCTTCCCCATCAATTAGGTGACATTCCAAGTCCCAAAAGCCAGTTTAGGAAGCCTGGGATCAGACCGCCAAGGTCTCCGCCTTTAACCGCCACCTGATCCACATAGCACCGGACCTCCATAATTCCTACTGCAGATGGTGAGCCCACTGGAGGTCGGACCCATGTAACTCCTTCAAACTGAGCCTGACCGGGTCCCTTGGGTGGAAACCTGGCCACCAGACACTAGCCATTGAACACCTCCCCCAGGCCTGGCTCCAGGGTGGGGCCCCGGTAACCCCGTACTGGGTGGGGTACACTGAGTCCTTGTTCTAATATTTATCATGAGAGTCTGTTGGATCATTGTTCGTCTGGCCCTTCACCCAGGACCAGTTTGTCTTGGGTGACCCTACCAGAGGCAAATTGCCACGGACAACATAGCTCCTGGGATCACTAGGGCATGAAAAACCCCCACCACAATAAGGTGATGATCCATGAGGGAAATAAATGTAGTAAATTTCTTCAATCACACTCTGTGCATTTCCTGGCAACTACTCCTGCCGGAAAATGCCTCCATCCCAAAGGTCACCTTCTGCTGGTCCAAACATAAAATATTTTTTGCAGGACAGTCTGGGCAAGAATACTGTTAACTGTAGCAAATTTCATGCATTTCAGTCTTTCCACTGTGAAGATAGCAGTGGGTACCATTTGTGGCAACTGCAAATTAATCCTGCCGGAAAATGTCTCTATCCCAGAGGTCAACTTCTCTTGGTCCAAACATAAAACATTTTTTTGCAGGAGACTCAGGGCAAGAATACTGTTAACTGTTCCAAATTTCATGCATTTCAGTCTTTCCACTGTGAAGATAGCAGTGGGTACCATTTGTGGCAACTGCAAATTAATCCTGCCGGAAAATGCCTCCATCCCAAAGGTCACCTTCTGTTGGTGCAAACATAAAGCATTTTTTGCAGGGGAGTCAGGGCACGAATAATGTAAACTGTAGCAAATTCCATGCATTTCAGTCTTTCCACTGTGAAGATAGCAGTGGGTACCATTTCTGGCAACTGCAAATTAATCCTGCCAAAAAATGCCTCAATCCCAAAGGTCACCTTCTGCTGGTCCAAACATAAAATATTTTTTTGCAGGACTCTCAGAGCAAAAATACTGTTAACTGTAGCAAATTCCATGCATTTCAGTCTTTCCTCTGTGAAGATAGCAGTGGGTACCATTTCTGGCAACTGCAAATTAATCCTGCCGGAAAATGTCTCCATCCCAAAGGTCACCTTCTCTTGATCCAAACATAAATTTTTTTTTTGCAGGAGAGTCAGGGCAAGAAAACTATTAACTGTAGCAAATTTCATACATTTCAGTCTTTCCACTGTGAAGATAGCAGTGGGTACCATTTGTGGCAACTGCAAATTAATCCTGCCGGAAAATGCCTCAATCCCAAAGGTCACCTTCTGCTGGTCCAAACATAAAATATTTTTTTTTGCAGAAGACTCAGAGCAAAAATACTGTTAACTGTAGCAAATTCCATTCATTTCAGTCTTTCCACTGTGAAGATAGCAGTGGGTACCATTTCTGGCAACTGCAAATTAATCCTGCCGGAAAATGTCTCCATCCCAAAGGTCACCTTCTCTTGATCCAAACATAAAATATTTTTTGCAGGAGAGTCAGGGCAAGAAAACTATTAACTGTAGCACATTTCAGTCTTTCCACTGTGAAGATAGCAGTGGGTACCATTTGTGGCAACTGCAAATTAATCCTGCTGGAAAATGTCTCCATCCTAAAGGTCACCTTCTCTTGGTCCAAACATAAAACATTTTTTGCAGGAGACTCAGAGCAAGAATACTGTTAACTGTAGCAAATTTCATGCATTTCAGTCTTTCCACTGTGAAGATAGCAGTGGGTACCATTTATGGCAACTGCAAATTAATCCTGCCGGAAAATGTCTCCATCCCAGAGGTCACCTTCTCTTGGTCCAAACATAAAACATTTTTTGCAGGAGACTCAGGGCAAGAATACTGTTAACTGTTGCAAATTTCATCCATTTCAGTCTTTCCACTGTGAAGATAGCAGTGGGTACTGCAACTGGCAATTGCAAATTAATCCTGTCAAATGATGTAGCATTTCAATAAAAGGAAAGTCAGCTTATAAATAAGCTGTACTTAAATTTTCCTATTTTGTCATCAGAAGAAAGTCATTAAATATATAGAAAGGCATATTATATTTGTAGTAAATTATATATTTATTACAAATTAACCTTTTTTGATAAATTAATTATGTACATTGACTATTTTTTACTTTTTTTATTTTATTTGTCACCACCCGAGTGCCGGTCTCGTCCGCGCTCGGGTCATACATTATCTTTCCCAGGCTTTGACAGCAGTGGGTCCCTTCTAGCTCCCCGGGCTCTTATTGTGACAGCGCCCGGTGGAGCCTCCTGATGTCAAAGTCAACAGCTGTGCTGCATTCGGGGTCATTAGTGACCGGTGTTAAAAGCAGACGCTGAATGCACCCCGATGCAGCAGTCTCTGTTATACTACCGTCTGTGATACTTCCCGACAGAACGTCACATCGTCTGATGCATCGGGCGTTTCCCGGCTCAGACGCTGCTCATTCGTCTTCTGCCCTGTAAGTTATCCTGTGATTATCCTACCCTCATTGTCGTGTGTATTATCCTCTGTTCCTTTACCCTTCAATAAAACTTGACTGCAACTCACCGGTGACTGTTGGCGTCTTATGGTGGCTCGCGAGGGCCACCGTGACAGTAGACTGCTTCCAGAATGTCTAGAGAGAGGCGTCGCACCGAGACGCCATTCACCGTGACTTTTCGCAGTATTGGACTGTTGTTCCTACCTGTCTGGGTACCGTGCTGAAGACATGCCGTCGCGGAGGGCCCGCACTCAGAAGCAGAGCGATGATCTGGCAGACACTCTTGAGTGCGTGGACCAAATCCTCATCACCGCCTCCCTCCTCGACTTCAACAGCGACGTGCCCTGGTACCTGGATCAAGCCGAGGACATCCTTAATCATCTCCCCCGCTTCGCCGATCATCCTGAGGTAAGCGTGAGGAGAGATGACATCGCTGCACAGCGCGAGATACTCCATGAGCTGGAGGAAAATCCCAGCAGGAAGCCGAAGAGGAGGAGATGTCGCCCTTCGCTTCGGGATCCCGCTCCTGCCTCCATTCCAGCCCAGGAGTTTGCTCTGTCCAGAGGTCTTTCCCCATCAGGCATGTCGTCACTCGGGATTCCCCCAGAGGAGCTGCAGCTGACAGCAATCAGGATCTGGGACCGAGTGGCTGCTGCTCGCTCTGCTGTGCATCCATCGTCTATTATGAAGCATGTGACGGCGGCAGTTAGACTGGTGGAGAGGAATCCAGAGTTGCGTGAGTTCCCTGAGTTTGCCGACCTGCTTGCCTCTGTTTCTGCACAGGAACGGCGATTCCCGGATCTCACCTTCGCCTCACCCCCTGCAAGAAACCGTCGTCACACCGGCTGTCAATCTCGGCTTGAATCCCGTCCGGATCCAGTTCCGGGTCGCCGCAAGGGCTCAATCCCCCACACAGCTGCCACTCCTGCGCCTCGTCAGAGGAGAATCCTCGCAACCTCATCTCCCGGGTCATCTTCTCCTGCTGTCCTGTCAGCGCTCCGTGCCTGGCTCGCCTCGGCTGTCGCCCCCTCCTCCTCGTCAACTATCCCGGCCGCTTTGTGTCTCTGGAGTCCTGTCCTGGCGAGCTCCGTCTCGGAGCCATCACCAGCGGCTCCCCCTCGTCCTCCCAGGGGGCCCGCTGTTGCCGTCCGGCGGGGAAAGGGAGGAGCAACGTCCGCCGCAGCAGGCACCATCCAACCTCCAGGAGACAGGCAAGTCCCAGTTCATTCATATTCTCATTACTGTGATTTGCCTTGTCAGACTCCTGGGGGTGGAGTTTGGGGTTCGCAGCCCCCTGAGCTCCCACCACCTGCTGTGGCTTTAATGATTAATCCCACTTCCTCTGTGTCTCCCTCCGATGAGCGGTCATCAACGCCAGGCCAACATCGCTTGATGAGGAGGGGACCTGCGGTTCTGGAGAGCCTGGATCCGGTCCCGCAGCCACGTCGTGGGCGGAGGAGGAGGGCGGACTGTAGCGTGGAACCTGCACCGACGAGGAAGCGTCCCCGGGTCTCCACGGACGAGCGGTCCAGTCCAGCGGGTTGAGGGTCCCCTGCCACCACGCCGTGCAGGCCGTCAGCGTGGGCATCGGTGCCGGAGGATCCTGAGGCTGCGGACACCATCATGCCAGCTGCGGAGCCCGACGTAGCTGAGTGGGAGCCTGATGATGACCTCCTGCCGTCTGTGCCCGGATCTTCGCAGTCCTGGACGGCATCAGAACCCGAGATCAGGCAAGTGCTCTGTTTTGTCTTTCTCCTTTCCATCTTAGAGCATTTTAGCCTATCTCTTGGGGAGATGAGCCGGGTGCAACCGCCCGCTGCATCTGAGCTTATCTCGCTGGGTTCTGGCGCTGCCGGTGATCCTAATCCCTGTTCTTCTCTCTCTCCCGAGCCTTCTCCCAGGGTCGAAGGCGATGAGCTGCTTTCGCCCGCTGTGCCAGAGATTCCAGGTTCGGGGTTGGAGGCCGGTTCTGGTGTGGCGCCGACCCAGTCGGGGTCTGACGCGGGTGCAACTGAGACTCCATCGGAGTCCCTTGCAGGAGCAACCACGACCCAATCGGGGTCTGACGGGGGTGCAGCACCAGCGGCTTCCAGGTTCGGTGAGGGAGCTGCAGATCCCCTGCCGCCGGATAGTGGACGGGCTCGTCTCCTTCTTCATCCTCATCATCACCGTCACCCTCCTCATCCTCCTGAGGAGTGCAACCCATTTCCACCTGGGGCCGTTGAGGTTCCGAATGCTCCGCCCGGTTCTCCCTCGTCTTCCCCTTCTCCAGGGAGGCCGCCTTCCACTTCCCCCCTATGGTCCTGGTGGTTAAGCGATGTGGGTCGGCCGCCCGAAGGACTGCCACGCCCATTTGGCTTTCTGGGCCGGCCACCCGACCCACTGGACTACCTGTTTGGCGACCTGGTCCGGCCGCCTGAAATTCATTGTTTCCGGGCATGGGACTGGGGTAGGCCACCCGAACTCTCTGCCTCCATACTTCAGAGCCAGGACTGCCATCATCCTGGGTATTTTCTATCATCATGTCTGTAAGCTTTTGGGATGTGTGTGTGTGTGTGGGGGGGGGGGGGGCTGATATCTGTAATTTTGTATCTCACCTTTTTCCCTTAGCCGGTGATTTGTGTTTTTTTTTTTCCTCCCCTCTGGCTAATGTCCATGTACTGTTTGAGACTGATATATGTATTGCCTGTTGGGTTCTGTCCTTGTGTTACCCACACGTTATGGAGTATTGTGTGTGTTTTTTTTTCTCTCCCCACGGTACTCTGTAATTGCTTTGTTGGTCCCCTGTCATCATTTTGGGTTTTGTTTTTCCTCTTTGTGACTCTCTCCCTTCTGCCAGCACCCCATCCGCCCACCCTGGGGGGGGTGGGGTGGGGGTGAGGGGCTTGGGTGTTATTTGGCCGTTCAGGAGCTCGGCCTCGAGGGGGAGGTACTGTCACCACCCGAGTGCCGGTCTCGTCCGCGCTAGGGTTATACATTATCTTTTCCAGGCTTTGACAGCAGTGGGTCCCTTCTTGCTCCCCGGGCTCTTATTGTGACAGCGCCCGGTGGAGCCTCCTGATGTCAAAATCAACAGCTGTGCTGCATTCGGGGTCATTAGTGACTGGTGTTAAAAGCGGACGCTGAATGCACCCCGATGCAGCAGTCTCTGTTATACTACCGTCTGTGATACTTCCCGACAGAACGTCACATCGTCTGATGCATTGGGCGTTTCCCGGCTCAGACGCTGCTCATTCGTCTTCTGCCCTGTAAGTTATCCTGTGATTATCCTACCCTCATTGTAATGTGTATTATCCTCTGTTCCTTTACCCTTCAATAAAACTTTACTGCAGCTCACTGGTGACTGCTGGCATCTTATGGTGGCTCGTGAGGGCCACCGTGACATTATTTCTGTAAAAATAAATATGGCTAAATGGAATCAGAAGTGTATGACTGCTGTCTTTTAGGCATTACAATAATAATAGGAGGTCAAGTCAATTGCAAAGCAAATGGTTGTCAGCAGGCTACAATATCGAACCTTTAAACAAAAACTCTGAAGGCTTTGGTCTCTAGCAATATGGAAGTGGTTTTAATCACATTTTATGGCAAATATAGGCAGGCATAGTCTTGGTCTTTGGGTTTCTAGGAGACTTTATAGCTATAATACTCCATGTTTAGTGTGGTTGAACCACTTGAATTAATGTAGAAAGAATTGTGGGTGTGACAGAAGAACTGATATGGATTTATTTTTGTATTAATATCTGAAATTCTGTAGGAAAGTGCATAACAAAGACACATGACATTGACAAAGGGTAGTTGGATATGAAGGGAGAAAGAGGACATAAAACGCAAAAGCCTATTTAAAGCTACACCTGCACTTTGGAATACTGACACCAAAAAAATTATGGAAAACCAGAAGTGAAAGGATTTTAACAGTTTGTTCCATTTTAGCAGCACACTGTGAAGATAACAAATGTAGCACTATCAGTCCAACACACAAATAAGCTAGCTGCAATGCAAATCTTGTCCGAGCGTAAAATATTTCTTACAGTTAGAGGAATGATACTAATAAATGGAGAAATTAAATGCATTTCAGTCTTTACACTGTGGAGACGAAAATATATGCAATTTCTGGGGGGAAAACATGCAGGAAAATGCATCTGCCCCAACGGTCGGTCATCTCCACAGTCCTGCCCCGACTCTCCTGCAAAAAGTGCTTGATGATTGGACCAACAGAAGGTGACTTTTAGGATGGAGGCATTTTCCAGCAGGAGTAGTTGTCAGGAAATGCACAGAGTGAGATTGAAGAAATTTACTAGATTTATTAGCTTCAATCATCATAATTTCATTCTGATTGCAACAGAATTTTACACCAGGGCAAAATCAGGTTTTTGTGTGTGTGTGTGTGTGGGGGGGGGGGGGTGTTCTGTCCTTGGCATGTTTGACTTTGCTTCCTCTAAAAGTGAATGTCTAAAGTGCTATACTGAATACTGTTTTAGATTTTTTTTAGCAGTGATATGAAGGCTGACTTTTATTTTGACAGATCACACTGTGGTTGAGCTACTGTAAGTTTTGACTATAATTCCAACCTTTTTTCTTTATAGTGCTTATTAAATATCAGTTGTCTCATGTTTGTTTGTTAAGTCTTTATAAAAGTTCTCCTGTCTGTGTACAGCTGCACACAGTCTCCGTTCTGCTACATCTGCAAAATGTCAAAAATTTCATCAGTTCAATTAATACATAAATAAATGCATGCAGACTGAATCTTGTAGGTTCATGATTAAAAATGAAGCTATTGGGCATCTGACATTAAAATTAAACTGACAGGTAATAATAACATGCCAGAATTTTTACAAACCTAAGTGGCTGATAATGAGAAAAATATGATAATAAATGTAAAGTCTCATCCAACACACACACACACACACACACACACACACACACACACCCCAAGACAAATCCCCCTGACAAAGAAGTTCATCTAGCTGAATAAATCCACACTCAGACACCAGCTGGAATTAACACATTTTATTGGAAAGCTGACTCAGCAATGAACAATAGATGAAAAAAAACAATTTCCATCATCATCAAAATTGTAACTACAACATCATTACAACATTAACTGAAAATAAATGATCAAAAAATAATGCATATGTAGTAATAATATGTAAATACATTTTGCTGAAAAACAAGTTTGCACCAGCTTGACACAGTCATAATAAACTGACCCTCAAACTTGAAACGTGGATGAACTAAAGAATCCAAGAGTCTCAAAGAATCTGGAAAAAAAAAATCACGATAATCATTTTATTCTGTTATCATGTAGACTTGGATCACTGTGATTTCTAACTGCCTTTGAAACACTAAAATGTCTGGCGAATAAGCATAATTTAAAGCCCATTTACCAGCCTGGCTGTCGGGTCCTATTTTAGAGTTGGTGGGATTACAGCGTCACTCTCTTAGATGCACGTTGTCGCACACGGTCGCGCGCCAGTCCCGTCCATTTCCGCGTGTCTGCCGCGATGGGATGAAATTGTCTGCAAGAGAGCAGAACTCGGCACGACAGAACCCCACTACGTCACGATATTATAATAAAACCATAAAACGTCACCTCGACTCCTCTTTTATTGGGACACAACAACGACCAGGTCAGTCCTCATCAGAAATATGATTAGTAATACCGTCTCTTCAGCTTATTTCTCTTTCTTATGTCTGCTGCTGACAGACTAAACTGATCAGAGGTGTGTTCTTCTGTTTTTCTTTCTTCCGTTTCATCTGAAACAGCTTTTGTTGTTGGTGTGTTTCAGCTGTTTTAGCCTTTAAATAACTCCACGTTTTCACCACAGAGTTGGAACATCCTGCGAGCTTTTAGTGCTCAAAATCTAACTTCAGGTCCATTTTTACCATAACGGACACTCTTTCTTTGAAACCCTCAGTCATTACGGACTTACTTTCACTTCGACCTTATCAGTGCATCACATCACGGTGCATGAACTCATGTCTCATGTCACTTGTTTACAGAAATGTGCTTTGCTCACTAGTTTTATTGCAGAACATATTTTACTCAGTAGGCGATTTGCTATTTTTCACGGCGGGGGTGGGGGGTATATTTTACTAAACCAAAAGGAAAAGCCCATTGTCCTGCTGTGTGTTCATCTCAGGGAGTTGCCTCTGAGATTGTTTTCACTTTTAAGTATCTAACTGGTCTTTATTTTAGGTGAACATTTAACTTTTAAACCTCACATTGACATCTGGTTAAACTAAAAATAAGGCTGGGCTTTTATTTTTGACACAAACCTTGTTTTTCTTTTATTTGTAAAAAAAAAAAAAAATAAATTAAACCTGCAGGCAGGTGTAAACGGGCCTTCGCCCACCCGAGCGACCGCGGAACCCGCCGCCCGTCCTCCCTCGCGTTGAACCCTACCTGCTGGCCATTTACTCCAATCGACTTCTTCCACGCAGCATTAGGTGGAGGTGCCATAGTCATTGTGCCCAAAAACAATGTGTCCAAACTTTCACTCATGTGCCTCTGCTGAAGTCCCTCCACTCTCATTTCAGGACAACACCTCACATCACCAGTAAATATACAGGGAACAGACATTGAGATGGTGACATCCTATAAGTGCCTGGGTGTTCATCTGAACAATAAAGTAGACTGGTCACACTATACTGACGCACTGTACAAGAAGGGACAGCACAGGCTGTTCCTACTGAGGAGACTCAGGTCTTTTGGTGTACAAGGGGCGCTGCTGGAGACATTGTATGACACGGTGGTCTGCTGGGGCTGTGGCATTATGGCAGCCGATAGGAAGAGACTGAACAAACAGATCAAGAAAGCTAGCTCTGTCCTAGGGTAGCGCGTTGTCCCAGTGGAGGAGATAGGAGAGAGAAGGACTGTGGCTAAACTGTCATCTCTGCTGGAGTGCGAGTTCCACCCTATGCAGGACATACTGAACGCACGGTGGAGTTCATTTAGCAGCAGACTACATCATCCTTGGTGCACAACCGAGAGGTTTGGCAGGTCCTTACTCCCAACGGCTGTCAGACTGTACAACGTAAGTAGGGCTGCTCTTAGAGATAGGCTAAAGACGTGACAACCTAATAGTTTTGAATGCAAAAGACATACAGTGGTCCCCTCCAGCATACAATTAGGAAAATACCGGTCGCTATGGAGGGTGACAATATGTATGGGTACATAATCATACCATATAGGATAACTAAGTAGACGGTTGTGCTGTTTCATCCCATCTAGCAACAATGCTCTGCACTGTGTGTGTATATATATTTACTTATTTATTCCATCTAGCTACAATGCTCCGCACTGGGTGTTTATATATCTACATATTATTCCATCTAGCAACAATGCTCTGCACTGTGTGTGTATATGTATTTACATATTTAGTAATACATATTTAGTTTAGAGTAATAAATAAAACAGTTTTCAGCAATACTTTCGTTAGCCACTATGTGGCACTATATCTTTTGTCCGGTATTTTGATGTCATTGTATCCGGGGTGGCACTTTTTTCCTTGATGGAAAGTTTTGTGGACATCAGAAAAAGTTTGTCCAAGATACAACTTTCCGAAATTTCATGGCGTGTAGTCAACCGTCGCCATGTTGCCATGGCAACAGTTCCCTGTAAGTTATGTGTTGTCCACCCATATTGGACTGCATATGACAGTGACCTCAACATATGTTGAAAAATTTAGACCTCCAAGAGCTTCCTACCCCGCCCCATAAGCTCATGGGTTGAATGGCGAGAAGGGCGTGTCCATGGTTACATGTATGATGTCATACTAACGTTGATGTTCAGTTATGATCATGTCTGTGTTCTGATGAATCTCTGAAAATTTCACGTCATTCTGGCCAGCCGTGCGTGAGTAATAAATAAAACAGTTTTCAGCAATTCTTTCGTTAGCCACTATGTGGCGCTATACCTTTTGTCCGGTATTTGGTTACACTTTTCCATCTTTGAAATAAAGAGCTGGAGTTTGTAAGCCATTGTGTACTTTATTCCAAATATTGTTACAAAGCAAGCAAGTGTATTTATATAGCACATGTTGTCTGCTTATGTCAAAAAGGTGTGCAATATGTTCAAGAGGCAAATTAATCTGCAAACGTATGTTAGTTAAAAGGAGAATTTGAAATTGGGAATTTTTTCTGTCTTTGTTAGGCTGGGAAAAAAATTGCATCAGCAGAGCCATTAAACTGAAAGATGGAAGCCCAGTGTAGTATTTCACCTTTGAGTCATTATCTTTGAGGAAATTGTCATCCAGAGTATTTCTGGAGAGCTCTCCCTTTAACTTTTTGTTCTCCTCTTGGAAGAGTAAAATTTCTTTAAGTCTACGGTGACACTTGCTGTAGTTCTGTAGCTCTTGTGCATTTTCCTCTGGAGCATCATCGGCCTGACAGATCTGGGCTGCTTCATCAGATGTCGTCTCCTCCATCTCAGCCAGATGTGTGGTGTCATCTGTTGCTGATCAGGACAATAAACAACTGTAGTTAATATATTTTGTAATCAAAAGGAATCCCAAGATACATTTTAGAAAGAAAAACATAGGTAAAATAAAAAAAGACAACCTGAAGGAGCTACATTATCCATCTCAGTCACGTGGCCAATGATCTTGGAGGTCTGTGCTGGGAAGATCACTTGCATGCCCTGCTGATTCTTTTTGTCATAATCTTGTCCATCTGCATAAGCGGTTAAACCTGTCAGGAGTGGCAGCTGGAAGCTCTGCATGCCTAAGGTTTAGCGAAGGTGCCCAGTCAGGATCACAGTCTAGCATTTCATAAGCTGGTCTGCTGTTAAAGCAAAGGAAAAATTAAGAAAATACTTTGGAGTAGAACAAATTAAACCTGCTCACACAGGTGTGTGAGTTGGAACTTTTTCTAGCTACTCTGATATCGGAGTCTCTTTAGCTTAGCTCTGTTTAGCTTAGCACTACTGATGTAGGGTAAAAGCTATGACCAAGCAAGTCTTAACCACAACACAAGCAAGTTTTAACAACAGACGTACACCATAAATCATAACGTACCTTTATAAAAATGCTTTGAGCACACCACCATCGATACAGGTGCGTGTTTGAAAGTTACGTTGGGTCTTCTGACTGCTGCAATCCAGGTCAGGCGTCGCCTCTTTGTTACATCCGAAACGTGAGCTGTGCTTTTCTTCTTCCAGGCTGGAAAACGAAAAAAGCCTATTCCGTGGTTTATCTTTTCTCCACGGCGGTTGTGAGAACGACTATTACAGTTTACAACACAGCAAGACTCCCCCATGTCTGCTTTGTGACGATGTCTCCAGCTTTTACGTGATCTCAGCGAACGGTTCCGAGCGTACCCAGAATGCACTTGGTGAATTCTATGGACACTACGTCATAATGGCCGAATCAATACTGTTTAAAACCTTTTTTTAAGTGTTGCAAATTGCGGTTTACGGAGTCTAAAATCTTGCAAATTGTGGTTTGACGATTATACAGAAGATGTTACGCCATGATCCAAAAGTGGCCTGTAGTCTGTTGATGTCACATGCGGACTTCACTTCCCAGAATGCATTGTGTGTTTGTCACATGGGCATGCTTGCGAACATAATGTTTAAAACATTTTTTTAATAAATTAAAAGTTGTTAAGAGTGGTAAATTTGTTAGCAGCAAACTAATGTGCAGAAGTCACAATTTAATAACAGGTGAGAATTTATGTGAAAAAATGGCAAAGAAGCACAACTAGCATATGCTTTTAAGTGTGGAAAGATTTCCAAACATTTCACAACCTAAACTATTGTCTGTCACGTGGGCAGACTGTCAGTGGCTCAGGGACTGTTCAGGGTGGGACTATTATCCACTGTCAAATATTTAGTGAAAATCAGACAAAGATTGTCCAAGATACAACTTTCCGAAATGTCATGGCGTGTAGTCAAGCGTCGCCATGTTGTCATGGCAACACTTCCCTGTAAGTTATGTGTTGTCCACCTATATTGGACTACATATGACAGTGACCTCAACATATGTTGAGGTCACTGTCAACCAGACCTTCCCACCCCTCCTCATAAGCTCACGGATTGAATGGCGAGGAGGGCGTGTCTATGTTAACACGTTTGATGTTATACTATTGTTGATGTTCAGTTATTATCATGGCTGTGTTCTGATGAATCTCTGAAAATTTCACATCATTCTGGCCAGCCGTGCGTGAGTAATAAATAAAACAGTTTTCAGCAATTTTTTCGTTATCCACTATGTGGCGCTATATCTTTTGTCCGGTATTTTGATGTCATTGTGTCCGGGGTGGCACTATTTTCCTTCATGGAAATTTTTGTGGACATCGGACAAGATTTGCCCGAGTTACAGGTGTTTGAAGTTGTAAGGGGAGGAGTCAAACTTCGCCATGGCACCATGGCAAACCTTCCTTATCAGTTATGTGTTGTCCACCCATATTGAAGTATATGTGACAGTAACCTAAACCTATGTTCCAAATTTCATGACTCCAGGAAATTCCCACCCCTCCCCATAAGCTCACAGATTGACTGGCGAGGAGGGCGTGTCCATGGTAACACGTTTGATGTCATACTAACGTTGATGTTCAGTTATGATCATGTCTGTGTTCTGATGAATCTCAGAAAATTTCACGTCATTCTAGCAAGCCGCACACGAGTAATAAATAAAACAGTTTTCAGCAATTCTTTCATTTACCACTATGTGGCGCTATATCTTTTGTCAGGTATTTTGATGTCATTGCATCCGGGGTGGCACTGTTTTCCTTCATGGAAAGTTTTATGGCCATCGGACAAGTTTTGCCCGTCAGTAATTCTTCCTTTAATCATTAGGGGGCGCTATGAGTGTTGTTTATTATTTGTATATAGACGAGTTTGGGGAAGGGAGAATATTGATCGAATAAAATTTGTTGCAAATCGTGCAACGTATGTCCAATTTACAAGGGTCTAATGTTGTTACCAGTAGGCGGCGCTAAAACTTTTGTTATTTTATATAGGAATGTTCAGGGTGGGAATATTATCCATTTTTGAAAATTTGGTGGAAATCAGAGAAGGTTTGTCCAAGATACAACTTTCTGAAATTTCATGGCGTGTAGTCAACCGTCGCCATGTTGCCATGGCAACACTTCCCTGTAAATTATGTGTCGTCCACCCATATTGGACTACACATGACATTGACCTCAACATATGTTGAAAAATTTAGACCTCCAAGACCGTCAAACCCCTCCCCATAAGCTCATGGATTGAATGGCGAGAAGGGCGTGTCCTTGGTAACACGTATGATGTCATACTAATGTTGATGTTCAGTTATGATCATTTCTGTGTTCTGATGAATCTCTGAAAATTTCACGTCATTCTGGCCAGCCGCTTGTGAGTAATAAATAAAACAGTTTTCAGCAATTCTTTTGTTAACCACTATGTGGCGCTATATCGGTTGTCAGGTATTTTGAGGTCATTGCGTCCGGGGTGGCACTATTTTCCTTCATGTAAAGTTTTGTGGACATCGGACAAGTTTTGGGCAAGTTACAGGTGGTTGAAGTTGTAAGGGGAGGAGTCAAACTTCGCCATGGCGCCCTGGCCACGCCTTTTGAGATTTTGACTTAAATTATATAACTTTTAATGGCCAATGCCTGTAGATGCCCCCATGTAAAAATGAGCTCAATTGGATCTGGTCCCTAGGACAAGTGCGTTCAAATGCGAGGTGTGAGTTTTTTCCGAATTGGAGGTGGGGCGACTTTGAGGCAAGATGGCGGCCTTCCTGTTGGCGGTGGGTATGGGCCACAATGATGTTTTTTGCATGTCTTGAGGTGATTCACACCTCACCCAAATTTGATGTGTCTACGGCAAAGTTTATGGTCTCCAGTCTCCATTGACCTTGTACGTTTGGCCCCACCCACAAAAATGAGGGGTGGGGCACATATGTTTTCAAGTTTATCGAATTCACACCTCACCCAAATTTGATGTGTCTACGGCAAAGTTTATGGTCTCCAGTCTCCATTGACCTTGTACGTTTGGCCCCACCCACAAAAATGAGGGGTGGGGCACATATGTTTTCCAGTTTATCGAATTTTTTGCCGGGTCAGAGGGGTTTGCCAAAAAAAATCGCGTTTTGGTTAACGTTCAGAGGGTGAAAAATGCGATCATTTAGGCAGAATAATAGAGAAAAAAAATAACAAAAAATAATAAATAAACGTGAGCGGATACAATAGGGCTTTCGCCGACTGACGTTGTCAGTGGCTCAGGCCCTAAAAAGGCTTTGTGCTGCAACCCAGCAGGCACCAGACGCTGAATCAGCGTTGAAAGAAGAGTTATTGGCAACATTGAAACTACATTGAAAATACTGTAACGTCGGGGCCATGTTAAGGGGGGCAGGGATTTCCCAGCATACTTTGCCAGTTGAAAACGTTACTGTGTGTGTGTATTAAGTGTTATTACTGAGTTATTATAATAGCAGGCTGAGATTGCATTGGCTTCTACCTTAATGTTTTTATCATTAAGGAACTGAAGCACTTGATTTTCTAATGACAATGATTCTCTCATGGGTGCATCTTCACCACTCAGTCCTACTGTGGCATGGGCGTATGACTGATATCTGATGTCTAGTCCACTTATAACTAGGTCATCAATACGAGAACCTTGTTCAAGATCCTCGACGCGTTGCTCCAAAAGACGCCCGTGTTGCTCCAGGTCCATAGTTTTTTTGTCTTTTTCTTGAATTATTAAATTTAGGGCTTGAACCTGTTCTATTAGGCCTATTATTTTGTCCTGTTGGTTAGTCAATTTGGCCAATTCTTCTGACATAAAGCTCAGAGCTTTTTTGATTTCTTCCATTTCCTCTTTCTTTGGTGGCATCTTCCTGACCTGTAGATAGAAGTAAACAGAGAATCCGGCTAGGCCTCAACTAGCCCGGCCGCTGCTGAACTCGCCTCAACAGCTCCTACACAGCTCCTCCGCCAAGTAGCGCTGCACAGCTCCGCAGATCACTCCCGTCATTCGCCACCGCCTGCCGCCGTCTGCCTGGCCGGTTATGCCGCACACCGCCGGCGCAGCCGAACTTCACCGATCACCGCCGCCGCTCGCCGCCGTCTGGCTGGGTGGCACCTCCGCTAGGCCCCGTCACCGACCGCCGTCAGTCTGGTAGTTCATGACCGACTCAAGTAGACATCAATTATCCCCAGTTGGAGGAAGTCATTTGACACAGAATGAGGAAACTCAAGCTCTGAAAACATACCATTATGCTGAACATAAACCACAAGAGATGGAGAATGATATTGATCCTGATAACCACTTTTTCAATAATATTCATAACCACTGTGAATATTACACTGAAAAACAATTCAAAAGTCAAATGCAACTAGATGGTAAACTGTCAATAATACACTTCAATAGCAGAAGTCTTAACAAAAACTTTCCACAGATTCAGGACTATTTAAAACAGCTAGACAGAAAATTCACAGCTATTGCAGTCTCTGAAAGTTGGCTTAACGAAGAGCAGGCGCCCCTGATGGCAATAGAGGGATATCAGATGTTTTATATTAACAGAACTCAAAAAAAGGGTGGTGGTGTTGCACTGTATATTGATGACCTGTACAGGTGTAAGCTTGTAAATGAAATGTCCTCAGCACTACCAGGGATTTTGGAATGTGTTACTGTTGAGATTGACCTAGACAAAACAAAAAATCTAATCATAAGCTGCATATATAGAACGCCGGGAACTTGCATTGAGACATTCAGAGATAAATTAGTCGAGCTGTACAATAATATTACTAGTAAGAAAATGGTAGCAATTTGTGGAGACTTCAATATTGACTTACTGAATCCTCATCAACAAAATGTAGTAACAGAGTTCATGAACTCTATGTACAGCATGAGTCTATATCCCACAATAACACATCCCAGTAGAATCACAGTTCACTCTGCTACACTTATTGACAACCTGTTTGTCAATGTTTTCGATAAGAAAATAGAAAGTGGATTATTGCTAAATGATATAAGTGACCACTTGCCAACCTTTGCACTTATCCATGGCCACACGGGGCCCAACGCAGAAAAAACTTCAAAATCGTTCAGACACAAATCACCAAATGCAATCAGTTCTCTTAAAGAGGACTTGCTGAAGCAAGACTGGACAGAAGTCTATGTATCAGATGTAAATGAAGCCTATGACACATTTATAAACATTGTAACCACTCTTTATGAAAAAAACTGCCCATTAGTAATAAAAAAGCTTAAACACAAATTTGCTAATAAGCCATGGTTAACCAAAGGACTACAAAAGGCGTGTAAAAAGAAAAATTTGTTATATAAAGTTTTCCTAAAGAAAAGAACAAAAGAAGCAGAGCAGCGGTATAAAACATACAAAAATAAGTTAACATATATAATAAGATGTAGTAAAAGAGACTATTACAGTAAAGAACTGGAGAAAAACAGACAATATTAAAAATACATGGACAATACTCAACAGTATCCTTGGAAATAAAAGCAGAAATACAAGCTACCCAACTAATATTCCAAAAAATAATAAAACGACTCAGAGTGTGAATATTGCTTCACCTGCAGATGAATTTAATAATTTTTTTGTTAACATTGGACCTAAACTGGCCCGAGAAATACCCACTACGGTGCCAACAGGTGATACAATATGCAATAACACTGCTGTAAAAGACTCCATCTTCATAAAGAACACAGACGAAAGAGAGGTCATTGAAATTGTTAAATCGTTCAAAAGTAAAACATCTACTGACTGTGATGGTATCGACATGCTACTAGTCAAAACTGTTATCGAATGCATAGTAAAACCACTGACGTATATCTGCAACCTGTCTCTCCAATCAGGTACATTTCCCAATGCAATGAAAATAGCTAAAGTAATTCCGATATACAAGACGGGCGACAGAGGGGAACTCTCAAACTATAGACCAATTTCACTATTACCGCAATTTTCCAAGATACTTGAAAAAATATTCTATGAGAGAATTGACAACTTCATACTGAAGAATGATTTATTATGTGTGCAGCAATATGGGTTCAGACACAAGAGGACAACTGCATATGCCCTAATGGAATTTACAGAAAAAATATCAACAGCCATTGAAAATAAAGAGTATTCAGTTGGAGTATTCCTAGATCTTAAAAAAGCATTTGATACAGTAGATCATAATTTATTATTAAAGAAACTACAAAATTCTGGTATTAGAGGGGTAGCACTGTCCTGGCTAAGTAGTTACTTAAACAATAGATATCAGTATGTATGTGTTAGCAACAAAAACTCAGAGTTGCTGAAGGTCACCTGTGGAGTCCCACAGGGTTCAGTTTTGGGACCATTATTATTCAATATGTATATAAACGATATATGTAAAGTCTCAGAAAAAATGGACTTAATATTGTTTGCCGATGACACTAATCTGCTATGCAGTGGAAACAATTTGGAACAACTTCTGGATACACTCGGGAAGGAATTAGGAAAGCTTAAACTGTGGTTTGATTCAAACAAATTAACGCTCAATTTAAGTAAGACAAAATTTATAGTCTTTAACAACCACCACAACAATCCAGTACCCAAACTCAGTGTAAATGGTGTAGAGATTGAAAGGGTATCTGAAACTAAATTCCTTGGAGTAATAATTGATAACAAACTGTGTTGGAAGTCACATATTAATTATATTAAAGGTAAAGTTTCCAAATCAATTGCAATATTACACAGAGTGAAATATTTGCTGAATCAACCCACACTATACACCTTGTATCATTCATTAATACTCCCATACATGACATATTGTAATGAAGTATGGGGAAATACATACAAAACAAACATATATCCACTCTTTATGCTTCAAAAGAGAGCTATTAGAATAATAAACAAAGCAGCTTACAGGGAACCGACAAACCCACTTTTTCTTAAACAAAAAACTCTCAAGTTGAAAGATCTGGTTGACTTTAAAACCACAATAATAATGTTCAAAGTGAAGAATTTATCACTGCCCGCAAATATCCAAAAGTTGTTCCAAACAAGGGAGAAACGATATCACTTCAGAGGAACATGTATATTTCAAAAGCCTACAGTGAGAACAACCACCAAGCAACACTGTATTTCAGTGCAAGGAGTCAGATTATGGAACGATTATGGACCTGAATTAAAATCATGTACAACGCTTGGACAATTTAAACAAAAACTAAAGGAAGAAATACTCCAAACATATTTACAAGACGACACGTAAACTCACATAAGGATTGACATATCCAGCCTGTGTTGTGCTGTAGCTTAGTTTTTTTTTTTTTTTCTCTCTGTGACATTCTGTCTTAGACTTGTCTTGAATAGTAACCGCTTAACTTAGCTTAGCTTAGTTTTCTTTTTTTTTTCTCTCAGTCACACTTTGTCTTAGCTTTGTTCTAAATTGTAATCACTCTTGTCTTGTTTACTCTTTTTTCTTTGAATTCTTGGATGGAATATGGGTGGGCAATATAAGCTGCGGCTTCAGCCGTCACCCATTTCGGATAACTCACGTGGAATTGTTTAGTAGAAGGAGTCTTTGTCTAATTTGACCTTGTTGTTATATTATACAGTTTCTTTAACCTGTACTGTATTATCCGAAGCGTTATAATGACCCAGTGTGGAAGATGTGTTCAATGACGAGACATGAGTGTATTTCTCAGGTTCGGCTTTATTGCAGAACACAATCATCCAACATTCTCAAAAGCAAGAAGAGACAGAATAATGTTACAGCTCACTCTTATACCTCCGGGGGATTAAGAACTCAAGTCACATGGTGCTTCTGCAAACATTCAATCACAATGCAAGGCTCTGAAGATTTACCATTGTCTCTTATTCTCCGGTGTCCCGGGAAACCCCCCAGGGCCTCCTCTGAGACGAGGGCCCGACTTCACACCTCCTCGCCATCACCTGTCGGCCCCCGTCGATCCAATCTCCTGTTCCTCCAGACGTGAAGCCCCAATCCACATAAGCCATACATTTGTGGGAGATATGAACCAGACATATGTGCCACACTCTTGTGGGAAATATGAACCAAACATATGTGCCACATGACCCCCCCCCCAAACGTCTGCATGGGACAAACATACTCATAAATGCATAACATAAAAGATATCGCCACATAACCAATAATCAATCCCCCAATCTCTTAGGTCTTAGCTTCCTGCCGAATCTGCTGTAGGCCGGCTTCGCTGCATCTGCAGCGCCTCCTCGCACCTGGGGATTAGATTTGTTAGCACATCTCTGTGGGAGCTCTGGAGCATGCCTTCTCGGCGGCCTGCCCCGGCGGGGGGCTTTCGCCAACTGCACGCGTTCATCAGCCAGGACAAAAGCGGGCTTGAGTCTGTTTATGCAAATTAGCTCCCTTCTGCCTCCCAAATCTAGCAAAAAATGCTTCTCATTTTTTTCCAGCACCCTGAACGGTCCATCGTATGGCGGTCTCAGCCCTGGGCGTTGTGCATCATGTCTAACAAAAACAAACTCTGCGTTTTTTAAAGCCTCTGGCACAAAAACGCGTGGAAAACTGTGATGCACTGGGCCAGGCAGCATGTTTGATCCTGTGCCGCTCTGCAACAGCTGAGCGGGGGGGCAATTGGGCGCAGGATTTTCCGGGAGAAATTCCCCTGGCAAACGGAGAGGTTGTGTGAACACTAACGCCGCTGGGGAGGCTTGCAAATCCTCCTTAGGTGCAGAACGCAACCCCAATAAAACCCATGGCAGTTTGTCCACCCAATTTGTATCCGTGAGTGATGCTCTGAGGGCTGCTTTCAATGACCTATGAAAGCGTTCACATAAACCGTTGGCCTGCGGGTTATACGCGGTAGTGCGGTGTACCTTCACCCCTAAGCTGCGGGCCATAGACGACCACAGTTCGGAAACAAATTGAGGGCCTCTGTCTGACGTTATGTCCGACGGAACTCCAAAACGCACGACCCAAGCTGTTAAAAACGCGCCCGCAACCTCTTCCGCCGTTGTTGACGCCAGAGGTACCGCTTCTGGTCAACTTGTGGTGCGGTCCACCATCGTCAAAAGGTGTGTGTGCCCTTGAGACGAGGGAAGCAGGCCCACCCGATCAACAAGCACGTGATCGAACCGCTTAGCCGGGATGTGAAAAGGCTCCAAAGGGGAACTCGTGTGCTTGTGTATCTTAGCCCTCTGGCACGCTACACAAGCCGCTGCCCATTCCTTGACCTGTTTGCGCAACCCCGGCCAGACAAATTTCTCCCCCACCATCTTGACCGATGCGCGTACCCCCGGGTGCGCCAGCGAATGGACCGAGTCAAAAATGTGGCGGCGCCACATCGCATATTAAGGGGGGCATACCTATTTGCTGCACCCTGTGCTCCAGCCTTAACCCTGTTGGTCCAGACTGGAGCGCGCGCACATCCGCGTCACCAACCTGCTCCGCAGCCATGTCTGCATAATCCAAACCTATGTGGACCGGGGCTGCGCGCGCTCCCGCGTCACTGCCCTGGCCCACAGCCACCGAGTCTGCCCCCACATGGCCTGGCATTGCCACAGCACGTGAGAGACAGTCCGCCACTACATTGTGTTTGCCTGCTACATGCTGGATATCGGTGGTGAACTCCGATATTGCGGCTAGCTGTCTTTGTTGTCGGCCTGACCAAGGTTCTCAGATCTTGGCCATCGCAAAAGTTAACGGTTTGTGGTCCACGAAAGCGGTGAAACGAAGCCCTTCCAGCCAGAACTGGAAATGGCGGATGGCCAAGTGTAGGGCTAAAAGCTCCCTGTCAAACGCGCTGTATTTACACTCGTTATCGCGCAGGGATTTGCTAAAGAACGCGAGAGGCTGCCACACACTGTTCAATGACTGTCCCCACCGCTAGGTCCGAAGCGTCGGTGGTGAGCGCCAAACGGGCTGTTGGAACCGGGTGCGCTAACAAAACGGCGCTTGCAAGGGCTGATTTGACCTGGGAGAAAGCGCGCTCCCGCTCCGGAGACCATTCGACCTTATTAGTGGGTTTTTGTTTTTTTAGTGCCACGTACAGTGGCTGCATAAGCCGCGCTGTGCTCGGAAGAAACCGGTTGTAAAAATTAACCATTCCTAGAAACTCCTGCAGCGCTTTTATCGTTTGAGGTCGGGGGAATCTGTTATTGCGCGCACTTTCTCAGGAAGGGGAACCGCTCCCTGTGGTGAAACGCGGTGCCCCAAAAAATCGATTTGTGCCACCCCGAACTGGCACTTCGCTGGGTTAATTATCAACCCGTGCTCTGCCAGTCTCCGAAAAACCGCTGTGAGGTGGGTTTCATGTTCGTCCTCGGACGTGCTGGCTACCAATATGTCATCTAAATAAATGAACACGAAAGGCAGGTCGCGTAAAACAGCATCCATCATGCGTTGGAAAGTTTGCGCGGCGCCCTTTAACCCAAACGGCATGCGCAAAAACTCAAAAAGCCCAAACGGAGTTATTACCGCGGTTTTGGGAATATCCTGCGCGCGCACGGGGACTTGGTGGTAGCCGCGCACCAAGTCTATTTTAGAAAAAATGCGCGCCCCCGCCAAATGAACTGAGAAATCCTGGATGTGCGGAATCGGGTAGCGGTCACGTTGTTCAACCTGCGGAAATCGCCACAAGGTCGCCACGAGCCATCAGCCTTTGGGACCATGTGTAACGGGGAAACCCAGGGGCTGTTCGAGCGTCTAATTATGCCCAGTTTTTCCAGGTTGGCAAATTCCTCGCGCGCTATTGCCAGTTTAGCTGAGTCCAAGCGCCGGGCTTTTGCAAAAACGGGTGGCCCAGTGGTGGTGATAAAATGTTCCACCCCGTGTTTGGCCACTGTCGCCAAAAACTTTGGAACTGTGAGTGCTGGAAAGTGAGTGAGCAGAGCATGAAACTTACCACCCGCAGCTGTGACGTTGGCGTGTGCAGTCGGCAGAGCCACCCGAGCTGTGCAGGGAATAGAATGGAAAGAAAGTGCATTAACCAGACGCCTATTAGCAAGGTCAACCAATAAACCATGTGAGCACAAAAAATCAGCCCCTAACATGTTGAAACTGACATGAAGAGCACACTCTTATACCTCCGGGGGATTAAGAACTCAAGTCACATGGTGCTTCTGCAAACATTCAATCACAATGCAAGTCTCTGAAGATTCACCATTGTCTCTTATTCTCCGGTGTCCCGGGAAACCCCCCAGGGCCTCCTCTGAGACAAGGGCCCGACTTCACACCTCCTCGCCATCACCTGTCGGCCCCCGTCGATCCAATCTCCTGTTCCTCCAGACGTGAAGCCCCAATCCACATAAGCTATACATTTGTGGGAGATATGAACCAGACATATGTGCCACACTCTTGTGGGAAATATGAACCAAACATATGTGCCACACCAGCAGTGTTTATAGGCAGGATTAGGGCAAGATGTATTATGTGTTGTATAGCCATGACTGAAATGGAGGTCTGGGAGAATGACCCCCCCCCTCCTGTCTGTGCTCAGAGTGAGGGTGTTGGGGTTGGGTGTTGTAGGGAGCTTGAAATGAAGAAGTGATGTGATTTTATAAATCAAGTTTTATTATCAGCTTCCAGTCCCTAACATGTCTCATCTCGATGCAGAAGCAGAATGAAGAGGTCGAGTGCAGTCAGACCTTCATACTTATACCCACACTCAACAAAAGACATTGCATATCAAAGCTGACATCCTGCATTAGTGTAATCCCTCTCCATTGTCCTCTCTCTCCTCCACCTGACCCTGGGTGGTCAGGAAGTTCGATCCGGTATCCACCGCTGCGACTCCGTCTGCTCCTTGATCTTCGCCGGTGGTCGAGACCTCTTGTCCTGCTCTGAGACGTGAGCTCATTCTACATATGCAATCTCTAAACATTCCACTTATGTCTATACATATGTAGGTATGGATATATGAATAATATAAGCCACAGCCCCCCCCCAAATGTCTAAGAAAAGGACAATCAAATTAAGTTTTACAGCTTAAGATAACCTCCATGACACATTATACTGTTATACATCTCGACAGGAAAAAGGAAAAATATCTTCAGCAGTCATGTTAACCTTTCAGTTATGCAGCATGATCCTATTAAAAATCCAGTGGTAACAACAGTATAATTAATGTCACAAGTCAGCCTTAAAACTGCAACGGCACAACCCGACAACATAGTTAACCACTCTTTGACAATTTTACATCAGTCTATGTGTCGTCTGGGTTTTAATCTTCTCCCGAATCTGCTGTAGGCCCGCTTTGGCGTCCTGGCGGGACCGTCCTGTAAGGGATCTGCAGCTTGGGGAGGAGAGTGGTTATTTGTTCCCTGCAGGGGGGCTGAGTCTTTTCTCTTAGGGGGTCTACCCCGCCGAGGCGCTCTCGCCACCCGTGCAGGCTCGTTGCTCAACAGGAAAGCAGGTTTAAGTCTGTCAATGCTGACTGTTTCTTTTCTGTCCCCTAAATCAAGCACAAAATGCTTATCACCAGGTTCCAGCACTCTGTATGGTCCGTCGTATGGAGGGCGGAGGGTTGGTTTTAAAGCTTCGTGCCTAACAAAAACGGACTTGGCGTTTTTCAAAGCTTGGGGGACAAAAACCCGCGGAAAAGAGTGATGTACGGGTCCGGGGAGCGTGTCCGGTCCCGTGCTGCTTAGGGGCCTCAGGGCTGGTAGGTGCCCGGGCTCTGGATGTTCTGGTAAGAACTCACCTGGGAGCCTGAGAGGTTGTGCGAAAACTAATTCTGCCGGGGAGGCGTCTAGATCCTCCTTAGGCGCAGAACGCAACCCTAATAAAACCCAGGGAAGTTTATTCACCCAATCTGTATCCGTTAGTGAGGCCCTGAAGGCGGCCTTTAAAGACCTATGAAAACGCTTGCATAACCCTTGAGGGTGTTGCGCCTGTTGAGCCTGAGGGTGTTGAGCCTGAGGGTGATACGCGGTGGTGCGATGAATTGTCGCCCCTAAGCTGCTGGCCATGGCTGACCACAGCTCTGAGACAAATTGAGGCCCCCTATCGGACGTGATGTCCGATGGGATGCCGAAACGCGCCACCCAGTTTGTTAAAAAAAACGCGAGCGACTTCCGCGGCTGTGGTTGACGCCAGCGGGACCGCCTCCGGACAGCACGTGGTACGGTCTACCATTGTTAACAGGTGTGTGAACCCTTGCGACGACGGTAGTGGGCCCACGAGGTCGACGTGTACGTGGTCAAACCTCCTGGCTGGAATTCGGAAAGGTTCTAGAGGAGCTTTTGTGTGTTTGTGTATTTTGGCGCATTGGCAAGACATGCAAGTCCTTGCCCATTCCTTTACATTTTTACGCAGGCCAGGCCAAACAAACTTCTCCGCGACCATTTTAACCGAGGCGCGCACCCCTGGGTGCGCGAGGGAGTGAACCGAGTCAAAAATGCGGCGGCGCCACGTGGCTGGAACCACCGGGCGAGGCCGGCCGGTTGACACGTCGCAGATTAGGGGGGGCACACCGTCACGCAAACCCCTTTCCTTCAGTCTTAACCCTGTTGGTCCAGACTGGAGCGCGCGCACGACCGCGTCACTGCTTTGTTCCGCTGCCATGGCCGCGTAATCTATCCCTACGTGGATTGGGGCTGCGTACGCGTCCGCGTTGGCCATGAGTTCTGCGGCTGCGGTAGTGTAATCTGCTTCCTCGCGCTAGCGTGGGAGAGGCAGTCTGCTACCACATTAAGCTTGCCTGCCACATGTCGAATATCTGTGGTGAACTCTGAAATTGCAGCTAGTTGTCTTTGTTGCCTGCCTGACCATGATTCTGAAATTTTAGCCATCGCAAAAGTGAGTGGTTTGTGGTCTACAAAAGCCGTGAAACGCAGCCCTTCCAGCCAGAACTGGAAGTGGCAGATGGATAAATGAAGCGCTAGCAGCTCCCTGTCAAAAGTGCTGTATTTGCGCTCGGTTTGGTTTAAAGATTTACTAAAAAATGCTAACGGTTGCCAGGTTCCGCCAACATGCTGTTCTACGACTGCCCCTATGGCTAGGTCTGAAGCGTCTGTGGTTAGCGCTATGCGGGCCGAGGGATCGGGGTGAACCAACAATGTGGCATTCGCTAGTGCACTTTTTACTTCCGCGAAGGCGCGTTCCCGCTCCGGGGTCCATTCGACCGTGTTGGAGGGCTTTTGTTTTCTGAGCACGGCATATAGGGGCTGCATGAGTAGAGCTGCGCGGTGGAGGAAACGGTTGTAAAAATTCACCATTCCTAAAATTCTTGTAGTGATCTGACCGTTTGTGGTCGTGGAAAATTTGCTACCGCTCGCACTTTGTCCGGCAATGGGACTGCCCCCTCTGGTGAAACTCTGTGTCCCAAAAAATCAATTTGTGACACGCCGAATCGGCATTTGGCTGGGTTGATTATTAACCCATGCTCTTCTAGTCTCTGAAAAACTGTAGTGAGGTGTTGTTCGTGTTCTTCCTCTGACGAGCTGGCTACCAGAATATCGTCGAGGTAGACGAACACGAAGGGGAGGTCGCGTAATACCGCGTCCATCATACGCTGAAAAGTTTGAGCAGCGCCTTTGAGGCCAAACGGCATTCGCAAAAATTCAAAAAGACCAAAAGGGGTTATTACAGCCATTCTGGGAACGTCCTCCGGTCGAACCGGAACTTGGTGGTAGCCGCGGACCAGGTCTATTTTAGAGAAAATGCGCGCACCCGCCAGATGTAATGAAAAATCTTGGATGTGGGGGATTGGGTAGCGGTCATGCGCTGTCGCATTGTTTAATCTGCGGTAATCACCGCAAGGTCTCCAAGAACCATCGGTTTTCGGGACCATATGTAGTGGTGATGCCCAAGGGCTTTTCAAGCGCCTAATAATGCCCAATTTTTCTAGGCTGGCAAACTCGTTGCATGCTATGGCGAGCTTGGTTGCGTCTAAGCGCCGAGCTTTAGCAAAAACAGGTGGGCCTGTTGTGGGGATGAAGTGTTCAACCCCGTGTTTCGCTACTGTCGCTGAAAATTTGGGAACTGTGAGTGCTGGAAATTGGGTGAGGAGTTGGTCAAACTTACCTCCTGCTGTGGTGACGCTGGCCTGCACAGGTGGTGGAGAAACTCGAGCTGAGCAGGGGATAGAAGAAAATGATGTGCATTAACCAAGCGTCTTATTTGCAAGATCAACTAACAACCCATGTGCACACAAGAAATCTGCGCCTAACAAGTTAAAACTCACCGCCGCTATAATAAATGTCCACCTATAGTTGCGGCCGTGAATGGACAGAGGTAGGTTTCTTTCGCCGAAAGTGTCGATGATTGAGCCGTTAGCTGCCATCGCTCCGTTTCCATGGGGTCCCATTGCTCGGTCTGCGTTGGACGGGGTGATGAAGCTCACCTGAGCACCCATGTCGATGAGGAACTGTCTCCCGGAGTGTCCGTCAGTCACGTAGAGCAGCTTATTTGTCTCGCTGAGAGCCGTAGCTGCTAACGTTTCCCGGCTTTGTCGTTTCCCGAGCTCTTGAAATTGCAGGGGGGCACGCATTTGTACGTCCTCTCGGCGAAACGTTGATGAAAATAGCAGAGGTCGTTCTGCTTGCTGCGCCTTGGTCGCGTCGCTGCCATGGTGGGTGGGCTCTGCTCTGTTGTCTGCGGATCTCCGCTGCTCTGGGCTTCCGCGCCGAGATCTGCAGATGCTGCTGTGGCCATCTGTTCGCCGCAGGAGTTGGTGAGCCGCTGCGCTTCTCGGGCCAGCGCGCGGAAGTCCCGCTGGGTGCTGCACCGCATGTTGGCCAGGGTCCCTCTCATGTGCAGCGGCAGAGTGCTGAGGAAGATATGTTGGAAGAGGAAGTTGTCATTGTCTGCCTCCCTCAGCTGCAGCATGTCCTCCATGAGGGCCATCGGTCTGTGTCCTCTGTGGCCGTAAATCGCCAGAATCTTCCCTGCTCTTTCCTCGGCCGAGGGGACGAAGCTCTCGATGAGGGTCGCCTTCAGTTCTTTGTACTTGTCGTGGACGGGCGGTTGTTGTATCATGCTCCGCGCGCATCTTGATGTGGAGGCATCGAGTCTGGCGACGATGTGGTAGAATTTTGTTTCGTCCGCCGTTATTCCCGCCAGTGCAAACTGAGCCTCAGCTTGCTGGAACCACGAGCTCGGGTCGTTTTGACAGAACTCTGGGAGTTTGACGGTGACGGCGCTTGTCTGGGCCGTCTCTGATGTGTCTGCCGGGCAAGAACGCCTTTCTTCCGTTCTCGCGGCGGGGCTGGGGACGGTGCTCGGTTGAGCCCTCTCTGACGATTCTGCTGTGGGGGAACGTCTTCCATCCGTTCCCCTGTCTGCGTTGGCGACAGCGTCAGCCTGGGTCGCCTCTGATGAGCTTGTAGCGGGAGAACGTCTTTGGTCCATCCTCACGTCTGGTCACCAATGTAGGGAGCTTGAAATGAAGAAGCGATGTGATTTTATAAATCAAGTTTTATTATCAGCTTCCAGTCCCTAACATGTCTCATCTCGATGCAGAAGCAGAATGAAGAGGTCGAGTGCAGTCAGACCTTCATACTTATACCCACACTCAACAAAAGACATTGCATATCAAAGCTGACATCCTGCATTAGTGTAATCCCTCTCCATTGTCCTCTCTCTCCTCCACCTGACCCTGGGTGGTCAGGAAGTTCGATCCGGTCTCCACCGCTGCGACTCCATCTGCTCCTTGATCTTCGCCGGTGGTCGAGACCTCTTGTCCTGCTCTGAGACGTGAGCTCATTCTAAATATGCAATCTCTAAACATTCCACTTATGTCTATACATATGTAGGTATGGATATATGAATAATATAAGCCACAGGTGTGTGTGAATAAAGCCTGTTCGTCACTACTATCTGCTCCTCTTCTTTGTGGAACCCCTCATACGTTACAATACATTGTATTCATAAATTGTATCAATTGTATCAATAAAAGTGTCACACTTTTATTAATAAAAACAAACAAAACACTACAAATATGACCGATACATACACATACCAAAAGAAAGTTGACAGTATCTTAACAAAATTTGTTTAATTATTAAGTTCTGATATCTTGTGTCTTCACTTTGCTGTGACTTTGTGGTGGATGTATTAGGTCGATAACTTTCCATAGAATCTGCAAAAAGTGACATTTAAAGGTCTGATGACACAATTTTGACATTTTTTAGCATGTTGTGTAAACCCAAAAGTCATTGTCGATGATCAATATAATATTTACAACCACGCCTGCATAAACTAGTTATCATCAAAAAACCGCAGCCGCTGACTGGACTGTGGTGCCGTCCACCGAATGAAGGGCAGCACCACCATAACGTAAGCGACAGAACGGACGCAGGTGTTGTTGACTGGAATGACAACAGCTTTGTAGCTCACAGTTTCTCTGGTTTCTTGTTTTAATTTTACGGCTATGCTTTCGCATTGTGTTGCAGACTTAGATAAACAGCAGGCCATGAAAGACCACATTACACACTTCAGCTCCAACTGTCATAAGCCTCCTTGTGCGCTTTTACGCAGGAGGAGTGCACGAGGAGGGGACAGATTAATGGATTTATGCGCAGCTTTAACCCACTTTCGGTGATCGCATGCTGACGCTCGCCAGTCCGGCCACGTCCCCGTTATCATTATCACCAGCTGATTAAAAATCCCACTGATCATCTTTCCCGGTCCTTGCCCAGGTGCTCCTCATCACACCATCACCAACAGTGCATGTACTTAGCGGTCGTTTGACAGTCACACACTGCTGGTCCATAGTATTGTCATCTGTGCTGTTAGTCTGCCAGTATTTTCAGCACTCTCACGACGTTAGTCACTCCATTTTGGCCGTGGTTCTTGTGCATCCTTGAAACAATGTCAGCTCTGGGGCACAACTGTGGCTAACTCGTCTCCTCTCATTCGTTTTCTGGGCAATGCTGGCCCCCGAACGCCATCGTAAGTGTGCTTGTGTTTTTTGTACATCTTCACCTTTTGGGGAATTGTCTGTCTTTCTGTATTAAATGTGGTGTGGTGAACTCTACACGTAAATCCTCATTATTTCATCTTCCCTCTCCGTGCCCTGTGTAAGAGCGCACGGAGGGTCACGATGAATGGATTTACACACAGAATTCACAGCAGCACATGTATTGAGCATAAGAATGATGACAACAGTTCACAAAAAGGTGAAGACTTACAAAAATAAACAGACACTTACAGTTGGCGTTAGGGGCTGACATCGCCCAGCAAACATGGAGACGTGTTAACCACGGTTGCACCCCAGGGCCGATATCGCTTCAAGGGGCACAACAGAAGCACGGCTGTGCGGAGTGGCTAACACGTCGTGATAATGTTGGCAATATTGGCTGGCTGACAACACGGCAGATGATGCACACAGAACATGAACAGCTGACTGTCAAAGAGAGAAGGCGCGTGGTCGGACCAGCGAATCTTGGACAGTGCCCACCTGAAAGATGCTCAAAACGGCACATAAAACACGTACAAAACAAAAACAAGAACTTCAAATATAATCCATAATAAAGTATACAAAATCAAATAAAAAAAATAATAAACCCGATGCCTGAGCCACAGAGAATACACTGCTATGATTTTATTGAAAAATCGAGTTTAAATAAATTATATTTATGAACAAATAATTTGTTGCAATATCTGTAACAAAAGCATAACACTCGGCGTTCCCCTGCCGTGTGTTTGTTGATGCTGCTGCGGCGGGCATGTGTGCCTCTCCACTGTCACTCTGAGTCTGACTCACTAGGCACGATGCCGGCTTGGCACAGCTCAAACCTATACGGTCTGATGCCCCCAGATTCTTCATTATCATCCCATTCTTCTGAACTATAATCATCTGAAGATTGGACAACACAAACCAATTCCAGACTACATGTGCTGGAACCATCGTCGATGTTTTCTACCACTTCCATCCTGTGTGTACAATGGGCAGCCAAGCGCTGTGTACTGTCGATGATGTTACAACATGGCCGGGGGGTTTTCCAGCCACTGACACAATTGGTGACGTGGTGCTCATGAAAACGTCGGCTATTCGTGTGAAAAAAAGCCTGTTTGACTTAGAACTGCACAGACCAACCTATTTCGCCATATTGTATTATGTGTTGCAAAATTAGATGAAGTCAAAAACGTGTCATCAGACCTTTAATGGTTACTTAGATACATACATGTATTATAGATATAATAAAAAATGTGAAAAATATAACACACAAACTAATACACATATCAACTCAATAAACATTGAGTATCCTGGGGCCCTGACATGCTCTGGTCCATGTGGGGAATGGCACTGTCATCAATCTCATCTCTTGAAGCTGTAATAAATAGTGCATTCAAGTGAATGAGGCAAAATTCAAGATACCAGTACATGTATCTCTAATAATTAATAAAGTTGTTTGTAAACTTAGATCCTTAATATCGATTTCTAATCATTCATTCATCAAATGTTTTTGAGCTGTTGTGAAAGTTATGAATAAGTTATTTCAGATATTTCATAAAGGCATAAAAAGCTAAATGCAGAAAAGATTGTCCACTTAAACTGATAGACCTGAACAAATCTTACGGAAGCTTTCAAGAAGTTCTTGGCACTGCTTAGAAAGAGCCTTTTCTTCGTCCTCATCCAAAGAACTGTTCACATCTTCTGCGACAAAAAGGTAGATTGTAGATTATGAAAATAAGGATATACTTCACTTTGCAGCTCAACCAATGTATCTTCTCTTGCTATCAGTGAAATTACCAGTTTTGAAAATGGGGAAAGACCTCTTCTTGGCCTTCCTCTTCACAATGGTAGCTTCCCCATCACTTTGCTCCACTGTTGTCGTCTGGTCATGCTCCTCACATTCCAACTTGTCCGCTATATTAAAGACATTAATTGTGTTCAATCTGCAAAACTTGCAAATGGTGAAAAATACAAGATTTTGCATCGTGTTTGAAAAATGTTGTCCCTGATGTACACTTGATCTTCACAAGTTTGAACCTAAACCAATTTTCTGATGGTTTAGCCATGTCCTTTGTGGCCTTTCTTGCATTCTTTCTTGGCCAGTACAACATTTCGCTGCTGGAATTTACCCAGCACATTGGCACCACACCCTCCTCTTCTCCATCGGTCTCAAACCAGACAGCACGGGCCCACATGTTTCAACTGAAATACAATGACAATCAAATTATTTCTTCCATTCAGGTGTGTCATAATATGATCTGTACTTGAATAGTGTGACCCCAAAAGAATTTACTGACAGTACAGTTTGATTTAATGCTCTATGCCAGGGATGGGCAACTGGTGCGGCCCGCCCCCTCATCCACTCTAGCCCGCCAGCCTATTTTGAAAGATCAATTATTTATTTACAGTGGTGTGAAAAAGTGTTTGCCCCTTCCTGATTTCTCATCTTTTTGTGTGTTTGTCACACTTAAATGTTTCAGATCATCAAACAAATTTAAATATTAGACAAAGATAACACAAGTAAACACAAAATGCAGTTTTTAAATGAAGGTGTTTATTATTGTGACGACGGAGTGTCACCACTGCTGTGGTCCTCTGTAATTGAGTATTATATGTGTAAAAGGATTTATAATGTGCAAATGTCAATATGGATTGTAATGTAAAATGCACATATAGTTTGAGATCTGTTTTTGAGTGAATTGTAATTCTATTTGTGTGAGATAAATGTTAATGTTATTTATGTTAATTGGGTGAGGCACTTGAATGATCTGAGAACCACGTACCTTTGCCAGCATGCTTCCTGGTGGTGTCCGGGCTAGGGATGGGCATTCGGTGAAATTTTCTTCACCGATCGCCGGGAGAATTAATGATTAATAATCGGTTAATCATTAACATTTTTAGGTAGGTAGACTAAATTAGAACATCAGGTATCAGCACGGAGGGCACGGAGAGCCGCACAACTCAAATCTACCTCTCTCTCTCAAATCTCTCTCTCTCTGTTCTCGTGTTTGCTCGGCTCGGGAATCTCGCAAGCTGATTGGCCGAGACGTTTCACCCCGCAAGCTGATTGGCCGAGACGTTTTACCCAGCTCTCTCTCCCTGCCGAGCGGCCACCCAACAAACGAAGACCGCATTCATTGCTCTATCGCTCGTATTGCTTAGTCTAGCCGCGTGGAACTTTTTGCTGTTCTCTTGTGCCATTTTGTGCGAAATAGTCTTCCCGTCGAGGCACTACGCCGCCTCCTGCAGCTTCCCTCGACGTGTGTACACCGAATCTTCATGACCTTCTCAATAAAGTTTCTGAAAAAAAAAAAAAGAATCTTCACGACCGCCATTACTCAGCGCGCAACCACTGTTGGCGGTTTCTTCGCGTAATAAGGGTGTTCCATGGACCCTGTCGATGAGGTATATTTGTATGCTGCATTGCAGTGATTGCAGTACACCTGGTCATTTTTTAAATTGAAATGGTCCCACGCAACACTTCGCCGTAACCGCCTCATGATTTGGCGATCGCCCTACGGAAGCCCGCATGTATCAACGGAGGCACACCAGGGTACGGCGATGGTGTAATGTTGCCCCCTGGTGCCCAAATTTTGCCATTGCATTGTTTGAGGACGGCCGTGCACTAGGCCTTAATAACCTCGGATTGTTTAAAAAAAAAAAAAAAACGGTTTGTCGACGAAAATGAACTTCCTCGGTGAAATTCTTAATGATCAATTATCGGTTAATCGGTAAATTATGCCCATCCCTAGTCCGGGCAAAAGATTCCCCAGGGGTTTGAGTGCCCTTTAAAGGATGCCAGGAGGAGGAAGTATGGGATGGTTGAGTAGAGGGGGAAGATTGGTGGATTTAATATGTACGTAAATAATGTTAAACTATTTATTGTATTATTTATGGTGTTATTAATGGTATTTATTTATTCTGCAAATAGTGTGGGAAATTATTTATGTATTTATGACTCTTTTTAGATACACTTGGGTATATGTGGGAATATGGAATATTTATTGTCTTACCTGGGATTTTAGTATGTTCCAATTAGACTGATTATCTCACTAAGTATATTAACAGGTGTTTTCATTTGATTATGGTTGGGTATCAGATGTTCAATGTAAGTTGTTGTCTGCAAAATATTTTTTGTAATAAATGGGAAATGCTTATTGCAAACTTTGGAAGTCTCGCCCTTCTCTGTGATGTGCCTTGACCGCTCGGCAATCGTGACAGTTATTAAGGATAAAAAAAAAGTCCAAACCTACATGGCCCTGTGTGAAAAAGTGACACCCCCCCATTAAAACATAAATCAACTGTGGTTTATCACGTATTTGGAAAGCTGAGTTCAATTTCTCTAGCCACACCAATGCCTGATTACTGCACACTTGTTCTCAATCAAGAAATCACTTAAATAGGACCTGCCTGACAAAGTGAAGTCAGGCAAAGTGAAGTCAGAGCCTCAAAAGCTAGATGTCATGCTGCAATCCAAAGAAATTAGAAATTCAGGAACAAAGGAGAAACAAAGTAATTGAGATCTATCAGTCTGGAAAAGGTTATAAAGCCATTTCTAAAGCTTTTGGACTCCAATGAACCACAGTGAGAGCCGTTATCCACAAATGACGAAAACATGGAACAGTGGTGAACCTTCCCAGGAGTCGCCAGCCAACCAAAATTACCCCAAGAGTGCAGTGATGACTCATCCAAGAGGTCACAAAAGACCCCACAACAACATCCAAAGAACTTCAGGCCTCACATGCCTCAGTTAATGTCAGTGTTCATGACTCCACCATAAGAAAGAGACTGGGCAAAAATGGCTTGCATGGCAGAGTTCCAAGACAAAAACCACTGCTAAGCAAAAAGAACATCAAGGCTCATCTCAGTTTTGCCAGAAAACATCTTGATGATCCCCAAGACTTTTGGGAAAATACACTGTGGACTGATGAGACAAAATTGAACTTTTTGGAAGGTGTGTGTCCCGTTACGTCCGCCGTAAAAGTAACACAGCATTTCAGAAAAGGAACATCATACCAACAGTAAAATATGGTAGTGGTAGTGTGATGGTCTGTGGCTGTTTTGCTGCTTCAGGACGTGAAAGACTTGCTGTGGTAAATGGAACCATGAATTCTGCTGTCTACCAAAAAATCCTGAAGGAGAATGTCCAGCAATCTGTTTGTGACCTCAAGCTGAAGTGCACTTGGGTTCTGCAGCAGGACAATGATCCAAAACACACCAGCAAGTCCACCTCCGAATGGCTTAAGGCTTTGAATGTGACTGTCGCCGAATTGCAACATAACCCCTAGTGGTCAAGAGTGGTAAATATTTTTTGTCAATCAAATAGTTCAGATTTCCAAGGCTATAACTTGAAAGGGGTAAGAGATAATGGCTTACTGTCAATTAGAAAGATGTAAAATATGATCCAAAGTTTCAGACAGGAGTGATTTTATGCATCTAATTTGCATAATGCCGCGGCAGCTACAGTATATTGAATTATATTACTCAGTCAAAAGCGGACTTTGGACATATTTACACAAAGAATGGTTCAGTCTTTTGAGACCATTTTTTGCACAGGGGTATGTTATCATCTTATCTTCAAAGTATATGAACAAGAAATCATTACAATGTAAAAAAAAAAAAGAAATTTGTCACTTACTGGCAGCTAAGGGGACTCGCTCGCTGCCATGGTCAGTGCGTTTTAGTCCATCGTGGTCGTTATTTTGCGTTCTGTCAGTCATTTACACTCTCTACCACATCTACAAAGTCTGATTATCCCACATAAATTTTGCTTGTATCCCGCGGCTATTTTATGTGTATGAAGCCGTCTAAGTGACAATGCACGACGATGGACAGCAGCCATATTAGCTTTCTGGGCTAAAAGGATTAAAACAGGAAAATGAAATGAGTTCTTCTTCTTTGGCGTATTACGTGTCATCCATTGAGTCCTCCAACACATGTCTGCCACCTTCTGAAACTGGCAGATCAGTACAAATCCTCAGTGCATGCGACAGGCGCCTCTATGGCTGCCGTGTCATTGGATGCGCCTAATGTGCGCGCCCAATGTCAAGTCAAATTCCTTGTGTGTTTACTTGTAAATATACTTGGCAATAAAGCTGATTCTGATTCTGATTCTGATTCTGCAGCTGGGGATGTCAGTGAGATGACAGGCGCAGTGCCGCACTCTGCCACTAGGGGGATGCAAAATCTCGCACTCAAAGGGTTAAGAAAAACAAAATGAAGACTTGGGAGTGGCCTAGTCAAAGTTCTGACCTGAATCCGATTAAGATGCTGTGGTATGACCTCTTCAAAAGGCAGTTCATGCTCAACAACCCTCTAATGTAGCTGAATTACAACAATTCTGCAAAGATGAGCGGACCAAAATTCCTCCACAGCACTGTAAAAGACTCATTGCCAGTTACTGCAAATGCTTGATTGCAGTTGTTGCTGCTAAGGGTGGCCCAACCAGTTATTAGGTTTAGGGGGCAATCACTTTTTCACACAGGGCCATGCAGGTTTGGATTTTTTCCCTTAATAATAAACACCTTCATTTAAAAACTACATTGTGTGTTTACTTGTGTTATCTTTGTCTAATGTTTAAATTTGTTTGATGATCTGAAACATTTAAGTGTGACAAACATACAAAAAAATGAGAAATCAGGCAGGGGGCACTTTTTCACACCACTGTATATGATAACCAATTAAAGGACCATCTATTTCTCTACATTTTAAATTAAATATTTAAAAAAATCAACTGTACAGATTCATCTGTCATTAATTTTATGCACTTTTTCCCTCTTAATTTTGCAGTGTTGTTAAAAAATTGTTTTTAATGTGCATTTGAGATGACTTTCAAACTTTATTCTTTATCACTACCGGTACTGGACTAATTAAAAAGGATTAGAAATCAAGATACATTAAGAGCCAGTTTAGGCCCTTTTCCACTAGCACGCTTTAGCGCGACACGGGACGGCTCAGCATGCTTTGTACGCTTTTCCACAAGCCCCAACACGGTTTAACAGCCGCGATTCTCAGCCCCGCTCCAGGGCAGGGTACAGCAGTGCTGAGCTGTGCCGTGTTGTGACGTTAACAGACTGGTCGCCGCTGATTGGTCAGGTCGTAACCGGCGCTGATTGGTCAGGTTGTGACCGCCCCTCTCCTCCTCCTCTTCTACCAAATCTTCACGACCTTCTCAATAAAGTTTTTGAAAAAAAAAAAAAAAAAAAGAATCTTCACGACCGCCATTACTCAGCATGCAACGACTGTTGGCGGTTTATTTTCAGTGTATTGCTGTGCTATTTTCATTTATTCTCTATCAAAAATGGCTTTGCGTAATAAGGGTGTTCCATGGACCAATAAGGAGGTGCAATGTCTGCTCACTGCATTGTCAGACGAACGTATCCAGCGCGAGTTAGACGGAGCCGCCCGGAATGAAAAAATATACCGGGAGGTCTCGACATCGGAGTCCTTTAACGGTGAGTTTTAATTTTTTTTTATTATGCGTTTTTTCGCAAATATATTCGGTAAGACGCTCAGTTTATTTATGCAATAAAAAAGCTGTTCATTTGTGGATGATGATCGCTGCTTTATTGCAGCACACTGCGGACTAAAGCTTTTATTTTAATTATTCATGTGAACAATACGCTGAAATAAGCTTATATAATCTTGTTAAAAACTATTGTCTTTTCTGTATATCTTGCACATTCGTGCTGTATTTTATTGTGTGCATTTTCCTTGTAGAATCATCCCACGCATCCGCCGCAACAGCCCGCCCGGATTCATTCAACCGAGCCTTCCTGAACCAGTTTGGGAAGCTGGTGTAGAGGCACTCAGTGGTCGGCGTGTATAAAATGTCGATTAACCTTCATGTTGTGTTGCAAAGTTTTTTTTTTTATTTTAATATTTTGTATATAATAAAATGTAATTGTTTTGGAAAGTGTGGTTTGTCTGTTATAACACTGAATTATAAAACAGTATAATTACATAGAAATTCCATTGCCTAGTCTGATGAAAATGATGCTGATCATCCTGTCAGGGGTCAACCATTGTAAAGGTAATGTAATTTTTAACTAGACCAAAAAACAAATGTTTTTGTAAGCTTTCTGTTCTTTTTATTGAAATATCATAAAAAATTAGCACCACATGATCCATATAAACTATTATCACTTTGGGTAAATTTTTTATGTTAACTTATAAGAAGCTGCACAGTTGGACTTTAAAATGCAGCAGGAGAGACTGATCAAGCTTACAAGTCAAAGTAGGTACAAGTATATGTAAATTGAATGTTCTATCGGCATTCCAAATTCATAGAATTACAATACTTTAGAAGGAGTGTAGCATCATCTAAACGGAAAATAATAATACTGTTGTTCCAAACGTTGACCTGAAGGTGAAAAACATGATTTTTTTTTATTCAGTACATCCAAAATGCCCTAGGATGTAAAAAATAATACAATTTGGTGTTGGCCAGTGTGCCACTGTCTCATTATTTAATACGAATAAAAACAAGTTTCAGCTCATTATTTCTAGGTCATTTGGCAGTTAATTCAAAACAAAAGTGACTTGTGTTGTTGCAGCTTTTTTAATCAGAGAGTTTCTCCAGTTTTGGAGCATATAATCATCCGTCCCTTAACTGTTAAACATTAAATAACAGCAGACAGATTGGCAAAGGATACACAATTGTGTTGCTGTTGCCTAAAACCGCTGTGACCCACTGCTTGTGGTGCTACCTTTCATGTGTGTGCCTTTTTATGAATATTCAGAATCAGAATCAGAATCAGAATCAGGTTTATTGCCATTGTTCATGTAGTACACAAACTAGGAATTTGTCTCGGTACAATGCTGCAACATTAAACATGATAAGATAAGAGAAATAAACTATACATGTAATAAAGTGTAGGATAAGATTAAGTGATACTGGTCAACAGTTAAAATATATATTAGCCAGCAGCAGATACTGTGGAGAACAACAGTATATAGTGCAGTCGGTAATGCAGGAAGAAAACAGTGATGATTGACATGAGTCTGGTTGAGCTGCTGTACATGGTGCACGAGAGTCAATAAGTCACTTAGTGTTCAGCAGTCTAATGGCAGAGGGGAAGAAGCTGTTCATGTGACGGGAGGTTTTAGTCTGGATGGACCGAAGTCTTCTACCAGAGGGGAGGGGGGCAAACAGTACGTGACCAGGGTGTGAGGGATCGGCTATGATCCGGCCAGCACGCCTCCGGGTCCTGGAGATGTACAGATCCTGGAGAGATGGGAGCTTGCAGCCGATCACCTTCTCAGCAGTGCGCACGACGCGCTGCAGCCTTAGTCTGTCCCTGGCAGTGGCTCCTGCGTACCACACGGTTATGGAGGTGGTGAGGATGGACTCGATGATGGCTGTGTAGAACTGCACTAACATCTTGGTGGGTAGCTTGAGCTTCCTCAGCTGCCGCAGGAAGAACATCCTCTGCTGGGCTTTTTTGATGAGTGAGCTGATGGTCAGCTCCCATTTGAGGTCCCTGGTGATGGTAGTGCCTAGGAAGCGGAAGGAATCAGCAGTGGTGATGGGAGAGCCTGAGAGGGTGAGGGGGGGCAGAGGAGTAGTGACTTTCCTGAAGTCTACAATCATCTCCACGAATATTCACACGTTTTTGTAAGTACAAGTGGGATAGTATTAAAATGAAATATTCATTCATATTTCATCTCGCTGCCTGTACCCTAGTGTCTTCTCTGGTTAAACTCTCTGGACTTAAGTGGACTTAAAACCACAGAGCGAGCAAGGCAATAATCCTTGGATCCTCCATTTTTTGTCTCGTGTAAATAAGGACTCAGTCGGGTGCGTAACGTCACGGGAGTATGGCTCCGCCTCGCTGGGAGTCTGGCACCGCCTCGCTTCTAAAACCTCCTACAACAAACCATCACAGCACAAGCACAACACCGTGCTAATGGAAACAGAAGCATTCCGAGCCGTACTGAAGTGAATCGAGCCGTACCGAGGTGTGCTGGGCTAGTGGAAAACAGGCTTGAGTTCCTCCGACACATTTTAATTTATGTATTATTTATTTATTTTGTGTGTAAGCGGCCGTTGTCACGCACTTTTGCAGCTTTAGTAATGTTTTTTTCAGACAAAATTAAGAAACTCGGCAGTGATTTAAACCAGAACAATGATGTGATACACTATGTTTCCTATTATCGACAAGTTAGCATCATCATTTAGCATTTGTCATCTTATAGCGAAAGATGGTGTTAACATGACTTACCTCCAATTAAAACAAGGTTAGAGGACTATCCTCTCTTGACACAGCACGGTGGGAAAAAGTCCAACATCCCTGGCTGGCACAGAAGTAGCGGCTCCACAGAAGTAGCGGCAAAACATTAGCTTGCAGTTAGCTGCTGTGGCGCACCTGGCGCAATGCAGGGGAGAGGCAGGGCGGTGACAAGTAGAAATGGGTATGTCTCTTTAATCACGATATAAACAATACAGTTTTATATGAAACGGTAGACGTTTTTTACCGCGTCACTGATATATATCGTCATATCGCACAGCCCTAGGTGGTGGTGGTGTTGCAGTCTGGGCAGGTGTGTCTAGTCAATACAGAACTGCCCTACACCTTGTGAATGGTACAGTGACAAGCCAATACTACCTGAATAACATCATTAATGTCATGAACCCTCCCGTGCGCCTCTCCATTGCGCACGGCAAGGGGTGAAAGGATGAGGATTTACGCGCAGGTCACACCACACACATTTATTGAACAGGTGGAACACTCACACACAGTTCAAAATAACATTATTGCTCAGGGTTTCAATGAAGTCCTCCAGGACACTCAACAGTCTTGGGTGAAGACCACCGGAAAAACACGCATAGTAAATACTCACAATACTGGAGCTGTCAGAGTAAGTCCAAATAACGCTCTGAGGGGACACAATCCTTTGTAGACCTTGACTTCATACGACGATTAACAACCGTATGAAGCACAATGACCCAGCAGTGCTTGACTGGCAAAGGATACCTAAGTACAAGAACTGCTGGCTCCACAAATTGGGCACACCTGGGCGAGGCGCGGGAATGACAGTCACCGGGCAGACAATAGCTGGCTGTCAAGGGAGAGGGGGGCGTGGTCGGTCCGGCAGACAATCAGACAGCGCTCACACCAGCGTGAGCCAAAGGGGCTGCCTCACTGCTGCCGGCCAGAAAGCAGTGGCTGTGGGTAAGGAAGCGCACAGAAATACATACTAAACATACATACAAAGCGGCACCTAAACCCACAGAGAGGCCAGGACCGAGCTGGGGGAAACCAAGCCGGCTTGGCTCCTGACAATTAATCCAGTCATTGTGCCCCTACATGAACAACACAGACCTAATTTTATCTTCATGGACGACAATGCTCCAGCTCATCGAGGTCGCATCATTAGGGAGCGGCTGTTGGAGGCTTGGATACCTCAAATGGAGTGGCCTGCACTTTCTCCAGACCTGAATCCCATAGAAAATCTATGGGATCAGCTGAGTAGCCATGTAGAGGCTTGTAACCCTGCATCCCACAATTTCAATAACCTGAGGGCTGCCCTTCAAGAAAAGTGGAATGCCATGCCTCAGCAGACATTGACTTGTGAACAGCATGAGACGTTCTTGTCATGTTGCACATGACAAGTTATTGAGACACTGACATTTTTTTGTTGTGGTATACCCACCAGTGTTGTTGGCTTTTGCTTCAATAAATTGTTTGAGATGAGGAAATCACCATTGCATGCTTCAACTTAAATGCTCTACTTTCATGATATAATATCACTGTAGTGATTTTACATTTTCCATAAATTTCACTCAAAAGCCAAATATCCCTAACTTTTTGTGAGTAGTGTATGTATGTGTATACAGTCCTTCTGGAAAGTATTCACAGCGCTTCACTTTTTCAACATTTTGTTATGTTAGAACCTTATTCCAAAATGGATTAATTTTTTTCTTCAAAATTCTACACACAATACTCCGTAGTGATGACGTGAAAAAAGTTTTTTGAGATTTTTGCAAATTTTTTAAAAATCAAAAAAAAAAAGGAAGAAATCACATGTACTTAAGTATTCACAGCCTTTGCTCAATACTTTGTTGATGCACCTTTGGCAGCAATTACAGTCTCAAGTCTTTTGAATATGATGCCACAAGCTTGGCACAGCCATTTTCAGATCTCTCCAGAGATGTTCAATCGGATTCAAGTCTGGGCTCTGGCTGGGCCACTCATGGACATTCACAGTGTTGTCCTGAAGCCACTCCTTTGATATCTTGGCTGTGTGCTTAGGGTCGTTGTCCTGCTGAAAGATGAGCCGTCACCCTAGTCTGAGGTCAAGAGTGCTCTGGAGCAGGTTTTCATCCAGGATGTCACTGCAATCATCATTCCCTTTATCCTGAAACTTTATTCCATCTAAAACATACAGTACAGTAAAGGCACTTTTCCATTTGGCCCAGTTTGGCCTCGTTTCGCACGGTACAGTTCGGCTCGCATGTTTTTCTACTGCACTAGGTGTCATTTGAAGTGGGTGGGAAATAGTTAGAGAGGCGCAACCCTCTCCCTCCCGCTACGTAAAACAAACGTAACTGGCGTAAATCAAGCGTAACGTTACGCAAAACACAAGTTGGCAGGATACGAGGCGTCTGCGTTCTCTGGCTGTTTTTGCCAGAATAAAGGCAAAAACGGAGAACAGAAGGCAAACCCGCAATACGACACACTCTGGAAAGGTACTGGAGCATTTAGAAGCCATGAGAATGCGAACTACATTACGTATGACGGTAAGCTAATGATTGCTAATGCTACTTTGCTTTTAAGTCCGCCGTACAACATTGTAATGTCGGCAAGTTATCGATACTAGGTCCTAAAATCTGTATTCTGTGTGTGTGTTTCAGATGGCTCTCTTCTGGCAAAAATATCACTTCAAACGGTCGGTGTTAATGTTCATCACAGTGATGTGACCCCAAGTTCACGAACGCGAAGTGGCTATAATGTCTGTAGAAATATTTAGCTTCCTGTGAAATAAATTGCTCTGATCTGTGTCAAAATCATGGAGAGACTGTTGAGACGTCATGGAATTTATCTGCTCCAGCCAGTGGTGTCGTGACAAAACATGGATCAGGAGCCATATAGTAGCATATGAGCCGTTAAATATATATTTCAACAGGTAAACAGTACTGAGTTAGGCATAAGATATATTTAGCAATTATGATGCATTTTAAGCCAAAACAAATGGATCTAGGATTAGAAGTAATTAAAATAAAGCAGTCCCAAGGTTACATGGAGAAATATGTGGATTAACTGGAAATATATCGTATTGAGTATTGCTGACTACATGTAGATACTGTATAAATATATATTCTCTGCATCAACAGTGAACTATACATGTATTCATGTAGTATTGCCCTGGGAATTTTGACAATAAACCTTTGTACTTTTGCAGATGTCTCTATTTTGTTTTATAGTCTTCAGCAAATGATTGTTTTGGTTACTTTTCTTAAAAATGAGCCATTATTTTCAAAGTCACTGACAAATGGTTCATACTGTTGACTCTTTTCCCACCGATGTCTGAACAGACAAAATAGAAAATCATGATGCAAACACATAAATCACTAAATTGTTTATTCCAATCAGCAGCAAATTACAGATTATTTAGAATGTGCAAAATTCAAACTGTAAAAAAAAATGAAACTGGAATGGGTAACACGCCAGCCACGCTGCCTCACTGAGAAGCAACTGGTCGGCCCCTCGTACTGGTCCTGGTTCAGCAGATCTTCAGCCTGCATCTCTGTAAATAGTGAGGCAAGGTCCGGTTTGGGTGGATCGTTTTCCCTTTGCGTAGATGAAAGACAGAAATGGGTGGTGGATAATTAAAGAAAGTTTAAAACATATTTGAGAAATGAATGAATCTTTATTTTGGATAATTAGATTAAAAGAACGGAACAGAATAATAGAACAAAGGGGGAAAAAAATCCAGTAAGGTCAAATTAAACAGGAACTCCTCGGATTATACAATTCAATATAACTTATCAGAAATGGGTGATGGCTGAAGCCGCAGCTTATATTGCCCACCCATGTTCCAGCTAAGAATTCAAAAATAAAATAAAATAAGAGTGATTACAAATCAGAACAAAGCTAAGACAAAACGTGACAAAAAATAAGCAACAGCACAACACAGACTGGATATGATAATCCATGTGTGATTTTACATGTCGTTTTGTATATACAGCCGTGGACAAAATTGTTGGTACCCCTCTGTTAATCGAAGAAAAACCCACAATGGTCACAGAAATAACTTGAATCTGACAAAAGTGGTAATAAATAAAAATTCTATGAAAATTAACCAATGAAAATCAGACAATGCTTTTGAATTGTGGTTCAACAGAATTATTTTAAAAAAACAAACTCATGAAACAGACCTGGACAAAAATGATGGTACCCCTAGAAAAGATTGAAAATAGGCCATAGGGACATGAACATGATCATAGGGACATGTTCAACCAAGATGTGTCCTCTAATTAACATCACAGGTATCACACACATCACAGGCCGATTGATTACAAACTTGTAATCAATCGGCCTATTTAAAGGGTGACAAGTAGTCACTGTGCTGTGACCATTGTGGGTTTTTCTTTCATTAACAGAGGGGTACCAACAATTTTGTCCACGTGTGTATGTTTGGAGTATTTATTCCTTTAGTTTTTGTTTAAATTGTCCAAGCTTTGTACATGATTTTAATTCAGGTCCAAAAGCGTTCCACAGTCTGACTCCTTGCACTGAAACACAGTGTTGCTTGGTAGTAGTTCTCAGACCCCAGGGCAGACCCAGAACTCACTGGAGAGACAACATCTCCCAGTTGGTCTGGGAACACCTTGGTATCCTCTCTGAAGATCTGGAGCAGGTGGTTGAGGAGAGGGAAGTCTGGGCTTCTCTGCTTGAACTGCTGCCTCTGCGACCTGGACCTCTGGAAAAGTGGTAGAAGATGGATAGATGGATGTCATGTATGGGAGTATTAATGAATGATACAAAGTCTATAGTGTGGGTTGATTCAGCAAATATTTCACTCTGCGCAGTATTGTGACTGATTTGCATATTTTACCTTTAATATAATTAATATGTGACTTCCAACACAGTTTATTATCAATTATTACACCAAGGATTTTAATTTTGGATACCCTTTCAATTTCTACACCATTTATACTGAGTTTAAATACTGAGTTGTTGTGATGGTGTGAAATAACATTATCAAAAATTTCCGGTTCCGCCGGACCGGCGGCGTCACACGAGTCAGCTGCCCGTTGCAACAGCCTTTTTTTTAATTTTCCTTCTTCTTTCTACACCTTTCACTCTGTATATATATCACGGACGCATGGATCGCCCCGGGGGTCTCCCGGGTCGGCGGACGGAGCCGCTGTTTGCAGCGGGAGACGTTGCAGCGGGGAGGAGCTGGTGCTAGCTAGCACTCGGCCGCCGCCCGGTGCTAATGGGAAACTCGACATACCGGGAGCTGTAGCGAAAACGACGCGGGTGCCGGGCTGGAGTTTAGGCGGCGTGCAAGAAATATAAGACAGAATAATAAAGAGCGATGGCAAGAACCAAGCAGACCGCCCGTAAAATCTACTGGAGGAAGAAGCCCCCCAGGAGGCAGCCAGCCACCAGGGCTGCTCGGAGAGGCGCTCCGGCCACCGGCGGAGTGAAGAGGCCTCGCCGTCACAGGCCCGTGGCTCTGAGAGAGATCCGTCGCTACCAGAAATCCACGGAGCTGCTCATCCGTAAGCTGCCCGTCCAGCGCCTGGTGAGGGAGATCGCTCAGGACTTCAAGACCGACCTGCGCTTCCTGAGCTTCGCCGTCATGGCTCTGCAGGAGACCAGCGAGGCCCACCTGGTGGGTCTCTTCTTCGCCAAGAGGGTCACCATCATGCCCAAAGACTTCCAGCTGGCCCGCCGCATCCGCGGAGAGAGAACTTAGACTTTCTGCTGCACATTCACCAACCATAATGCTCCACACTGTGTGTCTATATATATATATTTATAGTAATATGTACATATGTTTACTAGATGTTCTTGTTTTTTTCTTGCCTTCTGATTGTTGCTCTGAGTGTTGCTATCCCTGTGCTGTTGCAATCCTGGAATTTCCCCATTGTGGGACTAATAAAGGCTTATCTTATCTATCTTATCTTATCAATAAAATTTAGCCACCACTGTGTCGCCCTGGTTTCAAGTGTGGCTGGTGTTTTGTGCTTGTATTGCTAAAATATAAAAGGAAGCACTACAATGGGTCTCAAATATTTGTAATGTGTTCTATTACTGAATGAGTTTAAAGATGAAATACTATACACATATAAACTAAATTCTAATGGTGACTGAACATCTCCCATTCCCCAAGGTGCAAGATACACTATTATGACTAGAACTCATAAAGGATCACAGAAATGATCTGATAAAAATAAATAAACAACAACAAAAAATAAATAAACAACAATAGTAGCCACCATTTTATGGTGGCTACTATTGGATGTGCCATTCATTTTCAATTACTCTGTAATTAATATTCACACAAATAAATCTCAATTCAGTCCCTTTCATATTAAGTGAAAAATGTGCTACTTTAAATTTGGCACTTTACCTAAACTTTAACTTAAAGTGAGGTAATCGGATCCGGGAAAAAAATGCTTTTTTTGCGTGCATGGAAAGAAAATCCTACAGACACATATAGCGCGATTGTCTGCAAGTGTGAATGACCTGTTCCATGAGCAAATGTACATTTTTTTGGTCCTTGGCTGTTTAAATTGAATTCTTTCCTCCCGAAAATATCATTTTTGAATATTAATTACAGCTAAATGGGAGCAGTTTCGATGCCGACATTTCACATCCTAATATACGTGTTCTATACACCATCGGCTTTTGCATATCCGACTACCTTGCTTTAAAAAGCAAAAGATTTGACTATAAATATGATGTGTTGTTTACCTGTCAAAATACATTGGTGTCAAAATGTTGCCATTCTGAGCAGATCCTGTTTGGACTCTATAATGAAATACACACAAATTAAGTTCATGCACAGCACGAAAGTGCAACATGTAAAAAAAAATAAATAAATAAAATAAACTTTTTAACCAGGATTAGAACTAGCTTATTTCATCAGATATTGTCAACACAAAAAAGCAACATACTAGGAGCAACTTTGGTCGCTCCAAAACGCGCGACCCAAGCTGTTAAAAATGCGCGCGCAACCTCTTCTGCCGTTGTTGACGCCAGAGGTACCGCTTCTGGCCAACGTGTGGTGCGGTCCACCATCGTCAAAAGGTGTGTGTGCCCTTGAGACGAGGGAAGCGGGCCCACCAGATCAACATGCACGTGATTGAACCGCTTAGCCGGGATGTGAAAAGGCTCCAAAGGGGCCCTCGTGTGCTTGTGTATCTTAGCCCTCTGGCACGCTACACAAGCTGCTGCCCATTCCTTGACCTGTTTGCGCAACCCCGGCCAGACAAATTTCTCCCCCACCATCTTGACCGATGCGCGTACCCCCGGGTGCGCCAGCGAATGGACCGAGTCAAAAACGCGGCGGCGCCACGCGGCTGGAACCACGGGACGAGGCCGACCCGTGGAGACATCGCATATTAAGGGGGGCATACCTATTTGTTGCACCCTGTGCTCCAGCCTTAACCCAGTTGGTCCAGACTGGAGCGCGCGCACATCCGCGTCACCAACCTGCTCCGCAGCCATGTCTGCATAATCCAGACCAACGTGGACCGGGGCTGTGCGCGCTCCCGCGTCACTGCCCTGGCCCACAGCCACCGAGTCTGCCCCCACGTGGCCTGGCGTTGCCACAGCACGTGAGAGACAGTCCGCCACTACATTGTGTTTGCCTGCTACATGCTGGATATCGGTGGTGAACTCCGATATTGCGGCTAGCTGTCTTTGTTGTCGGCCTGACCAAGGTTCTGAGATCTTGGCCATCGCAAAAGTTAACGGTTTGTGGTCCACGAAAGCGGTGAAACGCCGCCCTTCCAGCCAGAACTGGAAATGGCGGATGGCCAAGTGTAGGGCCAAAAGCTCCCTGTCAAACGCGCTGTATTTACGCTCGTTATCGCGCAGGGATTTGCTAAAGAACGCGAGAGGCTGCCAGGTCCCTGCCACACACTGTTCAATGACTGCCCCCACCGCTAGGTCCGAAGCGTCGGTGGTGAGCGCCAAACGGGCTGTTGGAACCGGGTGCGCTAACAAAACGGCGCTTGCAAGGGCTGATTTGACCTGGGAGAAAGCGCGCTCCCGCTCCGGAGACCATTCGACCTTATTAGTGGGTTTTTGTTTTTTTAGTGCCACGTACAGTGGCTGCATAAGCAGCGCTGCGCTCGGAAGAAACCGGTTGTAAAAATTAACCATTCCTAGAAACTCCTGCAGCACTTTTATCGTTTGAGGTCGGGGGAAATCTGTTATTGCGCGCACTTTCTCAGGAAGGGGAACCGCTCCCTGTGGTGAAACGCGGTGCCCCAAAAAATCGATTTGCGCCACCCCGAACTGGCACTTCGCTGGGTTAATTATCAACCCGTGCTCTGCCAGTCTCCGAAAAACCGCCGTGAGGTGGGTTTCATGTTCGTCCTCGGACGTGCTGGCTACCAATATGTCGTCTAAATAGACGAACACGAAAGGCAGGTCGCGTAAAACAGCATCCATCATGCGTTGGAAAGTTTGCGCGGCACCCTTTAACCCAAACGGCATGCGCAAAAACTCAAAAAGCCCAAACGGAGTTATTACCGCGGTTTTGGGAATATCCTGTGTGCGCACGGGGACTTGGTGGTAGCCGCGCCCAAGTCTATTTTAGAAAAAATGCGCACCCCCGCCAAATGAACTGAGAAATCCTGGATGTGTGGAATTGGGTAGCGGTCGTGTGCTGAGACGTTGTTCAACCTGCGGAAATCGCCACAAGGTCGCCACGAGCCATCAGCCTTTGGGACCATGTGTAACGGGGAAGCCCAGGGGCTGTTCGAGCGTCTAATTATGCCCAGTTTTTCCAGGTTGGCAAATTCCTCGCGCGCTATTGCCAGTTTAGCTGAGTCCAAGCGCCGGGCTTTTGCAAAAACGGGCGGCCCAGTGGTGGTGATAAAATGCTCCACCCCATGTTTGGCCACTGTCGCCGAAAACTTTAGAACTGTGAGTGCTGGAAAGTGAGTGAGCAGAGCATGAAACTTACCACCCACAGCTGTGACGTTGGCGTGTGCAGTCGGCGGAGCCACCCGAGCTGTGCAGGGAATAGAATGAAAAGACAGTGCATTAACCAGACATTTATTAGCAAGGTCAACCAATAAACCATGTGAGCACAAAAAATCAGCCCCTAACATGTTGAAACTGACTGCTGCTACAATAAAGGTCCACTCGAATGAACGGCCCTGTAAGGACAGACGCATGGTCCTCTCACCGAATGTCTTAATCGCTGAGCCATTCGCTGCTGATACTGACACCCAGGGAGCTTTGGACGGCACCAGCCGTTCCGCGTAGGTAGGCGTGACGAAACTCAGCTGGGAGCCCGTGTCCACGAGGAATTGTTTCCCCAAGTGTGCATCTGTCAGGTAAAGCAGCTTATTTTCTTCTCCGAGGGATGCAGCTGCTACCAGCCCCCCGGTCTTGGTGTTTCCCTGACGCTTGAAGCGGCACGGTGGGAGACATCTGTGCGCCCTCTCCGCAAAACGGCGGTGGTAGAAACACAGGCCGACCTCAGCTCCGCGTCGCCTGACGCCTGTCTCCGCCGTCGTCGGTTCGTCTGGCGCCGCCACCTCTGGCTCCAAACCATCTCCGGGCGCCGTCCTCTGCTCAGCTGCCGCGGCCGAAACCGCGCTCCGCTTGTGGGCATCGACGAGTCGCTGCGCCTCCTTGCCGAGGCCATGGTAGTCCCGCTTGGCCAAGCGGGGTGAGTCTGCCAGGGTCACTCTCACTGCTGGCGGCAGAGTCCGGAGGAAAAGGTGGGCAAAGATAAATTCGCCATCCTTGGAGTCTTTCAGTCTCAGCATCTTCACCATCAGGTCTGCCGGTCTGTCGTTCTCCGACTCCGTCAACTCTAGGAGCCCCTCTGCTCGCTGTTGCACCGAGGGGGTGAAATGGCTGATCAGCGCCTCCTTCAATGCGCCGTACTTGTTGGTGTCCGGTGAGTGGTTAACCAGATCTTCCACTCTCTGGACCGTGTGACTGTCCAGCTTCGCCACCACATGGTAGACTCTCGTTTCATCCTTTGAGATTCTCCGGAGGTTGAACTGCGCCTCGACCGCACTAAACCAGGAGCGCGGGCTGTGCTGCCAGAAATCGGGCAGCTGGAGCGTGGAGGTGTCACGACGGCCCTCACGGACCGTCACAAGACGCCTCAGTCACCAGAGAGTTTGCAGTGGTAATTTATTGAGGATAAGGCAGAACACTCACAGAACACATACAGTGGCTGGGTGACGTCTGAACCGGGGGACACCCGATGCGCCAGACGGACAACAGTGAGAGTAAGGTCTCAAAGGAACATACCTGAGAATAACAGAAGCACGACGGAACGTGGCTGAACATACAGAAGAGCATAGCAGGTGATCATAACAGGATGTAACAGAGACTGCCGCGTTGGAGGACATTTAGCACCCGCTTGTATCTCTGGTGGCTAATGACCCCAACGCGGCACAGCTGCTGCTAATGACAGCAGAGCAGCAGCTGACTTTGACAGCAGGGAGCTCCCCCGGGCGCCTTCACAATAAGAGCCCGAGGAGCTGGAAGGAATCCTCAGCTGCCAAAGCCAGAGAACAAAAAGATATGAGACCCGAGTGTGGCCAGAACCGACACTCGGGTTATGACAGTACCTCCCCCTCAAGGCCGAGCTCTGAGCGGCCAGAGTAACACCCAAGCCCCCCACCTCCCCACCCCCCTAGGGTGGGTGGATGGGGCGCTGGCAGGAGGGAGAGAGACAAACGACCAACATGGCTACAAGGGTAGGGAGAAAAAAAACAAAACACAATAAGTACAAAATAGGCAACACACCCTTTGGCAAACAGAGTGACACAAACAAAACAATCCCCCCCACACACACACACCCCAACAGTCCCACAGACGAGATCAGGAACCCGGAAAGGGCGCAGTCCAGGCCCGGAGGGATGGGGGCAAAAGGTTCGGGGGGGGGGGGGTCGTCCGGCAACAAGAGGCCACAGAACAGGGAGGGGAAAAGAGGACAGTTTGGGCGGCCTACCCCAGTCCCAAGCTTGGGGGAAGAGAGTTTCAGGCGGCCGGAGCAGGTCGCCGCACAGGAAGATAAACAGGTCGGGGGGCCGACCCGGAGAACCAAACCAACGAGACAGCCCTTCAGGCGGCCGCCCCGCAACGCCAGCCCACCAGAACCGTTGGGAGGAAGCAGCCGGTGATCCCGCAGAAAAGGGGGGAGATGAGGGGAAACCGGGCGGAGCGTTCGGGACCCCAACGGCCCCAGGTGGCGATGGGTAGTGCTCCTCAGGGAGGCGAGGAGGATGACTGTGGAGATGAGGGTGATGAAGAAAACGAGCCTGTCCAGCATCCGGTGGCTGGGGATCTGCAGCTCCCTCACCGAACCTAGGACCTGCTGGTGCAGCACCCACGGTGGACCCCGATTGGGCCTCCGGAACCAAACCCACGGTGGACCCCGATTGGGCCTCCGGAACCAAACCCACGGTGGACCCCGATTGGGCCTCCAGAACAGCACTCCCGGTGGACCCGGTCGGCGTGGCACCAGACTCGACCTCCAACCCCAAAACCGGAACCTCTGGCGCAGCAGGCGAGAGCAGCCCCTCGCCGGCGACCCTGGGAGAAGACTCACACAAGAGAGAAAACCCGGGATCAGGATCACCGGCAGCGCCAGAACCCGGCGAGATAAGCTCGGACGCAGCGGGCGGCTGCACCCGGCTCATCTCCCCTTGAGACAGGCAAAAGTGCTCTAAAAGGTGAAGAAGAAAGATAAAACAGAGCACTTGCCTGAGCTCGGGTTCTGACGCCGTCCAGGACTGCGATGATCCGGGCTCAGAAGTCAGGAGGTCGTCCTCAGGCTCCCACTCAGCTGCGTCGGGCTCCGCAGCTGGCATGATGGTGCGTGCAGCTAGAGAGTCCTCCGGCACCGATGTCCACGCCGGTGGCCCGCACGGCGTGGTGGCAGGAGAATCTCGCCCTGCTGGACCGGACCGCTCCTCCGTGGAACCCCGGGGACGCTTCTTCATCAGCGATGGCTCCACGCTGCAGTCCGCTCTCCTCCTCCGCCCATGGCGTGGCTGCGGAACCGGAACCAGGCTCTCCAGAACCGCAGGCCCCCTCCTCATCCAGCGACGTTGGTCTGACGTCGAGGACCGCTCAGCGGGGGGAGACACAGAGGAAGCAGGGTTATTACTTTCATCCACAGCGGGTGGAGGGAGCTCGGGGGGCTGCATACCCCGAACTCCACCCCTAGGAGTCAGACAAGGCAAGACAATGTCAAAAGAAGAGGAATTATCATGCACTCGCCTTTCCCCTAAGGGTAAGATGGTCTCCGCTGTGGGGGACGTCATTCCTTCCTTTCCCCGCTGGATGGCGACAGAGGACCCTCTGGGAAGAGGAGATGAGGCCATTCGAGGCGGATCCAGGATGAAGCTCGCCGAAACGGAGCTCTCGTGACACACAGCAGCCAGGATAGGCGACGAGGAGGAGACGGCGACAGCCGGGGTCAGTCGGGCATGGAGCGCTGACGGGACAGCAGGCGAGGGCCCGGGAGAAGACGAGGCTGCGGGGATTCCCCTCTGACGAGGCGCGGGAGTGACAGCTGTGTGGGGGGTTGAGCCCTTGCGGCGACCCGGGACAGCATCCAGACGGGGCTCTAGCCGAGGTTGGAAGCCGGAGTGACGACGGTTCCTTGTAGGGGGTGAGGCGAAGGTGAGGTCCGGAAATCGCCGTTCCTGAGCAGAAACGGCGGCAAGCAAGTCAGCAAACTCAGGAAACTCACGCAGCGCTGGATTCCTCTCCACCAGTCTGACCGCCGCCACCACATGCTTCATACACGCCGGAGGATTCTTAGCGGAGCAAGCAGCAGCCACCCGGTCCCAGATCTCTTCTGCTGTCATCTGCAGCTTCTCTGGGGGAATCCCGAGTGACGACATGCCCGATGGGAAAAGACCTCCGGGTGGTGCGAACTCCCGGGCCGGAACAGAGGCAGGAGCGGGATCCCGAAGCGAGGGGTGACGTCTCCTCCGCTTCAGCTTCCTGCCAGGATTTCTCTCCAGCCCTCGGAGTATCTCACGCTGGGCGGCGATGTCATCTCTCCTCACGCTTACCTCTGGATGATTAGTGAAGCGGGGGAGAGAATCCAGAATTTCCTCGGCTAGGTCCAGGTACCAGGGCACTTCGCTGTTGTATTCGAGGAGGGAGGCGGCGACAAGGACTCTGTCCACGCGCTCGAGGGTGTCAGCGAGAACAGCATCCTGCCTCCGAGCACGAGACCTCCACGATGGCATGCTTCAACACGGCACCCAGACAGGTAGGAACAAAGAGTCCACTACTGCAAACTACACGGTGAATGGTGTCTCGATGCAACGCCTCCTCTCCGGGCGTTAGGCGGCAGTCTACTGTCACGACGGCCCTCACGGACCGTCACAAGACGCCTCAGTCACCAGAGAGTTTGCAGTGGTAATTTATTGAGGATAAGGCAGAACACTCACAGAACACATACAGTGGCTGGGTGACGTCTGAACCGGGGGACACCCGATGCGCCAGACGGACAACAGTGAGAGTAAGTCTCAAAGGAACATACCTGAGAATAACAGGAGCACGACGGAACGTGGCTGAACATACAGAAGAGCATAGCAGGTGATCATAACAGGATATAACAGAGACTGCCGCGTTGGAGGACATTTAGCACCCGCTTATATCTCTGGTGGCTAATGACCCCAACGCGGCACAGCTGCTGCTAATGACAGCAGAGCAGCAGCTGACTTTGACAGCAGGGAGCTCCCCCGGGTGCCTTCACAATAAGAGCCCGAGGAGCTGGAAGGAATCCTCAGCTGCCAAAGCCAGAGAACAAAAAGATATGAGACCCGAGTGTGGCCAGAACCGACACTCGGGTTATGACAGGAGGCAGCCATCAGGCTGGCCTCTGATGAGCTCCGCTCGGGAGAATTCTCCCTGCTCATTCTTTGTCGTGAGTCACCAGTGTGGAAGATGTGTTCAATGACGAGACATGAGTGTATTTCTCAGGTTCGGCTTTATTGCAGAACACAATCATCCAACATTCTCAAAAGCAAGAAGAGGCAGAATAATATTACAGCACACTCTTATACCTCCGGGGGATTAAGAACTCGAGTCACATGGTGCTTCTGCAAACATTCAATCACAATGCAAGCCTCTGAAGATTCACCATTGTCTCTTATTCTCCGGTGTCCCGGGAAACCCCCCAGGGCCTCCTCTGAGACAAGGGCCCGACTTCACACCTCCTCGCCATCACCTGTCGGCCCCCGTCGATCCAATCTCCTGTTCCTCCAGACGTGAAGCCTCAATCCACATAAGCCATACATTTGTGGGAGATATGAACCAGACATATGTGCCACACTCTTGTGGGAAATATGAACCAAACATATGTGCCACAGTCTGTCCTAAGTGAGCTTTCCACTGTTGGAAAAAATAACATAAAGCATGAATATCACATCACTCACCGTCCTGTATATCACAATATCACGGCTTCAACTGCTGAAGTTGGGTGCGTCGCGGCTGTACATTCAATTCAATTTGGGTGGCTAGGTCTAATTCCCGGTGCGTCTCCGTCTATTTTGTGGTGGATCTGCTTGTGCGCCCCACTGCAAGCTCAGTCTGCTTCCCTCTGCATTCTCTCATCAGCCGAAACGCACAGGTAACTCTGCTGGACTGCGGTGTTGGATTTCTGCTGATTTCTGTTAAGCCATTCTATTGTTGTGGTTTATAATATCACTTGTTCGCGGGCTCACTGACGAAAAATTGCAAATGGCGACCAGCAAGCGATTCTCGAAAGTCAGCGTAACGCCCACTCTCATGACACTACGCCCAGACCAATGAATGGCCAGCAGTGGCGTGACGAAACCGTGCCGGTACCCTTCGGACCTACTTTTATCAGTGCCGATAAAAGTGGAACAGTTCCAAAATAACGGAACTGTTAGGCCATTGGGTGCCGAAAGGAAAAGCGGACAAAGGAGGCCGAACCGTGCGAAACGAGGCCAAAGTATGCCAAATGGAAAAGCACCTTAAAAGAGCTCCCAGGTCTCTGTGCATTCCTCTTTTATATCTTTAATACCATACACTGAGACCTGGAACTTCCAAACCATCATACATTGTGTTTAGAACAAAGCCTGTGTGGCACATTAACATAACAACGCCGGCGCCGCTCTCATGCCCTTCTTCTTCCAGCGGCTCCGGCATTTACTCCTCTCCCCAGGGGGCGCATAGTCCTCACTGTCCCGGCTGATACCCCCCCGCCCCCGACATCTCCTCTTTTGGTCCATTGTTCCCCCCTTCCCCAGTTGCTTTCTTCTCTGGGTGGAGAAGTCCCACACCATGCCCCCACAATAACACTCTGCAGATACTGGAGAAGCACCATCAGGTCAGTTATATTACATATGGGATTATTAATGTAGTCTCTCCATCTTATTTCTCATTTCTGCTGTTGACAGATTAAACTGCACACATCCAGGGTGTGTTCCTTTGTTTTGGTCTTATTCTTGTGTTATGTTTCATCTGCTCAAGTTGAGTTGAGTTGGAACATCTTTCTGAACCTTTAGTGCTCAAAATCCACCTTCAAATCCATTCTTCACCATAAAGGACACTCGTTATTTGCAACCCGTCCTCATTCCGAACTTAGTTTCACTTTCGATTTGATAGGTTTTTTTTCTTTATTGTAACTTCTGCCATATTTGATCTTTTTCATCAGCTTGAAATACTGTGCAAATTTGTGACTTTTTTTCCTTTTAAATTTGTTGCTGGTTAGTTTGAAACTTATCTCACCATATTTCTTGTAAATTTCCATTTTTTTCTCATTAATTTCTCAGTTGTTTGTTGAAAAAAATATTTTTTTCATAGGTTTATTTTGTGTGATCAAATCTACAGCAGTTTAATCGTACATTACAGTGTGTTTCTATTAAATTCACCACTTTTAATCACTATGTGTTTTTTGTAACTTTGCAACTTCTCTGCCATAAATTTGTGATTTCTTAAATGCTAAGAATCCCAAAATAAACAGAATGAGATTGTGTAATTTAATGACGTAGTTGTGTGTCAGTGTGTAGGTGTGGTCTCTGCTATGGATCGGGACCCAGAGGACAAAGCTTGGCCCTGTAAAACTCTGCATGTAGACCATGAGATCCAGACCAAATGTCAAAGGTGAGAGGAACACCTCTAACTGTCCAGGACTCTTCTCCATGTCAGAGCTCAGCGCTCGCATCACCAAACCTTTATTATTCACACTCACAGATCAGAGCAGCACACTGGACCTGGACCTGGACCTGGATCCAGGAGTGTCTCCATGAGTGACCGTTCCAAGGAACCCCCTCTTGTTTTCAAACCTGGACACGACAGCACAGAACAAATGTAAGAATTTTTTTAAACACTTTGGGTCATTGATGCAGATGGGATGTATGTAATGTTCCAAAAATGTTTGGACTTTGGGACTCATGTGTCCATTAAAGCCCCTTTTCCACTTGTACCTACTCAGCCCCACTCACCTCAACTTTACTCGGTTTGTAGAGTTTTCCATTAGTACCTGGTACTTTTTTGGGACCTACTTCAGTGAGGTTCCAACCGTGCTGAGTCGAGCTAAAAATGTGATGTCAACAGATTGCAGGCTGCTGATTGGCCAGGACATAACGTCAGTGGATGAGAGCAATGTCTTCACAAGATTCAAAAGCGCCATTGGTAAATTCGGCCGTGAGTTTTTATTATGTCACAAGCCCAGCTCGAGGCTTGGACAAAAAAGGGAGACTACTCAGAGGTGCCAATTTAAACACAAGTTTATTGTTTAAAAAAAAAACAAAGGGTGTCTGTGAAAATCATTGGTGTATGAGTGTTGGATGCGTGAAGCAAACAAAAACAGACCAGTCACTGGCCAACCCTGTGACCCCATGTCTCTGTCAGGGCTGCAAATACCGGCCTCCAACGGGAGCAGAAAACGCCTGGCAGGTGCGCAAAGGTGGCTTTTATAGGACACCTCTCAGCCGGGAGTGGCCCTTTGCAGCTCCACCTACAACACAAAGAAAAACACACAAAGCTCCCACAACTGCAAATCTGCTATTTACTCACAAAGTTCTAATGTAGGCACCCAACCAACCCATCCCGACCCTCAGCTACCCAGCAACTCTGGCACCTAGAGAAGCAATTTAAGAGTGCCAAAAGCAGAACACATGGCTTAGGTAACCACAGACAAGATTTTTTTTCTAAAACACGTTTTGTTTTGTTTTCTTAGGTTAATTGGCATCAAACTGGGGATTTTAAATTGTCCTTAGGTATGACTGTGAGAGTGAATGGTTGTCTGTCTCTCTGTGTTGGCCCTGCGATGGACTGGCGATCTGTCCAGGATGTACCCTGCCTCTCGCCCAAAGACACTGGGATAGGCTCCAGCCCCCCGTGACCCGAAAAGGATTAAGCGGAAGAAGATGAATGAATGAATACTGTGGGGGACCCATGCTGTAGAGTTCAGTAGTTTTCCTCTCAGGCAGAGAGAGCATGGAGATCAAAGGGCTGGGGGTTAAGGGGAATTGTCTGGGGACAGTGAATGGTGAATGCAGGACCTCAGGTAGCAGTGAGGTGGGAGTTTTAAAGCAGGGACTCTCTCTTTTATATAAAAGAGAGAGTCCCTGCTTCACGAGTTCAATGTTCTGATTCTGGAAGATGTGAGAGTGAAATAAAGTTCATCTGCTCGGAAAGTTCGGTCTGGTTATTTCATCTCCACACTGGTGACCCTTGACGCAGAATGGAACACGAGGCGAACACCCCGGAGACAACACAGACGGGAAACCCCAGCAATGCGTGCACCGTTTCAGTCAAACTACCGGACTTTTGGCTGCACGACCCGAAGTCGCTCCGGGGAATAACGGCAGATGACACCGGGTATTACTACGTGGTTGCAGCGCTGGACGCTCGCATGACTCAGCAAGTAGCAAGCCTACTTGTGTCATTGTGTGTCTGCCTGCTCTTACACCTGTGAAGAGCTTCTAAATATCAGGACTTTCCCTCCCACGGATCTACTCCCATTTTTTTTGGCTCCTGCCGCCGATCTGGTTCACTTTTTGGCCCAAAAAGTGAGACGGCGAAGGAGAGGAAGGCGAGCGGGCGCTCTCGTGCGGCTTCGCAGGAGAGGCACACGCACGGCTTTGCCTGGCATATTTCTCTCCAATGCCAATTCTCTCTTTAACAAGGTAGATGAACTGAGACTGCTGATGCGATTTAAGGACCTCTCTACCTCGTCTGTCCTCTGTTTTACTGAGACCTGGCTTAAGGAATCAACTCCGGACAGCGCGCTCCTCCTCGAGGGATTTCAGCTGTTTTGTGCTGATCGTGACACAGAGCTCTCCGGTAAGTCCTCAGGAGGAGGAGTCTGCTTTTACATTAACAGCAGCTGGTGCTCTGATGTAACAGTGATTTCCCAACACTGTTCTCCCGCTCTGGAATATCTATTCATTAACTGCAAGCCTTTTTATTCCCCGCGGGAGTTTGCTTCATTTATCCTGGCCGCTGTTTACGTCCCACCCGACGCGAACGTGCGCGAGGCTCAGCGCGCGCTCGCAGATCACATTCAACAAACGGAGCACACTTTCCCGGACTCTCTGGTTATTGTGGTTGGCGACTTTAACCAGAGTAACCTGAGCTATGATCTCCCCCGATACAAACAGTTTATTAAATGCCCCACCAGAGGAAAGAACACGCTGGATCACTGTTACACTACAGTGAAGGACGCGTATCGCGCTGTTCCCCGCGCTGCACTCGGACTATCTGATCACGTGATGGTCCACCTCATTCCCACATACAGACAGAGACTAAAGCTCACTAAACCTTTTGTGAGCACTACGAGAAAATTGACCAGTGAAGCTGGGGAGAAGCTGAGCACGTGCTTGGAAATAACTGACTGGGGCATGTTTAAAGGAGCCACGCATGATCTGGATGAGTATACGGTCACTGTGAACTCATATATCCACTTTTGTGAGGAGAGCATTCTTCCATCGCGCACAAGAGTGAGGTACTCAAATGACAAGCCCTGGTTCACTGCTAAGCTCAGACAGATCAGGAAGGAGAAGGAAGCAGCGTTGAAAAGTGGAGACAGGGACTGCTACAGGGAGGTCAAATATTGGTTTAGCAGAGAGCTGAGGAGAGCTAAATCTGTGTATTCTGAGAGACTCCAGCAGCAGTTCACTGCTAACGACTCTGCTTCTGTGTGGAGAAGACTGAGGCAAATCACCAACTATCGGCCTCAGGCTTCTAAAGGTCAGGATGACATAGCCCTTTGTCAAAGACTGTCCCAACATTATGCCCGTTTTGACACCTCGTCAGCTGTGTCCATCCCCCCCCCCCCCCAGTGCCACTGCCTTCACGGTCCCCACTTCATCAAAGGCGGCCTCCCCCTCCTCCCCCCCTGCCCTTGTCATCAGTGAGCAGGACGTGCACAGACAGTTCTCCAGACTGAACCCGCGCAAGGCCCCAGGTCCGGACGGCGTGTCTCCCTCCACCCTGAGACACTGTGCGGATGAGCTGACTCCTGTCTTCACAGACATTTTTAACACCTCCCTGAAGTCATGCCACGTGCCGACCTGCCTCAAAACCTCCACCATCATCCCTGTCCCCAAGAAGTCACGGATCACTGGACTTAACGACTACAGACCTGTAGTCATGTAGACCTGTAGTCATGCTCTGTAGTCATGAAGTCCTTTGAGCGCCTGGTCCTGCCCCACCTCAAGTCCATCACCACTCCCCTCCTGGACCCGCTGCAGTTTGCCTACCGAGCCAACAGGTCTGTGGACGACGCAGTCAACCTGGCCCTCCACTCCATCCTGCAGCACCTGGACTCCCTGGGAACTTACGCCAGGATCCTGTTTGTGGACTTCAGCTCTTCATTCAACACCATCCGCCCCGCTCTGCTCAGGGACAAGCTGTCCCTGCTCAACGTGCCTGACTCCCTCTGCAGGTGGATCACCGACTTCCTGACGGACCAGAGGCAGCATGTGCAGCTGGGAAAGACTGTCTCTGACTCTGTTAGCATCAGCACCGGATCACCCCAGGGCTGTGTACTTTCCCCCCTACTCTTCTCCCTTTATACCAACTCCTGCACCTCCAGCCACCAGTCTGTCAAGCTGATGAAGTTTGCGGACGACACCACCCTCATCGGGCTCATCTCCAACGGCGACGAGTCCGTCTACAGGAAAGAGGTGGCCCAGCTGGCGTCCTGGTGCAGCCACAACAACCTGCAGCTGAACGCTCTGAAGACAGTGGAGATGTTCGTAGACTTCAGGAAAGTCACAACCCCTCTGCCCACCCCTCACCCTCACAGGCTCTCCCATCACCACTGCAGATTCCTTCCACTTCCTGGGCACCACCATCACCCGGGACCTCAAGTGGGAGCCGACCATCAGCTCCCTCATCAAAAAGACCCAGCAGAGGATGTTCTTCCTGCGGCAGCTGAGGAAGCTCAAGCTACCCACCAAGATGTTAGTGCAGTTCTACACGGCCATCATCGAGTCCATCCTCACCACCTCCATAACCGTGTGGTACGCAGGAGCCGCTGCCAGGGACAGACTAAGGCTGCAGCGCATCGTGCACACTGCTGAGAAGGTGATCGGCTGCAAGCTCCCATCCCTCCAGGATCTGTACATCTCCAGGACCCGGAGGCGTGCAGGCCGGATCATTGCCGATCCTTCACACCCTGGTCACGTACTGTTTGCCCCCCTCCCCTCAGGTAGAAGACTTCGGTCCATTCAGACTAAAACCTCCCGTCACATGAACAGCTTCTTCCCCTCTGCCATCAGACTGCTGAACACTAAGTGACTTATTAGACTCTCGTGCACTACGTACAGCAGCTCAACCAGACTCATGTCAATCATCACTGTTTTCTTTTTGCATTACCGACTGCACTATGGGGTACTCCACAATATCTGCTGCTCGCTAATATATCTAAAAATTGCTTTGTCTAGTATTGCTTATTCATATTCTACATTTTATTGCATGTATAGTTCTTTATTTCTATCTTTTATTTTTATCATGTTTAATGTTGCAGCATTGCACCGAGACAAATTCCTAGTTTGTGTACTACATGAACAATGGCAATAAATCTGATTCTGATTCTGATTCTGACTCAGCAAATAGCGAGCCTACTCCAACAGCCCCCAGCCCACGACAAATACGGGGATCTCAAAGCCGCACTGACCCGGCGCTACACGCTCTCGGACTGTGAGAGAGTGGAGAGGCTCCTGACGTGCTCCGAGTTGGGAGACGGGTCGGCGGTCGAACGGATGGAGAAGATGTTGGCCTTGATGGGCATGGACGACGGGCATTTTCTATTTGCCCACCTTTTCCTCCGGAACCTCCCAACAGTGGCCAGAGCGGTCCTTGCCAACTCGCCGCTGCTGGCCGCGCGTAACTACTGTGTGCTAGCCCAGGAGGCAGATCGGATCATCCTCGCCACCAGAGCCCTCACAGTGAACGCAGCAGCGTCGGAACCCAGCGAGACAGCCAGCGGAAGCGAGGAGCCAGTGATGGTAGCGGCAGCGGGGGCCAGGAAGCGCCAGAGAGACATGCTCTGCTCCTACCACCGCCATTTTGGAGAGGACGCACGCCGATGCGGGCCACTGTGCCAATTCAAGCGTTCAGGAAATGCCAGGACCGGCAGTCGATAGCAGCTGCGACTGCCGGTGAAGAAAGCAAGCTGCTCTACGTGACAGACTCACGCTCGGGGAGACTATTCCTTGTGGACTCCGGCTCCCAAAAGAGCCTCATCCTGCCATCCTACGCCAACCGGCTAGCGGGAACTAGCGGCCCTGAGCTGACGGCCGCAAATGGCTCAGACATTAAGACTTTTGGTGAGAGGACATTGACTGTGTCCCTGCATTGCCGTACGTACCAGTGGACATTCGTCATAGCGGCATGTGGTTTTCCAATCTTAGGCGCTGATGTTTTGTGTGCACACGGACTGCTAGTCAATGTTACTAACAGACGCCTGATTAATGCAATGTCTTTTGATTCTCTCTCCCCTGTACAGCTCGAGGAGCCGGGCCAACAACGTTAGCCAATGTCACAGTTCCAGGTGGTAAGTTCCACACACTGCTCACCCAGTTCTCAGCACTCAACGGTCCCGATGTTTTCGGCGGCCATCACTAAACACGGGGTGGAGCACTTTATTACCACCACCGGGCCGCCCGTTTTTGCACGACCTTGGCGCCTGGACACAGCTAAACTGGCCATAGCACGCGAGGAGTTTGCCAACTTGGAAAGGCTGGGCATCTTCAGACGATCAAACAGCCCATGGGCATCCCCGCTACATATGGTCCTTAAGGCCGAGGGATCGTGGTGACCTTGCGGAGATTTCCGCAGATTAAACAACGCCACAGCACACGACCGCTACCCGATCCCCCATGTTCAGGATTTTTCCATTCACCTCACCGGGGCACGTATTTTTTCTGAGATAGACCTGGTCCGTGGTTACCACCAGGTTCCGGTGCGCACGGAGGACATACCTAAAATGGCAGTAATAACCCCGTTTGGTCTGTTTGAGTTTTTACACATGCCTTTCGGGTTAAAAGGCACGACACAGACATTCCAACGCATGAGGGATGCGGTGTTGTGCAATCTGCCGTTTGTGTTCGTCTACCTGGATGACATCCTGGTGACCTGCGTGTCCGACGACGAACACGTAGCCCACCTCAGGACGGTTTTCCAGAGGCTGGAGGAGCACAGGTTAATAATCAACCCGGCGAAATGCCAGTTCAGCATGACGGGGATCGATTTTTTTGGGACACTGCATCTTACCGGAGGGAGCGATACCCTTACCGAACAAGGTGTGCAGTCGCGAATTTTCCCCGGCCTCAGACGGTCAGGGCGCTGCAGGAGTTTTTGGGGATGGTGAACTTCTACAATCGTTTCCTCCCCCGTGCAGCCGAGCTCATGCAGCCATTGTACACTGCGCTTAAGAAACGGAAGCCGGTGGACAGAGTTGACTGGACTCCTGAGCGGGAGCAAGCATTTTCCAAGGTTAAAACAGCTCTGGCAAACGCTGCACTGCTGTCACACCCAGACCCGGCGGCTCACATTGCGCTCACTACAGACGCAACAGACATGGCCATAGGGGCCGGGTTGGAGCAATGTGTCGCCGGTTCTTGGCAGCCGCTCCCCTTTTTTAGCAGGTCTTTGCGCGAAAATGAGCGTAAATACAACGCGTTCGACAAGGAGTTGCTGGCTGTCCACCTGGCCATACGCCACTTCAAGTTCTGGCTGGAAAGGTGCGCCTTCACTGCGTTCATGGACCACAAGCCGTTAACGTACGCGATGGCCAAGGTTTCGGAACCATGGTCAGGCCGGCAGCAGAGACAGCTGGCCGCAGTCTCAGAGTTTACGATCGACATTCGTCATGTGGCCGGTAAACTCAGCGTGGTGGCTGACTGTCTCTTGCGCACCTTAGTGGCCCCAGTCTACTTGGGGATAGATTACACGGCCATGGCCGCAGAGCAGGGTTGCGATCCGTACCGAAGAAGGATTTAGCGGCTTCCCCAGCAGAGCTGGTTTTTACGCAGCCCCTGCGGCTCCTCGGGGAGTTTTTACCAGATAACCCCGCGCCGAACACCCATCTGTCCCCGCGTTCGCAGCATAGCACAGATGCACGGACGCTCCCTGGCCCGGCCCACCATTGTTTTTCCCGCGCGTTTATGCCAAAAACTTTGAAGGACGCGGTGTTCGTGTTTGTCAGGCACGATGCCAACCGGACCCCATTGCGCCCACCCTACGATGGCCCGTTCAGAGTGCTGGAAACCGGGGACAAACATTTTGTGTTAGACCTGGGGGGTCGCCCAGAAAGAATCTGTATAGACAGGCTTAAGCCTGCCTTTGTTGTGGCAGACGAGCAGCTGGTGTTGGCTCGAGCTCCTCGGTGAGGAAGACCCCCACTGAGAGATCCCCTGATGGACACACCCCCAGGAACCCCCCACAGCACAGCAGCGTCGCGGAGCCGAAGACCCCCGTTACAGCAGCTTTGGGCAGAGGCTGAAGCCGCGAGGACGGGAGAGTTAACACCCAGTCTGAGACTCTGGGGGGGCGGTGTGGGGGACCCATGCTGTAGAGTTCAGTAGTTTTCCTCTCAGGCAGAGTGAGCAGGGAGATCAAAGGGCTGGGGGTTAAGGGGAATTGTCTGGGGAGAGTGAATGGTGAATGCAGGACCTCAGGTAGCAGGGAGGTGTGAGTTTTGGGATATAAAAGAGAGAGTCCCAGCTTCATGAGTTTAATGTTCTGATTCTGAAAGATGTGAGAGTGAAATAAAGTTCATTTGCTCGGAAAGTTCGGTCTGGTTATTTCATCTCCACAATACAACACAACACACAAGCCCGAGTTAAAACAATTGGTAATAAGATTAATGATGCAAACACAAAATTATGCAAAGAAAGAGAGTGCAAGAAAATAATACAATGAAATTGCTAATAAGTGTAAAAATGAAAAACTAAAATAGGATAAACTTATTAAAATAATAGTTAAGAAAAGAAAAAAGAAAAGAATTTTATCACAAATGCATTTGTACTCTAAACATCCTTTCATACTATAAATACGCATATACTGAGGGTATCATTCTATTTCATCCGTACAATTCCATCTATACAATGTAAGGTCAGCATTAGGTCTTCAAATCCTGTGTGCCCTTCCCCTTCATGATAATTTCACGTAGCTCTGCAGGCAAGTATTCTATTATGGGCTACCAGATATACATAAAACATTGTTGTTTCCTTTTAGCTTGGCACTGAGCCTTTCCATTGGCAACACTAAATATTTCTTTGTACCATTGAACAGTATACATTTTCTAGCTAAACCTAGGAGTTTGTTTAGTAGTTTAGTTTGTTTCGCATTCATGCTTCTTTTGTTAGTTGGCAGCCCTAATAGAAACTGGCCCGGAACTTTACATATCTACTGCTTTAATATAGCACTGATCTCTTTAAATACATACAACCAGAACTTAGAAATTTTTGGAGAAGTCTAAAAACAGTGTATATATGTCCCCGTTGTCAGTTTACATTTAAAACATAGTGGTGATTTACTAGGATCTGTTTTATTTAGTGTATGAGGTGTCCTGTGTTATCTATGTAGTATTTTATACTGCATTTCTTTGAAATTTATTATTGATAAATAGTGAATGGATAGTTTGAATACACTTTTCCCATGCCTCTTCGTCACAGCCACTTTCATGGTCTTCCTCCCGTCTTTTAACTAATTTTCCCGTATCATATTCTTTATAGTTCTGCAGACATTTATGAAAGTATGATATGTGGCCTTTATTTAATTTAAAGTTTATTATAAATCTCTCAATTGGTCCTAACAAAGCTGCATTCTGTAAGGGTTTATTATTTGTTGTGATAAAGTGACAGGCTTGGAGAAAGGCAAAAAAGGCTTTTTTTGATAAATTAAAGGTATTTTGAGCTTGTGTAAATGACACAAATGGGGCGGCTGTGGCGCAGGTGTAGTGTGGCCGACTACTGATCGGAGGGTCAGTGGTTCAATTCCCACGCTGTCTGCAGTCTGCATGCCGAAGTGTCTTTGAGCAAGACACTGAACCCCAGGTTGCTCCTGGTGGGTCAGGCCAGCGCCGGTGCATGGCAGCTCTGCTGTCATCAGTGTGTGAATATGTGCGTGAATGGGAGGATAGCAGGATCTGTAAAGCACTTTGGTTATCTAGAGATGAGAAAAAGCACTATATAAGTGAATGCCATTAACCATTTTTTTTTTGTACCACAAGTGCACTGTTATCGTCAAACAGGTCTCCTATGACTCTCACTCCTGCTTCATACCAAGATCTAAATATGGCACTGTTAACACCAGGAAGAAAATCTCTATTGTTCGTAAGTGGCGTGAGATATGAAAGGGTAGTTTTTCTGTTGGTGAATTTATTCATGTCTCACCAGATCTTAATGGAGTTTAAGAGAAGTGGATTATCCCTTACTTTTGTAGGCATTTTTATGCAAGTGGGTTCTCCTAGTAGTTCAAAGGGGGCACAGCCCCATGAAGCTATTGGGTTTTCTTTTCCTTTTACGTAGCTATGAACCCATTCGTGAATAATTCTGCCATGACAGGCCCAGTTGTAAAGTATGAGGTTAGGAAATGCAAGGCCTCCTTTGTCCTTGGGCAACTGCAGGATTTTCATACTAAGCCTGGGTTTTTCCCCTTGCCAAATAAATTGTGACAGATCTTTTTCAATCTCTTTTGCTAGTTTCTTAGACTAGTACATACCCATGCATACCTGTCCATGCCCATAGAAACCAAGTATAAGCAAGTATTTCTGCATGGCCGTTGCTAAAGGGGCTGCACGGTGGGCTGCACGGTGGCGCAGTGGTTAGCACTGCGGCAGCACAGTTTACCCTTGGCTGGGGGATTGTGGGGATCGTGGGATCGTGGGTTCGATCCCAGCCCCCGACCAACAGTGATCTGTGTGGAGTTTGTATGTTCTCCCCGTGTTGCGTGGGTTTACTCCGGGATTTCTCCGGTTTCCTCCCACATGCCAAAAACATGCATGTTAGGTTAATTGGCTGTTCTAAATTGTCCCTAGATATCTGTTTCCTATAGGCCCTTAGAATAGAGGGTTAGTATTAATGAAAGCGCTTTGAGTGGTCTTTGTGACTAGAAAGGCGCTATATAAGTGTAGGTTAGTTAGTTAGTTAGTTAGTAAAGGGTCTTCTTCTGTCTCAGACGGCTGTGTAATGTCTACAGTCATGCCTGCAGTGTACTGCTCAAACCGTGCAGCAGTTCTCCTCACTCTATTGCTCTCCATCTGGTGGGTCTTGTTCTTCTTCTTCATTCAGACCACTGGTTGAGGGATAGGTGTGTCATAATTCCAATTCATGGACAGGCTCATGAAAATAGATCTGAGCAAAAAGTGGCTTTCGACCCTGTTCAGGAAGACCCGTGCATGCCCGTAGAAACCAAGAAACCAGAGCACCCGGAGAAAATCAGTGTTTTGCTTGGCATTTTACACATTTGTAGTGTAGAATGCCATTCTTCAAGGTTATACATTTTTACTGTGTCACCACCTCTTTAAAAACAACATTGCTCAGAAAGTGACACTTTTGCTTAGTTTCTTCATGTTGAGCAAGAATACAATACGAAGACTGCTTGATCTGCCAACTCTGCTCGCGGCAACATAGAATTGGCCAGGGCTGAAGAAATCTCTTGTGCAGAAAACACCACCACACTGTAAAGACTGGCCCTGTGACTTATTCACAGACATGGCAAAGCAGAGTCTTACTGGAAACTGTTTACGTCGCAAGGTGAATGGAAACATGTTGTGAGATGGTGTGAGTGTGATTCATGGAATCAGGAGAGTGCGTCCAGCATTGATACCAATCACAGATGTAAACTGTTTACGTGGCAAGGTGACTGGAAACATGTTGTCAGATGGTGTGAGTGTGATTTGTGGAATCAGGAGAGTGCGTCCAGCATTGATACCAATCACAGATGTAAACTGTTTACGTGGCAAGGTGACTGGAAACATGTTGTCAGATGATGTGAGTGCAATTTGTGGAATCAGGAGAGTGCGTCCAGCATTGACACCAATCACATGTTGCAACCCACAGGTGAGGGATGGTCTATATGACATCATAAAGACGTCAAGGCAGGCGTCACTGTATATGACATCATAAAGACATCAAGGCAGGCATGCTGTCCTATGATGCAGACATCATAGGAACCCATGCATACCCATCCATGCCTGTTGAAACCAAGTAGAGTCTCCTCCTGTCTGAGACAGCTGTGTTATTCAGTCATGCCCGCGGCGTACTGCTCAAACCTGAGGTGTTTCATCTTCACGGCATCTTTTCTGATGTGCAGCAGTTCTCCTCGCTATTGCTCTCTATCTGGTGGGTCTTCTTCTTCTTCATCGTTCAGACCACTGGTTGAGGGATAGGTGCGTTGTAATTCTGGTTCATAGACAGGATAATGAAAATAGATCTGAGCAAAAAGTGGCTTTCGACCCTGTTCAGGAAGACCAGTGCATTCACGTCAAAACCCAGAAACCGGAGCACCCGAAGAAAATTAGCGCTTTGCTTGGCATTTTACACATTTGTAGTGTAGATTGCCATTCTTCATGGGTACTGCTTCGAATGGGTGTGGTTTAAAGTAGTGTGTCCTATTCTTAATGGGGTAACAGACTGACACTTACAGAGATTTCTTGAATTTATAGAGTGCCTTCTGCCTTACTGAGTGAGATTTCCAGATTTACTGCTTGGAATGGGTGTGGTTTAAAGTAGTGTGTCCTATTCAGTGTCAGCTTCTCTGTGCCTTGCCTGGCATGCAGCGTTGGCGGCCAGCCGACTATTCCGCATCTCCTGGGTCTCAGCTTGTCTGTGCCTTGCCTGGTGGGCAACATTGCTCACTTTGCGGGCATTTCGGGCTTCAAGTGACTCAGCACGTGCATGGCGCACTGCCACACGTTTCCTGTCTGTCTGTGCATCCCTCATCTGTCGTACCGTATGACGTGCTTGAACCTCAGGTGTTACATCTTCACGTCATCTTTTCTCACGTGCAACACGGTCATGCCTGGGAGGTACTGCTCAAACCTCAGCTGTGGCATCTTCACAGGATCTTTCCTGATGTGCAGCAGTTCTCCTCACTCTATTGCTCTCCATTTATGCAGCGTGTGGTTGGTCAAATCTGACATCATAAAGACATTGAGGCAGGCATCATAGGACACTACATCATAGGTAGCCAGTCATAAAATACAAGGCAGACATCATGAATGATGGTCTATATGACATCATAAAGACATCAAGGCAGGCATCATAGGACACTACATCATAGACAGCCAGTCCTATTGCCTATATAGACGTCAACGCCTATATGACGGCATCACAAGTCCTTTGTAGCCTGAGATCATAGGCTCATCATAGGACATCATGCAGACGTCATTGGCAGGCATCATAGGACACTACATCATAGGTAGCCAGTCCTATTGCCTATATGACGGCATTGCCTATATGACATCGTTGTGAGTCCTATGTAGCCTGAGATCATAGGATCATCATAGGACATCAGGCAGACATCATAGGCCATCCTTTGATGTCCTATGATTGTGACAGACAGACAGACACACAGAGATTTCTTAAATTTATAGAGTGATGAAATATCAATAGGTAGCACCTGCATTGGGTATAGTCACCTTGGTATCACGTTCATTTTTAACAAATTAATTCTACCCATCCAAGAAATTGGCAAATCCTTCCATCTTATTAGGTCATTCTTAATACTCTTACGTACTGCATGAAAGTTCGAGTTCAATAAATTTTGAATATTTGATGTAATATTGATCCCTAAATATGAGAATTCTGAGGTACACCAAGAAAAAAGAAAATCAGGGAGGTCTGGTATATTCTCATCATGCCCAATTGGCATAGCCAAGGATTTATCGAGGTTGATCTTATACCCTGAGAAGGACCCGAAAGTTTCAATAACTGACATTAAGACTGATATAGATTCTTCTGGATTTGTGATAAACAACAAAACATCATCCGCATACAGCACAATTTTGGATGTATTGTTTTTTAATTTGGAAGCCAGCTACACTGTTGTGGCTTTTAATGGCCTCTGCCAATGGTTCGATGGCCAAGGCAAATATTAGCGGCAATATAGGGTCTCCCTGTCGAGTAGATTTCCCAAGTATAAATTCTGATGACTTTACACCATTTACAAGCACACTAGCTCTAGGTGAATAGTATATTAATTTAACCGTTGACAAAATCTTCTCCCAAGCCAAATTTTTCCATTACTGTCAAAAGGTAAGGCCACTACACGGTTGAAAGCCTTCTCTGCATCAAGTGAGATAATAAACCATGCGTATGATTCATACAGTATTTGTATGCTGAATGATATTGAGTACTTTTCTTATTTTAGTTTGGGAGGTTCTATTCTTAATAAAACCTGTCTGGTCTGGCTTAATTAGTAGAGGGAGATAGCGTTCAAGTTTGCTTGCTAATATCTTGGAGAAAATTTTGCTATCTACATTGGTTAAGCTAATGGGAAGATATGAACTGCATTTTTCAGGGGGTTTATCTTTTTTAAGGATTAATGGAATGTTTGACAAGTACAAGGAGTCAGGAAGAGAGCCCTTCTCAACCAAGTGTAGGTACATCTTTAAAACATTCTGGAATGTTTTATAAAACTCAGGGCCATCTCTATCAGAACCAGGAGCTTTTCCACCCTGGAGGGAACTAACTGCATTTCTGATCTCTTCCTCATTTATTGGTCTACAAGTGCAGCTTTTTCTATCTCTGTAAGTGATGGGATATTGAGGTTTCCTAGAAAATCATGAATACATCTCTGAGATTTATTGAATTCAGAAGTATAGAGTTTTTTATAAAATGTTTCCATTATCTCACTAGCATTTTAATTTCATGGTAATTTCTTCCATACTCGTCTTCTAATGATGAGAGAGGTTTGAAATCATGTCTGCCAGCTGCTAGTTGAGCAAGCGGTCGTCCCGGTTTGTCTCCTATTTCAAACAATCTATGTTTAGCATAAAAGATACCTGCTTCTGCTTTTTGTGTTCGGAGCTGGTTAAGAGCTGACCTGATGGCTTCAGATTTCTTGTGTAAGGCCGCAGTTGGGTTATCTTTAATTGGTTTATCAGCATCACTCAATTGTTTTTCTAAATTAATTTGTTCTTTCAAAGTCTCCTTTTTCCTGTCTGCACTGTAAGAAATTATGACTCCTCTCAAGTAAGCTTTGTGTCCCACAGAGTTGATGGGTTTGTGTCGTTATCATTTACTGAGAGAAAAGATTCAATTTGTTGTTTCAGAAATAACACAAATGTGTGGTTATTTAAAAGTGAGGGGTTAAGACGCCAATTATGTGAAGTTGGTTGGGGAGAAGGTGGGGAGACTGTGACATAAGTATCTGCCTGATTGGATAATAGACGAGTGCCTATTACACATTCTTCGACTCTCTCTAATACTGTTTTTGAGACAAAAATGTAATCAATTCGAGAAAAACTTTGGTGTGGGTGAGAAAGAAGGTGTAATCCTTGTCTTTGGGGTGGAGAACTCTCCAAGTATCGAAAAATTGCAAATCTGAACGTAGTTCTCTAGTAGCTTCTCTCATCTTAGATACAATATTTTTCGCTGGAGGGTTTTGGTCTACCTCAGGGTTCATAGTACAGTTGAAGTCTCCTGCTAGGATCCTAAACACTGATGATATTGAGGAAATTTCATTTAGTAGTTTAGGGTAAAATTCTCCTTGATAGACATTCAGTGCATATACACAGCCAATCATTATATTTTCACCATGTAGAGTACCCGTTATGAGAACATAGTGACTTTGTTGATCCTTTACACATTTTGACAGGGTGAATGGTGTATTTTTATTTATAAGAATGGCCACACCTCTCTTTTTTGTTGAAAATGACAAATAGTAAACTTATCCAATCCACTCTTTCTTAAGTTTTTCATGCTCCTTATCATTGGAGTGTGTTTTCTGTAAAAGGGCAATGTTTGTTTTTTCCTTCTTAAGCCAGAATAGCAATTTCTTGTGCTTAATAGCATGATTTACTCCTTTGACATTAAGAGATATATACTTAATTGCGTTCATTTAGACTACAGTATATTCTTATATCTACGTATGTACAGTGATGCAGATGTAAAATGACAAGAAAACAACAAGAACAAAAAAGAGACAAAAACAGAAGACACAAATAAGGAGGGGGAGGGGAAAAAGAACAAGGGGGGGGGGGGGTAGGTGTACTCAGGCTTACAACTATGTTTTTAAAATTGTCTTTAAACAGTACGAGTACTGAGAACTTGTACTCACAAATAAATCCATTTAACTCGAACAGCCTCATCAGCAGCAACAGGACAGGAACAGTCTTAATAAAAGCGTTGAAGCAAACGCTCCTCGGGGATGAGGGGAAACGTCACCTTTTGCAAGCACACACACAGTCTAGTCTGCTGGTCTTCTCCATATCAAACAGTCGATGTGTCGCTTGCTCCCTCCCAGCTCAAACTTCTCTATGGTCTCGTTATACTCATGTAGTCAGTCTAATATGATGTAAACAGAGGGGCGGACTTACTCCATTTAAGCATAGTCCACCTTAATCAGTCACCTGTAAATATTAACTCTCAGACTGCATTTTCAACAGTCACAGTTGTTAACACGGTTCTCCATTAACACGCTCTCACCAGGCTGTTTATTCACCGGGCCATGTCCATCGTCTCCATGAAGCTTCCGGCTTCCTCTGCCGTATCAAAGGAAAGCTTCTTATTATTGTAGGTAAAATGGAGGGTTGCTGGATATTGCATCCTTAACCTGATGTTTTTGTCAATCAACTTCTGGCACACTGCGTTGAAGCTTCTCCTGTTGCAGGATGTTTTGTGGTATGTCTTGTCAGATGGTAATCTTTGCTCCTTCGTATTCCAGTTTTTGTTTGCCACTGAGCATTAGAATCTTCATCTTGTCTGTGGGATTGTGGAGCTTCATAATAACAACCAGGGGATATCTGATTTATTGCGGCTGAGTCCTCTGTGGCATCTAGCCAGTCTTATCCTGCCTTTTTTAGTTTCCGTATTAAGTTGCTTGGGTAGCCAGGTTTCAAAGAATAATAATGCATTCTTCCCTTTGATTCCTTCTGTAACACCAAAGATTCTGATGTTGTCGTGGCGGGACCGCGCCTCCTGGTCATCCATGCCATTAATGAGGGTAGCTAGCTCAGCTTCCACTTCAGCTAACCTACCCTCGAGGTCGGCGATGATGTCTTCAGCGCTGGAGATACGGCATTCCGCTTCTCCCAAACGTTTTGAGTCCTCTTCTAGCTTTGTCATAATAATGTCTAATTTGTTAGAGAACACGGCCAGTTTCTCCTCCATGTCGGCTGTAACCTTGGTTGTAATTTCCCTTATTAGAGCAGTGCTATCAACGAGCGAGCTAGCATTAGCCTCCATGGAGTCTCCGTCTTTAGCAGTCAGTTCAGTGGGCTGTCGGCGATTATTTCTCTGAGACCTTTGCTTTTCAGTAACGTCTGCCGATATTCCTTTGCTGGACATGTTCCCCAGCCACTCCCTTGCTTAAGTGTGTACAGTGACTTCAAATATATAGTTAAAATATAAGTTTTTGAGATAGTTTGGTCAGGAGGTATCTGGCCACGATCCTCTCAGTGCAACGCCATCACCGGAAGTCAGACAAGATTTTTTTTTAAGTCTTAGCCCTCAAACTTGGTGCTCTGGACAAGGCCTCTACCACATTCCTGATCTTCTGATGTGGTGGACATCCAAATAGTAGGTCTGCAAAAAACAAGAACACACACAGCAGTCAAAACCAGTAACTTGTAGTCCATAGATTAATGGAAAACACATGTCCTTCAGGAGGACGACCAAAATCCAAATTCAACTGGACAAGAAGAAAAACCTTGCCAGGAGGCTGATCCACATCCCCAACCAGCCAGACAAAACAGAGGTGCCCATCAGGAGGACGACCACTATCAAAACTCAACAAGATAATGAGAGGTTTCGGCCTAAGAGCAAGGTGGCACAGCTCAGGAACAAACCACATGTCATGCAGATTGTGCAGTCACTCAGATTTCTTCAGCTCACCCTGCAACCTCTGTCATGGCCCTCGCGGACCACAATGAGACGCTATAGGCGACCAGTGAGTTTGCGTATTTATTAAACAAGGACAAAAAGGTACAAAATAATGAGCCTCGTGGGGAAAAAACACAAACAAGGACTATGGTTAAGGCACACAGACGATAAACACAGGCTAAGGGATAAACTTACAGAGAATGGCGACGAACAGGAGGATGACTGGAGCCAGGACATAGGGACTCCAGCCTAACGTTGGGGAGACCAGTGTTATCCATACACGAATGAGGTCACAGCCCGAAGTAACCTAAGCTGCTCCCTTAAGTAGGGCAAGATAATTAATCATCTGATGAGGCGTTAACAGCTGAATCAGATCAAGGCCAGCTGGCACTGCTGAGCTCGGCTCCTGACAGCCGGAAGCCCCCCAGAGACGCTGTCAAAATAAGGGCTCAGAGAGCCCACAAGGAACTACTAAAGAATGGGAAGGAAACATTGCATGACCCAAGCGCGGACGAGATCAGCGCTCAGACCATGACAACCTCACTGAACAGAAACCACTATGATGTCATCATCTGACACATATGCATTCACAGACCCTGCAGCAGCTGCTGCTGAGACACACTTCCCCCCGGTTCAAAAACCAGCTTTCCCCGGGAGTAATCTCGTTTCGGCAGATTAACCTGGCAAAGCTGCATTTCCTCCTTATGATCAGATGTAAATGAACAAATTTCAGAAACCAGTTTAACAGGCACTTTACCGGTGTCACCCAGAGACCACTGACCATCAGAATCAGCTGAAAAAATTGACGGTTCGTGCTGACAATTTGTCCCCAAATGTAAATCCTCTGCCACATCAACTGGTGTTACTGATGAGCCACAGTTGGAAAGCACACGAAGAGGCGCCACAGACAGGTTTTCAGAATTAACATAACTAATTGGAGTGGCCAACACCACAGGTGACACTGTGCATGCTAGAACTAATTCACAGACACTGTGATCATGCACCGTCTCTGAAACATTCTGAGTGTGCACAGTCTCTGAAACACTGAGGGCACACAGCCTCCTAACCAGAGGGAACCGGGCACAAATTAGAGGAAACATCACCTGAGGGCACACAGCCAAGATCACTGACCAGACCCAAATCAGCACCACCGGCAGCACCAACACTCAGTCTAAGTCTCTCCAGTCATGCCCGTCTCCATTCTAACTCCTCCAGTAAGAACACCTCTCATTGCTCAAAAAAACAACCTGGCAACATCACTGGTCAAACCCGTTCCAGACATCACAACAGGTGTTACGCACATCAACACGTACAGACAAATTAGATTGATGCGCCCAAATTAACATAAGTGCACCACTCTGCCCTACAACCTGAAAACAATTAATTTTTGATTAATTAATTAATTAATTTGATTTCCAAATTAACACAGGCACTCACCAACCTCCGTGTCTCCCCAACAGGTGCATGCTTCTTAGCAAACGCTGCACAATAATGAGCGCTGACATCACACGGACACCACAGCCACTCGCTCAGTCACAAAAACCACCATCAACGCCTCCACTCACACACGTGAGTAGATTGTGCAACCAGACAAAACCAAACTGGGTCACAAACAGAAGAAAGTTTTTCCATACAAAAACTGACACACTGGCAACTCTCCTCCCTGACTAACTAGTCTACCAAATGTAGACCCTAGTCTTCATACAGCTACTGGCAGGAGGATCTTTAATTCAATTCAATTCAATTCAACTTTATTTATATAGCGCCATTTCACAACAACAGTCATCTCATAGCACTATCCACTGTAGGGGGGAACCCCCACAGTTGCAGAAAGACCCCAGCAATCAGGCGATCCCCTGTGAGCAAGCACTTGGCGACGGTGGAGAGGAAAAACTCCCTTTTAACAGGAAGAAACCTCCAGCAGAACCAGGCTCAGGGAGGGGCAGTCATCTGCTGCGACTGGCTGGGGGGTGAGGGGATAGAGAAGAAGAAAAGAACAGACATGTAGAGAGCAAACAGCACGATGGGGACTCAATCTATGGGAGAGAACAAACAAATGTTAATGACCAGCAAAAAAAAAATATTTCATAGAGAGTGAGGAAAGGAGTGAGGCCCAGTGCATTACTGGAGGTCCCCCGGCTGACTCGACTTTACTCATGGACCCACTGGGTTGCCGAGCAACTGCTATTCAGCTGACACAACTTGATCGCCAGGTTGTAGTTATGGGGTTATATTAGCCAGTAAATATACTGTATATTCAAAAGGTAAACAGTACTGAGTTAGGTATAATAAGATATATTTGGCAATTAAGATGCATTTTAGGCCAAAACAAACTTGATCTAGGATTAAAAGCAATTAAAATAATGTAGTCACAAGGTTACATGGAAAATACGTGATTTACTAGATACATAAATGTATCTGTATAAATATATGGGTGTTTTTATTTATTAGGGGTCCAATGTGTGACATTGGTGGCAAAATTTAAAATTGATCAAATCTGCACATGAAATTGACTAATCACTATCCAATTGTGTCAGGTTTATGAAACTATTAACTATTTTCGTAACGGCATTCGCGTTCAGGAACTCTTGAGGATGAGCGCTCACTTCAACTACTTGTAAATGGAGACGTAAACGGGACACTCGGGCTTTTGTTTCCCCGTGTGCCAATGCACTTTGCAATGGCACACGTTTGACACGAAACAACTTCAACACTTCCAGTATTTTTCACGCATCAAAACTCATCAACAGCTACATTTTCATGACATATTAAGATGTGATAACGTGTATACATACCTTCAAATTCTCCCTGTTTGTTGGATAAGACGTAAAATCACAAAAGGCGTAAATGCGGGACACGGAAGTTTGGACCTTCGATAACTTCAATATAAACTGACCACGGTTAATCCTCTCCACATGGGTTGAGCACATCCGGGGTAAAGAAAATAAAAGTGCTTTCCCAGGGCGGTCACCTCGCCAGACGGGGCTGCGCGCGGCCGACCAAGACCGAAGACGTAAATTTTTTAAAGGACGCCATATTCGATGTGTCATAAATGTTTGAGATTTTATTGAAATATTCTACATCTGAGCTTCACAAAGACTGATCTCCTTTTTACGTGTATGGTTTGGGATTTGAAAGGTGCAAAGTGAAAAGCATCAGCACTTCCTTTTTTCTTGTTACTTTACCAAATAACTTGTTGCTGCGTAAATTCGGGGACACGGAAATTTACGTCGTACGAGTAAATTTGCAGGGGTCGCCGTACAAAAACCATAGATCCGATCACATTGGGGAATGTTTTATTTTGAAAACGGCAAAATCAATGATTTTTTTTTTTAATTGCAATGCAAGTCTGAAACTCTTTTATGTTCCCTTGCATATTATAAAAACGAAACCGACATCTGCAAATTACAGAAAAAGAGAGAGCGCTTGAAAGTCAGATACCCCTGATATAGTGCACTGGACCCCCCCCCCCCAAAAAAAAAAAACACCCATATACTCTCTGCATCAACAATGTACTATACATGTATTCATGTAGAATTGCACTGGGAATTTTGACAATAAACCTTTGAAATTTTTGCAGATGTGTCTCTTTTTTTTATATGTGAAGGTTACCACCAAGTGACATAAATTAATTACTAAAAGATTGGAAAAGCTCTCTAAGAACAATCCAGCAGTTTGAGAAATCACTTTTGGTTTGGTGTAAGTCTGTCAACAGAATTATGAACCATAAAGCAGTTTGTGTTAAAATGTTACATCCCATTAAACCCTAACCCAGGGGTGTCCAATCATGTGTCATGGAGGGCCAAGACCCTGCAGGTTCTCTCTTCTACCCAGTCTCTTCAGCAGGTGTTCTCACTGATTAGCAGTCAGTGGAAGAAATTCAGTGGAATCTGCTGTTGAAGACACTGGTTGGAGGTAAAACCTGCAGGGTCTTGGCCCTCCATGGCACATGATTGGACACCCCTGCCCAAACCCATTATGATAAAGTACAGATGCTAATATGGCCCAGAATTCCTCCATACACTGGTACTGTCACTAAAGTGTGCAGTGTCTTCTACGGTGGCACATCCAGCAATACAGTCTTCAGTTAATAAAATAATTGTTTTGGTTACTTTTTCTTAAAAATGAGCCATTATTTTCAAAGTCACCGATAAATGGTTTGTACTGTTGACTCTTTTCCCACCGGTGCCTTTACAGACAAAATAGAAAATTATGATGCAAACACATAAGTCACTAAATTGGTTATTACAATCAGCAGCAAATTCCAGATTATTCAGAATGTGCAAAATTCAAACTGTAAAAAAAAACAAAAAAACTTAGAATGGGTTACACACGCCGGCCTCACTAAGAAGCAGCTGGGATGTGTCGCTTAAGCTGGTCCCAGTTCAGCAGATCTTCAGCCTGCATCTCTGTAAATAGTGAGGCACGGTCTGGTTTGGGGTTGATCGTTTCCCTCTTGCCTAGACAAAAGACAGAAATGGGTGGTGGTTAATTAATGCAAGTTTAAAACATACTTGGGAAATACACTTGTTGCTAAAAGCCAGTGGTGGAATGTGACAAAAAAGTGCTTCATTATTGTATTTAACCACAATTTTCATGTAGCTGCACTTCAGTAGATTTTACAAAGGCTGGGTTACATTTAAAATCAATTGTTTTTACTGTGGCCTCAGCAATCAGAATGAATTAATACATTCACTTGAATGGAATATAGTACTTGAATTGAGGGTGCGCATCACCGAGTATGGAGTCGCTCAGTCAAAATATGAATTTTTTATCAATCAAAGTTTAGCCACTGCTCTGTCACTGCTGTGTCTCTTCTTGCCCTGGCTTCAAGTGTGGGCGGTGTTTGGTACTTGTATTGCTAAAATATAAAAGGATGCACTACAATGGGCCTCAAATATTTGTAATGTGTCCTGCTATTATAATACTGCATTAGTTTATTGATAATAGACTATAAACTACACATATAAACTAAATTACACTGGTGACTGAACAACTCCCATTCCCCAAAGTGCAACATACAGTTAGGAATATAACTCACAAAGGATCACACAACTGATCTGACAAAAAAAAATAAATACATTAACAAGCGGTTTATTTTACAGTTGAAGTGCCATTCATTTTCTATTATTCTGTAATTAATATTCACACAATCAAATAAATCTCAGGTCAGTCCCTTTTATATTAAATGGAAATTGTGCTACTTTGGTTTTGGCACTTTACCTATAAAAGCAAAGGATTTCAGTACTTTCCACAGTGGCAAGGTCCGTTGGCTGCTTTTCCTTTCCTCTTGCCTAGACCAAAGACAGAAATGGATGGTGGTTAGTTAAAGCAAGTTCAAAACATATACAGCTACATCTCAAAAAATTAGAATATCATGAAAATTCAATATTTTTTGTCACTCATTTCAGAAAGTGAAACCCATATATAGATTCATTACATGGACAGTGATATATTGCAAGTGTTTATTTTAATTTTGAAGATAATGGCTACAGCCCATGTTAACCAACATTTCAATGGCCAACATTTCTATTTAAAAACTATTTTTTAAAAATTAATTTTATGTAATATTCTAATTTTTTGAGAAACTGAATTTAGGGTTTTCAGGGGCTGTAAGCCATAATCATCAAAATTAAAATAAATAAACGCTTGAAATGTATCACTGTCTGTGTAATGAATCTATATAATATATGGATTTCACTTTCCGAAATGAGTGACAAAAAATATTGAACTTTTTCATGATATTCTAATTTTTGGAGATAAAAAATTAGAAATACACCCGAAATACACTTGTGAAAGTCAGTGGTGGAATGTGATAAAAATGCTTTGTTTGCCTGACAAGTGAGCACCCCAGGATCCACTCTGTCCATGTACAAGTATATTTTCAATCCAGGGATTTATGGTGAAACAGCATGAAAACACTGTTCCAACACTTTTTTTGAAAATCCACAGAATAGGTGTTTGGGTCTATTCTGACGCTTTAGAAAATTATATGAATCACTTTATAAATCACTGGTTTGAAAATGCACTTGTATATGTTGAGATTTTGGGTCCTGGGATCCACTTGGCCTGTATCCATATAAACACAACGTGCTGAGGGAGGCGGACCCCTGGCATGTGGAAACAGATTCTAGAAAGAAATTACACACAATTTAATGCACAGCACCAAAGTGCAACACGTACACAAACCAGGACTTTAACCAGGATTAGCATAATTCATCGTTTTGCTCTCAGAAGCGAATACTTCGGACAAAGCAAGCACAAATCAGCAGAGTTGGCTACTAGCTAGCTAGCTACTAGCTAACACTCGTTAGCCAGCACAGGACGGCGTTGTATTGTTCAAAAAAAGTGGGCTTACCACCAACAGAATAAATAAGCAAAAAGATGCATAATATCACAAATCACTCACCATCGATGGTTCTCTCACTTTCATCTTCAGCTTGTCCGTAGTCCGGTTCTATGCTGGGCTGCTATGTGTATTGGTGCGGGGTACCCCCATGTTGCTCTGGATACTGATATCTGCCACCAAGCACAGAAAACTCTGCACCTCTTCTTTGGACCACAGTGTAGATTTCCACGAAACCTGCAACACCATCTCTATTAATATTGTGTTTACTCGGTGACCGTGTTTACTCCGTGAACTTTTGCAAATGGCGGTTTGGAGATTCTTCAGAAGACGGACGCTTTCATGACGTTATGCCCTGACCAATCAGTGGTCTGCAATCTGTTGACGTCAAATTTTCGGCCCAACTCAGCGCAGCTGTACCCTGGCCTCGAGTCGGTACTAAAAAAGTACCTGGTACCAGGTACCAGGTACTAATGGAAAAGGCTAGAAACCGAGCTGAGTAGAGTCAAGTAGGGCTTAGTGGGTACTAGTGGAAAAGGGCCATAGCTGTCTGTGGTGGCATTTACTGTATATATATAGCACCGTTCATCACACCCAAAGCCCTTTACAATGACTCCATTATTCATTCATTCACTCCACAGACACACAGATGGTAAGCTACCTCTGTAGCCACAGCTGCCCTGTGGCAGACTGATGGAAATGTGCCTGCCAATCTGCACAACAGCCTCTCTGACTACCAAGCATTTATTCACATTCATACACCAGTGTCACAGACACTGGAGGGCAAGGTGGGTGAAGTGTCTGGCCCAAGGGTACAACAGCAGGGTGGGTGGGGAGTGTGGCTCGTATATTTTTGCCTACATATGTATAAGCACAAGAAGAAGCTTAGGACTGCATGTGTTGATTGACCTCACGTCTCGGATGGGACAATACATCTGGACCGCCTGAGGATAATGACAGGAGGACGGAGGTGCCGTGATAAGACTCTGAAAGGACTTCCTGACCTCCTGGAGCCAGACAGAAGACTAAGGGACTCGGGGGGAGAATTATTGTCAAATGGGGGTTTGACAGCAATGTGTTATTCTGCCTTTGATGTGCCATGTATAAATGTGGGGGTTTTGATGCAGCTCAGTCTCTTCTGTTCTTGAGAGAAAAGCTGGGGATGTGATTTCTGCAATAAACCTGAATTGAGAAATAATTCAGTCTCTTTATTTCACGCTCCCCACAGGGAGCCTGATTTGAACTGCCCAACCCCTCTGGTTGTTGGACTGACAGAAACTATTATCATATTTATTTCTTTATAGGTGGTCACATACAGGTGCAGCTCAATAAATTAGAATGTCATCAAAAAGTTGATTTAGTTCAGTAATTCATTAAAAAAAATGAAACTCATATAGATTAGTTACACACAGCATGATATATTTCAAGTGTTTATTTCTTTTAATTTTAACGGTTATGGCTTACAGCTCATGAAAACCCCAAATTCAGTTTCTCAAAAAATTAGAATGTGCACACTCAATACTTGGTCGCGGCTCGTTTTGCATGAATTACTGCATCAATGCAGTGTGGCATGGAGGCGATCAGCCTGTGGTACTGCTGAGGTGTTATTGAAGCCCAGGTTGCTTTGATAATGACCTTCAGCTCGTGTGCATTGTTAGGTCTGGTGTCTCTCATCTTCCTCTTGACAATAGGGATGGGCGATACCAGCATATTTCCTTTCGATACGATACCATTAATTTATGGAACTTGTTTTTTTCAATATTGATAACAAGTCCTTTTGTCCCTTAAAGAAAAATCACATGATTGCAGTTTCATTAACAACTTTATTCCAAGGGCAATATGAATAAAACTCATGAACATAAATACTTGAAAGCAATGCTTATAAAATGATAATAAAATAGAACAATGAGCAAAGTAGATAAAAAAAATTCAATTATAATAAAATAATTAGAAATTAAAATGAATGCAGAATTAATTCAATTTCTTAATTTGGTGAAGATTTTCAGTCATCCAGGCGGGTAAGTATGCTGTATGAAAGCTCAGTCAAGTCAACTGGATTCAAGTATTTTTTACTTCTGAAATGTTTCACCATTCATCCAAATTCCATGGTAATACCAAGCAGCATATATGTGTAATTTTTTCACAATGCAATGGTTTTTTTTTTAATTTTATTTTTATTCTGTTATTTATTTTTACTTTTACACTGTTATTTTACAAAATTAAATAGTGATTATTTTGTTTATTTTTCAAAATTATGCTGCTTGGTATCACCATAGAATTTGGATGAATGGTGTAACATTTCAGTAGTAATACTGCTGCCACCCAATGCTGCTGAGCTCACTCTTTGCGGGAGTCAGTGAGTGCAAGCTTGACTAAGGCTGCAGTGCGCAGTGAGTCTTCGGCTCTGACATCTGATAGGCTGCCATAATCATGTGGCACAGCAGACCATCTCTAAAATATGCCTGGGCTGGTTTTTCACCAGTTTTCACACAAATTTAATGCTTAAACTCTCAGAAGTGAAAACAAATTGCATGTTTTGAATTAACACGGTGGTATCGCAATATTTTTAAAAGTATCAACTCCAAAATATCGACCAGCTGGTATCGAAGTATCATATACTAGAGTATGGATACGCCAATCTCTACTTGACAATAGTCCATGGATTCTCTATGGGGTTTAGGTCTGGAGAGTTCGCTGGCCAATCAAGCACAGTAATACCATAGTCATTAAACCAGGTTTTGGTACTTTTGGCAGTGTGGGCAGGTGCCAACTCCTCCTGGAAATGAAATCAGCATCTCCATAAAGCTCGTCAGTAGAGAGATGCATGAAGTGCTCTAAAATTTCCTGGTAGACGGCTGCACTGATGTTGGATTGATAAAACACATTGGACCAACACCAGCGGATGACATGGCTCCCCAAATCATTTCTGACTGTGGAAACTTCACTCTGGATGTCAAGCAACTTGGATTCTGTGCCTCTCCACTCCTCCTCCAGACCTTGATTTCCAAAGGAATTCCAAATGTACTTGGTAACTGATTTGGGGAGTCATGTCATCTGCTGGTGTTTGACAGAGTCCTGTCTTTTTGTCAGCCTGGTTACAGTGCTGCAAAGAAACCTAGGTGTTCTTGTTGTCTTGTAGTATTTGGCCATATTGCCCACCACTAACTGTGACATTATTATTTAATGAAAATAACCTGATATCTTTCTAGAGTTGATCCAGAGAGCACTGATCTTCCTTGTAGTCATCCAGTCCAGAAATGCCCAGCAGACCTGGACTCCATATTGATGGTGTGTAAAAGTACGTGAGCAACCTGAATATTGTGATTTCACGTGGAAAGCTTTTTAACGTTCCGTTGTTGTTTCAGCTGCTGGAGCAAAATATTGTCAACTTCGTGAAAAATGAGCTGAAAAAGATCCAGAGGATTCTGAACCCAGATAATGCAGAACTTTTAGACGGTGAAAGTGAGGATGAGGAACTGTTAGAGGGTGAGAATGAAGATCAGAGGAAGAGCAGCAAAGAGTCATTGCTCAAGATCACAGTGAATTTCCTGAGGCTGATGAAGCAGAATGTGCTCGCTAATCTTGTACAGAACAGTAAGAGGATTTTCATAACTTTAATATGGAAGAAGGAAAGGGAGGAAAGTTAATATGATGGAAATATTTTGACAAATATACGTAGCTTCTTAAGAACTGAAAACAAGAATTTGATTTTTAATGGATATTCTGAATATGCTTCAGGACCAAATTATTTACAGGCAGCATCACAATATTTACATTTGCCAAATTTAATGAAGTACTCAATTTCATTTGCTTTTTGAATTGTTCACATAGGAACAAATCCAGAAGAAAGCCAACAAAATTTTAAATCTAACCTGAAGAAGAGGTTCCAGTGTGTGTTTGAGGGGAACGCTAAAGCAGGAAACCCAACCCTTCTGAACCAGATCTACACAGAGCTCTACATCACAGAGGGGGGGACTGCAGAGGTCAATAATGAGCATGAGGTCAGACAGATTGAAACAGCATCTAGAAAACTACACAGACCAGAAACAACAATTGGACCAGAAGACATCTTTAAAGGCTCACCTGGAAGAGATGAACCAATCAGAACAGTGCTGACAAAAGGAGTGGCTGGCATTGGGAAAACAGTCTTAACACAGAAGTTCATTCTGGACTGGGCTGAAGATAAAGCCAACCAGGATATCCATTTCACATTTCCATTCACTTTCAGAGAACTGAATGTGCTGAAAGAGAAAAAGTTCAGTTTGGTGGAACTTGTTCATTACTTCTTTACTGAAACCAAAGAAGCAGGAATCTGCAGCTTTGATCATTTCTCAGTTCTGTTCATCTTTGATGGTCTGGATGAGTGTCGACTCCCTCTGGACTTCCACGGAACTAAAACTCTGTCTGACCCTAGAACAGGGGTGGGCAGTGAGGGCCATTCCACTGCAGGTTTTCTGTTCCACTCAGTCTCTTCTGCAGGTGTTTGCTCTGATCAGCTTCAAGGATTGCAAATCAGTGGAAACACCTGATAAAGGGACTGGGTGGAACAGAAAAACTGCAGTGGAATGGCCCTCCATGGCACATGATTGCCCACCCCTGCCCTAGAATGTCCACCTCAGTGGATGTGCTGCTGATAAACCTAATCACAGGAAAACTGCTTCCTTCTGCTCGTCTTTGGATAACTACACGACCTGCAGCAGCCAATCAGATTCCTCCTCAGTGTGTTGACATGGTGACAGAGATCAGAGGGTTCACTGACCAACAGAAGGAGGAGTATTTCAGAAAGAGGACCAGAAATAAGGAGCAGGCTAGTAGGATCTTCTCCCACCTCAAGACATCACAAAGCCTCCACATCATGTGCCACATCCCAGTATTCTGCTGGATCACTGCTACAGTTCTGGAAGATGAGCTGAAAACCAGAGAGGGAGGCAAGCTGCCCAAGACTCTGACTGAGATGTACATCCACTTCCTGGTGGTTCAGACCAAAGTCAAGAAGGTCAAATATGATGGAGGACTTGAGCCAGATCCACTGTGGAGTTCAGAGACCAGGAAGATGATTGAGTCTCTGGGAAAACTGGCTTTTGAGCAGCTGCAGAAAGGAAACCTGATCTTCTATAAATCAGACCTGATAAAGTGTGGCATCGATATCAGAGAAGCCTCAGTGTACTCGGGGGTGTTCACACAGATCTTTAGAGAGGAGAGAGGCCTATACCAGGACCGGGTGTTCTGCTTCATCCATCTGACTGTTCAGGAGTTTCTGGCTGCTCTTCATGTTCATCTGACCTTCTTCAACTCTAATGTCAACCTGATGGAAGAAGAACAAACAACCTTCCAGAAGTCTGAAACAAAAGAATCTGCAGAGACACACTTCTACCAGAGTGCTGTGGACAAGGCCTTACAGAGTCCAAATGGACACCTGCACTTGTTCCTCCGCTTTCTTCTGGGTCTTTCACTGCAGACCAATCAGTCTCTCCTACAAGGCCTGCTGACACAGAGAGAAAGTAGCTCACATTGCTGTGAACAAACTGTCTTGTTTATCAAAACAAAGATCAGTGAGAATCTGTCTACAGAGAAAAGCATCAATCTGTTCCACTGTCTGAATGAACTGAATGATCATACTTTAGTGGAGGAGATCCAACAGTCCCTGAGAGCAGGACATCTCTCCTCAGATGAACTGTCTCCTGCTCAGTGGTCAGCTCTGGTTTTCATCTTACTGTCATCTGAAAAAGATCTGGATATGTTTGACTTGAAGAAATACTGTCCTTCAGATGTGGCTCTACTGAGGCTGCTGCCAGTGGTCAGAGCTTCCAATAAAGTTTTGTATGTGGATTTATGAAACATTAAAATATATTTAAGATTTGATATTATGTGAAATTAATAAAATATTTCATGTCCATTAACCAGGCTGAACAGTTGTAACCTGTCAGACAGAAGCTGTGAAGCTCTGTCCTCAGTTCTCAGCTCTCAGTCCTCTAGTCTGATAGCTCTGGATCTGAGTAACAATGACTTGAAGGATTCAGGAGTGAAGATTCTTTCTACAGGACTGGGAAGTCCACATCGTAGACTGGAGACTCTGAGGTCAGAAGACTGTCATTCACTAAAACTTTTATCTTAATGATATAAATGACCATTATTCTTCTTTCTTGGCTTCATAATTACAATTATCAATATTTGTCTAACTTCATAATGGATTCTTGACTTAAATATTTCTAACTTCAGTCTGTCAGGGTGTCTGGTCTCAGAGGAAGGCTGTGCTTCTCTTGTCTCAGCTCTAAGGTTCAACCCCTCCTATCTTAGAGAGGTGGACCTCAGCTACAATCATCCCAGAAACTTTGGAGTGAAGATCCTGTCTACTGTACAAGATGATCCGAGCTTCAGACTGGAAACTCTCAGGTATGAACAAAGACCAGGAATATCATGAAGACAGGATCCATGTAATACTTTTAGGTGTGGCAGCAGTCATTTATTTGCCTGCATTTCAAGGGAATTGCTACAACTCCAAGGTATTTGCCTCTATGGTCACCAAACTCTCTCACAATGGTCCTCAGGTGGGTCTGCATCCAGGGATAAACTTAAGGTAAATGTCAAGGTCAAAGGTCAGGAGATTGGGGCACTTAGATGACTTCATGAAAATTGTTACTCCTCCTAGGCAATTGCCCTAATTTTACTAATCGAGTAATCTGTCACTGTAATGGATTAATTAATCGAGAAATCTGATTTTTTTTTTTTTTTTGTATTGAAGAAACTTGCATTGACTAACGTGTGGAACTTTCTTTCCTAAACAGCAGTAGTAATTGTACCAAACATTCAACACAGGTAGACATTTATTACAAAATTTATTGCATTGTTTGTTTCATATAACCCTATTTGCAGTTGCTGCATTATATTTTGCCTTTAAACTTAGACAACAAAATTATTGCTGTATACCATTAGGAGCCTAGTATTAATGTAGTATTACCAGATAAAACAAAATTGTAAAGTTTTTACAAAAAATTAAAGAATGCTTAAGTAAAATAAATAAAACACATAAAATAAAAAAAAGTTCAATTTTAGAACGTTTTCTGGCACAAGCCTCAGATTTTTTGGAAAAAATACATATACCAATTAACATAAACAAAACTGTTACACTAAATTGCAGCTGATTTGACAATGCCCCACTTTTATAGTAAAGTGTAGATCTGTCAACTGCATCGAAACAAAGCTATTAAACTGAACATCACACTTGAACAGTCTTTATCCATACAAACCAAAACCAGATTTTCTTTATATCAACTTGTGTTTGCTAACTTTCTGTGAGAAAATCCTTTAAAGGAGTGTGGCGGTTTCCACGAAGAAAAGTCAGCATATCAACATGCTCAGAACTAAGGCTTGTCCCATGGTTTGAAGCGATGTCACTTGCTGCAGAAAACAGATGCTGTGATAGTGTAGATGTTGCTGGAATACACAGCAATGACTTTGCTAAGTTATGACAATGTAGGATACCATCTTTCCAACTGTGACAATGGATTCTCCTTCTTGGACAGTGGATGTTCTCCAAAGTACATAAGGACCTCACTCTCCACAGCTTGATTTAACTGCTGCTCTTCATCCTGCTCCTCATCACTAACTAACTAACTAACTAACTAACCTGCACTTATATAGCGCTTTTCTAGTCACAAAGACCACTCAAAGCGCTTTCATTAATACTAACCCTCTATTCTAAGGGCCTATAGGAAACAGATATCTAGGGACAATTTAGAACAGCCAATTAACCTAACATGCATGTTTTTGGCATGTGGGAGGAAACCGGAGAAATCCCGGAGTAAACCCACGCAACACGGGGAGAACATGCAAACTCCACACAGATCACTGTTGGTCGGGGGCTGGGATCGAACCCACGATCCCACGATCCCCACAATCCCCCGGCCAAGGGTAAACTGTGCTGCCGCAGTGCTAACCACTGCGCCACCGTGCAGCACTAAAAGACAGAGATTAGAAGGAGCGATGGATAGATGGCTGGATGGATGAACTTTATTGATCTCAAACTGAGAAATTACAGTGTAACTACAGCATGACACCCAAACAACAACAAACCAACAACCCAAACCAACAGAAATACACACAACGTAATAGGAAAGGAGTTACACAGGGAAGTAAAAATGCCTAAATAACTTTATGTACTACATAGGCTACTACTAGGTTAAATAGATGATGATCCTTATGACTCTATGGCTAGTACTGATTGTACAAAGAAGAATTATGAGGCACAGGGTGAAATGTGAGGTACCAAGTAGACTGTAAGGTGCAGTATGGCAGCATTGTTATGACCAAAATTAAGCATCAGAGTGAGTTTTTGTACAGTGAAATGGCATGTGGTAAAAAAGATTTCTGGTTCCTGACCATTCGGCAGTGGAGCTGTAGCGGTCTGCTGGAGAAAGTGCTCCACTGTCTGTCCAGTGTGTGGTGGAGGGGGTGATCAGGATTGTCTATGATGGATCGCAGTTTGTTCAGTGTCCTCCTCTCGACCACAATCTCAAACGTCTACGGCCTGAGACCAATCACAGAACCAGCCTTCTTTACAATCTTGTCAAGTTTGTTGGTGTCGCTGGCTCTGATAGTGCTATCCCAACAAACAGAAGCAAAGAAGATTGCGCTGGCATCAACAGTCTTGTAGAAAAGCTCCAGCCTCTCACTGCACACATTGAAGAATCTCAGCTTCCTCAAAAAGTAGAGTCTGCTCATCCCCTTTCTGTATGCAGCATTGGTGTTAGATTTCCAGTCCACACCGTTACTGATCATGACACCCAGGGATTTGTAGTCCTGCTGTACCTCCACATCCTCCCTAATCCCTATCTGCAATGGGTGTTAAGGTGTCCTCTTCCTCCTGAAGTCATTCACTATCTCTCTGGTCTTGTTGATGTTCAGCCTCAGATGAGTCTGTTCGGTCCACTCCACAAATCTGTCTACTAGCGCCCTGTACTCCCCCTCCTCTCCCCCTCTTATACACCCAACAACAGCCGAGTTATCAGAGGATTTCTGCAGGTGGCATGACTTGAAGTTGTACTGAAAGTCATTGGTGTATAAGGTGAAGCGAAAATGAGAAAGCACAGTCCCCTGTGGAGCTCCCGTATCACTAACCACCACGTCAGACAAGACGCTGCCCAGCTGGACGAACTGTGGCCTGCCTGTCAGGTAGTCAGTAATCCAAGAGATCATTGAGCTGTCAACCCCCATCACCCGCAGCTTCTCACCCAGCAGCAGTGGTTTGATGGTGTTAAATGCACTGGAGAAATCAAAGAATGTGATTCTCACAGTGTCTCCTCCTCTATCCAGGTGCAAATGAGCTTGTTGCAGCAGGTGGATGACAGCATCTTCAACTCCTAAATGGGGCTGATATGCAAACTGCAGAGGGTCCAGCCACATCTTCACCTACGGCCTCAGGTGGGCTAAGACCAGTCTCTCCATCACCTTCATCACATGAGATGTGAGGGCAACTGGTCGATAGTTGTTCAGGTCCAATGGAGATGACTTCTTGGGGACAGGAACCAGGCAGGACATCTTCCACAGCACCTGTACTCTCACCAGACTCAGGTTCAGGTTGTACAGGTGTGACTTTTGTCAAATTCAGACAAGTTATCATCAATGCTAAGTACCCTGCGAATAGTGCCATGTTGCTCTAGGAACTTAAAAACGTCTTTGTCTTCTTCTTTGTCAACCACACCACTGACAATGACTGCATTTGGAACTTTGACACCATATTTTGCAACAAAATCCATTTTGACAGTATATGGACTGTTTGGTCAGAGGTCAAAACAGAATCCACATCTGTTGTTGCAACGCTCCAGGCTCCTGGCTGGCTCGCCAGATTTTTTTTTGTAACACCTTCTGTGACTTTAGGTGCAGTCTTGTACCCTTTTGGTAGTACTGGGTATGGCAGTGTAGTTACCTTTAACCTTACCACCTAGACAGAAGGGGCAATTGGGCCAGGTCAGATAGATTCTAAGTTCGTAGGAGCCTGGAGGGCGTAGCAACAGATGACACACACAGAAGTATGGGAACTTGCAAATATGTGTAATTTTTTAAAGTTGTGTACACTTAAACAAACATAGAGCGCTCATGAATACAATAATAAAAAAATAAAATAAAATACCATCCATCCATCCATCCATCCATCTTCTACCGCTTTTCCGGAGGTCCGGGTCGCGGAGGCAGCAGTTCAAGCAGAGAAGCCCAGACTTCCCTCTCCCCAGCCACCAGCTCCAGCTCTTCAGAGGGAATACCAAGGCGTTCCCAGACCAGCTGGGAGACATAGTCTCTCCACCGAGTCCTGGGTCTGCCCCGGGGTCTCCTCCCAGTGGGACGTGCCTGAAACACCTCAAGTGGGAGGCGTCCAGGAGGCATCCTAATCAGATGCCCATACCACCTCAACTGACTCCTTTCAATGTGGAGGAGCAGCGGTTCTACTCTGAGCCTCTCCCGGATAACTGAGCTCCTCATCCTATCTCTGAGGGTGAGTCCAGCAATCCTACGGAGAAAGCTCATTTCAGCCGCTTGTATCCGCGATCTCGTTCTTTCGGTCATTACCCAAAGCTCGTGACCATAGGTCAGAGTAGGAACATAGATTGACTGGTAAATCGACAGCTTTGCCTTAGAACTAAGCTCCCTCTTCACCACAACAGACCGGTACAACGTCCGCATCACTGCAGATGCTGCTCCAATCCGTCTGTCGATCTCTCGCTCCATTCTCCCCTCACTCGTGAACAAGACCCCAAGATACTTAAACTCCTCCACTTGGGGCAGGAGCCTGTCCCCAACCCGGAGAGGACAATCCACCTTTTTCCGGCTGAGGACCATGGACTCGGACTTGGAGGTGCTGATTCTCATTCCAGCCGCTTCACACTCAGCGGCAAACCGTCCCAGCAAGAGCTGTAGGTCATTGCTGGATGAAGCCAACAGGACAACATCATCTGCAAACAACAGCGATGAGATCCTGTGGTCACCAAGCATGACACCCTCCATTCCCTGGCTGCGCCTAGAAATCCTGTCCATAAAAATTATGAACAGGATCGGTGACAAAGGGCAGCCCTGGCGGAGTCCAACTCTCACTGGGAATGACTCCGACCGAGAGTTGGCAATACGAACCAAACTCTCACAACGGTCGTACAGAGACCGAATAGCTCGTAACAACAAGCCCGATACCCCATACTCCCGAAGCACCCCCCACAAAAATCCACGAGGGACGCGGTCAAACGCCTTCTCCAAGTCCACAAAACACATGTAAACTGGTTGGGCAAACTCCCACGAACCCTCAAGAATTCTCGAGAGGGTAAAGAGCTGGTCCGATGTGCCACGGCCAGGACGAAAACCACATTGCTCCTCCTGAATCCGAGGTTCGACCAACGGCCGGACTCTCCTCTCCAGTACCTTGGCATAGACCTTCCCAGGGAGGCTGAGGAGTGTGATCCCTCTAAAGTTGGAGCACACTCTCCGGTCCCCTTTTTTGAAGAGAGGAACCACCACCCCGGTTTGCCATGCCAAAGGCACTGCCCCCGACCTCCACGCAATGTTGCAGAGGCATGTCAACCATGACAACCCAACAACATCCAGGGCCTTGAGGTACTCAGGGAGAATCTCGTCCACCCCCGGGGCCCGGCCACTAAGGAGATTTTTAACCACCTTGGCGACCTCAGCCCCTGTGATAGGCGAGTCATCCCCCTCGTCCCCAAACCCTGCTTCCTCTGTGGAAGGCGTATCAGTGGGATTGAGGAGATCCTCGAAGTATTCCTTCCACCACCCAACGATATCCCCAGTTGAAGTCAACAGTGTCCCATCCGCACCATACACAGTGTGGACAGGGAGCTGCTTTCCCCTCCTGAGCCGCCGAACAGTTTGCCAGAAATAATGCCAAAAATAAAATACCCCAAATATATTTACAGTGTGTTCCAGTCTTTGAGTATTCGTTTCAGTTTTTCAGAGTACGTTTCAGTACGATAGTGACCAGTTGGATCACCTCTACCAGTGAGGTAGGTTCGGGCTTCGGCTCGCCATCCAGATCTGGAGAATCCATGTTCTTGTCAAACCAGGCCAAAAAAAAACCTGACCTACAGAATAGGTCAGAACACAACACTTAAGCTATGCTCTATAGCTCATTACAAAATATTTCCAAGTTGTACAACAAATAATTCAAATCTCTTTACATTACTAAATGTGCATAAAATAGGCACATCTGAATACCTGTAATCCACAGATTTAATATCCACCCTTAAGTAACAGTCAGTAGTAAGTGAAATGAAACCTTTGCTATTTACCACAGCCTTGAAAAATGACATTTCCCCCATGAAAAACCTAGCCGGAATTAGCATCGGAGGTTAGCATTTTAAGCTAGCGGTTAGCATTTCACATACACACTGAATGGCACTCACCATGCTAAGCAACACGTGCTTCACAGGATTCCCGCGCTCACGTGAGTTCACAGCCTTTGTGCTCAAATCTTAAAATTTAACAAAAGAGGTATTAGAATTTGACAATACAGCAATACCTCGTTTCTCATGCTGGTTTTGGCTTACCAATCTCAAGAGTTTTATCCAGGCAAAGGCTGCTACTAGCATGTTAGCTCATCATCTCAGTAAGGGATCGCGTTCTCTCGGTCGGTGTCTCTGCCGCGACTGAAAGAGTTCTGCAGGTAACACTAAGACCGAGCGAGAGCGCGTGACCCCATTGGCTGATGCTGCCAAACAAACGACGCAGCCATTGGTTGCTCAATATACCAAATAAAAACACTAGGAACTCCATCAGAGCCCCTTAGAAATATTTTTAACTAATTATGGGTATATTTTATGAACTTATAGTTATTTATATATTTATCTTCAAAATATCCATTCCCATTGTGAAAAAAGTGCCCTTTTTTTTTAAAAGCGGTATCGATATTTATAATTTTATTTACGTTTTTAGCACTGGGTTACACTATCCCCCCTTAGAATCATGCAAGTCCCTTTGCATGGGATTAGCTAGATAGTAATGACAAGAAAACCAGTGTTCATGGGAATAAACTTAGGATCTGGCTCTTAAGGCTCTGGTAAAAGCCAGGTTTAGTCCTTGAAACAGGGACTGGGCAACAGTTATGAGAGGATTTCCCAACTGACTGTACTGTAGTCTTTCTGGCTGGGAGGTTGTCCTCTCGGAGCGTCTCGCAGTCTTTGGGATTTCTTTTTCAGATTATTTTTCTTCCACAGGTTCATCACAGGTACTTTTATCAGGTAAGTTGGTTTCACTTTCAGTTCCATTCTCATTGTTTGATTGTTCCACATTTGTTTCAGTTTCCTCCAGGTTTCCATCATTCAGTAAGTTGTCACATCCAGGTGAATTGTCATTTCCAGGTAAGTGAGTTTCAGCAGGAATGTCTTCTTTAAAAAATGTCTTTGGATAGGGAATTTCATAAACTTGAGTGAGCTTTATGGGTGTTTGGATTGATTCTTTTCTGTACCAATAGACATCCTCACTTTCCGGTTCTGAATTCTCACATTCCTCACTTTGTTCAGGTGATTGTCTTATCTTAGGTTTGCGGACACGTTTTGGTTGGACAGGTTCTTCTTCAACAGGGGCAAGAAAACCACAGGGAAGCAAGAGGTTGCGGTGAATGGTGCGAACAGGACCATCTTTTGTCTCAGGTTTTATAGTGTAAACAGGCAAGTCACCTGCTTGGTTCACCACAATGTGGATTTCAGCCATCTTGTTAGCAATTTCTGTTGCTAGTTTGTAGCTCTCTTGTAGAGTTGTCTTCAGTTTTTCAATGTACTGGGAATGTGACTTGAAACTTTTGTTGTGAAACGGGAGCCCAAATGCAAGATTGATTGGCAATCTCGGCTGACGACCGAACATTAACTCATACGGGGCAAAACCAGTAGTGTCATTTTTTTGTACGCATGTACAAGTGGTTTTACATAGTTGGGCCAATGAGATTTGTTCTTTTCCTCCAGAGTACCCAGCATGCTCAATAACGTTCTATTGAAACGTTCTACCGGGTTACCTCTGGGGTGATAGGGTGTCATCCGGATTTTGCGAACGCCCATGATTTTGCAAAGTTGTTTTATAATATGGGACTCAAAATCGGGACCCTGATCACTATGTAACCATTTGGGTATCCCGTAGTGGACTATAAAGTTGTCCCAAAGTGCCTTTGCAACGGTCTGAGCTTTCTGATTGCTGGTAGGGATGGCTATAGCGTATTTCGTGAAGTGATCAGTTAACACGAGCACATCCTTAGTGTTACTTTGATCGGGCTCAATGGACAGGAAATCCATACAGACGAGTTCGAGCAGTCGGGTGGACTTGATACTGACAAGCGGAGCATCTCGTTCTGGAGCGGTTTTACATCTTACGCAGCGATTACATGTCTTGATCTTCTTTTCAATATCTGCCGCCATGTGAGGCCAATAGAACCTTGTTCTGGCGAGATCCAAAGTACGCTCTGTGCCTAAATGACCCATGTCACAGTGGAGGCTTTGAAAGACTGAATCGCGGAGCTGTTCAGGTAAGACAAGCTGGTAAGTAACATTTCCTCCGTCTTGGTGAGTGCGGTAGAGGATGTTACTGCACATTTCAAGTTGACTGAGCTCTTGGAGTAACAAGTTGATGTCAGGAAGTTCAGTTCGTACAATTGGTGGAACTTTTTGCCCAGTTTCAATTTGTGCAATCACTTCTCTTAAACAAGGGTCAGTTCTTTGTTCATTTTGATCTGTTCAGGAGTCATGTGGGGTACAACTGGAAGACCACCACAGTCATCTTCATCGGCATAGCCATCTGGAATGGTGGCTACAGAGAGGGCTAACGAGTGAACCAAAGGGAAGGTGTTGTCTGGAGAGCTACAGACAAGGTGTTTTTCACATATAGCAGACACTACCTCGGAACTTAAACTGCTTTCAGGAAGAGACAAGTGAGTTTGAGTGAACTGCTGTATGCGGTCGAGCTCCTTTTGGGACACTGCGTCATTAAGTAACTCGCCATGGGGCCGTCTAGAGAGGCCGTCTGCATCTGAGTTAAGCTTGCCTGCTCTGTATTGGAGCTTAAAGTTAAACGTCGACAGAGCAGCTAGCCACCTATAACTCATGGCATCCATCTTAGCAGTAGTTAAAATATACATCAGGGGGTTACTATCTGTCACGACAGTAAAATGATTGCCATATAAATAGTCTGCAAACTTCTCAGTTACTGCCCACTTTAGAGCTAAAAATTCTAATTTATGGGCGGGGTAACAGGACTCACTTCTAGACAACCCCCAGCTTGCATAAGCTATGACCCTAGTCTGGCCCTCCTGCTCTTGATAGGGGGCGGCACCAAGCCCTGTAGTGCTGGCGTCAGTATGGAGTGTATATGGCAACTGAGGGTCAGCGAAACCCAGGACAGGCGCAGTACTGAGCTTTTCAATGAGGGTTTTGAATGCAAGGCCAGTCAAGTCAGTGAGGGACTTAACGATGCTGGAATAGTTCTTAATGAACCGCCTGTAGTACCCTGAAAAGCCTAAGAATGAGTGGAGCTGTTTGAGATCACAGGGCACAGGCCAGGTACTTTGGGCTTTCACTTTTTCGGGGTCGGTCTCAACTGCTTTACTGGACACAATGTGACCGAGGTATCTGACAGAAGTTTGAAAAAATCTGCATTTATCAGGAGAGAGTTTAAGCCCATACTCTTTTAGGCGATTAAGAACTTTCATTAAGCTAGCCTCATGTTCTTCGGGCATCTTGGAGAATACATTGATGTCATCAAGGAGCACAATCACCTCATGCAGATTCATGTCACCCATACATTTCTCCATGAGGCGCTGGAATGTGCTGGGGGCGTTTGTAATGCCTTGGGGCATTCTATTGAATTCCCAAAAGCCCATGGGACATACGAACGCCGTCTTTGGTTTGTCCAGTTCCTCTACCTCAATTTGGTAGTACCCCGACTTTAAATCGAGGACGGAGGACCACTGCGAACCGGTCAAGGTGGAAAACGTTTCCTCCAAGTTGGGGAGGGCGTAAGCATCTTTTACAGTCTGCATGTTAAGCTTCCTGTAATCAATACAAAGGCGGACATCGCCATTTTTCTTTGGCACTACTACAATAGGTGAAGAAAATGGGGAAGTGGACTCTCTTATCATGCCTGCTTGTTGGAGTTCTTTGAGATGCTTACGGACCGCTTCCAGGTCATTTGGATGTATGGGCCGTGCTCTGTGTTTGAACGGTGTTTCATCTGATAATTTGATTGTGTGTTTCACTTGATCCATTTTGCCAAAGTCAAGATCGTTTTGTGCAAATACTTCAGGCATTTGACTGAGTTTTTCTGTTAGGCGCTCTTTCCATTCAGCGCTAATGGGGGAACAGTCAAAGTTGAACTTCAGAGTGGACTTTTGTTCAGTTTTGGACTTTGTAACTTTCACGGAGTGTTCTTGCGATAGGATTCATTGATATGCACAAATTTCTCCAATGACACACTTCTGAGGGATTGTCACTTCATGTTCCGATTCATTGGTAAGTATAACTGGAACAAGGTAAGGTGCTCTTTCAGGTAAGTCAATGAGACATGGTTTTACTAGGATACCACCAGGTAAGGCTGACATTAACGGGTGTTCTAACAAGGCAGAAATTTCACTGTTGCCGGCTGACACAACTACAGCGCCATCTAGAACAACTGTTTGGCCTGCAGGGACTAACTGTGGCTCTTTGTTGCGCATGGTCACTAAACCAAGGCTAGTGTCTTGGGACTGTCTGTGCCGTAGCTCAAGGACTTTTAACACTGCCTTATAACCAAGTGACATGGTTGGCTGCAGTTCAGAACATGCATCAGAGTACAGCTCGTAAAGTACATCTAATGTGTTTGTCCCTATTAACACTAAGGACTGTTCAGCTGCATGTACATTGGGAACCACTAAGGCAAATGTTGGCACTTCGGCTTCAATACCGAGAAAGTCTTTTGGGAAAGTGACATGCATTTCAATGTAGCCTAAGTAAGGTACACTCTAACCGTTAGCTCCCTCCACTTCTAACAGCTCAAAAAGTGGCTTAATCTCATGGTTGGATAAGTACTGTCTGTAATAGGACTCAGGGACAGTGGTCACCTGGGAGCCTGTATCTAACAAACAGCTCACAGTACAGCCATTCACTTTCATTTGTGCTGTACTTTTGGTACCAATTAGACCATTAGGAAAGTTTAAGGGGTCTGTTTTGGAGTGTGACTTTAGTTTAGCACGTGTCTTGAATGTAGCTTTTGGTTTGGGACAGGTCATCTCTGAACTAGCCTCTGTTTGTCCCGCAACAGGGGTACACTTCAGTTTTAAATAAGATTGGGGGTTCTGACTGTCCCAAATCTGTCTTTTTACTCTTAGTTCATTACGTTTTGCAGCTACAAGTGCAGGGTTTGGCTTTGACTCACAAGTGGCTACAATATGCCCATCTTCGCCACAGCGGAAGCAATACCATGGTTTGGGCCTAGTACTGGGACGGCTGGACGAAGGTAAGTTTTCAGGTTTGTCATGGTCAGGTTTTTTATTTCCAGATTTCTTAGTTGGGTCTTTCTTCAGTGGTGCATGTTTCTTTTGTTTCACGACAGCAGCTACTTGGCTTTGTAGATCCGCAACTTGCTTTTTCAGTTCTTTCAGACTGTCAGACTCTGCTTCACTATTTGTACTTGTTTCGGTGACTGTTTGTTCGTAGGAGGCTGCTTTTGGTTTTGTGGTGCCCAAGTGTTTTTTCATGCGTGTGTTTTTAACTTCTTGTCTGTTTTCAGCAGTGCGAAGGTGAAGCAATAACTCTGCATACGCAGGTGGATGTTTTTCTTTTAGTTCCAGCTGTAGCTCTTTTAGCAGATTATCATCCCAACAGCCTCTGTTAAACTGCTTGAGAAGCTGTTTGTCCACTTCCTGTGGCTCTAGACCGCCTCTATGCACTGTGAGATTGAGCGCCACCTGCAAACGATGCAGATATGCAGAAGGTTTTTCTCCATAATCTTGGAAAGTGTTCATGAATCGCACAAGCAGTTCCTCACCGTCTTCAACAGTCCCAAAAGCTGAGTCCAAAAGCTTAAGATAGTCGGCAGAGGGCCCAAGAGGGCGGATAACATCAGACGCAGGAGCAAGAAGACTTTCAAGGATCTTGCGAGATTTTTCCAAGTCAGACAAAGAAGTATCTTCCATCATCAAGTCAACATGTGAACGCCATGTCTCATAATCAGCTTCAGTATGCGGTCTTGGCGTTTTGCCAGAGAAAGCTCTGATTCTCAAAGAGGAATGAGCGTTTGGCGGCTCCTCTGCATTTTTAATGACATGCTCGACTACGATTTTCTGAACCTCGGGTGGGTTAAAATCAGCTGGACTCAACATTTGAGGTGTCAAGTTTGGTCTAAGAGGGCTTTGGAAGAGTGCTTGAGTGGTTTTAGGGGTGCGAGGCACTTCAACTTGGAGTGGAGGAGAGACTCCACTTTGTGTGGGTTCTACAGTAGGGGAAGCAGGATCAACGTCAGCAGAGACCATTTTAGCTGTCTCAGCAGCTTCAATAGACTTCCCTATTGTGGACATAACCTCCCGCAACACCTCTTCACAGGTGTTTCAGTACCAGAGCTAGCTGGTTGGCACAGGTCCTCAGGATCCAGGTGGAGATGCCATCAATGCCCGCAGCCTTCCGCTAGTGAAGTCTATTCAGCTTTTTCCTCACCTGGCCTGTAGTCACAGTGATGTGGGGGTTGGTACTGATGCCTTCAGTGGAGAGGAGGGGGGCTGAGGGAAGAGAGAGGTGCTGCACAGGGGAGTGAGGCGGGAGGGGTGCATTGGGGTCTGGCTGTTTTGTGGGGGTGACAGATGGTGAGTTGAACCTATTTCAAACAGATTCAGCTCATCAGCTCTCTCAAGGCTCCCCGATGTCTGTCTGGCTCTCCCCTTACACCCAGTCATGTGTTTCATTCCCATCCACACATCCCTCATGTTTTTTCTGCTGGAGTTTATTCTCTAACTTCCTCCTGTAGTTGTCTTTACACCTCCTCAGCATCTCTCTCAGTTCGCGCTGCACTCTCCTCAGTCCCTCTGTGTCAATAGACCTAAAAGCTCTCTTCTTCTTGTTAAGAAGTGCTTTCAGGTCACTGGTGATCCATGGTTTGTTGTTGGGGAAATGGTGCATGGTCTGGGCTGGCATGGTTGTGTTTTCACAGATCTTGATGTGTTCTGTGATGCTGTTAGTCATGTTGTCTATGTCCTCCCCATGTGGCCCACAGAGTGCATCCCAGTCCGTCATCTCGAAGCAGTTCTGCAGTGCATCAGCAGCCTCCTGTGTCCACCTTCTCACAGTCCGTGTGTGAGCAGGCTGCCTTTGCACAAGAGGAACGTACATGGGGGTTAACAGAACCAGGTTGTGATCAGATCTGCCGGGGTGGGGGGGGGGGCGGGGCTGTGGTGCTGTATGCATCTCTGACATTGACATACAGGAGATCCAGCGTTTCATTTTTTCTGATGGGACAGTCAACAAACTGGTGGAAGTTTGGTAATGTTTTGTCCAGTGAGACATGGTTAAAATCTCCTGTGATGGCCATAAATGCATCAGGATGCTGGGCCAATAGAGTGGCAGCAGTGGAGCTGATGATGTCACAGGCCGCCGCTGCATCAGTTGACGGATGAATGTAAACAGCAATCACAATGGTGTACGTACAGGAGCTCTCTTGACATATAATAAGATTGCATGCTCACGGCGAGCAGATCAATGTCTGGGCTGCAGAGACACTCCTTTACATAAACATGTCTGGGATTACACCACCTTTTGTTCACAAAAAGTGCAACCCCTCCTCCTTTCCTTTTATTGCTCCCTATAATGTCCCTGTCCACCCGAATAGTCTTGAAGCTGGGTAACGCAACATTGTTGTCCAGGATGTGTGAGTGAAGCCACGTCTCTGTAAAACACATGATGCTGCTCTCCCAGTATTCTCTCTGTGTCCTGGCCAGCGCTGTGAGCTCATCTGTGTAATTTCCCAGAGACCTCATGTTCCCCGTAATTAACACTGGTACTTTTGGTTTAAACTTTCTCCTTCTCATTCTAACCTTTCTTCCAGCTCTTTGCCCCTGGTGTCTCCTCCTCAGCTCGTCCGGGAACAGGGGCTTTGCTCCGGGTAGCCTGATCAGTGCAGTCAGCTTGTCGTGTGTGTAAACAATCCTCTTGACTCTGCTTGTATTGTTTTCTATAGCTGCGAGGAAAAAAATAGCAGGGAAACCAGTAGACAAAATAGTAAAACTTGGTTCAGTCATTACTCAAGTCTTATTACCCAGCCTTGATTTAAAAAAAAAAAAGAACACACTAGAGACAGAATACACTAAATAAAGACACAAAGTTAGGAAGAACGTTAAGGAGCTGCTGTTACTGGCTGCCATTCCTCCGGCGCTGGGAGAGGAAAAAAATACATTGCAAGGGCACAATCGGGAAAGAACACAGAATATGCAAATATGCAAATGCACAAATTCTTAAATCTCAACTTGTAAGATACCTGATACTGGAGTCCAATGAGCCCAGAAAGTTCTGGAGGAATGTTTTGCCTGCATGTTGTGCCCTGGGTGTCTGCATTACCGCATTTTTTGCTTTGCTGGAGTCACTGTCAGCAAGGTTGGCCTGTATGACATAAAAATTTAAAAAAAAATGTATAGAGATACCACTAAATTTACTAGAAAATCTTGTTTTTGTCTTTCATGTACCTATAATATTCAAATACAGCTGTAGACAAAATTGTTGGTACCCCTCTGTTGATGAAAGAAAAACCCACAATGGTCACAGAAATAACCTGAATCTGACAAAAGTGGTAATAAATAAAAATTCTATGAAAATTAACCAATGAAAATCAGACAATGCTTTTGAATTGTGGTTCAACAGAATTATTTTAAAAAACAAACTCATGAAACAGGCCTGGACAAAAATGATGGTACCCTTAACTTAATATTTTGTTGCACAACCTTTTGAGGCAATCACTGCAAACAAACGATTTCTGTAACTGTCAATGAGACTTCTGCACCTCTCAGCAGGTATTTTAAATTAAATTAAAAATCAAATTAAATCACCCTTTATTGTCATTCAACTGTACAACCAATCATGTACAGTAGAACGATTTTGGCCCACTCCTCATGAGCAAACTGCTCCAGTTGTCTCAGGTTTGAAGGGTGCCTTCTCCAGACGGCATGTTTCAGCTCCTTCCACAGATGTTCAATAGGATTTAGATCAGGACTCATAGAAGGGCACTTTAGAATAGTCCAATGTTTTGCTCTTAGCCATTCTTGGGTGTTTTTAGCTGTGTGTTTTGGGTCATTATCCTGTTGCAAGACCCATGACCTGCAACTGAGGCCAAGCTGTCTGACACTGGGCAGCACATTTCCCTCTAGAATACCTTGATAGTCTTGAGATTTCATTGTACCCTGCACAGATTCAAGACACCCTGTGCCAGATGCAGCAAAGCAACCCCACAACATAACAGAACCTCCTTGATGTTTCACAGTAGGGACAGTGTTCTTTTCTTGGTATGCTTCATTTTTGCGTCTGTGAACATAGTGCTGATGTGCCTTGCCAAAAAGTTCTAGTTTTGTCTCGTTTGACATTTTTTACATTTTTGTCTCGATTGACATTTTGACATTCTCCCAGAAGCTTTGTGGCTTGTCAACATGCAGTTTGGCAAATTCCAGTCTGGCTTTTTTATGATTTGTTTTCAACAGTGATGTCCTCCTTGGTCGTCTCCCATGAAGTCCACTTTGGCTCAAACAACGACGGATGGTGCAATCTGACACTGATGTACCTTAACCTTGGAGTTCACCATGAATGTGTTTAGAGGTTGTTCTGGGCTGTTTTGTTACCATTGGTATTATCCGTCTCCTCCTGCGGCCACGTCCAGGGAGGTTGGCTACAGTCCTGTGGATCTTAAATTTCAATTCAATTCAATTCAACTTTATTCATATAGCGCCATTTCACAACAACAGTCATCTCATAGCACTATCAACTGTAGGGGGGACCCCCACAGTTGCAGAAAGACCCCAGCAATCAGGCGATCCCCTGTGAGCAAGCACTTGGCGACGGTGGAGAGGAAAAACTCTCTTTTAACAGGAAGAAACCTCCAGCAGAACAAGGCTCAGGGAGGGGCAGTCATCTGCTGCGACTGGCTGGGGGGTGAGGGGATAGAGAAGAAGAAAAGAACAGACATGTAGAGAGCAAACAGCACGATGGGGACTCAATCTATGGGAGAGAACAAACAAATGTTAATGACCAGCAAAAAAAAAATATTTCATAGAGAGTGAGGAAAGGAGTGAGGCCCAGTGCATTACTGGAGGTCCCCCGGCTGACTAAACCTATTAGCAGCATAACTAAGGGAGGGTTCAGAAACACATGATCCCTCCCTAATTGTAGGCTAGATCAAAAAGGTAGGTTTTAGCCCTATTCTTAAAAACAGAGATCGAGTCTGACTCCCGAATCCAGATTGGCAGCTGATTCCACAGAAGAGGAGCTTGATAACTGAAGGCTCTGCCTCCCATTGTACTTTTGGAGATTCTAGGTATTACAAGTAATCCTGCATTTTGGGAGCGTAGTGCTCTGTTAGGATAATACGGTAGTATCAGATCTTTTAAATAAAAAGGAGCCTGATTGTTTAGAGCTTTGTAAGTGAGAAGAAGGATTTTAAACTTAATTCTAAACTCTATGGGAAGCCAATGAAGGGAGGCCAGAACCGGAGAGATATGATCTCTCTTTCTAGTACCTGTTAAAACTCTTGCTGCAGCATTTTGGATCAGCTGAAGACTTTTTAAAGATGTTTTAGGACAGCCTGATAATAAAGAATTACAATAATCTAATCTCGAGCTAACAAAAGCGTGGATCAGCTTCTCAGCATCACTCTGAGACAAGATGCTCCTAATCTTGGCAATATTACGCAAATGATAGAAGGCAGTCTTAGAAACAAATTTAATATGTGAATTGAAGGACAAATCCTGATCAAAAATAACTCCAAGGTTCCTCACAGAGCTATTAAGAGAAAGAGTAACTGCGTCCAAACTGAAAGTTTGATTTGGAAAGGAATTTCTAAGGTTTTTTGGACCAACAAGAATGACTTCAGTCTTATCTGAATTTAATAGCAGGAAATTACAAGTCATCCAAGCTTTGATTTCCTTAAGACAGGCTTCTAACTTGGCTAATTGATTAGTATCATCTGGCTTCATTGACAGGTATAATTGTGTGTCATCTGCATAACAATGAAAATGTATACAGTGCTTTCTAATAATGTTGCCCAACGGAAGCATATATAAACTAAAAAGAGTAGGGCCTAGCACAGATCCCTGTGGAACTCCATGACTAAGCTTTGAGCTGAAAGAAAACTCATCATTTACATGAACAAACTGGAACCTATCACATAAATAAGATCTAAACCACTGCAACGAAGTTCCATTAAGTCCAATATAGTGTTCTAATCTATCAAGTAGAATATTATGATCAATAGTATCAAAAGCTGCACTAAGATCTAAAAGGACAAGTACAGAAACTAGTCCATTATCAGATGCAATGAGGAGGTCGTTAGTGACCTTCGCTAAGGCTGTTTCAGTACTATGATGGATTCTAAACCCAGATTGAAACTCTTCAAGTAAACCATTTCCCTGCAGGTGGTCAAATAATTGCGTAGCAACAACTCTTTCTAAGATTTTTGAAATGAAAGGGAGATTAGAGATTGGTCTATAGTTAGCTAAAGCTCCTGGATCTAGCGTTGGCTTTTTGAGTAAGGGTTTAATTACAGCCATTTTAAAAGCCTGCGGTACATGGCCTAAAGTTAATGAAGAATTGATTATATGAAGAATAAAGCTACCAATAAGTGGGAAGACTTCTTTAAATAACCTGGTAGGAATAGGATCTAAAAGACAAGTTGAAGGTTTGGATGAGGAAACTACTTTGTCTAACTCACAAAGGTCGATTGGAGTAAACTCATCAAGACAGACATCAATAGAAGGAGTTGTAGTAGTTACAGTATTTAACTGTGGGAAGAATCTGATTGATTTTATCTCTGATGGATGAAATTTTATTATTGAAAAAGTTCATAAAGTCCTGACTAGTAAGCTCTAAGGGGATGCTAGGATTGACAGAGTCCTGACTCTTTGTCAACCTGGCTACGGTACTGAAAAGAAACCTGGGATTATTCTTGTTCTCTTCTATTAATGCAGAGTAATAACTCGTTCTAGCTTTTCTAAGAGATTTTTTATAAATTAAAAGATGATTTCTCCAAGCTAAATAGATTTCATCTAAATTAGTAGAGCGCCATTTTCTTTCTAATTGACGAGTCTTCTGTTTTAAGCTACGAGTTTCTGTGTTGAACCAAGGAGTTAAAAATCTCTGATTAGACTTTTTCTTTTTTAAGGGGGCCACCAAGTCTAGAGCCTGATGCAGAGAAGCTGAAACACTATCCACCATGTTATCAATTACAGAAGGAGCAAGCTGTCTATAGCTTATTTCCGTTGTGTTGACACATGGCATAGAGGAAACAATCTGCATAAATTTGGAAACAGCATCATCTGAGAGGCATCTACTGTGATAATATTTTTCTTTAGGAGCCAAATAGTCAGAAATAGTAAAATCAAAGGTTAACAGACAATGGTCTGACAGTACAGGGTTATGAGGAGACACTACAAGATTTTCTATTTCTATGCCATATGTCAGAACAAGGTCCAATGTATGGTGGAGGTAATGAGTAGAATTTCCTACTTTCTGAGAAAACCCAATCGAGTCTAATATTGAATTAAAAGCCACATTAAGGCAGTCACTATCTACATCCACATGTATATTAAAGTCCCCTACTATAATTATTCTATCAGATTTCAACACTAAATCAGCTAAGAAATCAGCAAATTTGGATAAAAATTCTGAATAGGTTGATGGGGGACGATAAACAATGGCAAATAAAATTGGGTTTAACCTGAAATTGCTAAAGTGCCCAATACTGAGGACCAGGCCCTCAAAGGAATTATAACATGTTTTTTGCTTTACATTAACTAGTAATTTGGAATGGTAAATTGTTGCTACTCCTCCTCCACGACCAGAACTTCTGGGATTTTGACAGTTTAAATAACCAGAGGGGGTTGATTCATTTAAACCAACATAATCCTCTTGTCCTAACCAAGTCTCTGTAAGGGAAATTAAATCAATCTGATGATCAATTAACAGATCATGGACTAACAGAGACTTGGGAGTTAGAGACCTAATATTTAACAAACCACATTTAATTTTTAAATTATGAGGAGGAACAGAGGCCAAATCATTCAATTTAGAGGCTTTATGTTTAATTTGAGTTTTACCAATATTTTGCTTTATCACTTTGGGATGCTTATACATTATATTTTTATTCACTTTGGAGGGAGCAGACAACGATTCTCTGATGGGGAAGACAGGGGCTAAGCTGAGGGGTGGCGGATGAAGAGGAGCTGCAGAGAGGCGTGTAAGACTGCGACTCTGCTTCCTGGTCCCAACTCTGAGTAGTCATGGTTTTGGAAATTTGGATAAAAAAGATGCCAGATTGTTAGATAAATGAGAAGCACCATCCAAAGTGGGATGAATGCTGTCTCGTCTCATAAGACCAGGTTTTCCCCAAAAAGAGCTCCAATTGTCAATGTAGCCCACGTCATTTTTAGGACACCACACAGACAGCCAGCGGTTCAAGGATGACGAGCGACTAAACATGTCATCACTGGTCAGATTGGGGAGGGGCCCAGAGAATACTACAGTGGCAGACATCGTTTTTGCAAACTCACACACCGATTCTACATTAAGTTTCGTGACTTCTGACTGCCGGAGACGGATGTCATTAATGCTGGCGTGAATAACAATTGTGGAATATTTACAGTTACTTTTAGCCAGCATTTGCAAATTTGACTCGATGTCGCCTGCTCTGGCCCCAGGAATACATTGGACTATGACCGCTGGAGTCTCTAGGTTCACGTTTCTGACTACAGAGTCGCCAATGATCAGAGTTTTTTCCTCAGCGGGTGTGTCGCTGAGCGGGGAAAAACGATTAGAAACGTGAACAGGTTGGTGGTGTACCAGGGCTTTGCGACTAGGCTTCCTTCTCACCGTCACCCACCCAGTCTCCTCGCTGCTGAGGAGAGCCGGGGAACCGCTGACAGGGGGACCTAAGCTAGCTAGCTCCGCTGCAGCTAATGGGCGTCCGTCGAGATTAACTGGCGCAGACGGTGTTTCAATGCAGCGGAGCCGGGATTCCAAATCAGACAACCTCGCCTCGAGCGCCTCAAAAAGACAACATTTATTACATTTACCGTTATCACTAAAAGAGGCAGAGGTGTAGCTAAACATCTGACAGAGAGAGCACACCAGAGGAGAGGAAAGAGAGGTAGTAGCCATAGCTAGTGGCTAGAGAACTGGAGAGCAAACCACACAGGCAGACAGCAAAACAGGAAGTGACGATACGTTACCACAAGGAAGTGACGATCCCTCCAGCAGACAATGATTCTCTGATGGGGAAGACAAAGATGGGGAAGAATTTCTGAATAATATGTGCAACTGTAGTCACAGGAACATCATGCTGCTTGGAGATGGTCTTATAGCCTTTACCTTTAACATGCTTGTCTATAATTTTCTTTCTAATCTCCTGAGACAACTCCCTCCTTTGCTTCCTCTGGTCCATGTTTAGTGTGGCACACACCATGACACCAAACAGCACAGTGACTACTTGTCACCCTTAGGCCGACTGACTGATTCAGGTTCAGGTTACTTTATTTGTACCCGTAGGTAGATTTGTTTTGCAGTCAGGTGACATCCATATTTACAAACCACAATTACATTCAACATAAACACAAAACACAGGCACACATGAAGCTGACTATAAACATGATAAAAGTACTCAAGGCTCCATCAATCAGGACATAAGACAAAGAGATAAGAGAAAAAAAAAACAAAAAAAAAAACAAAACAAAGAGAGAAGAGAGAAGGGTCATATTAAAAAGTTAAAGACTAGTCAAAGAGATTAAAAACTCAAAAGTCTAAAGCCCAATAAAAGATTTAGATAGATAGATAGCCTTTATTGTCATTATACAAACAAATTTACAACGAGATTTAAGCATCTCCTTCAGTGCAACATATGTAAAAGAGAAAAATAAAAACATAAAAAACAATAAATTCCTACAATAAATAATGTATAATGTGTACAGTGTACGTAATCTAGGATAAAAATAAATTATATATACAATACAAAAATAAAAATATTAAAAAGATTGCACAGCATTCTGGACCGTAAATGTCAATTACACAGTGATGCGTTTAGAGGTACAGTGAGGAAACAAAGTATTTAGTCATCCACCAATTGTGCAAGTTCTCCCACTTAAAAGATGAGAGAGGTCTCCAATTTTCATCATAGGTATACCTCAACTATGAGAGACAAAATGAGAAAAAAAAATCCAAAAAATCACATTGAAGGATTTTTAATGAATTAATTGGTAAATTCCTCAGTAAAATAAGTATTTGGTCACCTACAAACAAGCAAGATTTCTGGCTCTCACAGACCTGTAACTTCTTCTTTAAGAGGCTCCTTTGTCCTCCACTCGTTACCTGTATTAATGGCACCTGTTTGAACTCGTTATCAGTATAAAAGACACCTGTCCACAACCTCAAACAGTCAGACTCCAAACTCCACTATGGCCAAGACCAAAGAGCTGTCAAAGGACACCAGAAACAAAATTGTAGAACTGTGCCAGGCTGGGAAGTTTGATTCTGCAATAGGTAAGCAGCTTGGTGTGAAGAAATCAACTGTGGGAGCAATTATTAGAAAATGGAAGACATACAAGACCACTGATAATCTCCCTTGATCTGGGGCTCCACACAAGATCTCACCCCGTGGGGTCAAAATTATCACGAGAACGGTGAGCAAAAATCCCAGAACCACATGGGGGGACCTAGTGAATGACCTGCAGAGAGCTGGGACCAAAGTAACAAAGACTACATCAGAAACACACTACGCCGCCAGGTACTCAAATCCTGCAGTGCCAGACGTGTCCCCCTGCTTAAGCCAGTACATGTCCAGGCCCGTCTGAAGTTTGCTAGAGAGCATTTGGATGATCCAGAAGAGGATTGAGAGAATGTCATATGGTCAGATGAAACCAAAATAGAACTTTTTGGTAAAAACTCAACTTGTCGTGTTTGGAGGAGAAAGAACACCATACCTATTGTGAAGCATGGGAGTGGAAACATCATACTTTGGGGCTGTTTTTTTGCAAAGGGACCAGGACAACTGATCCGTGTAAAGGAAAGAATGAATGGGGCCATGTATTGTGAGATTTTGAGTGAAAACCTCCTTCCATCAGCAAGGGCATTGAAGATGAAACGTGGCTGGATCTTTCAGCATGACAATGATCGCAAACACACCGCCCGGACAACGAAGGAGTGGCTTCGTAGGAAGCATTTCAAGGTCCTGGAGTGGCCTAGCCAGTCTCCAGATCTCAACCCCATAGAAAATCTTTGGAGGGAGTTGAAAGTCTGTGTTGCCCAGCGACAGCCCCAAAACATCACTGCTCTAGAGGAGATCTGCGTGGAGGAATGGGCCAAAATACCAGCAACAGTGTGTGAAAACCTTGTGAAAACTTACAGAAAACGTTTGACCTCTGTCATTGCCAACAAAGGGTATATAACAAAGTACTGAGATGAACTTTTGTTATTGACCAATTAATTCATTAAAAATCCTTCAATGTGATTTTCTGGATTTTTTTTCTTTTCTTATTTTGTCTCTCATAGTTGAGGTATACCTATGATGAAAAAGGAGACCTCTCTCATCTTTTAAGTGGGAGAACTTGCACAATTGGTGACTGACTAAATACTTTTTTACCCCACTGTATACTGGGGGGCGGGGGGGGGGGGGGGTCAGGGAGGGTTGGACTGAGAATTCAGAGCCATGATGGCTTTTGGAAAAAAACTGTTCTTGAGTCTATTTGTCCTGGCTCTGATGCACCTGTAGCGCCTCCCTGAGGGCAGCAGGTCAAACAGGTCAGCTCCAGGGTGGTAAATGTCCTTGATGATGTATTCTGCTCTACTAAGGCAGCGGGCGGTGTAAATGTCTGTCAGGGAGGGGAGAGGGCGGCCGATGATCTTCTGTGCTGCCTTTACTACCCTCTGCAACCTCTCCCTGTCTGCCATTGTGCAGTTCCCATACCACACTGTAATGCAGTATGTGAGCAGACTCTCAATGGATGAGCGATAGAAGGTCAGCAGCAGGGTGGAATTGAGGTCGTACTTCCTGAGGACTCTCAGGAAGTGTAGCTGCTGCTGAGCCTTCTTAATAATCGCCGAGGTGTTATCTGTCCAGGAGATGTCAGGGGAGATAAGGACGCCAAGGTACCAGAATGTGTGGGCCCTCTCCACACACTCGCCGTTGATGAAGAGGGGGGCTGGGTCGGTATTGGTCCTCCTGAAGTTGACAATGATTTCCTTGGTTTTCTTGGTGTTCAGAGTCAGGTTGTTTTCTAAACACCAAGTTGCCAACTTCAGGACCTCCCCCCTATAGGCTGTCTCGTCCCCTCCTCAAATGAGTCCAACCACCATGGTGTCATCAGCAAACTTCACGATGAGGTTGTTGTTATAGGCCGGACGACAGTCATGGGTGTAGAGACAGTACAGGAGGGGGCTCAGCACACAGCCCTGTGGGGAGCCAGTACTCAGCGTCCATGTAGAGGAGAAGTGGGAGCCAAGTCTCACAGTCTGGGACCGGTTAGTGAGAAAGTTCTTTATCCAAGCACATGTGAGAGGTGGGAGACCAAGTGTATTCAGTTTGGTAATGAGAATGTCCGGGATGATTGTGTTGAAGGCCGAGCTGTAGTCCATGAAGAGCATTCGGACGTAGCTGTGCTGCCGCTCTAAGAGGGACAGCACAGAATGGAGAGCTACGGCGATGGCATCTTCAGTAGATCGGTTTTCACGGTATGCAAACTGATAGGAGTCAAGGTCTGGAGGAAGATGGCTCTTAATGTGCTGGAGAAGCAGTCTCTCAAAGCACTTCATAATTACCGGGGTGAGGGCCACAGGACGGTAATCATTAAGGCTGGTGGTGGGAGACTTCTTTGGTACCGGGATGATTATGGCAGATTTCAGACAGGACGGGATGACTGCCTGGGCCAGGGAGAGGTTGAAAATCCTGGTAAAGATGGAGGTGAGCTGGGAGGCACACGCTCTAAGCACCTTACCAGGAACTCCATCTGGGCCGGCAGCCTTCTTGGGGTTTACTGCCAGGAGCACCCGTCTGACGTCATGCTCACTGACAGTGAAAGTGGTGGTGCAGGAGCTGGGTGGGGGTGGGGGCAGGGCTGAGGCTGATGAGTGCTGCTGTTGAGTTATTTCAAAGCGAGCAAAGAAGCTATTTAGCTCCTCTGCCAGCGGTGCACTCAGGTTCTCAGATGTTGTAGCACAGCCTCTGTAATTCGTGATGTTTTGAATTCCCTGCCACACCTCCCGTATGTTGTTACTGGACAAGTGGGACTCTATTCTCATCTTATATTCCACTTTAGCTTTTTTAACTCCTCTTTTCAGATCGGCTCGAGTAGACCTATAAAGGTCTCTGTCACCTGATCTGAAGGCAGCATCATGGGCTCTGAGGAGTGTGCGGACCTGGCTGGTCATCCAGGGTTTCTGGTTGGGAAAAACCCTAATATTTTTGACCACAGTCACATTACCGATACAGAACTTAATGTAGCCCAAGGTTGTATCAGTGGATGTTTCCAACTCCTGTTGTCCGAATAAATCCCAGTCTGTCTCTGTGAAACAATCCTGCAGTTTGGAGAGAGTGTTGTCAGGCCAAGTTGTGACAGTCTTTATAGTGGGCCTGTCACTACACCTGAGGGGGGTGTAGACAGGGGAGAGCAGGAGGGAAAAATGGTTCGACTGGCCAAGGTGGGGAAGGGATATGGCTCTGTATGCGTGCTTGATGTTAGTGTAGACATGGTCTAAAATGTTCTCCCCTCTAGTAGAACACTTAACATGTTGATAAAATTTGGGGAGTACAGTCTTCAGATTGGTCTTATTAAAATCTCCTGCGACTATGTGGACACCATCAGGGTGAGCCTGTTGATGTTTGTTAATGGTGTTAAACAGGAGGTAGAGCGCCGTATTTACATTTGCACTGGGTGAAATATACACAGCCGTGATAAACACTACTGTTAGCTCTCTCGGTAGAAAAAAAGGCCGACATCTTACAGACATGTACTCGAGATCGGGAGAGCAATATTTGGTGTAACAACAATAGTCCCGTTGTTACACCAGTTATTATTCTCATACATACAGAGCCCTCCCCCTCTGCTCTTACCGGAGTCCTTAGTCCTGTCACAGCGTAACAACGTGCGGCCCGCTAGCTGCATGATAGCGTCGGATATGTCCGAATGGAGCCAAGTTTCAGTGATAATCAGAACACAACAGTTACGAACATAGTGATTACCGGCAAGTTGTAATTCCAAGTATTCCATTTTATGCACCAAGGATCTGGCACTGGAAAGATACAGGCTCGGTAGAGGTGGCTTATGTGGTTGTCTCCTTAGCCTTAGCATAACACCGGAGCTGCAGCCCCGCTTCTGCTTCCTCTCCCTCCTCCGTCTCCGTCTCCGCCGCCTCCACGACCCGACAACAATCCACGGAGAGCCCGATGATCTTGTTATATCGACTGGGATGTTATGCGTGTGGTGAAAGACACTCGCAACTGGTGACTGATGCTGGTCTCCAATCTCAAGAAGTCTCTGATGGGTGTAGCGAATGTTCGCCGAACTGATAGCGCACAAATAAACAAAAAAGGAGTACCATAACATCCAAAAAAAAACACTGAAAAGGAGAGCCGTGAGCCGCTGCAACATTGCGCGCCGCCATTAGACGCCATAGACGGGAGTCCTGGCTGCTAGCCATGTAGCCGTGAAATAAAAAAAATCCCTACAAAAATAAGTAAATATAAAATGAAAATTAATAAATAAGGACAAAACAGATTCAATAAAAGCCTGATAAAACATTGTCATTATGGTTCGGTCAGTTTGGAAGCGTGCAAGTTTCCTTAAACAATGGATAGATAGATTAGTTTATTTGACAGGGACAGTGCAATAAACATAGACAATTAATCAATGACAATCAATATGATGTGTTGCACATAGAGTGTATAGCTATTAGCTAATTTGCAACTCTTGTCCCTGGATGGGCTTTAGAAAAGAGAATCAAGTAAAAAAAAAAAAAAAAAAAAATACACAATAGCCACATACATCAATGCAAAAAGATTATAAATACACAATTATAAATATTATAAATATTATAAATACACAAATATAACAACCTGACTCACATTTGCCTATTTCAGGCCTCCCTCCCTTCGTCACTCACTATAAACAAATACATTCATTCCTTCCCTTCATTCACTCTCACTTTGCAGACAATCAGTTCATACATGAGTACATTCTTGTTTATTTTTCAGCCAGTTTTTAACCTTTTTAGTGAATGTTTTAAAGTCCGTTATTATTTTAATTACATTTGGCATTGTGTTCCAGATGTGACTGCCCTTTATAGAGAAAGCTGTTTGTCCAAATGTGGTTCTGCGGTGGAATATTTTACAGTTATTGTTAACAGAACTCCTGGTGGCTCTGCTGCTGTCCTGTCTTTGGACGAAACCAGCAAGTGGCTCGGGTGCTGATTTATGGAAACATTTGAACGTTAATTTCAGAAAACAGAGGTCAATGAAACTCTCAAAACTCAATAGGTTGTATTTTTTTAAAACATTACAGTGATGCCACCTAATGGGCTTTTTGTCCAAGATTTTTAGGGTTTGATTATATAATGAACCTATATGTCTTATTGTGGAAGGGGTTGCTTGAGCCCAGACTGTCAAACAGTATGATATATGAGAAAAAACCATAGAATGCATATACAGTACAGCTGCTTCGTAAGGTATGTAATATCTAATTAATTTAAAGCAGTTCAGATTTTTTTTACTGTTTTTGAAATTTTCTTTATATGAAGATTAAATTTGAGTTGAGGATCTAGTACAATGCCAAGGTATTTGAATTCTGTAGCTAAACTGATGTCATGATCATGTATATTAACTTTAAAACGTTGCAGGTTACATTTTTTGATTGAAAAGCACATTGAGACTGTTTTCTGAAGGTTCAGCAATAGATGGTTCTGGAAGAGCCACTCTTGGACATCAACCATACTTGTGGACAGTACATCTGCAGCCTGTGCTGGAGTCTTGGCAGCTGTGTAAATAACTGCATCATCTGCATAAAGTTGGCATGTTGCAAATGCAAATGTTGCTGACCCTTTTTGCACGCCCTTTCACAGTTTTCTTCAAAGTTTAAATTACTATCAATAATCGTCCCAAGATATTTGTAGGACTGTACACATTCAGTGGTCTGGCCTTTTTCATGACTTTTTCGTGACTTCGTGCCTGGGAGTTTTCCTCCTAAAGTCAATAATCATATCTTTAGTTTTTGTTGTATTCGGCTGCAGGTAGGAATCCTCACACCAGTGAACAAAATCATCAACTACTGGGACCGTGGCCACTCTCACCATCCTGGAGGAGACTGACAATAACTGAGTCATCAGCATACTTTATAATGTGTCTGTTGTCATGTCTGCTCCGACACATGTTTGTGTACAGGATGAAGAGTAGTGGTGACAACACACACCCCTGAGGAGAGCCAGTAGAAGAACACTTTTGGTCAGACAATGTACCATTGACCCTTACTCTCTGTGTCCTGTTGGTTAAAAAAATCCAGAATCCAACCCACCAGATTATTACTCAAATCAAATTGTTGCAGGAGCCTTTCAACTAAAAAGTTATGATTAATTACAATTACAAGTTTGTAGACACCTGTGATGTTAATTAGAGGACACATCTTGGTTGAACATGACCCTATGGTCACATTATTTTCAATCTTTTCTAGGGGTATCATTTTTGTCCAGGCCTGTTTCATGAGTTTGTTTTTTAAAATAATTCTGTTGAACCACAATTCAAAAGCATTGTCTGATTTTCATTGGTTAATTTTCATAGAATTTTTATTTATTACCACTTTTGTCAGATTCAAGTTATTTCTGTGACCATTGTGGGTTTTTCTTTCATTAACAGAGGGGTACCAACAATTTTGTCCACATCGGTATGTTTTTTTTTAAATGGTGTCTAAAAGAAGCCTCCAGCTCCCATCTTCAACTTTGCTGTGTGCCAAAAGGATCTGAATTCAGTTTTTGACTAGAACAGATAACATGATCATGCTGTACTTTATGCAACACAATGATTTACTTTCCTTTATTGCACTCTCTTGCACTTTTTTCTCCTTTTGTACCACGAAGAAGAGCTGCATTTTAAATTTTGTTATATTGGCATCAAACTGGGGATTCTAAATTGTCCTTTGGTATGACTGTGAGAGTAAATGGTTGTCTGTCTGTCTGTGTTGGCCCTGCGATGGACTGGCCATCTGTCCAGGGTGTACCCTGCCTCTCACCCAAGGATGCTGGGATAGGCTCCAGAACCACCACCCCCCCACGACCCGAAAAGGATTAAGCAGAAGAAGATGGATGGATGTAAAATGACAAAGGCTTTGTCACATTACATTTCACCATAAAGTTCAGTTTTGTAGCATTAGCTTCAACTCACAACATAGAAAAAAAAAAAAAAAACACTTTCTGGCTGTTAGCGGTAGCTGCTATATATTCTTTGGTCATATAAGCATAATTAGCACAGCTGACTACCTGCTGCCTTGGTAGGCCCCAAAGACATGTTACCTTGGTGGGCCAGAATAACCATTCAGAATTTTAAACGTTGGTAGGCACTCAAAAACATGACTTCTGACAACCATGGAAAAACTATTAAGGAATAAACACAACTTTACTTTGATTGCAGGATAGAAATTTATTGAAACAAATTAAGCAAGGGCAAAAGCTTCGGCAATTAAACACTAATAAATCAATAAATAATCAACTTTGATGAATAAGGATAAAATTGTAAAATAAACTGAAGCTAATTTTACCAATCAATCTGAAGCTGAAGGGGATAGAATTTTTTTTCTGAGGAGGAAAGAAAACAGGCACTTTTACTGTTCTTCTTCCCTGTCTAGGTTTGGGTACAAGCTAGTTGCCCAGCCACGCACACACACAAGGCTCAATTCATAAAGATCCTCTTATCCAGTTATCTGTAAAAATCATCAACTGGTTAATTAGCACAGGAGTGTTTCCTAATAGCTGGAAAACTGCTATAATAATTTTAAAGCAGGTGAACATATGGATGTGGCCAATTATAAACCCATTAGTATAATTCCATCAGTGTCAAAAGTTATTGAAAGTATATTTCTGAACACATCATTTCACATTTAGACTCACTTAAACATACATTACATCCTATGCAGTTTGGCTTTCAGAAAAAATCACTCCACTGAAAATGCAAATACTTTACTGTTAGAAAATATCTGGTCTAAATTGGATTAAGGGGGTGTAGTATGGACTCTATTTCTCAATCTCAGGAAAGCATTCAACACAGTTAAATATGGCATTTTAATTTTAAAAAAAAACTATCCAGAAATAATTTCTCACCCTCAGTAATTCAGTGGTTAAAATCATATCTGGAAAACAGAAGACAGTGTGTCTGGGTTGGTAATACCAATTCTGACATAACTGTATGAGTGTGCCACAAGGTTCAACCCTTGGCCCCCTCTTATTTACCCTTTATATTAATGATCTGTCAGAGGTCTGTCACCCTGCATCCTATCAAATGTATGCAGATGACACTGTCATCTATATGTTTTTCAAAACTAAGACTGAAGACTGATAGACTGTCATCTATATTCTTTCCAAAACTAAGACTGAAGCAGCTAAAGATCTATCAAATATAATGGTGTTGGTTCAAAATTGGCTTACCAACTCATGTCTACCCTTAAATATCAATAAAACTGTATGTATGTACAGTATATATCAAAGTCTCAAAATAAAGATCCAGATCCACCTGTCATGGTTACAGGGAAAAAAATAACAGTGGTTCATGAGTATAAATACTTGGCCATTGTAATTGATTCCAAACTCACATTTAGATCTCAGATTAAAGAAAGTTATAAATAAAATTTAATTTAATTTAGAAAATTTAGACATATTCGAAACAATCTAACCACTGAAGCTGCAAAAACATATTTTAGTGCCATGATCCTCTCACATTCAGTACCTAGCTAGACACAAACATAGATTACAAGTTGAAAGACTATATAAGCAAACTCTCAGAACCCTGGACAAAAAACCAAATACCTATCATCATTAGCCATGTTTACATGGACACAAGTAACCGGATTAAAAGCCTGATGGGAATAAAAATGCCTCATGTAAACACTCCAATCTGAATATTCTGACTCGATCACACTCATTCGGATCAAAATTTCCTTCCGATTGTGAGAGGTGGGTTATGGCAATTGTTAATCCGATTGATGCACATATAAACACTTATTCCGAAGTTTGGGTAGAAAATACAGTGCATAGAAAATGGGTAGAAAATACAGTGCATGCCTGTACATCAGCCACATGTCGACGTAACATATTTCTGCTTTTACAGCAGCTAGTGGAAAACATGGCGGGAGTAAAACAGAACTGGTCTGTATCGTCCTGCTGTCTCCCTCTGTTTGTTATATGCGGAAGTATGTACTGCTGGGTTTGTAGCTTCGTTACAGAGACCAGCAGAAGCAAAAGTACAGTCTGAATAACACAATACAGGTCCATTTCAAAAAGAGAAAGACACAAAGCAGGGTTTGTTTACATCAGAAGTTAAGATAAGCCTTTATTAGTCACACAATGGGGAAATTCCAGGATTGCAACAGCACAGGGATAGCAACACTCAGAGCAATGACTTAGAAGATAAGAAAATAAGAGCAGTGAATATACATATGTACACATAAATATATAAATGTATATATACACAGTGCGGAGCATTGTAGCTAGATGGACTAAACAGCATAACCGTCTATTTAGTTACCCTACATGGTATGAATATGTACCCATACATATTGTCACCCTCCATAGCGACTGATATTTTCCTAGTTGTATACTGGAGGGGGCCATTTGTGTAAGTCTGTTGCGTCTTTTGCATTCAGTACTATTAGGTCGTCATGTTTTTTTGCTATCTCTGCGAGCAGCCCTGCTTAGGTTATACAGTCTTGACAGCCATAGGTAGGAAGGACCTGCGAAACCTCTCGGTCGCGCATCTAGGATGATGTAGTCTACTGTTAAATGAGCTCCTCAGTGCATTCAGTATGTCCTGCATAGGGTGGGACTCGGACTCCAGCAGAGATGACAGTTTAGCCACCATCCTTCTCTCTCCTATCTCCTCCACTGGGTCAAGGCGCTGCCCCAGGACAGAGCTAGCTTTCTTGATTAGTTTATTCAGTCTCTTCCTATCGGCTGCTGTAATGCCATTGCCTCAGCAGACCACTCCAAAAGTGATGGCTGATGCCACCACCGTGTCGTAGAATGTCTTCAATCTCCCAAGGGAATACTCACACGTTATCTGCATTGTTATTTATGCAAATTGGACGGCGAACGCTAAGACAGCGCGTGACGCCATTCACTCAGTAACTGGCAGGCTGCTGACAGAACACCCAGTGCTCTTCTCCTCATCTCCGGTGATTTCAACCATATTTCACTGTCCCCCATTCTGCCCACGTTCACCCAGTATGTCACATGCCACACTAGAGACAATAAAACACTGGACTTATTCTATGCTAACACTAAGGAGGAGTACACCTCATCACCACTCCCCCCACTCGGGAGATCGGATCACAACTTGGTTCATCTCCTGCCGGTGTACAAACCCCTAGTACACAGACAACCTCCGGTCATGCGCACGGTGAAGATATGGTCTGAGGAGGCAATGGACGCTTTAAAGGACTGTCTTGAAACCACTGCCCGAGAGCAGCTCTGCGATCCACATGGTGAGGACATCGATGGCCTCACTCACACCATCACGGACTACATCAACTTCTGTGTGGACAACACCGTACCCACCAAGACCATACGGTGTTGTTTGAACAACAAACCCTGGATCAACCCTGAGATAAAAACACTTCTGAGAGAGAAGAAGAGGATCTTCAGGTCGGGGAACAGGGATATGCTGAAGTCCGTACAGAGGGAGCTGAGGAGGAAGATCAGAGAAGGCAAGGACAGCTTCAGGAAGAAGATGGAGGACAAGCTGCAACAGAGCGACTTCAGCGGGGTCTGGAGAAACCTTAAAACCATCTCTGGGCTCCAGAATACCTCCTTCCAGGCCACGGGGGGCAGGGAGTAGGCGAAAAATCTGAACCTGTTTTTAATAGGTTTGACCAACCGCCCTCCCCCCCGACTGCACACCAACCACTGCTGCCTCTAAAGTCATCGAGACCTGCTGTCCACACCCCACTCCACCAACACCCCCCCACTCCCAGCACACAGCCCCCCAACCTGACCCCCAATAAGACCCAAGTGAGGACGGAGCTGAGGAAGATCAAGGCGAGGAAGGCCTCGGGACCAGACGGCATCAGCGCGAAGCTCCTCAAGTCCTGCGCAGACCAGCTGTGTGGGATTGTGGAGCACATCTTCAACCTGAGCCTAAAGCTGGGGAGGGTACCACAGTTGTGGAAAACATCTTGTGTGGTACCTGTACCAAAGACTTCCCACCTCAAAGACCTGAACAGCTACAGACCAGTGGCCCTGACGTCTCACATGATGAAGACCCTGGAGAGACTGCTCCTTACTCACCTCCATCCCCTGGTGGGGCCAGCAGCGATGGATCCACTCCAGTTCGCCTACCAGCATGGCATTGGGGTGGAGGATGCAGTGATCTTCCTCCTTCACCATTCCCTGTCCCACCTGGAGAAGCCCGGGAATGCGGTGAGGATCATGTTCTTTGATTTCTCCAGTGCTTTCAACACCATCCAACTGATGATCCTGAAGGACAAGTTGCTGTGCGCAGGGGTGGACCCGCACCTGTCATCATGGATCCTGGACTACCTCACTAACCGGCCACAGTTTGTGAGAACCCGGGATTGTGTGTCTGACACGATCATCGGCAGCACGGGGCCCCCCAGGGAACGGTTTTGGCTCCCTTTCTGTTCACCCTTTATACTGCGGACTTCTCACACAACACAACACACTGCCATCTACTGAAGTTCTCTGACGACTCTGCGATCGTCGGCCTCATCTCCAACGGAGATGAAGCTGAGTACAGAGGACTTATCCAGAACTTCGTGGACTGGTGCCATCGCAGCTGCCTCCAGATCAACGTGAGGAAAACTAAGGAGCTGGTGGTGGACTGCCGCAGTCAAGGACAACCCCTCACAGCACCAGTGAACATCCAGGGAACAGACATTGAGATGGTGACATCCTACAAGGTAGGCGGCGTCCCTTTCAGGAAAAGCAGCTTTGGGGAGATGCCCTTCTCTGTTAGAGCATCTCACACCTTGAACACTATCCCAACAGAACTCAGAAACATTCCATCACTCAAGACTTTCTCTAAATCAGTGAAAAAGTGGCTCCTGGACAATCAAACTGGCATCCACAATTTGGACAGTTAGTATGCAGACTGCACATTTGAGTGCACTGGTGTTTTTATTAATCATTGTTTGTTAATGTCTGTATTTTAACACGTTTTACACTTGCACTTGTAACATCAACCTGCCATGGGACTACAAATGAAAATTAGCTTGTGAGGCTAAACCTGGCATATTTACATGAACTACCTAATGGTGGTCATGTTTAGTAATATGCCTTGTTCCAGTTCAAATAAATAAAAAAGGTCCATCTGCTTCCATAACTCTGTGACCAGGATGTGCCATGAAAGTCTTCATCCCAAATCAATTCACAGCTTAATGGAAAGTTGAGATACAGTGGAGATCAAAATTAGAGAACAATGTATTAATACTTGATTTATTCTAAAATATTCTTCACTGTTCAGAATTTTACAGAGTGTTAGCCGTGACTATACCAATGCTGTACTAGCATGTTTGTTTTAAATAACCAAGGCACTTCAACACAAATATTTATTTTGTAAAAAAAAAAAAAAAAAACTGAGCAGAATTAGAGAACAGTAACCACTGTGTCAGAAAAGAAGATTTAAACAATGTTTTTTGGGGGGCTATAGGATTAAAAAAATAATAGGAAGTGTAGAGGCCCTTGCTTTGAATGACTTCAGTACATCTGTGCCCACAGGACATCACTAGTTTTGCACACTGCTCCGGTTTGATCTTGGTCCATTCTTTTTCAGTCTCTTCCTACAATTCAGTAACTGTAGTGGGTTTCTTAGCCATTACTTTGTTGTCAAGGATTTTCCAGAGATTCTCTTTGGGGTTTAGATCTGGACTCTGGGCTGGCCAGTTCATTGTTTCAATATTGTTAGATTCAAGGAACTGTTTAACCCGTTTTGCAGTGTGACAGGGGGCATTGTCTTGCATGAAAATTGTGGGCTGATTGGGAGACAATTGCAGTGAGGGAACTGCATGTTGCTGAAAGAGGTTCACATAAACATTTGCATTCACCCCGCTATGTAGCTGAACAAGAGGCCCAACTGCTGCTGCAGAAAACATCATCCGAACTATGACACTTCCTCCTCCAAATTTAACTGACTTCTTTACACACTTTGCGTTCAGTCTTTCCCCAGTTTGATGCCAAACATATTGTTTCCCGTCAGACCTAAATAAATTGAACTTACTCTCATCACTGATGTACACTCTGGACCAGTTCTCCTCTGTCCACACAATGTGCTCCTCAGCAAAGGCAAATCTAGCCTTTTTATTCTTTCTGCTTATGAGAGGTTCGGTCACTGCAGAATGAGCTTTGACTCCAAATTGTCTTAAACGGTGAGACACTGTGTGCCGAGACAGATCCTTTCCCTGTTCAGCAGTGAACTTTTGAGCAATTGAAGCTGCAGCGTTGAACTGATTCCCCTTTGAAAGTCTTTGCATAATCCTGTCCCCCGAACCAGAGCAGTGTGAGAAGCTAGTGCTGTCCTATGGATGCAGATGTGTTGAAGTCATTCCAAGCACTGGCCTTTACACTTCCTATTAATTTTTTAATAGCCCTAAAAAACATTGTTTAAATCTTCTCTTCTGACACAGTGGTTACTGTTCTCTAATTTAGCTCACTGTTTTCTTTACAAAAATAAATGTTTTTTTCTTTACAAAATAAATGTTTGCAACCCTAGGTCGCAGGTCGATAATCAATTTTGTTATCGTGTCATCAGACCTGGGACCGTATGTCTTGGACACTTGGGTAAAGAGAGGTGCAGAGCTGTCAACTGATCACCACCTGGTGGTGAGTTGGATGAGATGGCAGGGGAGAACGCCATTCAGACCTGGTAGACCCAAACGTATAGTGGGGGTGTGCTGGGAATGTCTGGCTGAGGCCCCTGTCCGGGAGGTTTCCAACTCCCACCTCTGGAAGAAGTCTGGAGACATGGAGTCTGGATGGGCTATGTTCTACACCTCCATTGTTGAAGCGGCTGCCCATAGCTGCTACAGCAAGGTCATTGGTGCATCCCGTGGTGGCAACCCCCAAACCAAGTGGTGGACACCAGTGGTGAGGGGGGCCATTAAACTGAAGAAGGAGTCCTATCAAGCTTGGTTGGCTTGTGGGACTCCCGAAGCAGCTGAGGTGTACCGGCAGGCCAAGCGGAGTGCAGCTCAGGTGGTTGCTGAAGCAAAATCTCGGGGGTGGGAGGAGTTTGGTGAGGCCATGGAACAAGACTTTCGGTCGGCATCGAAAAGATTCTGGCAAACTGTCCCGCAGCTCAGGAGGGGGAAGCAGCTCCCTGTCCACATTGTGTATGGTGCGGATGGAGCGCTCCTGACTTCGACTGGGGATATTGTTGGGCAGTGGAAGGAATACTTCAAGGATCTCCTCAATCCCACTGATACACCTTCCACAGAGGAAGCAGGGCTAAGTGGATGAGGGGGACGACTCGCCCATCACAGGGGCTGAGGTCGCCAAGGTGGTTAAAAATCTCTTTGGTGGCCAGGCCCCGGGGGTGGACGAGATTCATCCTGAGTACCTCAAGGCCCTGGATGTTGTAGGGCTGTCATGGTTGACACACCTCTGCAACATTGCGTTGAGGTCGGGGACAGTGCCTTTGGCATGGCAAACTGGGGTGGTGGTTCCTCTCTTTAAAATGGGGGGCCAGAGGGTGTGCTCCAACTTTAGAAGGATCATACTCCTCAGCCTCCATGGAAAGGTCTATGCCAAGGTACTGGAAAGGAGAGTCCGGCCGTTGGTGGAACCTCGGATTCAGGAGGAACAATGTAGTTTTCATCCTGGCCGTGGCACCTCAGACCAGCTCTTTACACTCTCGAGAATCCTCGAGGGTTTGTGGGAGTTTGCCCAACCAGTTTACATGTGTTTTGTGGACTTGGAGAAGGCATTCGACTGTGTCCCTTGTGTTTTTTTTTGTGGGGGGTGCTTCAGGAGTATGGGGTAATGGGCTTGTTATTTGATTTAATTTGATTTTGATTTTGTGTACTTTATTGATCCCCAGAGGTGAAATTTAGGGCATCTACCTGGATGGATGAAGCAGCCACGGTACGGTGCTATCCCGTACTGTGAGCTATCCGGTCTCTATACAACCGTTGTGAGAGTTTGGTTCATATTGCCAACACTCGATTGGACTCATTCCCAGTGAGCGCTGGACTCCGCCGGGGCTGCCCTTTGTCACCGATCCTGTTCATAATTTTTATGGACAGGATTTCTAGGCGCAGCCAGGGAATGGAGGGTGTCATGCTTGGTGACCACAGGATCTCATCTCTGTTGTTTGCAGATGATGTTGTCCTGTTGGCTTCATCCAGCAATGACCTACAGGTCTTACTCGGATGGTTTGCCGCTGAGTATGAAGCAGCTGGGATGAAAATCAACACCTCAAAGTCCGAGTCCGTGGTCCTCAGCTGGATAAAGGTGGATTGTCCTCTCCGGCTTGGGGACAGGCTCCTGCCCCAAGTAGAGGAGTTTAAGTATCTCGGGGTCTTATTCACGAGTGAGGGGAGAATGGAGTGAGAGATTGGCAGACGGATCGGAGCAGCATCTGCAGTGATGTGGAAGTTGTACTGGTTTGTTGTGGTGAAGAGGGAGCTGAGTTCTAAGGAAAAGCTGCCGATTTACCAGTCAGTCTACGTTCCTACCCTCACCTATGGTCATGAGCTTTGGGTAATGACTGAAAGAATGAGACTGTGGATACAAGTGGCTGAAATGAGCTTCCTTCGTAGGATTGCTGGACTCACCCTCAGAGATAGGGTGAGCTCAGTCATCCGGAAGAGGCTCAGAGTAGAACCACTGCTCCTCCACATTGAAAGGAGCCAGTTAAGGTGGTATGGGCATCTGATCATGATGCCTCCTGGATGCCTCCCAGTTGAGGTGTTCCGGGCACGCCCCGCTTGAAGGAGACCCTGGGGTAGACCCAGGGCTTGCTGGAGACACTATGTCTCCCAGCTCGTCTGGGAACGCTTTGGTATCCTCTCTGAAGACCTGGAGGATGTGGCTGGGGAGAAGGAAGTCTTGGTTTCTCGGCTTGAACTGCTGCCTCCGTGACCCGGACCTCCGGAAAAGTGGTAGAAGATGGATGGATGGATGGAAAATAAATGTTTGTGTTGAGGTGTGTTATTTAAAAAAAAAAAAAAAAAAACATGCTCGTACAGCAGTGGTATAGCCACACCTGATATTCTGTCAAATTCTAAACAATGAAGAATAAGAATATTTAGAAATAAATCAAGTATTAATACATTGTTCTCTAATTTTCAGTTCCTCCAGGATTTAATGTTGCGATCACATCAATTCACGCAAAATCAGCCAATCAGCGCAACTTTGTCCAATCACTGCAACTTTCCCGCAATTTTGGCCAATCCTCGTCAACTTCTGCCAGTTTCACCAATCAAGTTTGTCTCTGACTGGCGCTCAACCGCTCAGTCTAACCAATCAAATGCATGGCTGCATCGTGTTCACTTCCATGTTTACAGTGAGTATTAACGGAACACATCAGCAAACAGAGTGTGTGATTAAAAACAAAAAAACACTCACCCGCAAGTTTTCCAACACCGTCCCTTCCTCCTTCTCCCCCAGCCTGCCAGTGGATGTTTTGCCACGTCTCTGTCCTGACCATGTGTACGAAGCACTAGGTTTGTGTTGAAAAACATCCACCTGCCCCAAAAGCACCCCATCGCGGAGCATGCATGAGGATAGATGCCATAAAACCATAACACAACAAGCAAATCTAACACTACAGCCAGTGTTTGAACATTTTACACATCCTTAGAGGTAAAATCATTACTACATCTTGTCAATGAGCTTAAAAGCTGTGACTATCCAGTCTGGACGGACAAACGGCAGGATTCAAACTGCCAACCCTCCGGTTATTGGATGACCCGCGCTATCTCCTGAGCCACTGCCACCTCATTTAATATAGTTTTACCCAAATTACATTTCAGGATTAATACATTTGAGGGCAGCACGGTAGCGGAGTGGTTAGCACTGCGGCAGCACAGCAACTCACCCTTGGCTGGGGGATCCTGGGTTTGATCCCAGCCCCCGACCAACAGTGATCTGTGTGGAGTTTGCATGTTCTCCTTGTGTCCGCGTGGGTTTACTCCGGGATAAGATAAGATAAGATAAGATAAGCCTTTATTAGTCCCACAATGGGGAAATTCCAGGATTGCAACAGCACAGGGATAGCAACACTCAGAGCAACAATCAGAAGGCAAGAAAAAACAAGAGCAGCTAGTATACATATGTACATATTACTATATATATATATATATATATATATATATATATATATATATATACTGTATATATATACAGGGTGCCCGCGATGTCTAAAAAAGTCTAAAAAAGTCTAAAATTACACATTTTCAGTTTTAGGCCTAAAAAAGTCTAAAATACAGGGATATTTTGCACTGTGAGTCTAAAATTGAGTTTGAGTAATTTAAGACCTACGTTTCAATGCAAAATATCGATAAAGGATTAATGTTTTTTTTAAAGTATTGTTGAATATCCCGGAAGCCGCTACACATCCGGGTACTCCAGCTCAGCCGATATTGATCCAGATCGCATAGTTTTAGAATCATCGGCCATTACGAGCTCAGATCACACGAGACAGCCCGTTGAATTTAAGCATTTATTTATTTATTTTCTACTCGTTTCAGTTCTGCATTTAATATGAAACCTGAGTTTGAAATAAACATTTGAATTTAAATTTGAATATCCCGGAAGCCGCTGCACATCCGGGTATCCAGGCTCAGCCAATATTGAGCACCAGAAGTCACATTAATGGTAAGAAATACTCATCATTGATTAGCAACAGCATAACAATGTTATTAAAAAGAATTCAGAGACTTATTGTACTTTAAAAGTGTTGAAATTACATAAAATGCACACATTTACTTGTATTTTTAGTTTTAAACATATTGTATGGCTCTCACGGAATTACATTTAAAAATATGTGGTGTTCAAAAACGTTCCCGACCCCTGTTCTACATGAAATGTTGCTGTTAGTGGAACGCACAATAAAACTACAGATGTGAAACGGAAATGTACTGTCGTCACAGGATGCTGGAGCAAGCATTTTGGCTCTGGTCTGAATGAGCTGTGTGCGCGAGCAAGGCGGGAATAGTTGTGAAGTAACGTGCGAATGGCAGGAGAGAAAGCTAGCAGGACAAAGCTAAAAAGATGGGCAAATGTAAATTTAATGACAGTTGGCTCTCAAGAGATGACTTTGCAGAGTGGCTCAAACACGTTCCCAACGACGACACTGAGGCGTACTGCACGTTGTGCAAAAGAACACTTAAACTCGGGACCCTGGGCGTCGGGGCACTGGAGTCACACATCAAAGCTAGCAAACACCAGGAGTCAGCAAATGCAGCACGCAGCTCTCATGGAATTGTTCAGTTCTGTTCGGTTGCAAGCAGCACGTCAAGAAATAATACAAATGATATTCGCGATCTAATGGACTCGACTGAAACGATGAAGGCAGAAGTTCTGTGGGCGCTTAACACCGTGGCTAAACACCAGTCATACAGAGCTAATGACGACATCGGGGAACTGTTTCAAGCAATGTTTCCCGACTCGACAGTAGCCAAAACATTCCAATGCGGGAGAGGCAAGACCGCCTATATCATCCGATTTGGAGTAGCAGAGTTCGTCAAGAAAGATTGTATCTCAAAGGTTTGCACACAGGCTTGTTTGCGACTACGTTGCAATACATGGGGGCGTTACCAGAGTTCCACTTACACCTGACTTAATGAAACCTGTCATGGCTGCCAGGTCACGGTACCGTGTGCGTTTGGACGAAGAGAGGAAGAGGAAGGAGGCAGAGACACAAGGGAAGAAAAGGGCACACGCGGAGGAGCAGTTACAAGACCTGAAAGTCAAGAGGGACAGTCTGCATACAGTCATTGAGAGCCTGGGCAAAGATGCAGATGAGTTGGCAGAGCAAGCAGAGGACAAGGCTGGGAGCAAAATGGCACAGCTCCTCTCAAAATCAAATGCTCTGAGGAGGGCTGCTAAAGACAAACTCTCCCAGCTTAAGGTTCTGGAGGACGAAATTGCCACCAAAAGTGCAGAGCTTAGAAGCATGTAAAATAATGAAAATAATGGGTGTATATACACTACCGTTCAAAAGTTTGGGGTCACTTAGAAATTTCCTTATTTTTGAAAGAAAAGCACTTTTTTTCAATGAAGATAACTTTAAACTAATCAAAAATACACTCTATACATTGCTAATGTGGTAAATGACTATTCTAGCTGCAAATGTCTGGTTTTTGGTGCAATATCTACATAGGTGTATAGAGGCCCATTTCCAGCAACTATCACTCCAGTGTTCTAATGGTACAATGTGTTTGCTCATTGCGTCAGAAGGCTAATGAATGATTAGAAAACCCTTGTGCAATCACGTTAGGTCTGCAATGCTGTAATTGCTGCAAATGGAGGATTCTTTGACGAAAGCAAAGTTTGAGGGAAAAAATTATTATTTCAAATACAAATCATTATGTTCTAACCTTGTCAATGTCTTGACTATATTTTCTATTCATTTTACAACTCATGGTGGTAAATAAGTGTGACTTTTCATGGAAAACACAAAATAATTGTCTGGGTGACCCCAAACTTTTGAACGGTAGTGTATGTTCGTTTCATTGACAATAAACGTCAATTGACCGCAATCTGGGTTTGTTCTTTCTTTTTTTAATACTTCGTGAAGGTCGTAAATTTAATCCATGATGGTCTAAAAAAGGTCTAAAAAAGTCTGCAGACACCATGTATATATATGAGATGAGATGAGATTGGATGAGATTCAACTTTATTGTCATTACACATGTATGAATACAAGGTAACGAAACGTGACTTGGCATTTGGGCACGCTCTGCAGAGCGCATCCAAGGCCGGGGCAGCCGCTAGGCGCCAGTCATCAGTTAAATATTTTATGGGGTGAAATTTAAAAAGCACGAAAGGGGGCAGCGCCTCTTGGCTGCGGGGGAGCCAAGAGGCGCTGGAGGATGCTGGGGGATGCCTTGCTGCCGCCTTCTTTGGGTGTGGGGCGTGGGGGTCCCCAGGTTGTGCGCGGTGGTGGCGCTGGGGTGGAGGCGCTGGGGTGGAGGCGGGTCCACTGTGGAGGTGTCTGGGGGGCTTGTGCTGGGGGTGCGGCCGGTCTCCAGCCTGGGGGATGGGGACGCTGGCCTCCTGGCGCCTGAGGCCCGGGGTCTGGTGTTGGCCCCACTGGGGGGGCGGGAGTGGGCTGGTCCGGGGGCATGGGCTGGCCGGGTCGGCCGCTTGGCAGCCTGGCTTCCCTTGGCCATCCCTCCTAGGGCAGATGCCGGGCTATCCTGGGGTTTGCTGGCCTCTTACATGCACACACTTATTTTATGCACGCTCTCATACACACATACACATAGGGCTGTGCGATATGGCAAAAAATTCATATCACGATATAAGTCATCTTACATCACAATAACCATACATATCCCGATATACATTTTCTATAAACTCTACAGTTTAGATAATCATTTAAAAAGGACCATCTCGGAAGATGGCGGAGAGACATAACGCTTAAACAGAGAGCTCTCCCTAGCCGGATTAAAAATCATCGGTAAATGGCCAACTCGACATAAGCGGATCAATAAACTAAGGGATGAAAACACGAAGGAGCCGGGCACAAGGACAAAAACAGGGTAAAATTGAAGAATTCCTCTCCAACAACGCAGGAAAAACCGCTGAACGCGAAGCCCAAAAAAACGAGGTGTCTACAGCAGAGAAAATGGAGGACGCCAGACTCGAAAACATGAACACAGGCATCGCCAGTTTGGGTAAAGAATTAAGAGAATTCAAGTGGCAGCTACAGCAGGATTTAGCGGCTCTTAAGGAGGAGCTGAAAAAAGAGATTAAGGAGGAAATTATGGGCCTCCGAAGAGAAATGGAGCGCAAGCTAACAGAAAACATGGAGGAGCTGCGCTCCCAGCGGGCGTGTATAACAGAAGCGCAGGCCCGAATATCGGAGCTGGAAGATTGGAAAAGCGAGGCAAACGAACAACTACAGAGCCTGACGACGCAAACGCAGAGGATGCAGGAGAAAATAAACGACTTGGAGAGCAGATCCAGACGAAGCAATATGCGCATCTTTGGAATTCCGGAGGGCATTGAAGGCAACTCGATGACGAAATTCATGGATCAGTTCTTAAAAAAAGAGCTGGAACTGCCCGAAGAAACGGATCTGCAGATTCAACGAGCACACAGAACCCCGGCACAGAACCCGAAACCAAACGCTACACCCAGGTCAGTTGTGGTAAACTTTGTGAAATATGACATAAAGGAAAGAATCCTGACGCAAGCATGGAAAAAAAAGATACGAATCGGCGACAAACAGGTGTTCTTCGACCATGACTACCCGACAGAAATTGTGCAGCAGCGGAAGAAATATGCCAACATTAAAAAAACGCTGAAAGAGAAAAAAATTAGATTCCAAACGCCGCTAACGAAAATGAGGATTCATTGGGAGGACGGCGTAAGAACCTACAACACGGCCAGAGAGGCAGCGCGGGATATGATGGAGCGGGGCCTTGAGGTGAGCGTGCCGGAGGAAACGGCTGGAGCAGCGGCGGCCCTGAACGCATCACGACAGCCGGAGTGGAGACGAGTGAACGGCGGAAGAAGGGGGAGAGACGTGGCGCAGCGGGCCCAGGACAAGCTACAAGGCTTTCAACTGAAAGCCTAGATCATAACAAAGATTAAGAAAGGCACAGAAGAAATGAAGGCCAAGAAGACAAGGTAAAAGAGAAACAGATGGCTAGGAAAGGTTTAAGTGATATTTGTTGGACATTTCTAGACTAATGACTATTACTTGCATAGTAAATATAGGTCTAGGGAGGGCCCCTCACTCTGTGAGCCCAAAGTACGGAGGTCGAGATTTTTTAATGTGTTTTTATATAAATATGTGTTATTTTTGTTGTTAAAGGGGCTAGGAGCACAAGTTAAAAAAATGGAAAAACATGAATATGGGTAAAAATCTTAAGATAATGACACTAAACGTGAATGGTCTGAACTCACCTGTTAAAAGGGAAAGAATAATAAGAAAATTCAAAAAGGAAAAAGCTGAAATTATATTTATGCAAGAGACACATTTGAGCAAGACAGAACATGTGAAACTAAAGAGATTTGGCTATAAGAACTCCTGCTACAGTTCATTTAAGGGAGGAGCTAAAAGGGGGGTTATGATACTAATTTCAAACAAAATACAATTTGAAAGTGAACAGGAAATCCAGGATAAAGAAGGCAGGTATGTAATAATAAAGGGAAGAATAGATGGTATGCAGATTACATTAGTGAACATCTATGCCCCACCAGAAAGTGACAAGGGTTTTTTTCAACATCTGTTTGATCTCATAGCAACTAACTAACTAACTAACCTGCACTTATATAGCGCTTTTCTAGTCACAAAGACCACTCAAAGCGCTTTCATTAATACTAACCCTCTATTCTAAGGGCCTATAGGAAACAGATATCTAGGGACAATTTAGAACAGCCAATTAACCTAACATGCATGTCTTTGGCATGTGGGAGGAAACCGGAGAAATCCCGGAGTAAACCCACGCAACACGGGGAGAACATGCAAACTCCACACAGATCACTGTTGGTCGGGGGCTGGGATCGAACCCACGATCCCCACAATCCCCCGGCCAAGGGTAAACTGTGCTGCCGCAGTGCTAACCACTGCGCCACCGTGCAGCAACACACAGTGAAAGAGTCCTAATTTGTGGAAGAGACTTAAATGCTGTCATGGATCATGAAGTTGATACAACAAGTGTTAAGAAGACAAAAAAATATATATATATATATATATATATATATATATATATATACAGTATATATATATAAACACACAGTGCGGAGCATTGTGGTTGGTGGATGTGCAGCAGAAAGTCTAAGCTCTCTCTCTCCGGTTTCCTCCCACATGCCAAAAACATGCACGTCAGGTTAATTGGCATCAAACTGGGGATTCTAAATTGTCCTTAGGTATGACTGTGAGAGTGAATGGTTGTCTGTCTCTCTATGTTGGTCCTGCGATGGACTGGTGATCTGTCCAGGGTGGACCCTGCCTCTCGCCCAAAGATGCTGGGATAGGCTCCAGCCCCCCCGCGACCCAAAAAAGGATTAAGCGGAAGAAGATGGATGGATGGATGGATTAATACATTTGATTCCATAGCATGTTTTTAAGCAAGTAGAACAGATTTAAAGGGCAGATTTAGTATTTTTATGCTTTACTATGTTTTATCACATACAGTAATAGCAGATTCCTTGATACAGTAGCCTTCTCTGTGTGCTATCCACAAGCTCAGTTTCTCTTGACAGTGTACAGTCAGGAGATCTGAACACTCTGAGTGATTTCATCAGGCTGGAATGAGCTACTCTGTGATTGGTTCCCTTTTGTGTAAAAGAACCAGACTTTCACTGACAGAGATGGTGACACAGATGACTCAGAGATGGTGACCCTTCTTCTTCCGGCCTTCAGAGAGAGCAGTCGCATTTTCTTTCCCTCCTCCTCTCCTGCCTTCCCGACCCAACTGATCCCAGCTTGCTGCGTCTGAGTGATTGTCTGTGCCGTTCTCCCTTTCGCTGATCTCATCCCAAACGGAAAAATGGATCTTGTAAGTTGGGCTTTAAATGCAATTGACACTACTTTAAAAGAAGATCGGGCTAGGGGGAGCCCAGGACTCATGGACAATTGGGAATTCATGTGTCTGTGTGATTCGACTGAGATGCGGAAGACATCTCTATTTGTTTGGCTTGATCACAGGATTTCTATTTTGGCTCTGGAGTTCCTGATGTTTCAGAAATTAAAGTTGGGAGAGCTGATCAAAGCGGACCCGGCAACGCTCCTTCAACAACAAATTCGACCAGTCGGGGAGTGCACTGATAGCGGCAATGGTGAACTGAATGATGGTTGATTCAGAAGAATGGTATACATCTGGAGTCGCTGGTGCTCTCCAAGGAATGATTTTAAAGCCTGTGTTAATTTGATTTGTGAAGCACAGAACCGCATGAGAGAAGAAAATTTTACACTCTAAGTGTCTGTGCAGATTTGGCCTTGATCGGCGCCCCTGGACAATTCAATCCTCCAGAGTGGAGATAAGCGAATGTGAGAGCTGCTCTGCTTAACCCAAACACTGCTGCTGCTGTGCAATAAACAGAACTCTCCAAGGACAGCGTTCATGAGACTAACATGGAGTTTTTACCATCTGGCATGAAGAAGAGATAACTCTGGATATGACTATCTGTGTGTTTATAAACATGAAATATAACATCCATCGTTGCCTAGGAGACTATTTTTGTTGTACTTCAGTAACTGATACATACATCCACACTGCACACACACTGACATCACCATACTGATATACACACACTGCCCTCTCTCTGCGTCTCTGTTTTTGTGAGGTTGAGTGTCTGCTCTGTGCCATAGAGAGGTTTTTTTCTCTGTAATCATAATTTGGCTTACAATTATAAGCTGTATTTTGATGATGAAGTTTTTTTCTCTCCACCCATTGTGTCATTCTTCCCTTCCCTTATCTTCCCTTATCCCCCATCTTTTTGATTAGGCGCCTAGTTACGGCTGCCGTGTCATTGTGATACGCTTACATAGCGTGCCAATGTCAAGTCAAATTCCTCGTGTGTTTTTTACATGCTTGGCAATAAAGCTTTTTCTGATTTCTGATTCTGATTTCTCAGCCTGTTTCTGTGTCACACTGACAAACTGAGGAACTCTGCTTTGTGTTGAACTCATGTTGGATAGAAAATCATTCTGGCTGTTTCTCCCTCCAGGGTGGACTATGGTGGAGAGCAGTGGTTACAACCTGGTCTGAAGAAGTGTAAGTTTGTCTTTAAATACAAAACTGATAGATGTGTTAAATTTTTTCATTCAAACATTACCGACAAGAGATGGCTGAAAAACAGCAGGGGAGTATTGTGGTGTTGATTGTTCACCACTTCTCTCTTTGCATTTCTATATTTTTGCATTTCTGTTTACATATTTTTTTAAAAAATGAAGATTTTATCTCTTGAAAAGTTCTGCATTATTAACATTTTTAGTGCTTTCCAATTTTTTAACCAACAATTCAGAATGAAAAGGTTCCCATTTATCTTAAAATGGCATTTGTCACCCTTCTACTAAAGAGACAAAATTTGGACCACTCTCAAATTCTAGACACATCTTCAGATTCAGATCTCCAGATTTCCTTTTCTTGACAAAATTGTTGAGGAAGTCATTGTATCTAAACTCCACTCTCACCTCTCTGCAACCTGGTTATATGAAACATTCCACTCTGGTTTTTGGGCTTCACACAGTATGAAGACAATGTTGGTAATGATTGTTAATGGCATCTGACTCTGGCTAACCCAACACCCTAATTTTCTATGACCTGAATATGGCATTTGGCACTGTCGACCAAAGCATCCTCCTCTACCACCTGGAATCTTAAGCTGGGTTCACACTATAGCATTTGGACCGACTTTCACAGATGTTTTGAAAAATCAGAGAAATTAGTTCAAACATTGGTGAAATTTCACTCGTGAGCAGGGTTTTTTTAATCAAGCACACACCAACTTTTACAAACTTTTACAAACTTTTGCTAGCTTTTGCCAGCATTGCATTCAGCGTTGGCAAACTTTTGCCAACTTAGGCTAGTCTATGTGTAGCTGTTGCCATCTTAGGTTAACTTAAGCAAATGAATTCTCAGCACAGGTCAGCTGACATCAGCATCAGGCGATGCTCATACAAAGATCAGCATTTGTAGAGGCTTCCTGCCATTCTGGACCTGCTTTTTTGGATGGATTCACACTACAGCATTTGGTCCAACTTTTACAGACATTTTGGCAAACATCTGGCTCTGCTGGCAAAAGCTGATAAAAGTTAATGACAGTTGGTGTTTGTTGGCAAACGCTGGCGAAAGTTGTGTTTTTTGAAAATTTTCAGCATGCTGAAAACTTGCCAATGTTTGGAAATAAACGTTGGTGAAAGTTGTGCTCAGTTTGTAAAAGTTCCTGAGCGCTGGGCTAAGTTATGCAGAGTTCACCTAAGTCAGCCTAAATTAATAAGCTCTGTTGGCAAATGTTCAAGATTCAAAGGCTGTATTATCATGTGGACAGTTAAGAAATGCTACATTTCCTGAGCAATGAAATTCTTAATTTGCTCTCCGAACGAATGCCAAGGTAATAGGAACAGAAACAACAATTCTAATAAGGTCATGACCCGCTAACACAGTAACTCAATCCTAATACTAATGGATGTGTCATGAACCTGGGTTTGGTGACTCCAAACTCAGTTCTGACACGGTGGCTGTTTTGTCCCTTTTCATTGTCTATTTTCCATCAGGTGCTTCAGGGAGCTCTTTGGGTCCTCCGTTACCTGAGAGCTCGGCCATGCCCCCGCCTCCTGTCAGTGTCATCAGCTGTTTTTCATTATCAGTGTCTCACACACATACACACACGCCTCATTCACTTCCATTCACATGCTCAGACACTCACTCATGCACACATGGTTTCACTTTGTCCAGCCCACGCTCCTTCACACCAGCGGTCTCTTCCCTCATTAGTATTGTGATTACTTAAGCTCTGTTTGAGTGGGAAGAGATTGCCAGAGCATTGTGCTTCATACACAGCAGCGTGTTCCTCCGTGTTTGCAAGCCTTCATCCCCTGCATGTACTTTCAGCCTGACTATTTGTCTTCTTTTATGCTACAAGACTGTTGTGGTTAGCTAGTGCTGTTCCTGCCTAGACCTCATCCTCCGGACAACACAGACCGCCTTGGATCGCCTCAGCTCGTAAGTTATGTTTGCCTTTCTCCCTGTGCTGACAGCTGCTCTGCAGCACTAGGCATTCCCCTTCCTCGAGCTGCTGAGCGTCCTGGTGGCGTCCCTGTTAGTCTGGTGGCCTTATTTGCTATTATTTCAACCCTTTGTTTATGTCAAGACTATTTGGCTGGACTGAGTTTGGGGTTTATGTTTAATGAAGTGCACGGAACTACTATTGCTCATGGGTTTTTCGTTTCTCCCTCTGTGCTCTGCGTAATGGCGCACGATGGGTCATAACAGGAATTCTAGTAACACACACACCAACACACAGTTAGGCAGTTAGGACTCCTTAAGCACACCTTGATACTAAATACTAAAACTAATGAGTACTAATAACACTATGTACAGTGTGCAAATGAGCATTGTGCAACCTGATGTGAACCTGAGATGGCACAGACCTATGTACAGTGTGCAGATGAGCATTGTGCATTGAGCAGTGTATAATTACAAATTAGTACCCAGTGCTAATTTCTGTAACAGTAGTACCAGTAGACTGTGCATGATAATTAGCAGCAGAGATGATATGGACATCAGACAGGTGAGACTATATCTACTGTACAGGTGAGCAGTGTGCAGATTTAGCAGCCGGTGTGTGAGTTCCTATATGCAAAGCTGTGTTACAGAGTTTTGGGAGTTGTTATCTGTTCAGGAGTCTGGTTGTCCTGCATTTCACACTTCTGTACCTCCGGCCTGAAGGTAGAACTGTGAACAATCTGTGCTTGGGGTGGGTGGGGTTCCAGAGGATGGCATCAGCTCTCCTTTGGACTCTGCAATGATAGATGCACTGCAGAGAGGGGAGTGGAGTCCTGATGATCTTCTCCGCTGTCTTCACCACTCTCTGCAGGCGTTTGTGGTCCAGGGCAGTGGTGCTGCCGTACCACACAATGATACAGTTGGTCAGGATGTTCTCGATGATGCAGCTGTACAATTTGTTGAGGATCCTGGAAGACATGCCAAACTTCCCCAGCCTCCTCAGAAAGTACAATCGCTGTTGAGCTCTCTTAACCAGCTCTGTGGTGTTGTGTGTTGACTGACACGTTGACTGACATGCTGGTGGAAGCAGATGTCTTTAGACCGAAACTCACTTCAGACATGCACGGATGAAAGAGAAATGGAGAGAAGGGGGAATTAAAAAAGAAAAAAAAATATATACAGTGCTGTGAAAAAGTATTTGCCCCTTGACTGTACTCTAAATTCCTGTGTAGTTTCCTCTGATTATTTAAGTATAATAATATCTGATCATGCACCATTACTATTAGATATTCAGTTGGGTGCCTATAAACGTAGTCTTCCCTCATGGAGGTTTAATTCTCTTCTTTTGGCAGATAAAGAGTTTTGTGATTTTATTTCCAATTCAATTGATGAGTTTTTGTTGTTTAATAAAAATGATTCTACTTCATATTCACTACTATGGGAGACACTTAAATCCTACCTTAGAGGACAAATCATTTACTACTCTGCACTTTCTAATAAGAGACGTCACGCTAAGTTTACTGAACTCACTTTAGCTATCAGTAATATTGATCAAAGATATGCTTTAAATCCTACACCAGAATTATTTAAACAATGCATGGAGGTACAATCAGAACTTGATCTAATTTCATCCCAAGAAGCTGAACGGCTATTATTACAAATTTGTGGAACTCATTACGAATACAGCGACAAAGCAAGCCGTCTATTGGCACATCAGCTACGGTGTCAAGCGAACTCTCGGATTATAAGTAGTATTCAGAATATCCAACATATAATCACGACGGATCCTAATGAAATCAGTGCCACATTTAAAACATTTTATTCTTCTCTATGCACATCGGAGTTCCCAACTGATTCAGATAACATGAACATATTTCTTCATGACCTCTCAAATCCTGTAATTGACTCGGATACAGCAAAAAGTCTGGATTCCCCACTCTGCCTTGTCGAAATAATTAATTCAATTAAAGCAATGCAATCAAACAAAGCACCTGGCCCTGGGTTTCCCATCGAATTTTATAAAAAGTTTATAGAAAAATTAGCACCACTACTTTTAGCTACATTTAATGAATCATTAGAACGAGGTATCCTTCCTCCAACTCTAACACAAGCTTCTATTGTTTTACTTCATAAAAAGGATAAAGACCCAACTCTATGTAGCTCTTATAGACCACTATCATTGCTTAATGCTGACGTGAAAGTGTTAGCCAAAGTAATTTCTTCCCGTTTGGAGAAGGTTCTCCCTTTGATTATATCTGAAGAACAGAACGGTTTTGTTAAGGGACGACAATTATTTTTTAATATACGTACTCTCTTCAATATAATTTATGCAAAGCAGCCATCTGATTCACCAGAAATAGTCATATCGCTAGACGCTGAAAAAGCGTTCGACAGGGTAGAGTGGGAATATTTGTTTGTGGTTTTGAGGAAATTTGGATTCAATGAGAAATTTGTTTCTTGGATTTGTCTCCTTTATACATCCCCGAAAGCAAGGGTTCAAACTAATGATATGTTTTCCGATTATTTTCCTCTTGGGCGTGGCACACGGCAAGGCTGTCCATTATCGCCCTTACTTTTCACTATTGCCATTGAGCCTCTGTCTATTGCGTTGTGGTCTTCCAATTCATTTAGAGGGATTTTCCGAAATGGAACTGAACACAAGTTGTCGTTATATAAGATAAGATAAGATAAGCCTTTATTAGTCCCACAATGGGGAAATTCCAGGATTGCAACAGCACAGGGATAGCAACACTCAGAGCAACAATCAGAAGGCAAGAAAAAAAACAAAAAACAAGAGCAGCTAATATACATATGTACATATTACTATAAATATATATATATACACAGACACACAGTGCAGAGCATTGTAGCTGGATGGAATAAATATATAAGTATATTAACACACAGTTGTAGCATCATCGTCCTCCTCAAAACCAAGACAAGATCACTTCTCTCCAGTTTACAGGAATTTCAATTTATTCATTACACAGGAATATCACCTTTCTGCCTTCTCAGGAATATCACTGGCTTTTTGCTGACTCATGCAGGCTTCTTCCAGACCTGACCAAAGATGCTTGCTTTCCCAGGACCCCAATGTAAACAGAGCTTGCTTTTAAAGGCTCAAAGGAACATAAAACTCAGGAGACCAGACCTCTCAACATGAACACTGCATTTGATAACGTACCTTTTCACAGGAAACCAATGTTTTTAAAAGAGTCATAAACCACTTAATCTGACGGTTTTATAGCCTATGCTGTCCAGGCCTTCGCCAGATACTAAGAAAATCATCTACAGCTCAACAGTACCTCCTAGCGGATACCTACGGAATGTGTTTTCAGTACGTAGGGTGACTTTTAATTTGTTCTAAATATTAAGTTTCTTTCAGCTTATCCTATGGAGCCTAAGGACACTGAAAATCATCCCTGTTATCACCAACCATGGTTTGCTGCATGTTCTGCTGTTTTAATCTTGATCTAAATGTGAATGCATGTATTATAATTATGTATAAGAAATGTTATATTCATGAGTGTTATTGGAGTAATGGTATAAATGCATGATCACCATATATTAGCCAAGTCATTTAATTTAGTTAGATTTTATATGGAGCATTTATCTTATAAGAACTGACTGAGTGTTGATTTTTCCCTCTGAAATTTCATGGGATGGTGTCTTCATTTGATTGGCTGCTCTCAAACAAAGAAGTGTTCTCACATTGGATAGCAGCCATTTCAAACTGCTTCTGAAAAAGCCGATTGGTCAGTCTGGCTACTGACCTCATCAGTTTTACGACCCGGCGAGGTAACTTTAAAAGACAGAAGTTAGATTTTGTCACGCCGCGCCATTCATCAGCGGCGCCACCTGCTCACGCACCTGACAATCATCAGCGGCGAGGGATAAAGGCCGTCTCGCCCGGAGGCTCGGCCTGAAGCCGTCAGACTTCGTCCCTCACCGTTGTGAGCATACTTCTCTTCAGCATCACCTTTTTGGTAAGAAGATCGCTTACCTCTCTTCTTCAGTCTTCTCCCCTGTGCACAGGTGGATTCCCCAGCGGCGGACATCTCCACTCCATCGCCCAATCCTCGCTGCTGTACGGAGCTCTCCAGGTGGCTGTCTTCCGGGCTTCGCCCCCTTGTTGTGCCAGCTGTCCTGACCCACCAAGTAAGTCCTTCTCTCGCCATAAATCCCTCCTGTGTTGGTGTATGCCCGTCACCCTCTCCCTGTGCTCTCTCCATAGGGTTGCTCGGCTGTACGGTCACCTGCCTCTGTGCCTGGAGCAGACACCATCACCAACACATTTACATCCCGCAGACACGCACTCATTCACTCCTGCTGTTAATAAACTCTTTGAACTACTCTAAGCCTGTGTGTGTGCGTCTCCTGAGCCGTGCATTATGTCAGTACGGCTTCAGCAGAGCGGCTCGGCGGACGGCGGGCTCGCACACCGGTTTACCACTCTCGAGGCTAGAGTGGATCAGATTGCTTATCAACAGCAGGTTATCCTAAATCAATTATTAAACTTAACTAACCGGTTGGGCCGCTTAGATCCTCAACAGCCGTTTCCCCCGGCTCGTCAGGGTGGCGCGGCTCCTGCCGTTCCAGCGGCCGTCCAGCCAGCTCCAGTGGCACCGGTTCGGCTCACTCCGATTCCGACCCCCGCCCGCTTTAGCAGTAAGCTCGGCGGAGCGCGGGGGTTCATTATGCAGTGTGAGTCCGTGTTCCACCGTGTGCCCGGAGATTTTCCCTCGGATCACAGTCGGATTGGTTACATAGGGAATCTTCTGGAGGGGCGTGCGTTAACTTGGACCTACGCCGTAATGGCGAGGCCCAGTTATGCCACCCTCACCTATGACCAGTTCGTGAGGCGCTTTCTGGAGGTCTTTGACCATTCTCAAACCGAGACGGTCCAGGTCGATCGGCTTCTCGCTCTCCAGCAGGGAGGCCGGTCGGCAGCGGACTACTCGGTCGACTTCCGGGTAGCGGCGGAGGAATTGGGCTGGGAGGAACGCTCCCTCTGTGGCCTGTTCCTCCGCAGCCTCAATAATGATCTGAGGGATGAACTGGCTGGACGGGATATCCCTGGGACGCTAGCGGAGCTGACATCCTTAGCGATAAGTTTGGATAACAGGCTGCGCGAGCGCTCCTCGGGGCGGAAGTCTTCTTCTTCTCGCCCTCGTGGAGTCTCGCCGCACCTGTTCCAAGCTCGCCCCCTGGCGGCGGCGCCAGCATCGTGCCCCGAGGAGTCGGAGCCGATGGTGACGGGCTGGACCAAGCTTTCCCCTGCGGAGAAACAACGCTGCCGTGAGTTGGGCCTCTGCATGTATTGCGGAGGTGACCAACACACTGTGGAGCATTGCCCGCGGAAAGCCAGTCGGCGGGGTCCGCGAATCGCTGTAGGGAGCCTCGCGGATCCCAACCGGTTAGACACTCTCACTCAATTAAAGCTGCCCATCCGTTTTTGCCACAATCCCACTGGGCACCTCACCCACGCACTGGTGGATTCGGGCGCAGAGGGCAGCTTCATTTCACAAGGCCTGGCAACCTGATTGGGCATCCGCTGTCAGGCATTAAAACACCCCATCTCCCTGGTCCATCTCTCCCGTGCCTCCCTTGGGAGAGTTTCTCACCAAACCATGCCTGTCCCAGTCATCATCTCAGGGAACCACTGGGAGGAGATGGTATTTTACGTCCTGCCCAACTCTGTGTCGCCCGTCATCCTGGGGTATCCCTGGCTACGCCTCCACAACCCTGTCCTGGACTGGAGGTCCGCTGGGGTATCGGCATGGAGTACCTTCTGTATGGGCACCTGCCTTCAGTCCGCTGCCTGCTCCCCGTCCGCGGCTCCCCCTGTGGCGGATACAGCACCTCCGGACCTGTCACTGGTGCCTCCAGAATTTCACGACCTGGGTATGGTATTTAGTAAATCGAAAGCTATGTCTCTTCCCCCGCATCGACCATATGACTGTGCCATCAATCTCCGCCAGGGGGCTCCCCTGCCATCTGGTCGGCTCTACAGCCTGTCGGCGCCGGAGAAGGAGACCATGAATACATACCTGAAGGAATCACTGAGCACTGGGATTATTCGCCCATCGTCGTCACCCGTGGGGGCAGGGTTTTTCTTTGTCGGGAAAAAGGATGGATCCCTCCGCCCCTGCATAGACTACCGAGCGCTAAATGACATCACTGAGAGGGACCGTTACACCCTGCCCCTCATGGACACTGCCTTTCACTCCCTCCAGGGGGCGACCTGGTTTACCAAGCTGGATTTACGCAGCGCTTACCACCTCGTCCGGATCCGGGAGGGAGATGAATGGAAGACAGCCTTCCGTACCCCGAACGGCCACTTTGAGTATCTCGTCATGCCGTTCGGGCTGACCAACGCTCCTGCCGTCTTTCAGCGCCTCATTAATGACGTCCTCCGGGATTTCATCGGCCTTTTTGTGTTCGTCTACCTGGACGACATTCTTATCTTCTCCAGGTCCAGGGACGAGCACCAGGTCCATGTGAGGCGGGTCCTCCAAAGACTGCTGGAGAATTGTCTGTACGTGAAGGCTGAGAAATGTGAATTCTACGCTAGGACCACATCCTTCCTGGGATTCATCATCGCTCAAGACCAGGTGCTCCCAGACCCAGAGAAGGTGAAGGCGGTGGTGGAGTGGCCAACTCCCGCATCCCGGAAGCAGGTGCAACAGTTTGTTGGCTTCGCCAATTTTTACCGCCGCTTTGTCCCAAATTTCAGCTCGATCATCGGACCGCTGACCCGCCTCACGTCCCCGAAGGTCCCGTTCCGGTGGACTGAAGAGGTCGCTGCTGCCTTTAGGGCGCTGAAGGCGGAGTTCTCCTCCTCCCGGGTCCTTCGCCAGGTCGACCCCGCGCTGCAGTGCATTGTGGAGGTGGACGCATCGGACACGGGAGTGGGAGCAGTGTTATCCCAGCGGTCACCTGACGATGGCGCCAAACGGCCGTGCGCCTTCTTCTCCCGGCGCCTGTCCCCGGCGGAGAGAAACTACGATGTGGGGGACAGAGAGCTCCTGGCCATTAAACTCGCCTTACAGGAGTGGCGCCACTGGCTAGAGGGGGCGGACCTGCCGTTTGTGGTCCTGACGGACCACAAGAACTTAGAGTACTTACGATCTGCCAAGCGCCTGAATGCCCGCCAGGCGCGATGGTCTTTGTTCTTCGCCAGGTTCCGCTTCTCAATCACCTTCAGGCCGGGCTCTAAAAACGGCCTGCCTGACGCCCTCTCTAGGCAGTTCACCCCCGTGGAGGCTGAGGAGACGCCCCACACTATCCTGCCCAGGTCGTGCGTCCTCGGAGCCATCTCTTGGGACATTGAAGACAAGATCCGGAAGGCGCAGGAGGTGGAACCTGATCCTGGCGGCGAACCAGAGGGAAGACTGTTCGTCCCATCTGCGGTCCGGGGAGAGGTCATCCACTGGCTCCACACCTCCCGGCTCACCTGTCATCCCGGCACCTCTCGGATGATCAGCCTCCTCCAACGGTCCTTTTGGTGGCCAGGCCTGTGGAGGGATGCAGCCCGCTACGCCCAGGCTTGCCCAATCTGTGCCACCAGCAAGTCGGGAAATACCCCCCCAGCGGGTCTGTTCCAGCCTCTGCCCGTCCCCGGCAGGCCCTGGTCGCACATCGCTCTGGATTTCGTCACCGGACTCCCCGTTTCCAACTCCTTTGACACCGTCCTGACCATCGTGGACCGTTTCTCCAAGGCGGCGCACTTCATCCCCCTGCGAGGTCTCCCTACTGCCCTGGAGACGGCGGGCCTCCTCGTCCAACACGTGGTCAGGCTGCACGGGATTCCGGTGGACGTGGTCTCGGACCGGGGTCCCCAATTTTCATCCGAGGTTTGGAGATCTTTTTGTAACGCCATCGGAGCCAAGGTGAGCCTCTCCTCCGGCCATCACCCCCAGTCTAACGGGCAGTGTGAGAGGACCAATCAGGAGCTGGAGGCTGCGCTCCGCTGTGTTACTAGATCCAAGCCGACGTCCTGGAGCAACCATCTCGCCTGGGTGGAGTATGCCCACAACACCGCCCGCTCTTCTGCAACGGGGATGTCCCCCTTCAAGGCGTCCCTGGGTTACGACCCCCCGCTGTTTCCAGCGCAGGAGAACGAGGTAACTGTCCCCTCTGTTAGGGCGCACCTTAGGCAGTTCCGCTCCACCTGGGCTGCCGCGCGTCATGGGCTTTTACGCACAGCGGAGCGCAACAGGACCGTGGCGGACCGGCACAGAAGACCTGCCCCGGCGTACAGAGTTGGGCAACTCGTGTATGTGTCTACCCAGGACGTCACATTAAAAGGCGAGAGGAGGAAGCTGGCACAGCGATTCATGGGTCCCTTTCCCATCACCCGGATCATCAACCTGGTGGCTGTGCGCGTGGCTATTCCCCCCTCCCTCCGCATCCATCCCACTTTCCATGTGTCGAAGGTGAAACTGGCAGTCACTGACCCCCTTTGCCCTCCTCCTGCAGCGCAACCCGCGCCCCGGATGATTGGTGGCCATCCGGCCTGGTCCGTCTCCTCCATCCTGGACTCCCGGCGCCGAGGTCGTGGGTTGCAATACTTGGTGGACTGGGAGGGCTATGGGCCCGAGCATCGACAATGGGTGCCCCCGTCGTTTGTGTTGGACCCATCGCTCATCGCGGACTTCCACCGAGCGCACCCAGATAAGCCATCGCCAGGAGGCGCTGCTAGAGGGGGGAGTACTGTCACGCCACGCCATTCATCAGCGGCGCCACCTGCTCACGCACCTGACAATCATCAGCGGTGAGGGATAAAGGCCGTCTCGCCCGGAGGCTCGGCCTGAAGCCGTCAGACTTCGTCCCTCACCGTTGTGAGCATACTTCTCTTCAGCATCACCTTTTTGGTAAGAAGATCGCTTACCTCTCTTCTTCAGTCTTCTCCCCTGTGCACAGGTGGATTCCCCAGCGGCGGACATCTCCACTCCATCGCCCAATCCTCGCTGCTGTACGGAGCTCTCCAGGTGGCTGTCTTCCGGGCTTCGCCCCCTTGTTGTGCCAGCTGTCCTGACCCACCAAGTAAGTCCTTCTCTCGCCATAAATCCCTCCTGTGTTGGTGTATGCCCGTCACCCTCTCCCTGTGCTCTCTCCATAGGGTTGCTCGGCTGTACGGTCACCTGCCTCTGTGCCTGGAGCAGACACCATCACCAACACATTTACATCCCACAGACACGCACTCATTCACTCCTGCTGTTAATAAACTCTTTGAACTACTCTAAGCCTGTGTGTGTGCGTCTCCTGAGCCGTGCATTATGTCAGATTTGAGTTACCAGGTTAACAGTTGAGCACAGTTACAGCACAGTTAAGAGTTTTAAAAAAGTCAGAGATCAGACAACAGGCAGGAAGATTAGCTAGAAATAGAATTAAGAATTAGAAACACAGAAAGAAGAAAGAAAGAGATTTTGAGAAAGATTAGGAACTAAATTAAGATTAAAGAAGCAGAATAGTAATCTAGACCTCAGAAGAAGATTTTATTCCACCGTTTCAAGGCCCTGTAAAGTTTTATTTTATTCTCTGTGTGTTTGTCAAATCTTTTCTTATATTCTGGAAACTGAGGAGAAACCATTTTTCTTTAGAGCTCGTCCCTTTTTAGAGAATCAAATTCTCAAACTTTTTCTTTCACCTCAGAAGCCATTCTTATCCTAGTAAATGTTTTTCTAACACTTTTTTTTTAATGACTTTTCACGCCATTAAAGTGGACCTTTAATTTGCCTAGTTTAAAGTGAAGAGGCTGAGAAGATTTTCCTTCAGTTTTTTTGGTCTATCCTGCTACAAGAGACCCCAAATTTGGATTCTTTTCCCAAGGACTTTTCACGCCGCCCTGAGACAAACCACCCACGGCTGCAAATGTCTCTTTGAAGGGCCCCCCAGCTGAGTTATCACCCCACGGCTGTGAGTGAGGAGGCATCTTGCAGCACCAGCTTCCTCCCGACGTCCGAGCTTCAAAAAAAAACCAGCGGTACCGACCAGCGGGATTTGGACCTACGGCCGTGTGTGAGTGAGACTTATTCCTCCTATTTCTGGGTTAAAACGTGATGTCCTAACAATTAAATTGCAATTGAATATCGCCCGTATTTCAGGGCTCAATTAATCTCAGCCACAGGATAGGACTGTAAACTGAACGAAAACTTTCAGTCATTTTTAAGTAACTGCCCTTAAAATTTTGTAGATTAATTCAGGAGTCATTTTTAGATAATTAGCTTATGAATTTTCCCCATAAAATTGCGTTGTTTTGTTAAAACATTCCAGCCTCACTTACCGTTGAAACATAAGTCTCATTTCTCCTTGGTTCTACAGAGGTGTAATGCTGGATTTTATGTTCAGGAACCCAATATCAGTTGATGTGATATTTTACGCTGTCATCATCTGAATCTGTTTATTCATCATTTGAACGCCATGCCATGTAACCTGAATGATTTTAATAAACGAGTGAATAAGAGCAGTTGAAGCGTTTTCCTTTCGCATATACAGGTTTCCTAATCACGGCAGGACAAAAACTCACTGAAACTTTGAGACTGATTCATTAAGTAATTTAAGGTACAAAATTAATTAAAATTAAAGTTAATCTTATTGTCCGTTAGGACTGGTGCCCCTTTTACGAGTGCTTTTATTTAATTTAGCGGGTGTAGAAGTGACGGTTCAACTCCGCCCCCTTTCGCACCCACTATTAAATAAAATAAATAATTCCTGTACCATCCATCCATCCATCCATCTTCTACCGCTTTTCCGGAGGTCCGGGTCGCGGAGGCAGCAGTTCAAGCAGAGAAGCCCAGACTTCCCTCTCCCCAGCCACCTGCTCCAGCTCTTCAGAGGGGATACCAAGGCGTTCCCAGACTAGCTGGGAGACATAGTCTCTCCACCGAGTCCTGGGTCTGCCCCGGGGTCTCCTCCCAGTGGGACGTGCCTGAAACACCTCAAGTGGGAGACGTCCAGGAGGCATCCTAATCAGATGCCCATACCACCTCAACTGACTCCTTTCAATGTGGAGGAGCAGCGGTTCTACTCTGAGCCTCTCCCGGATGACTGAGCTCCTCACCCTATCTCTGAGGGTGAGTCCAGCAATCCTACGGAGAAAGCTCATTTCAGCCGCTTGTATCCACGATCTCGTTCTTTCGGTCATTACCCAAAGCTCGTGACCATAGGTGAGAGTAGGAACGTAGATTGACTGGTAAATCGACAGCTTTGCCTTAGAACTAAGCTCCCTCTTCACCACAACAGACCGGTACAACGTCCGCATCACTGCAGATGCTGCTCCAATCCGTCTGTCGATCTCACGCTCCATTTTCCCCTCACTCGTGAACAAGACCCCAAGATACTTAAACTCCTCCACTTGGGGCAGGAGCCTGTCCCCAACCCGGAGAGGACAATCCACCTTTTTCCGGCTGAGGACCATGGACTCAGACTTGGAGGTGCTGATTCTCATCCCAGCCGCTTCACACTCAGCGGCAAACCGTCCCAGCAAGAGCTGTAGGTCATTGCTGGATGAAGCCAACAGGACAACATCATCTGCAAACAACAGAGATGAGATCCTGTGGTCACCAAGCATGACACCCTCCATTCCCTGGCTGTGCCTAGAAATCCTGTCCATAAAAATTATGAACAGGACCGGTGACAAAGGGCAGCCCTGGAGTCCAACTCTCACTGGGAATGACTCCGACCGAGTGTTGGCAATACGAACTAAACTCTCACAACGGTCGTACAGAGACCGAATAGCTCGTAACAACAAGCCCGATACCCCATACTCCCGAAGCACCCCCCACAAAAATCCACGAGGGACGCGGTCAAATGCCTTCTCCAAGTCCACAAAACACATGTAAACTGGTTGGGCAAACTCCCACGAACCCTCAAGAATTCTCGAGAGGGTAAAGAGCTGGTCCGATGTGCCACGGCCAGGACGAAAACCACATTGCTCCTCCTGAATCCGAGGTTCGACCAACGGCCGGACTCTCCTCTCCAGTACCTTGGCATAGACCTTCCCAGGGAGGCTGAGGAGTGTGATCCCTCTAAAGTTGGAGCACACCCTCCGGTCCCCTTTTTTGAAGAGAGGAACCACCACCCCGGTTTGCCATGCCAAAGGCACTGCCCCCGACCTCCACGCAATGTTGCAGAGGCGTGTCAACCATGACAACCCAACAACATCCAGGGCCTTGAGGTACTCGGGGCGAATCTCGTCCACCCCCGGGGCCCGGCCACCAAGGAGATTTTTAACCACCTTGGCGACCTCAGCCCCTGTGATAGGCGAGTCATCCCCCTTGTCCCCAAACCCTGCTTCCTCTGTGGAAGGCGTATCAGTGGGATTGAGGAGATCCTCGAAGTATTCCTTCCACCGCCCGACGATATCCCCAGTTGAAGTCAACAGTGTCCCATCCGCACCATACACAGTGTGGACGGGGAGCTGCTTTCCCCTCCTGAGCCGCCGAACAGTTTGCCAGAATCTCTTTGAAGCCGACCGAAAGTCTTGTTCCATGGCCTCACCGAACTCCTCCCATACCCGGGTTTTTGCTTCAGCAACCACCCGAGCTGCACTCCGCTTGGCCTGCCGGTACACCTCAGCTGCTTCGGGAGTCCCACAAGCCAACCAAGCTTGATAGGACTCCTTCTTCAGCTTAATGGCCCCCCTCACCACTGGTGTCCACCACTTGGTTCGGGGGTTGCCACCACGAGATGCACCGACCACCTTGCGGCCGCAGCTCTGGGCCGCCGCTTCAACAACAGAGGTGGAGAACATGGCCCATTCAGACTCCATGTCTCCAGACTCCCTCGGAATGTGGTTGAAGTTCTTCCGGAGGTGGGAGTTGAAGACCTCCCGGACAGGGGCCTCAGCCAGATGCTCCCAGCACACCCTCACTATACGTTTGGGTCTACCAGGTCTGAATGGCTTCCTCCCCTGCCATCGGATCCAACTCACCACCAGGTGGTGATCAGTTGACAGCTCTGCACCTCTCTTTACTCGGGTGTCCAAGACATACGGTCGCAGGTCTGATGATACGATAACAAAATCGATCATCGACCTGCGGCCTAGGGTGTCCTGGTGCCAGGTGCACATATGGACACCCTTATGCTTGAACATGGTGTTCGTTATGGACAGACTGTGGTTAGCACAGAAGTCCAATAACTGAACACCACTCGGGTTCAGATCGGGCAGGCCGTTCCTCCCAATCACCCCCCTCCAGGTTTCACTGTCGTTGCCCACGTGCGCATTGAAGTCCCCCAGTAGGACAATGGAGTCTCCAGGAGGAGCACCCTCCAGCACCCCAGTCACAGACTCCAAAAAGGGTGGGTACTCTGAAACATCATTTGGTGCATAGGCACAAATGATGGTCAGGACCCGTTTCCCAACCCGAAGGCGCAGGGAAGCAACCCTTTCGTCCACCGGGGAAAACTCCAATATAGAGGCAGCAAGGTGGGGCGATACAAGAATACCTACCCCTGCTCGTCGCCTCTCGCCCGGGGCAACTCCAGAAAAGGCCAAGCTCCAGCCCCTCTCTAGGAGACTGGTTCCGGAACCGGAGCTGTGTGTTGAGGTGAGGCCGACTATATCTAGCCGGTATCGCTCAATCTCGTACACCAGCTCAGGCTCCTTCCCCACCAGAGAGGTGACATTCCACGTACCAAAAGCCAGTTTAGAAAGCTTGGGATCAGTCCGCCAAGGTCTCCGCCTTTGACTGCCACCTAATCCACATAGCACCGGACTTCCATGATCCCTCCTGCAGGTGGTGAACCTACTGGAGGGCGGACCCATGTAACTCCTTCGGGCTGAGCCCGGCCGGGTCCCATGGGTGGAAACCTGGCCACCAGACGCTAGCCTTCGAGCCCCTCCCCCAGGCCTGGCTCCAGGGTGGGGTCCCGGTAACCCCATACCGGGCGGGGTACACTGAATCCTTGATATACAATTTATCATGAGAGTCTGTTGGATCGTTCTTAGTCTGGCCCTTCACCCAGGACCAGTTTGTCTTGGGAGACCCTATCAGAGGCAAATTGCCCCGGACAACATAGCTCCTGGGATCACTGGGGCACGCAAACCCCCCCACCACGATAAGGTGACGATCCATGAGGGGGTAATTCCTGTACCTTATGACAAATAATTTTATAGGCTCTTCATCCTACACAGTGTGGAGCATTGTAGCTAGATGGAATAAATATGTAGATATATAAACACACACAGTGCGGAGCATTGTAGTTAGATGGAATAAATATATAGATGTATAAACACACCCAGTGCGGAGCATTATAGCTAGATGGAATAATATGCGGATGATTTGTTGTTATATGTGTCAAATCCAGTTAGTTCTATCCCCAGTGTCTTGAGTATCTTAAATAATTTCAGTTTCTTTTCCGGTTATAAATTGAATTTGGAAAAAAGTGAATGCTTTCCCATCAATACGACTGCCTGTGATCTTCAGCAGTCTGACATACCCTTCAAACTTAGTCACATAGGATTCAAGTATCTTGGTATAAATGTGACATGCTCTTTCTCTAGCCTAGCTTCAGCCAATTTTTCTCCCCTTATTGCCAAAATAACCTCTGACGTCCAGCGCTGGCGAAATCTCCCCCTTTCACTCTTGGGTAGGATTAATGTTGTCAAGATGAATATCTTACCAAAATTTCTTTTTTTTATTTCAATCAATTCCTTTTTCTGCCTAAAAACTTTTTTGATTCTCTGGATAAGATAATTTGTGGCTTTATCTGGAATGGTAAACCGCCTAGAGTTTGTGAAAAATTATTGCAAAGATGTAGACTTAGCGGGGGACTTGCATTACCTGATTTTCAATCATATTATTGGGCGGCACATATACATAAAATCTGTTATTGGTTAAAGTCTTTTTGCTCCCCATGGTGTAGAATGGAATTATCATCCTGTCGTGGGTCGTCAATACCTGCATTAATTTTTTCCTCTTTGCCTACAAAACCCTCTTTGTATACGGACAGTCAAGTGGTTCTCAACACATTAAAAATCTGGTTTCAGTTTAGGCGGCGCTTTGGTTTTGTAGCTGCCTCCTCTTTGTGTCCTTTAACTAAAAATCATTTGTTTCCCCCGTCTTTCTCAGATTCGTCATTCTCCGATTGGCATGACAGGGGTATTGAACATATAAGGAATTTATATACATCCGGGCTTTTTGATAGTTTTACCAATTTATCTTCCAACTATAACTTACCCGGCACCCATTTGTTTAGTTATTTTCAAATTCGTAACTTTGTTTCTAAGTGTTTCTCTAACTTTCCTTCTATCCCTCCTGAGCAGCCCTGGGAAAGTATAGTTTCACATGGTCCACAACATAAAGGGTTGATATCTAAGCTTTATAATTCCATTTTAACATTAAACGATGAATCAAGTGTCAAAATAAAAAAAAATTTGTGGGAGAAAGAATTGGGTATACAGATGACTGAAGTGCTTTGGGAGGATGCCATTAACAGAATTAGAATGTTAGAATGTCTTCCTCATGCGCTCGTCTTAGCTTGATTCAGTTCAAAGTACTATATAAGATAAGATAAGATAAGATAAGCCTTTATTAGTCCCACAACAGGGAAATTCCAGGATTGCAACAGCACAGAGATAGCAACATTCAGAGCAACAATCAGAAGGCAAGAAAAAAAAACAAGAGCAGCGAGTATACATATGTACATATAAACATAAATATATAGACACACGATGCGGAGCATTGCAGCTAGATGGAATAAATATATAGATATATAAACACACAGTGCGGAGCATTGTAGCTAGATGGAATAAATATGTGAATATATAAACACACACACAGTGTGGAGCGTTGTAGCAAGATGGAATAAATATATGAATATATAAACACACACAGTGCGGAGCATTGCAGCTAGATGGAACAAACATGCAAATATATAAACACACACAGTGCGGAGCATTGTAGCTAGATGGAACAAATATGCAAACACATAAACACACACACAGTGCGGAGCACCGTAGCTAGATGGAATAAATATGTAAATATATAAACACACACAGTGCGGAGCACTGTAGCTAGATGGAATAAATATGTAAATATATAAACACAGTGTGGAGCGTTGTCGCTAGATGGAATAAATATATAAATATACAAACAAACACACACAGTGCGGAGCATTGCAGCTAGATGGAATGAAACAGCATAACCGTCTACTTAGTTATCCTACATGGTATGATTATGTACCCATACATATTGTCACCCTCCGTAGCTACCGGTATTTTCCTAGTTGTATACCGGAGGGGACCATTGTGTAAGTCTATTGCGTCTTTTGCATTCAATACTATTAGGTTGTCACGTTTTTTTGCTATCTCTGCGAGCAGCCCTGCTTAGGTTATACAGTCTGACAGCCGTTGGTAGGAAGGACCTGCGAAACCTCTCGGTTGTGCACCTAGGATGATGTAGTCTGCTGCTAAATGAGCTCCTTAGTGCATTCAGTGTGTCCTGCATAGGGTGGGACTCGGACTCCAGCAGAGATGACAGTTTAGCCACCATCCTTCTCTCGCCCATCTCCTCCGCTGGGTCAAGGCGCTGCCCCAGGACAGAGCTAGCTTTCTTGATCAGTTTGTTCAGTCTCTTCCTATCGGCTGCTGTAATGCCACTGCCCCAGCAGACCACTCCAAAAGTGATGGCTGATGCCACCACCATGTCATAGAATGTCTTCAGCAGCTCCCCTTGTACACCAAAAGACCTGAGTCTCCTCAGTAGGAACAGCCTGCGCTGTCCCTTCTTGTAGAGTGCGTCAGTATTGTGTGACCAGTCTAGTTTATTGTTCAGATGAACACCCAGGTACTTGTAGGATGTTACCATCTCAATGTCTTTTCCCTGGATGTTTACTGGTGCTGTGAGGGGTTGTCCTTGCCTGCGGCAGTCCACCACCAGCTCCTTAGTTTTCCTCGCGTTGATCTGGAGGCAGTTCCGATGGCACCAGTCCACAAAGTCCTGGATAAGCCCTCTGTACTCAGCTTCATCTCCGTTGGAGATGAGGCCAACGATCGCAGAGTCGTCAGAGAACTTCTGTAGATGGCAGTGTGTTGTGTTGTGTGAGAAGTCTGCAGTATAAAGGGTGAACAGGAAGGGAGCCAAAACCGTTCCCTGTGGGGCCCCCATGCTGCCGATGATCGTGTCGGACACACAGTCCCGGGTTCTCACAAACTGTGGCCGGTTTGTGAGGTAGTCCAGGATAGTAGTCCAGGAGAAGATGTTTTCCACAACTGTGGTACCCTCCCCAGCTTTAGGCTCAAGTTGAAGATGTACTCCACAATCCCACACAGCTGGTCTGCACAGGACTTGAGGAGCTTTGCATTGATGCCGTCCGGTCCCGACGCCTTCCTCGCCTTGATCTTCCTCAGCTCCGTCCCCACCTGGGTCTTAGTGAGGGTCAGGTTGGGGGGCTGTGTGTTGGGAGTGGGGGGGGTGATGGTGGAGTGGGGAGTGGGCAGCAGGACTTGATGTCTTCAGTGGCAGCAGTGGTTGTTGTGCAGTCGGGGAGGAACGCGGTTGGTCAAACCTATTAAAAAACAGATTCAGATTGTTCGCCCACTCCCTGCCCCCCGTGGCCTGGGGGGAGGTATTCTGGAGCCCAGAGATGGTTTCAAGGTTTCTCCAGATCCCACTGATGTCGCTCTGTTGCAGCTTGTCCTCCATCTTCTTCCTGAAGCTGTCCTTGCCTTCTCTGATCTTTCTCCTCAGCTCCCTCTGTACAGACTTCAGCATCTCCCTGTTCCCCGACCTGAAGATCCTCTTCTTCTCTCTCAGAAGTGTTTTTATCTCAGGGTTGATCCAGGGTTTGTTGTTTGAGCAACACCGTATGGTCTTGGTGGGAACGGTGTTGTCCACACAGAAGCTGAGGTAGTCCGTGATGGTGTGAGTGAGGCCATCGATGTCCTCACCATGTGGCTCGCAGAGCTGCTCCCAAGCAGTGGTTTCAAAACAGCCCTTTAGAGTGTCCATTGCCTCCTCAGACCATAACTTCACTGTGCGCATGGCCGGAGGTTGTCTGTGTACTAGGGGTTTGTACACCGGCCGGAGATGAACCAAGTTGTGATCCGATCTCCCGAGTGGGGGGAGTTGTAATGAGGTGTACTCCTCCTTAGTGTTTGCGTAGAAAAAGTCCAGTGTTTTATTGTCTCTAGTGTGGCATGTGACATACTGGGTAAACGTGGGTAGAATGGGAGACAGTGAAACATGGTTGAAATTGCCTGAGATGAGGAGAAGAGCATCTGGGTGTTCTGTCTGCAGCCTGCCAGTTACTGAGTGGATGACGTCACGCGCTGTCCCAGCGTTTGCCGTCGGATTTGCATAAATAACAATGCAGATCACGTGTGAGTATTCCCTCGGGAGATATGTAGGCCGCATGCTAGCAGCTAGCAACTCGATGTCTTTGCTGCAGTGCTGGTGTTTAACAGTGATATGTCCCGGTCTGCACCAGTTGTTATTAACATACATTATCACTCCACCGCCCCTTGCTTTGCCACTGTCTAGTGTTCGGTCTGCCCGTATTGCGTGGAAACCCTCCAGCTCAATGTTAGCATCTGCTGCTAGTTCAGATAGCCAGGACTCGGTAAACAAAAGGAGGGAGCATTCCCGGTATAAGCTGTCGTAGCGGGAGATAGCCGCTTGCTCATCTACCTTTCCCAATGTAGAGCGTACATTCCCCATAATAACGGATGGGAGGGTGGGTCTGTACCTTATACTCCTTGTCCGCCGTCTAACACCAGCCCGACAACCATGTCATTTTTGCCTTATTTCTCCCGGTACGTCAAGTTTTTCCATTAGCACCGCGTGGCAAGCAGCTGTTCAAGTGCAAGCAGCTGTTCCCTGCTGCTTGCTCCCATGTCCTGCTGTAAACAGTGGCTCCGTCCGCCGGCTCAAGAGACGTTTGGGGCGACCTGTGTGTCCGTGATGTATAAAGTGTGTAAAGAAAGAAAGAAAAAAAAAACCTCAGAATTGAGCCGCTGTTGCAAAAAGGCAGCTGACTCGTGTGGCGCTGGAAGTTGTTTATATAGAGTCCATTTCTCAAAATCGAGACTCTGTGAGATTTACCCAGAAGTTGGTGGTAGCTGTGATAAATGTAAGGGATCTCCTTGTCACCTTGGCCACATCTTTTTTCTTTGTCCGGAATTATACAGTTTTTGGTCTAGTTACTTTACAATTATCTCTACGGTTCTTCAAGTGACTCTGCTGCCTTCTCCATTTATTGCCATATTTGGGATTCTGGACTCCTTGGTAGTTTTGAATTCGGCACAAAGGGATATTGTGGCCTTTACATCCTTCCTAAAGGCATACTTTATTGTTGCACTGGAAATCTGTCAGATACCCCTCAATTTCCCTATGGCTCAAGGATATGATGTTTTTTCTAAAACTTGAGAAGATAAAATATACGATAAGAGGATGCACAGAAAGGTTTTACCAGAAATGGCAGTGTTTTATATTTAACTCTTCTAATCTAAAAGTCTTACCCATCTAATTATGTCAGCATGTGCCTTGTTTTATATATATATATATATATATATATATATATATATATATATATATATATATATATATATATATATATATGTGTGTGTGTGTGTGTGTGTGTGTGTGTGTGTGTGTGTGTGTGTGTGTGTATTTTTGTACTTTTTTTTCCTACTTTATTATGTGTTTTTGTCTCCTATTATACACCTGTTGAGGTACTTCCTTTACTGATTTTGTGAGCTGGGGTGGGGGGGGGTTGTTCTAGGGGATAAAAAAAAATAAATATCTGGTGCTTTAGTGTGAAGTACCTGTTGATGCACCCTACCTGTTGATGTTGATGTAGATCTTATATACATATATGTATATGTGCTTAATAAGTGTATCTCTATTTCTTGTTTCAAGAAGTATTATGCAAACTTCTCTGTAATTTCTGAAACTGATTTTAATAAAAATATATTGAAAAAAAAAGTATTTGCCCCTTCCTGATTTCTTATATTTTTGCATATTTGTCACACTTAAATGTTTCAGATCATCAAACAAACTTTAATATCAGACAAAGATAACCTGAATAAATATAAAATGCAGTTTTCCAATGATGATTTCATTTTTTAAAGGAAAAAAAAAATCCAAACTTACCTATGTGAAAAGTCCCCCCCCCTTCGTGTTACATCATGAATTAACTGAAATTAACCATAAGTGCATGAAAACCCCCAACCTAAGATAACCATAATAAATACAGAATAAACAGATACAGAAATACAAAAGAAGACATAAAACAACTTGGAGGTTGAGCATGGCACCCACCCGTGCTCAGGATCATGACAGTGCCCCCCCCCCAAGAGTGGATACCAGACACCCTGATGTAATATCAAAAATAAAAGGACCCACCCACAAGGATGACCCCCCCTTCCCCCCAACAAGAAATAACAACCCACCCCTGGTGGGAGGAGGGGGAACCCAGGCACGGAAGGACCAAAACAAACCAGAAAACTAACTAACTAACTAACTAACCTGCACTTATATAGCGCTTTTCTAGTCACAAAGACCACTCAAAGCGCTTTCATTAATACTAACCCTCTATTCTAAGGGCCTATAGGAAACAGATATCTAGGGACAATTTAGAACAGCCAATTAACCTAACATGCATGTTTTTGGCATGTGGGAGGAAACCGGAGAAATCCCGGAGTAAACCCACGCAACACGGGGAGAACATGCAAACTCCACACAGATCACTGTTGGTCGGGGGCTGGGATCGAACCCACGATCCCATGATCCCCACAATCCCCCGGCCAAGGGTAAACTGTGCTGCCGCAGTGCTAACCACTGCGCCACCGTGCAGCCCACCGTGCAGCCCGTGCAAACAACGGGAAAAAAACTCATGACCCACAACACTGTGCAGCAGGTGGCAGAAGAATACTAAAGAAACAGAGTGAAGATAAACACAATTCCGGTGGTCTGGTAGAGTCCAACAACCACCTGGTCATGGGTTGGAAAGTGTCAAGTTGCCTCCCAGAGTCTCTAAGCCACCCAAGCAAAGGTCGTAATCTGCCAGGTGACCTCCCAGCATCCCTGAACCAACAGATCGCAGAACATGACACGCCCCCTCTTGGAGGCGGCAGCTGGAACATGTGCTCCCTGCGGGCTACAGGGGCTGAGGCATGGGTCAAGTGGACTTGTAGCAGGAGAGTGTTGACCCCTGAAGAGGACCACTGGCCAGCAGCAACCTTGGATGGTGATGACAACTGACTAGCGAAGGGACCAGGCGAATGGACGGCAGCGGAGACCTCAGGCAAAGGCAGGGAACCCTCAACGACCTCAGCCGATGGCGGGGAACCCTCAATGACCTCAGCCGGAGACGGATGACCCTCAACAACCTCGGGCGGAGACGGAAGACCCTCACCAACCTCGGGCGGAAACAGAGAACCCTCAACAATGTCAGGCAGAGATGGAGGACCTTCAATGACCTTAGGCAGAGGTGGAGGACCTTCAATGACCTTGGACGGAGGCAGAAGACCCACGGCAACCTCGGGTGGAGGTGGAGGACCCACGACGACCTCAGGCAGAGGCGGAGGACCCACGGCAACCTCTGGCGGAGATGGAGGACCGCCAGAGACCTCTGGAGGAGATGGAGGACCCCCAGTGACCTCTGGCAGAGATGGAGGCTCAGAATGAGAGGAAACAGATACCGGTTCAGAGTCACCGGCAGCAGTAGAGCCCGGCGAGGAGAACTCAGGTGCAGCTGACATCGGAAACTGGTCCTCCCTACCAAGCACCAAACAAGATTTCTCTAATACAGATATAGTGGTACCTCTACTTACGAATTTAATTCGTTCCGGAAGAATTCTCGTAACGTGAAAAATTCGTAAGTAGAGGCGCGTTTTACATGTAAATGCCGTAATCCGTTCCAAGCCCCCAAAATTCGGGCATAAATTTTTTATAAATCGTAAAAACGCATCAAAACATGTAACAAATACATGTTACAATTAGATTACTGCACAATAAACATAAAATGAGAGTTTAAAATGAGAGAAAGAATAATAATCAGAATCAGAATCAGCTTTATTGGCCAAGTATGCACAACACATACAAGGAATTTGACTTTGGCTAAAAACTTGCTCTCGTTGTAAAAAATTATGTTCATTTACCTTTTAACTGCGATCGTCGGCGTCGGCGTCACCTTTTGCCTTCTTTGGTTCATGTTCTGTCTCATCAGTGGTTTTTGCCTGACGTTTTTTGAAGAAACGATCCAAGGACGTTTGCTTTTGTCGGCTTGTAACGATCCTTCGAAAATGTGCAAGGCAAACATCATCATAGTGAGCGATAGCCCGACTAGTGTATTACGGCCATATTCTTTGGCGAGATCAACCAAACGCGCCCCCTTTTCATACCTTTCAATTATCTCCTTTTTTGTCTGTATGGACAAAAAAAGTCTCTTCTTCTTTTCTCCTTTCCCGCTTATGTCCGTCACCTTCTTGGGGGCCATAGCGAATAAATGGTAGTTCTGTACTGTTAACACACGTAAAACTGCCCGAACACTTCGTGGCCAATGGGATACCAGGAAGATGCTAGGCGATAGCCAATGGCAGAGCAGCTACAGGTCATCTCATGTTTACGTTCGGTAAAATACGGGAGCTGCGAGGAGCGCATACTTTTTTTGCCTTTCGTATCCTGAAATTTTGTTCGTAACTAGAGACAATATTTTCCCGTTGAGGCGTCTCGTAACCTGAAAATTTCGTATGTAGAGACGTTCGTAAGTAGAGGTACCACTGTATAGTGAAAACGAGAAAGAAAACTTGCCTGAGCTCAAGGTCCACCGTCATCCAGGACTCCTGCGAAACAGGCTGGGACGTCTTGAATCCATTCCTCTGGGCGTCTACTCCCATCTTGGCCACCTCAGACGGGAAGGAGGAGATGGACACTGGAACACGATTACTGGCAGCAGTGGAGCCCGGTAAGGAGAACTCAGGAGCAGAGGACATCTGCAACTGATTCTCCCTGCCACAAGCTGGGGCCGCAAGGTACAATCCTAGGTCCATTATTATTTTCCTTTTATGTTATTCCATTAGCACATATTATTCAATCTTTTAATGACATTTCTTATCATTTTTATGTGGATGACCTCCAGTTATACATGTCTTTTAAACCTCACCAGCTTGACAGGCTCTCCACCCTGGTTAACTGTCTAACCCAGATCAGTGACTGGCTGTCCAGCAACTACCTCATCTTAAATTCCAATAAAACCGAGACCATGATTGTGGCTCCTTTTGATCTTCATCAAATAATCAGTCAGACATTTTCTTCTTTTTGCTTATCTCCTAAGTCCACTGTTAGACATTTGGGTGTTATATTTGAATCCTCCCTTGGTTTTAATTCCCATGTAACTTCTATTTCACGTTCATGCTTTTTTCATTTAAGGAACATTTCCAAATTGTGAGAGCCATTGTTTCTTCAAGTGAGCTTGAAAAAATAGTCCATGCATTTGTGTCTTCAGGACTAGATTATTGCAATGCTTTTTTTACTAGTTTAGACAAATCTCTTTCTCGTCTCCAGTATATACAAAATGCTGCAGCCAGACTACTTACACGTTCTAGGAAACAAGATCATATTACCTCCATATTATATATGTTACATTGGCTACCAGTGGAGTTTAGGATTTCTTTTAAAGTTCTCACACTTACTTATAGAGCACTACATGGACAAGCCTCATCCTATTTATCTGATCTCCTTCTTAAACAAATCCCTGCTTGCACTCTTAGACCTGAAGCCCAGGATTTGTTAGTCGTTCTTTATATGAGACTGAAGACCAGGGGGGACAGAGCCTTTCAATCTGTAGCGCCAAGGCATTGGAATAATCTCCCACTCCAGATATGTTTAGCTGACTCTGCAGACTCTTAAAAAGCAGCTGAAAACTTTTTTGTTTAAAGAGCCTTTCCGTTGAATTTCAATTCAGCTACTTTTTAATTGTAAGTCCAAAATTTTTAAAAATTACTTTAATCTTGTTTTAACTTTTTTTAAAATTATAATTATTATTGCTGTGTGTCAGTTGTTTTTTTATTATATTTTATTGTACAGTGCTTTGTGGCTGTATGTCTGAGAAAAGTGCTTTATAAATTATTTTTACTTAAGTTCTATCATTTTGCACTTGTCGTTTACATCAATCAATGTAATAATTTTTTTAGCTAGTTATAGACATTCTTATACTTTTTAACTTTATTGAAGAGCAAACAAAGTACAAAAAATCAGCACATACACATAATCAGCTAAGATTATGTACAATGGAATACAGGGAACATACACTGAAAACCGTCCAGGGGTATCAGATAAAAATAATAATAAACCAGAATCAAATAAATACAGAGAAAAAAAGCAATGAAGTAAAATCAGTTCAACAGTTTTAAAGGAGGTACAGATCATTACAGTCTTTACTGCTTTGTTTTTTTTGTGAGAAATTAATACTTATTAATAAACCAGCTGTCAGAAAGACCCGCTACACTTTACCCTCAGGATCCTGATTAAGTTGAACGTGACTGGTGTATGCAGTCACCTGGGGGACAATACCACAACCTGATTGGTTTGTCAGCTAGTGTTGTTCTGAAAGATGCCAGAGAGAACCGACGATAAAAAAGTAAGTTTATTAAACAAATGTCAAACCGAGACTGCCAACACATTTTCTCAGCTTTACCAAAAATAGAGATGACTGTCAGATGACAGTCTGTTTCAAGTTTATTAAAAAAAAAAACCCCAGTAATTTTGTTTAAAAAGTAGACAAAAATTAGCCATAAAATAATCCACAAATTTATAATAAAGTCTCAAATGTACAAGAGAAGTCAATTTTTCAAGAAGAAATTACAAATTTGAGTAAAATAGTTTCAAATTTAGACAAATTTACAGAAAAAAAATTGAAAACTATAAGAAAATTGTTATAAATTTTTGAAGAAAAACCTCAAAGCTTCAAGACTGAAGCCATTACTCAAGTTTTTAAGTGGGTGCTGTTTGCATCCTTAATTCTACTCAAAATTTTTGGTTGACTGATTTGTGTGTGTAATGGAATGTGCAGTTTTAAAAAGAGGTTCCTGCTCACACGTAGTGATTTAAAACAAAACAAACCACAATAGTGGATGTGCAATGTTTGTTGATGTTATCAGTCTTTTCTTGGGGGTTTGTGCACTGAAGTGTTCGACAGTTCATTTTTTATTCAGCTAAAGGCACTTTGTGATGTGCCAAGGTCAGTTATGACCAGGATGTTGTAGATTTTATTTCAAAAGGGAAACAAATGTTAATGCTGCCAACAATGCACACTGAGTTTTTATGCACTTTGAGATATGCCTCTGCGATGGACTGGCAATCTGTCCAGGGTGTACCCTGCCTCTCACCCAAAGATGCTGGGATAGGCTCCAGCCTCCCCGCGACCCGAAAAGGATTAAGCGGAAGAAGATAAATGAATGAATGAATGAGATATGCCTAAGTAAGATGTGACCAAATTGGTTATTTATCGAATTTTATTTTTTTCATTCTATTTATTTGTTGTTCAAGAGAAAAAATAGTTCTACTACTTAAAGTTCTGCTCAACCCTGTTATTATGTTTTTATGTACTTTTGATGTGCACTGTGGTTGCTAAATTTGCACATTGCTCACTTGCACAGTGTACATAGACTCACCCCGTCTCATGTCCATATCATATCTACTGCTAAGTTATCATTGTATAGTCTACTGAGTATTATTACAGAGAAATTCTCACACTGAGTGCTAATTTGTACATTGCTCATTTGCACAATAGGCTTATGCCATATCAGGTTCATATCATCTCTGATATTTATAGACCACTGTCCATTATAGTCATCCATTGAATTTTCAATTTTCATTCTTCTTGTTTCCTCTAGTTTAACTGCTTTAACTGCTTCAACTGTCCTAATTGCCTAATGTGTGTTATTAGTAGTCATTAGTATTAGTATTTAGTATTAAGTGAGGCGGCATGAAAAAATAAGCGGCGAACTGAGAGTTTAAAAGGGTGTTTATTAATCATACCGCCATCACAGACTCACTCCGGCGCCGTGCATGCGCGCCAGAGCGAGCCCGGAGGCTCTCGTGAAGAGACACAGAATGCGTGTGTCAGCAGCAGTAGTAAGAGAGAGTGAGAGAGTGAGCATGAATTTCAGTAAGCTTATATACCCAGTTACAGACAATACATGAAAGGCATGGGACATTTGCATCAGAGTAAGAGCAGGAAGCTTGAACACAATGCATGAATGGCACATTAACATCACAGTACTGAGCAGGAAAGAGCCAGACGAAGCGAGGCTGCCTGTTGACATTAATACACACATTTCACTGTTATGTTAATTGCTCTAGCCGAGTGCTCTGCTTGTCCCAGTCTGTTGTGGGGGTGCCCCACATAAGGTGTGTTTAAGGTGTCCTAATTGCCTAATGTGTGTTATTAGTATTCATTAGTATTTAGTATTAAAGTGTGTTTTTACATTATTAGTATTGATGTGTATCTATTACCTTGGCATTCTTTCGGAGAGCAGAGTAAGAGTTTTATTGCTCAGGAAATGTATTTCTTAACTGCACATGACAATAAAGCCTTTGAATCTTGAATCTTTGTCATGTGCTAAGCACACATTTATAACCAAAACAATGAACAAAAAGTACATATTTTTCATCATACTGATTTGTGTTGGTTTGAAATTTGCCGTATTCAACGGATCGCTGAATGTGTGCCTTCCAGTTGCATGTCTTGATTTCAAATTATGGCCCAACTGATTTTATAATTGAATAGGCTTGAAATACAGCATTTCAAGAAAAGAATCTCATACCAACTGTGAAGCATGGAGGTGAAAGTGTCATGGTTTGGGGATGCTTTGCTGCAGCAGGACCTGGCCAGCTCACCATCATCGAATCCACCATGAATTCTACCATGTATCAGAGGGTGCTTGAGGACCACATGAGACGATCTGTAAAAAAATTAAAGCTGAAGCAGAAATGGACCCTGCAACATGACAACAACATGACAATGACCCAAAACACTGGGTCATTGTCCAATGTACATCCACCAAGGATTGGCTAAAAACTAAGAAATGAAGAGTCCTGGAACGGCCGAGTCAAAGCCCAAAATTTTAATCCCATTGAGATGCTGTGGAGTGACTTGAAACGGGCTGTACATGCAAAGTTTGCTTAATGAGTAAAACAAGGCTAGTTTTTGTTATTTACCCGCGTGAAACAACGTGATTTAATTAAATCACGTTGTTTTTCAGTGATACTGTAAATAAAAACAAGATTATACATCAATATGTGAACATTTCTTAATAAAGAACTGAATATTTAATGGTGTCCTAATTTTTTCACATGACTGTACACCAGCATCAAAACCAGCATAAACCTTGCATGCTGGGTTTGTTGTGTTGTGGTTCTGGTGTGATGTTGGTGTATGTTGTTTTTTTCAGCGGGGAATCTTTAACATCAGCAGAAGCAATGCAACATGAAGAATGTGTAATTACTTCATTCAGCGATATGCTGCACAAGACCAGGAACAATGGGGAGCATGCATTTGGTTCTGATATTAACTATAGTGTGTTGTAGCTTAGTTTTTTTTTTCTGTCACATTTTGTCTTAGCTTCGTTTTTGATTTGTAATCGCTCTTGTCTTGTTTTTTTTTTTTTTTTTCTTTTGAATTCTTGGATGGAATATGGGTGGACAATATAAGCTGCGGCTTCAGCCATCACCCATTTCGGATAACTTATGTTGAACTGTATAATCAGAGGAGTTATTGTCTAATTTGACCTTGTTGGATTTTCTTTCCCCCTTTGTTATACTATTCAGTTTCTTTTAACCTGTACTATCCGAGATAAAAAAAGATTCATCATCATCATCATCATCATAGAGATCTGTAACGCGAAAAGAAAATACAGGGACATAAATATAACGTGATTATGCTTACTTAGCTGACAAAAGTGCAGCCTTGTCAGCCCATCTTTCTTTTGTATTGTTAACTTCCCACAGTGACGCAGATCACTCTATTAAAGCAAGAAATCTGTGTGTGTCTGTCACGTTTATAGGACATCATAGGACGGCCTATGATCTCTGCCTGATCATCATAGGACGTCCTATGAACTCAGGCATCATAGGACTCGCGATGCCGTCATAAAATTATGATGTCTATATGACGGCACATAGACAAATGTGTCTTTATGATGTCATATAGCCCATCACTCACGATGCCTAGACTAATGTGTCTTTATGATGTCATATGGCTCAAAATTGACAAGGTGAATAAGTCACAGGGCCAGTCTTTACAGCGCGTTCATGTTTTCTGCACAACAGATTTCTGCAGCCATGGCCAATTCTACATTGCCGCGAGCAGAGTTACCAGATCAAGCAGTCTTCCTATTGTTGCTCAAGATGAAGAAACTAAGCAAAAGTGTCACTTTCTCAGCAATGTCGTTTTTAAAGAGGTGCTGACACAGTAAAAATGTGTAACCTTGAAGAATGCCAGTCTACACTACAAATGTGTAAAATGCCAAGCAAAGCGCTGATTTTCTCTGGGTGCTCCGGTTTCTTGGTTTCTACGGGCATGCTCGGGCCTTCCTGAACAGGGTCAAAAGTCACTTTTTGCTCAGATCTATTTTCATGATCCTGCCCATGAACTGGAATCACGACGCACCTACCCCTCAACCAGTGGTCTGAACCAAGAAGAAGAAGAAGAAGGCCCACCAGATAGAGAGCAATAGAATGAGGAGAACTTTTGCATGTCAGAAAAGATGTCGTGAAGATGAAACACAGGTTCCAGCAGTACGCTGCAGGCATGACTGTGAACAACACAGCCGTCTGAGACAGGAGGAGATCCTTCAGCAACGGGCATGCAGAAATACTTGCTTATACTTGGTTTCTATGGGCATGGACGGGTATGGACAGGTATGCACGAGTATGTACTAGTTGGTTGAATTCAAGTTAGGTCACCGTGGAGTGCTGTTTTGATTGGTTGCATATAGTGGTCCTTAGGAGTTCCTGGCAGTGGAAGGCAAATTACTGAGCTGCGTGGAGGAATCTGATCAGACCTAAATGAAACAGTCATTGTCGCCCCCGACAGACTGCTATGATGATGATGAGTAATCGCCTGATCAGGTTTCATAACTAAAGTTTTAATTTTCATAAAACTGCATTCATACTTAGCCTGCCAACAAAGAGATTCATGTTTAGAAAAATATGGGTTAGCATATCTGTGAATGGGGATTGATCAACTCAATAACTAAAGCAGATAGAACCACTCGGCCCACTGTCTTTTAATGGCAAGCCCTGTCTGGGAGCCAGATAGGGTCCCGTTGAGAATTTTGTCTGAAATTAATCTAACGTTTGTATGGGCCCTTTCTACTCATTTCGAGGCTTGAGTTTTGAAGAAATGGCTGTGTCCCAAGGACACTTCACAGGACAAAGGGGCAGATGCTAGAGCACCACTTGGTATCTATCTGTGCATGTTCCTGTTCAGCTCAACAGTGGCAAAACTTAACAGTCCTCATTGGTACCCCCAACCCAACTCATCAACCCTTGTACCCTGGTCAAGTCATTCCCCTTCTATAAATTGAATTCATTATCATTATTATTAGTAATAGTAAAGTCCCCTCATGAACCTAAATGAAGAACAGAACCATCACATGTCAGATGATAACATACTGTGTTCTTATGTCTTTTTCTCTCCATCAGATTTCTGTCAACTTGAAGTGGACACAAACTCAGTAAATGGAAACCTGGGACTGTCTGACAACAACAGGAAGGTGACATGTCTGAGAGAAAATCAGAACTATCCTGATCACCCTGACAGATTTGATGTCTGGGAACAGCTGCTTTGTAGAAATGGTCTGACTGGCCGCTGTTACTGGGAGGTTGAGTGGAGCGGAAGGGTTCGTGTGTCAGTGAGTTACAGAGGAATTAGCAGGAAAGGAAACAGTGATAACTGTGTGTTTGGATGGAATAATCAGTCCTGGAGTCTGATCTGTGCTGCTGGTGGTGGTTACTATATCGCTCACAATAACGTCCGTACCTCCATCCCCTCTTCGTCTGTCTCCAAAAGAGTAGGTGTGTATGTGGACTGTCCTGCTGGTGTGCTGTCCTTCTATGGCATCTCCTCCGACACACCGATCCACCTCCACACCTTTAACACCACATTCACTGAACCTCTTTATCCTGGATTTGGATTTGGGTTCCTTGACTCCTCACTGTCTCTGTGTAGCGTGTAGGAGGGAGCGAGTCTTTGGAAGTGACAGAAGCTGTAGATGATGTGGTACTGTGATTGTGACTTCATATCATAACATGTTTTGTCTTATAATCTATTATTATAATTATAATAAAAATCTCCTAATCACTGACCTTCTGTAAAAACTCATTCAACAGAATGTCTTTGAACCAGTTGAGTAGCCATTAATGTCTGTATTTATTTAATTTTTCCTCTGATTTTTCAGGTGACTTGGAAAAAAAAACTATAAAATGTGATAAGGATGTTAATTTTTATGTCCTATTTGTAAGTAAAGGGCAACAATGGGGACATGGTTGCTGTTGGTGTTACAGAGGAAGATGTTTGAAAATAAGTGTGTTTGGCAAATGTCTCTTTGTGTCTCTTTATTGATGTTCACACCTTGGGCTCAAGGTTTCCCCAAACACCCATGATCTCATCTGATCCCAAAAGCTAATACCCTCTTTGCACAGGGTGGAGATTGTTGAGAGATAACTGAATGATGACAAAATGGCCAGGTTGCCAAACAATCTTTCAATAATCTCTCAGTGATCACCAAGATCTCTCAGTGATTCTCAGTAATCTCCACAGTCCTCGGAGTTTTGACTCATTTTAAAACAATCTCTCAACTATCTGCAAATGAAAGTAATCGCTCTAAGTAATAATATTTCAGCAATCTTTCAGTGAACTCTATTAGTCTTTCTTCAAATGCTCAGCAATCTCTCACTGATCTCTCAGCCATCTCTACCATCAGGATGGAAAAATTTGGCATTTATTGAGAGATCATTGGGCGATTGATGAAATCATTGAGTGCTCATAGACCTCTCCTTGGCCACTCAACTGTAGCATTGTGGTGACCCACCACAACCTACGGGACAGGCAGAGCGCTCAGCTTGAGCAATTAACAGAACAATGAGATGTATGGACTGATATCAATATGTAGATGTGCCTTGCAACCTCTTTTGTCCTACAGCTCCAGAGCAGAGAGGAATTCCGGCGCCAGTAATCCTGCTATTGATATGTGTGACTCTCATGTAAATGTCCCATGCATTCCTGCTGTACTGTGATGCTAATATGCCATGCATGCATTGTCTGTGGCTGAGTATATAAGCTGACTGTATATGCCTCACGAGAGCTCTCTCTTTGACGACTCTAGTGCTTGTTGCTGACTTAGAGACGCAGGGCTCACTCCATCGCGCTGCCACAGCGCTGAGTGAGCCCCCTGATGGAGGATGAATAAAGCACCCTTTTAACCTTCAGTTCGCCGTGTCCGCCTGCACTTATTTGAGCCTTGCCTCCATACTGGTAACCCTTATTCGTATCCTCCACAGCACACTCAAATAGAATATAATAGAATAGGCTTTATTATCATTGTACAGTTGAACAGCAATCCAGATTGAATGCTGATATTGGACTTTGTTGCTCAATTTATGACCTTTTAAGACTGTTTAACTCTGCCCCAAGTCTCATCTTTCACGCCGCATGCACTCTCGTAGCGTGGCGTGAACAATCGCAAGCAATTGTTTGGAGGTACCTGCTCCTCCTTTTTTTAATTTTTTTTTTATTACTTATTTTGTACCCGTAGGTAGATTTGTTTTGCAGTCTGGTGACAAACCACCAACTGCCGGTCGCTGCGTGCGCAAACACCCCTTAACTCCCTAACCTGCATGTTTTTGGCATGTGGGAGGAAACCGGAGAAATCCCGGAGTAAACCCACGCAAACACGGGGAGAACATGCAAACTCCACACAGATCACTGTTGGCCGGGGGCAGGGATCGAACCCACGATCTCACGGTCCCCGCGATCCCCCGGCTGAAGGTAAAACTGTGCTGCCACAGTGCTAACCACTGTGCCACCGTGCAGCCCTGAATCTCCACACAGATGCATAATATGCAAATGAGAAGTAGGAACATGGTGCCGATCACTTCCTGGCGCTTTTAAAATAGTGGTTGGGAGTAGGGCTGGGGATCATCACTAATTTCCAGAATCAATTTGATTCCCATTCTTGAAGTTCTGAATCAATTCAATTCTGATTCAATCCAATCCTACTTCAATGAGGGAAATTATCATTTTAATAGCTATTTTACTTGCCAGGAAAAAAAAAATGTGAAACCTAATGCTGCAAATTAGGTCGTTCAATACGTTCAATGCTAGGTGGCACGTGAACATACAGCAGCCTCTCTTCTCTCTTAGTGTTGTTTAAATTACGCTTAAGTGTATATTTATGTGTTAATGTCTGTATATGATGCTGCACACAAGTTACAGTCACCACAGCCTCCTGGAGTTAAGGAACATGACCAAACATTGCACCCTGGACCAGAGTGTTACAGAGGAACTCCGTGGCCTAGGTCTTCTCCACCAGACCTCCACACCCTCGGACTCGACTGCTGTGTCTCGTCCCAAATGGAGATGCCTTAGACAGTGTGCGCGACGACAAAAGAGAGGTAAACATGGAGGTATCCGAATGAAGCTAACCGCTAGCCCACACAGACTGCTGATTCCTTTCCTCATTCTGGCTGATGTATGCTTACTAGATAACAAAATAGACCACATACAGCTCCTGAGAACTACGCAACGTGATGCGAGGAACTGCTGTGTTTTTATTTTTATGGAAACATGGCTAAATGACAATTTAATGGACTCTGCCATTCAGTTAGCAGGGCTAACATCCTACCGTAGTGACAGAGTGTTCACAGAAGGAGGAAAAAACCATGGGGGAGGCGTCTGAGTGTACATCAGTGACACTTGGTGCCATGATGCAACTGTTGCACACAAACACTGTTCTCCATTGGAGGAATTTATGATCATCAAGCGCCAACCCTTTTATATTCCGAGAGAATTTAAATCTGTCCTACTAGTCACCATGTATGCCCTGCCCATGGCATCAGCGAGAGGAACAAAGCACTAAAAGAACTCTATTGCCATCAGTGAGACACAAACAGTGCATCCAGACAGATTCCTCATCACAGCAGGAGACTTCAACCATGCAGATTTAAAGGCCCTCCTACCAAATCTACACCAACATGTGGACTTTCCAACAAGAGGAAACTATTTACTGAACCTTGTGTACACAACTCACGAGAAAGCATACAGAGCCTTCCCCTTCCCCACCTGGGTCTCTCTGATCACATCACCATCTTGTTAAGGCCGGCATACAAACCCAGAGTGAAAACAATCAGACCAACAAAAAAGTAGGTACGTATGTGGCCAGATGGGGCTTCTGATGCTCTGAAAGACTGCTTCAGCAACACAGACTGGAACACTTTCAAGCACACAGCCACTCATAATGGACACACAAACCTAGAGGAGTCTGGAACCACCAGGACTCTTCCTAGAGCTGGCCGGCTGTCGAAACTGAGCAATCAGGGGAGAAAGGCCTTAGTCAGGGAGGTGACCAAGAACCCGATGATCACTCTGTCAGAGATCCAGCATTCCTCTGTGGCGAGAGGAGAACCTTCCAGAAGGACAACCATCTCTGCAGCAATCCACCAATCAGGCCTGTATGGTAGAGTGGCCAGATGGAAGCCACTCCTTAGTAAAAGGTACATAGCAATCCATCTGGAGTTTGCCAAAAGGCACCTGAAGGACTCTCAGACAATGAGAAACAAAATTCTCTGGTCCGATGAGACAAAGATTGAACTCTTTGGTGTGAATGCCAGGCATCATGTTTGGAGGAAACCAGGCATCGCTCATTATCAGGCCAATACCATCCCTACAGGGAAGCATGGTGGTAGCAGCATCATGCTGTGGGGATGTTTTTCAGCGGCAGGAATTGGGAGACTAGTCGGGATAGTCGGGATCGAGGGAAAGATGAATGCAGTAATGTACAGAGACATCCTGGATGAAAACCTGCTCCAGAGCGCTCTTGACCTCAGACTAGGGCAACGGTTCATCTTTCAGCAGGACAACAACCCTAAGCACACAGTAAAGATATCAAAGGAGTGGCTTCAGGACAACTCTGTGAATATCCTTGAGTAGCCCAGCCAGAGCCCAGACTTGAATCCAATTGAACATCTCTGGAGAGATCTGAAAATGGCTGTGCGCTGATGCTTCCCATCAAACCTGATGGAGCTTGAGAGGTGATGCAAAGAGGAATGGGTGAAACTGCCCAAAGATAGGTGTACCAAACTTGTGGCATCATATTCAAAAAGACTTGAGGCTGTAATTGCTTCCCATGGTGCATCAACAAAGTATTGAGCAAAGGCTGTGAATACTTGTGTACTGTACTTGTGATTTCTTATTGTTTTGTTTTTAATAAATTTGCAAAAACCTAAAAAAAAAAAAAAATAAAAATCATGTTGTCATTATGGGGTGTTGTGTGTAGAATTTTAAGGAAAAAAATGAATTTAATCCATTTTGGAATAAGGCTATAACATAACAAAATGTGGAAAAAGTGAAGTGTTGTGAATATTTTCCAGATGCACTGTAGCGCCAGTTCACAACAACAGTCATCTCATACCACTTTCAACTGTAGAGGAAAACCCCACAACTGCAGAAAGGCAATTCACTCTCCAGGAGGGCAGAAGGCAGAGGGCAGGTGCTAGAGCACCACCTGGTCTATCTGTACACATCACCTGACTCCACCCACCTCCTCCAGCACATCTTAACCACTTGCACTCCGGGCAATTTTCCTAAAAATGCCAAAAAATAATGTGCCCAAACTAAATTGAAAGCTGTTCTTCAACCCTTTGCAGCATCTTCATGGGGTTGGTCTCATTTAAAAGAAAACACTTTGAATTTTTTGGCAAAAAAAAAAATAATCTCTCTACGTGCTTCGGCCACTGAGTTACAGTCATCTAAACATACTGAACTTGAAGAAAAAAAATTTGGACACGGTGTTTTTTTGGATACAAATGCTTGCAAATAACACACAGCTGTCCGATTCGGCTGGAAAATGCAACAGAAATGTAGAACCAAGTATTATCCAGCTGAGATCCAAATTTGGTAACAATACCACAAAAAATGAATATTTTACACAGCTTTGTTCTCAGGTAGTTCCCAGGTGTTTTGGAACTGTGCCAAATTGTGCCAAATGGCACAGTTTGGAAAAACATCTGTAACTTTTGAATAATTCAATGTAGAATCTTCATTTTGGGCTCTAATGAAAGGTCACACTCAGGGCTGTGTCTGTGTGTGTGTGTGGGGGGGGGGGGGGTTGTCCCCCCCCCGCTAAAAAAGACGGGAGTTCGGCCCTCGCCACATGATGGATTACACTCCTTGCATGTTTTCACAGCGCCACCCCCCCCCCCCCGCTACTGTGTGTGTGTGTGTGGGGTTGTCCCCCCCCCCGCTACTGTGTGTGTGTGTGTGTGGGGGGGGGTTGCAGAAGACGGCCATCGCTACATGAAGGAATAGACTCATACGCTTCCCCCCGCAGACCGGGGGCGTTCGGACCATGAACGCCCCCCCCCCGCTGCAGAAGAGGAGCGGGGGGGGGCGTTCACGGTCCGAACACGGCAAATGAACCGTTTATCGCGGCGCACGCACTTCGTACTTCGTGCGCAGTACAGTTGTAATTTACCGATCGGTCAAAAGTCATTTTTGGATTACAGTTTTCAGGGAAAAATAATAATTTAGCTTATAACACCTTACCTCTTCACAGCAGCAGAGTCGTGGTGAACTTCTCTTCCCCATTGTAAGATGAACGCGACGCTGCTCGGCTCGTGGATCCCGATCAAAACATAATTCCATTATTGCGGTTTTGGTGAATGATTTACGACCTTTGTCGTCGGTCTATGATGACGGAAGAGAATCCTAAATGTCTATTCTGCTGGAATGAGTGCAGGTCCCACTTGTGGGTGTTCTCCATGCTGCGGGGTCTGTAGTAGATTCGTCCAGCGTTCTTTGTTTTCATCTGCTGCAGCAGTAAATCTCTCTTCACCCCAGCCTGAATTTCTATGCTTCAATTGGCTCCTGCGTTCACAGTAGGCGGGTCCTCCTTCCTAGATTTTCATTTATTGGCTCTTCAAGGTTTCAGAAACCCAATTCAAGGCTCTTATTAGTCGAATGAGAGGTCAATCAGATGAACTAATCTGTTCGCGGCTGTCTCTGCAGTTTTTTTTTTGAGTGGCGCTTGAACGCCACTACATCACCATCACCACCATCATGCGTCATGCGTCCAAGCACGCACGAGGGCGCTCTTGTGCGCCCTCGTGCATCCTAGGACGCAGAGACTTGCCCGCCCGCGGAACAACGGAGTGCAAGTGGTTAAGACAGGTAGCAATTAGCAAACAGGTCACCCAGTCTATGCGTGGAGCGTCACATAAATATTTTCTATAAAATACTGTTTATCTTTTAAATTAGAGCTTTCCTTTAAAATTTACTATTTTTCATGTAGAAGTTTTACACAAAAAATCAAAAAGTATAAAAATTTGAGTGGAGAAAGCATGCTAGGACAAAGAGAAAGCTTCAGATTACCTTGAGTCAAACAGAAAAGCTGAGTGTGAGAAGCTTGGAGGCCCAAAGGATGGAGAGAGAGATGTAGGCAACCTCCCTCTCCGAAAGCCAGCAGTAAAAGAGAGTAAGCACTGGTTTGAGAATGTGATAAAAGGGAGCAGATTCACACGTGGGGCAGTGTTTACTGTGAATTGACCAATCAGGGATTTGCATGGCTAACTCTCTACCTCATATGTGAGCTTGATCGCCCTGATGGGATATTTAATAAAGTCCTAATAAAGGCTTATCTTATATTTCTCTGATTAGGAAAATTAGCCTGCTCCAGCTTGAGAAATAAAAAATACTTTGAACTGAGTTCTCAGAGATGCTTAATTATCACAAAACTAGGCACAAGTTGTTCAAAACACATTTCTATGAGAGTTTGCTCAATCTATGAGAATTCATAATTACGAAAAGCAGGCACAATAAATATTTATAACAACAGATAATACAGCAGAGTCAGGAACTTCTCAGGAACTCATTTCTTCAGGAGCTACAACTGCAGCCATAAAACCACAAATCTTTTCTCTGTATTTGTATATTTGTTGTATTTTGTGCCTTTTGGTTTCTGTATGTCTCACACTGTTCCTTATTTACGTATAATTTTGTTACTCTTGTATGTGGTATTAGTTTGTATTTGTTTCTCAGTCTGTATTTGTTGACATTTACAGTAATTCTTTATATCTTCCTGCTGTGTTCTTCCTCTGGGCTGACAGCTGTCAGTGGCACTTCTGGGTTTTTGCTCCGTGGTGGGCGGTATCCCTGTCAGCTGTCAGCCCCATCCTCTCTCCCCCTCATTGCTGCCAGCTGACCCGAGTTGTAATTATTGTTTCCTCCTGCCTACTCTGATTCCCAAACCTGTTTTCATTTGTGTTATGCCTTATTTAAGAGCTGCTGCTCCATGTATTCCTTGCTGCGGTCTTAATGATGAATACTTCTTCCAGACGTAAGTTTGACGTCCTTTATTTTCCTCTCTGAGTACCATGTATAAAGTATACAAAGTATACATCATTAGAAACTCACAGTCCAGCGCGTGGGTCTCCTCTCTGCCCTGGAGAGGCATTTATGACAGTTTGGTAGGAATAGTCATGATGAAGAGACAACAAAGTGTTCTTCTTCAGTAAGAAGACAACTAACCAGGAGAATGTCAGACAAGGTGGTAAAATGGTAAATGGCATTCACTTATATAACGCTTTTATTCTCATCTCTTGATGACCAAAGCGCTTTACAGATCCTGCTATCCACCCATTCACACACACATTCACACACTGATGGTGTGAATGTGTGTGTGAATGGGTGGATAGTCTCTGCCCCTCTCCATCTCACTGATGGTGAGATGGAGAGGGGCAGAGACTCAGAGGGACAGAAAGAGGAGTCCCCAGAGAGACCTGGCTCAAGTGGTCCTGCAGGTATACACACACTTTAACATATCAGCTTAATGACAGCAGTGATGATGGCAGTGCCTTTTTTGATATAAGTGAACACAAATCACACATCACATCTTTACTGATGAATTGTTCCATTGAAAATGTCACGCCACGCCGCTCATCAGCGGCACCAGCTGCACGCTCACCTGCACATCATCAGCGGCGAGGGATTTAAGCCGCCTCGCCCTGGGCTTCGGCCTGAAGCCGTCAGACTTCACTACTGGATTGCTGTGAGTTCCCTCTCCTTCTCAGCGAACATTGCGGTAAGAAGATCTTACCTTTCTCTCCTCCAAGTCTGCTCCCCTGTGCACAGGTGGATTCCCCGGGGGCGGATGATTCCTCTCCATCACCTGTTCCTCGCTGCTGCACCGGGCTCTCCAGGTGGCTGTCTACCGGACCTCGTTCCTTGCTGTGCCAGTCATCCGCCCCTTCCAAGTAAGCTCCTCTCCTACTTGTAAATCTCCTGTGTTGGTGTGTGCCCGTCACCCTTCTCCCTGTGCTTTTCCCATAGGGTTGTCCGGCTGTACGGTCTCCTGCCTCTGTGCCCGAAGCAGACGCCGCCACCAACACATTCACATCTCGCAGACACACATTCATACACTTTTGTTGCCAATAAAGCTATTTGAGCTACTCTGAACCTGTGTGTGTGCGTCTCCTGAACCGTGCATTATGTCAGTACGGCTTCAGCAGAGCAGCTCGGCAGACGGCGGGCTCGCGCACCGGCTTACCACTCTCGAGGCTCGAGTGGATCAAATAGCTTATCAGCAACAAGTGATAATCAATTAATCTCTATAACTAACCGATTGGACCGCTTGGACCCCCAACAGCCATTCCCCCCGGCTCGTCAGGGTGGCGCGGCTCCTGCTGCTCCAGCGGCCGTCCAGCAGGCTCCGGGAGCACCGACTCGGCTCACGCCCATTCCAACCCCCGCCCGCTTTAGCGGTAAGCTCAGCGGAGCGCGGGGGTTCATAATGCAGTGTGAGACCGTGTTCCACCGTGTTCCCGGAGACTTTCCCTCGGATCATAGCCGAATTGGTTATATCGGGAATCTCCTAGAGGGGCGAGCATTAACTTGGACTTACGCCGTAATGGCGAGGCCCAGTTATGCCACCCTCACATATGACCAATTCGTGAGACGCTTCCTGGAGGTCTTTGACCACTCTCGTACCGAGACGGTCCAGGTCGATCGGCTTCTCAGCCTTCAGCAGGGAAGCCGGTTGGCAGCGGACTATGCGGTCGACTTCCGGGTAGTGGCGGAGGAAGTGGGCTGGGAGGAACGCTCCCTCTGTGGCCTTTTCCTCCGCAGTCTCAACGATGATCTGAGGGATGAACTGGCTGGACGGGATATCCCGGAGACTCTAGCGGAGCTAACGTCTCTTGCCATCAGTTTGGATAACAGGCTGCGCGAGCGCTCCTCGGGGCGGAAGTCGTCTTCTTCTCGCCCTCGTGGAGCCTCGTCGCGCCCGTTCCAAGCTCGCCCCCTGGGGACGCCGCCACCATCGCGCCCCGAGGAGTCGGAGCCAATGGTGACGGGCTGGACAAAGCTCTCCCCGGCGGAGAGACAACGCCGCCGTGAGTTGAATCTCTGCATGTATTGCGGAGATAATCAACACACGGTAGAGCTTTGTCCACAGAAGCCAAACGGCGGGGTCCGCGAGTCACTGTAGGGGGCCTCGCGGACATCAATCGGTCAAGTCCCCTCACCCAATTGAAGCTGCCCGTCCGATTTTGTCACAACTCCACTGGGCATCTCACTCACGCACTGGTGGATTCGGGCGCGGAGGGCAGTTTTATTTCACAAAGCCTGGCAACCCGATTGGGCATCCGCTGCCAGGCATTAAAGACCCCTATCTCCCTGGTCAACCTCTCCCATGTCTCCCTGGGGAGAGTAACACACCAGACCATCCCCGTTCCGGTTATCATCTCAGGGAACCACCGGGAGGAGATAACCTTCTACGTCCTGACCAACTCTGTGTCGCCCGTCATCCTGGGGTATCCCTGGCTACGCCTCCACAACCCCGTCTTGGATTGGAAGTCCGCCGGGGTGTCGGCATGGAGCACATTCTGCAAGAGCACCTGTCTACAGTCCGCTGCCTGCTCTCCGTCCTCTCCTCCTACCCCTACGGACGCTGCGCCCCCGGACCTGTCCCTGGTGCCATTGGAATTTCACGACCTGGGTATGGTATTCAGCAAGTCCAAGGCGATGTCTCTTCCTCCTCATAGGCCCTATGACTGCACAATTAACATCCGCCAGGGGGCACCCTTACCCTCTGGGCGACTCTACAGCCTGTCAGCGCCGGAGAAGGAGACCATGAACGCTTACCTCAAGGAGTCGCTGAGTGCTGGGATAATCCGCCCATCGTCATCACCCGTGGGGGCAGGATTCTTCTTCGTGGGTAAGAAGGACGGGTCTCTCCATCCTTGTATTGACTATCGTGCCCTAAACGACATTACGGAGAAGGATCGCTACACCCTGCCCCTCATGGACACCGCCTTCCACTCCCTCCAGGGGGCGACTTGGTTCACCAAGCTGGATCTACGTAGCACATACCACCTTGTCCGGATCTGGGAGGGAGATGAGTGGAAGACAGCCTTCTGTACCCCGAACGGCCACTTCGAGTACCTGGTGATGCCGTTCGGGTTGACCAATGCTCCAGCCGTCTTTCAGCGCCTTATCAACGACGTCCTCCGGGATTTCATTGGCCTTTTTGTGTTCGTCTACCTGGATGACATTCTCATCTTCTCCAAATCCAGGGACGAGCACCGGGTCCACGTGAGGCGGGTCCTCCAAAGACTGCTGGAGAACCGGTTGTATGTGAAGGCCGAAAAATGCGAGTTTTACACGAAGACAACATCCTTCCTCGGGTTCATCATCTCCCACGACCAGGTGCTTCCGGACCCAGAGAAGGTGAAGGCGGTGGTAGAATGGCCCACACCTGCATCAAGAAAACAGGTGCAGCAGTTCGTCGGGTTTGCAAATTTCTACCGCCGCTTTGTCCCAAATTTTGGCACCATCGTCGGCCCGCTGACCCCCCCGTTCCGGTGGACCGAAGAGGCCGCGGCTGCTTTTCAGGCGCTGAAGGCGGAGTTCTCCTCCTCCCGGGTCCTTAGCCAAGTCAACCCTGCGCTGCAGTGCATCGTGGAAGTGGACGCTTCGGACATGGGAGTGGGGGCGGTTCTATCCCAGCGGTCGCCAGATGACGGAACCAAGCAGCCCTGCGCCTTCTTCTCCCGGCGCTTGTCCCCGGCGGAACGGAACTATGATGTGGGGGACAGAGAGCTCCTCGCCATCAAGCTGGCGCTACAGGAGTGGCATCACTGGCTAGAGAGGGCGAACCTGCTGTTCGTGGTCCTGACGGACCACAAGAACTTGGAGTACCTAAGATCTGCCAAGCGCCTGAACGCCCGCCAGGCGCGCTGGTCCTTGTTCTTTGCCAGGTTCCAATTCACCATCACCTTCAGGCCTGGCTCCAAGAACGGCCTGCCCGACGCCCTCTCTAGGCAATTCGCCCCTGAGGAGTCGGAGGACACGGTCCACACCATCCTACCCAGGTCGTGCGTCGTGGGAGCCGTCACCTGGGACATAGAGAGCAAGATCCGGAAGGCGCAGGAGGTGGAACCTGACCCTGGCGGCGGACCGGAGGGGAGGCTGTTCGTGCCATCCATGGTTTGGGGGGAGGTAATCCACTGGTTGCACACATCCAAGCTCACCTGCCACTCTGGCTCCTCCCGGATGATTGACCTCCTCCAGCGGTCCTTCTGGTGGCCGGGCCTGCGGAGGGACGCTGCCCGCTACGCCTGGGCCTGCCCAGTGTGTGCCACCAGCAAATCAGGGAATGCCCCTCCAGCGGGTTTGCTCCAGCCTCTGCCCGTCCCTGGCAGGCCCTGGTCGCATATCGCCCTGGATTTCGTCACCGGATTCCCAGTCTCTAACACCTTCGACACCGTCCTGATCATCGTGGACCGCTTCTCCAAGGCGGCACACTTCATTCCCCTACGAGGTCTCCCAACTGCCCTGGAGACGGCGGACCTCCTAATCCAGCACGTGGTCAGGCTGCATGGGATTCCGGTGGACGTGGTCTCGGACCGGGGGCCCCAATTTTCTTCAGAGGTTTGGAGGTCGTTCTGCAACGCCCTGGGAGCCAAGGTGAGCCTCTCCTCCGGCCATCACCCCCAAACCAACGGGCAGTGTGAGCGGACCAACCAGGAGCTGGAGGCTGCGCTCCGCTGCATCACGGCGTCCAAACCAACGTCCTGGAGTAACCACCTCGCCTGGGTTGAATACGCCCACAGCACCGCTCGCTCTTCTGCTACAGGGACGTCCCCCTTTAAGGCGTCCCTGGGTTACGACCCCCCGCTGTTCCCGGCACAGGAGAGTGAGGTAACTGTCCCCTCAGTACGGGCGCATCTCAGGCAGTTCCGCTCCATCTGGGCGTCAGCGCGCAATGCGCTTTTACGCACGGCGGAGCGCAACAGAGCCGTGGCGGACCGGCACAGAAGACCTGCCCCGGCGTACAGAGTTGGTCAGCAAGTCTACGTGTCGACCCAGGACGTGATTTTAAAGGGCGAGAGGAGGAAGCTGGCACAGCGTTTTATGGGCCCATACCCCATCACCAGGATCGTCAACCCGGTGGCTGTGCGTGTAGCTATTCCCCCCTCCCTCCGCATCCACCCCACCTTCCACGTGTCCAAGGTGAAGCTGGCAGTCTCCGACCCCCTTTGCCCTCCTCCTGCTGCGCAACCCGCGCCCCGGATGATTGATGGCCATCCGGCCTGGCCTGTCTCCTCCATCCTGGACTCCCGGCGCCGGGGTCGTGGGTTGCAGTACTTGGTGGACTGGGAGGGCTATGGGCCTGCACATCGGCAGTGGGTACCCTCATCGTTTGTGTTAGACCCATCGCTCATCGCTGAATTCCACCGAGCGCACCCAGAGAAGCCATCGCCAGGAGGCGCTGCTAGAGGGGGGAGTACTGTCACGCCGCACCGCTCATCAGCGGCACCAGCTGCACGCACACCTGCACATCATCAGCAGTGAGGGATTTAAGCCGCCTCGCCCTGGGCTTCGGCATGAAGCCGTCAGACTTCACTACTGGATTGCTGTGAGTTCCCTCTCATTCTCAGCGAACATTGTGATAAGAAGATCTTACCTTTCTCTCCTCCAAGTCTGCTCCCCTGTGCACAGGTGGATTCCCTGGCGGCGGATGATTCCTCTCCATCGCCTGTTCCTCGCTGCTGCACCGGGCTCTCCAGGTGGCTGTCTACCGGACCTCGTTCCTTGCTGTGCCAGTCATCCGCCCCTTCCAAGTAAGCTCCTCTCCTACTTGTAAATCTCCTGTGTTGGTGTGTGCCCGTCACCCTTCTCCCTGTGCTTTTCCCATAGAGTTGTCCGGCTGTACGGTCTCCTGCCTCTGTGCCCGAAGCAGACGCCGCCACCAACACATTCACATCTCGCAGACACACATTCATACACTTTTGTTGCCAATAAAGCTATTTGAGCTACTCTGAACCTGTGTGTGTGCGTCTCCTGAGCCGTGCATTATGTCAGAAAAGCTTTACTCATGTAGAACATATTGCTCTTTAGAGAACAAAATTCCTAATTTAAAAAAGTTGTGTTTTTTAAAGCAGTGTATATATGGATCATGTTGGAAATAAACTATTTTAAACAATAATAATAATAATACAACATTCTCTCTCTTTCCTAAGCCACATAGTCCCGCAAACCTACAGGGTTGGCAAATAATAATAACAAAACATTCTGACCCCTTAATATCTGGTACAGATTTTTTTTTCAGTTGTTTACCCTTGACTTCACACAGATTTGGCAAGTGAGACAGAGGATCCCCCACTGGCCAGTAGTACAAGTTCACGTAAGTCTTTCAATCAAACATCTGGTTACTCTTGAGCTGTCATCATTGATGCCATCAGCTGCTAGTATATCTCTAGAAATTATATCATGATTTGTAAATTGATTTCAAAACGTAACTGTAATTATCAAAGTTTAATTAAAAACGTTTTAAGTTTCTCACTGTGTTTAATGAATATTGAAGAAATAAAAGTTTATCATTTTTTTTTATTGCCAAAAAACCCTTTTTCACAATATTATAATTTACTAAGATACAAAAGTAGTTTGAGCTTTCTGTAAAAGAGAAAAAAAATACTTGTTAAAAAGCATTTTAAATCCTATTGGAGAATCTTTAATCACCACATTATCTGATGTGTATTTGCAGATGTTTCTTCAAATCACTTGAACAGTGAAATAGAGGAGACCCCACTAACCAGTGACTCAAGCGCACCTCCAGATATACTAACTCTATTACCTACATGGGACACTTGAATTGTGCTTAGTTTTGCTCAATCTGATAAAACGGTACTGCTAAGATAGGGCTTTAAATGAATAGGGCAAGTTCACATCACTTCTATGAAAATCTTTATCGGTGTAGAACAGAATTAATGAACAAGAGTTTATTACTTTACTGAGCAGACTGAATAGCATGGAGGAGCCAATAGATGGAGATATTTTTAATATTGTAAATCTGTGCTGTAACTGAAGTGAGGTTTCTTATTTTTCTTCTTTTTGAAATAGACATTTCGAAATCAAGAAGTGATGGACCAGTCCAGCCAATATTGAAGTTCTTTCCCAGGACATTATAGGGTGGCGGATGGAGAAACTTTCAAGCCTCCTGGTACCATGGACACTCACGGCTGGAATATTCAAAGACTCAAGACTCTGTGCACTGTTATGCATGCAGGCATTTTTGCCTCCCAAACACAGAATCTGTGTTTACATCAGCACTGGGATACAGAAATCGGAAAAAGGCAACATTCAAAGATAGTGGGTTTGCCATACATGCAAAGTGTGAGGCACACAAAAATGCAATGATGGCTTGGAAAGAATTTGAAAGAGACAAAAAAGCTAATGCATCTTTAATGAGCACTCTAGCTGAAGAACATAGTAAACAGATACAGGAAAACTGTACTTATATAAAAGCAGTAGCTGAAGTCTTACTTTTAACTGCAACCCAAAATATTTCACAAACAGGTCATAGAGCAGGGCTATTTAATTCAAAATCAGTTGAACCACAATTTGAAATCAAGTCGTGTAACTGGGCCGTACATGTTCAGCGGTCTGTTGAATGACAAATTTCATATCAACAAAGATCAATATGACAAAAAATACACTTTTTATTTATTGTCTGGTTTGAAATGTGTGCTTGACACATGACAAAGGCACATCAAAAGTGCATATAAACACAATAACAGAGCTGGGGTTGAGCATAACTTGAAGTAGTAGAAATATTTTTCCTCTTGAAAAACAATTAAATAAGTAGAATGAAAAAAAAAGTCTGAAAATAACTATTATGGTCATATCTTACTCAGGCATATCTCAAAGTACATAAAAACTCAATGTGCACTGTTAGTAGCATTAATATTTATTTCCCCTTTGAAATCAAATATACTACATACTAGTATGTATTGTGAGTACATACTAGTATGTACTCACCTTGGCACATCACAAAGTGCATTTAGCTGAATAAAAAATGAACTGTCAAACACTTCAGTGCACAAACCCCCAAGAAAAGATTGATAACATTAACAAACATTGCAGATTATTACTTTACCTTATTATTATTACTTTTTTTTTTTCCTTCCTGCCCTTCAGAGAGAACGGTCGCTTTTTCTTCTGCTCCCTCTTTCACCCTCCTCCACCCTCCCTAACTGAGAATCCCAGCTTGCTGCCTTGTCTGCGTCGCTGTTCTTCTGGCTGAATCTTGATCCAAATGAAAAAAATAGATTTGGTGAGCGGCTTTAATAAAATTAACAACTTTTTATATAAATTTGGGCCAGGGGGAGCCCCTATGGAGAGACCCATGGATTGGAACACATGTGTCTGCATGATTCGACTGATGATGTGGAAACATCTATCTGGTTTGGCATGATCACAGGATTTTTCTGTTGATTGGCTCTGGAGTTTTCCTGGTGTATCGAAAATTTAACTAGAAGAGCTAATCAAAGCGGTCCCGGTGTAGCTGCTTCTTCAACAATTCGACTAGACGGGGGAGAGCACTAACCGACGGCAAGACTAACATGGAAATTACCATCTGGCATGCACTGTAGAGAGATGGACTCTGCCGGACATGCTTCCCATGTTTAGAAGGGAAACATCTGGAGTCGTTTTGGTGCCCTCCAAGAATGGATTTAAAGCCTATGTATGGAAATTATGAACACAGGATTGCAAGAGCTGTAAATTCTATGCTCTGAGTGATCTGTGTTATCAGACCTTGAATTCGGTGCCCTGTTGACTATTTTCCTCCTGGATTAAGACAAAACAGAAGATTATGCTTCTCTTCATAAACATTCTGGTATGCTGCAATCTGAATTTTCAGGGACAGTGACTGGCTCAGGAAATTTCCATCTGCCATGCCTCAAGGACATGCTTCCGAGTTTCAGACACTAAGACATAACATCTCGGCTGGGAGAGATTTGCTGACTCCAGTAACTGATAAACACCCACCTGCATTCAACATACACGAACACACTGATTCACTTATACTGAATTACATCCATTCATTCACTGATCCTCTCTGACTTTTGGTTCTGTTGTCTGCTAAATGTGCATTGAGGTTTTTTTTTTCCTGCAATCAAAATTTCGCTCACTTACTGAGCGCCATTTTGATAAACATGTTTTTTTCTCTCGCCTACTGTGTCATTCCATATCCCTTCCCTTTTTCTTTCTTCTTTATGACTGGTGCCTAGCGGCTGCCCCAGCCTTGGATGCGCTCTGCAGAGCGTGCCCAAATGCCAAGTCACGTTTCGTTACCTTGTATTCATACATGTGTAATGACAATAAAGTTGAATCTCATCTCATCTCATCTCAGATCCACCATTGTGGTTTGTTTTGTTTTAAATCACCACGTGTGAGTAGGGACACCTTTTTATAATTACACATTCCATTACACACACATATCAGTCAACCAAAAATTTTATGTTGAGTTAAGGGTACAAAAAGTGCCCACTTAAAAACCTGAGTGATGACTTCAGTCTTGAAGGTTTGAGGTTTTTCTCCAAAATTTATAACAACTTTCTTATAGTTTTCTATTTTTCTCTGTAAATTTATCTAAATTTGAAACCATTTTCCTCAAATTTGTAATTTTCTCTTGTAAAATTGACTTTTCTTGTACATTTGAGACTTTATTATAAATTTGTGGGTTTTTTATGGTTAATTTTTGTTCCTTTTTTAAATAAAATTACTGTTTTTATAAATAAATTTGAGACTTTTATTTTTCTTATACAATGTACACTTTTGACCATAAGTTTTCAGAGCCAGAACAGAACAATAACTTAACTCTGATTTCAAAGAAAAAAATGTGAATAAAATTATATTTAATGAAACAAATTAACTTAAATAACCAAAGATGCAGTTATTTCTGTTATAATACTCCTATGCTGTATATTTATAGTTTTTAGAATTCTCCTCACCACCCAGGCACCAGGAAAAGCCACCCTTGTTTTGAAATCCAAATGTTGGCATGTTTAGTTTGTCTGAAGGCTGCTGATGGATTAAAGTCATTGACTTTGTGAATTTCGGTCATCTTAACTTGCCAGGTACATAATATCCATCCATTCATCCATCTATGGATGGATATTGTGGTGAAATTTTGACTTTTCTCTGGATGGATGGATGGATGGATGGATATTGTAGTAGCTGGTGAAGTCAATCCTAAGCAATCCAGTCACTCTTGCCTTTCCCTGCATAAAGTATGAAGCCTCACCACAAGTTTGCAAAGTGACTTTTCATTATTGCTCCTGTTTCCAGCAGGTTAAAATCACCATAAATGCTTCCACTGCTTACATATCTCTTCTTCTGTTTTTTTTTTTTTTTTTTTTGGATTTAAAGTACTTTAATAAGCTCATGTTTCTCTCAGACAACAATGCTAGAAAACCTCTCTGCCTGCTGGCTGCTGACAGGAACGCTCACCTGGGTGGGGCACTTCTGAACTCCGCGCGAATGACGGTCATGTAAGTTGTTCGTGTGCGTGCATGCAGACTGTCAGAAAAATTGTTATGTGTGTGTGTTATGTGTTTATTATCATTTTAGATAATTCAATGAAGTGTATATGTAACTACATGTAACTGTCTGCTGTGTATTAGAGGTTTTGTACATGATGCATGAAGACTAAAGTTGTTTTTATATTTTTAATTATGTTGAAATTCCAGTTGTCCTTTCATGGTAGATTTATCTTAAAACACATGCCTGCACCTACCTTAGAGAACAGCTACTCCTTAGAGCACAGGGCCACTCTGATAACATGGGACTGTTACTCCTTAGAACACAGGAAGCAAAGCCCTCTGATAAAATGAAGCTGTTCTCCTTTCTTCAGTGTCAGCATGTTTTATCTATCTGACCATGTAACTGCTGTGTGTTTGACCATGCAACTGCTGTGTATAAAATGACTGAACTGTGAGGATTACCTCCAGTACCTACTTCCTGTAACCAGAGGTTTGTACTCCTTGTGCAAGTAAAAACTCTTAAAATAATATTCTTGTGTCTCGAATCTTTATTAAGGTAATGAACTAATATACGATCATTTATTTTTTGAGTTCCAAGACTCCTGACATACGTGGTGCCGGTGACCCGGATTGCCGACAGCTAGGCAAGCCAGGAGAAGATGTCTTTGCCGGGTCGACAAACCCATGCATGGTCTGACCAGCTGTCAGTTTTGGAAACCCGCCTTCAGGGAACGCCGGGGAGAAGACTGACATCCTGGCTCTGTCTAGTGACGGTCATCCTCGCTAGTAGAGTCATAAAGTAAGTAAAATATTTTTTGAAGTAACAAAGAAATAAGGATTGTGTTGTTTTCCGGCCGAAGAGTCAGGTTTTTAAAAAAAAAAGGTAAGGGTGCTGCGTATTGACTGATAGGTCAAGCTTTAACTAGTAATGGTAATATAAGGAGGCGCCCTATATTTTTTCTCTAGTAGTGGTGGTGTGGGGCGGTGCCCTATATTTTTCCTATCTGATCATACCAGGTAATGATTCTGTAGAAAACTACAGAAGTCCTAACGCGTGAGCATCTAGTTCCATCAAAAAGGTGAGCGCATTTTAAAGGTCGCGTGAGCATCTAGTTCCATCAAAAAGGTGAGCGCACCTATTGGGCAGTAATAGTTTTGCAGTGGGTGTACTGCAACGTCCCTGACTAAATAAAGAATGGGTAACTGTACAGGAAAAACTAATAAAACAAAAAATAAGCAAAAGAAAAAAGAGGAAACTGCGCACCGAACGGTAAAAAATTACAATGACAAACTAAAAGAAAAAGAGCAAATAAAGGATCCTGAAAAATATTTAAATAAATGGGAAAAAGATTATTCTTTCAAACCCACATTGGATGTGGACGAATGTGCGGTCCTAGTGTCAACTGTAAAATTTACAACTAAAGGTAATAAGACAGGAAGACCAAACTCTATGTTTTTGAGTAATCACCTGGAAGAAGTGTTTGCTGCACGGATGGTGCAAGGTGGGGTTAGACCCAAGACAGGCAGGTCGATGCAAGTGAATGATGGAAATCGGGATGTTTGTTTTAACTGTGGCAAACCTGGTCACTGGGCCCGTGATTGCAGGTTTGGCCAAAGAGGTGGATTTGGAGGCAGGGGACCAAGTAGAGGTAGAAGAAGATTTCAGAATGATCAGAGAGGCAGGTTTTAGCAAGGCAGAGGAGGTAAAAATCAAAATGACTATGGAGGTGAAAATAGACAAGGGCCCTCAGAGGGTCAAGGACCTTCAGACAGAAGAGCATGACTAACCGACTATGACAAACTCTCTTCTGAGGACAAACAGATAGTACTTGACCAACAGAAAAGACTATCTGAAGTGTTAACAAGGCCTAATGAGACTTTGGACCTGATTATGTACAGCAGTGCGTTGTCTACCCCTACAATATGGTTACTGGTGAATAGAAAAGAGGTTGAATTTCTTTGTGACACAGGAGCCACACGCACTACTGTTCGCAAAATCCCCAAAGGTGCTAAATTTACTGGAAGAACAATTAAAGTTCAAAATGCAGGAGGGGAAGAATAACTGAGAGCCTTTATGGCCCAATTACATTAACAGACTCCTCCACAGGCAAAGTATGCATTTCAGAAGTGATTGTGGCAACCTCCTGCCCAGTAAATGGGCAAAAAAAATGGGAAAAAAATGACTACAACTGGTTTAAAGGACTCTGACTTTACAAATGTAATGTTTATATGATTTTGCACTGCGGGATACATTTATAATGGTGTGACAACATCATATTTCAGAAATGATTCAGCAATGAGGAATGTGCTACTCCTGATTCGGTGGTGGCCAAGCTGGGTCAGGATGAACTACATTGCACTCCATAATTTACCAAGGAATGTATGAAATAGGGGCATTCCTTGTAAAAACATTAAATCAAATTCTAATTAGGCAAAATGTCCGCCTTTCCTTTGACTGAAAGAGTGTGATGCAATATTTCAAATTCAACCCATCTGTGTTCAACTGGACAAACTGATCTTATTTATCAATGCTGAAGCATATCAAAAATGCACAGATAGTTATTTTGTTTTTCTTAAATGGAATTTGTAAACTAGTTCAAGAGATGTCACAAAAGAAGCTATGATTATTGAAATCTTATTTTTGAAGGAACTGGGCTACCCGCAAATTTTATCTAAAACTAAAAATGGTAGCACACTTCCTTTCAGTAAAAGAATCAAGCAAATACCCTGTAACTTTGCTGCATGTGTGTCTCCATGTATCAAAACAGGGGGTATCAAAGAAATTAATTAGCAAATAATTAGCAATCCTCAGAAAAATAGATAATGCATAAAAATTATCAATAAATGATTGATGATGAATTCAATTCAACTTTATTTACATAAGCGCATTTCATTTCATTTTCTGTAGTGTCCAGGATAAACATATGGCTGCAGTTATAAGTCAAATACATGCTGGGCAATACAGACCACTTTCTTATTATTCATGGGATAATACGAATAATAAGATCATGCCCTCTATTATCCTACACATTCCCCATGCAGTGAAGGGGGTTTTGCAGCAGGACAACCATTCCATATTGTCACCAGCTAGACTGTTGTCGTACACTATAACCTTGTTATCACAGCCACACATTAAGCTTGTACCAAATTCCTTGTGGCTATTTACTGATGGCTCATCTTTAAAAAAGCCTGATGGGTCAACATCCACTGCTTATGCTGATAGATATCTGATAGCTGATAGATATCTGTTTCCTATAGGCCCTTAGAATAGAGGGTTAGTATTAATGAAAGCGCTTTGAGTGGTCTTTGTGACTAGAAAAGCGCTATATAAGTGCAGGTTAGTTAGTTAGTTAGTTATGCTGTGACAACATTGTCTGGGGTCCTGATTGTGGAAAAATTCCACAACCTGCATCACCTCCAATAGCTGAACTATTGGCTTTGATTACAGCACTTACATGATCTACTAACCTGAATGTAACTATCTGTACAGACAGTAAATATGCTTTTAACACATGTCACCTGCACACTGCTACCTGGAACCTGCGGGGGTTTGTCATCTCCACAGAAAAAACAGCAAAACATCAACAGCAATTATTGCAGCTACGTAATGTTCTGATGCTACCATGTTCTGTGGCAGTTATTCACTGCCCTGCCCACACTAATGGCACTGACTTGTCTAGCTGCGGTAATTGCTTGGCTGATAACGCTGCTCACTGTGCTGCTATTGGTCTTTTAGGAACCGTCTGTCTTATTAATAATGTTGATGTTGATGTTTTAAAAGACTGTCAAAATAGTATGTGTAAATATCTGTTTCATGTGTAAATAATTAGATATACATTTGGCTTGCCTGACGGCTTGCCTGACGAAAATTTGCTCTGCCACCCACATTATATAAATGAGCTGTCCTCGTGGCACATGGCCAATCATGTGCCAACAGGAGGGAAATCAATGAATGATGAGGATGTTGGAAAACTGTCCTAGTTTTTGAAAGAAGTAACAAAAAATATGCTAAAAGTGATAAAATAATGCTCAAGGAGCAATGGAAAGCTATAATATTGCTTGGTGTTGATTGACACCTTCACAAAGTGGACAGAAATTCATCCCACATCCTCAGCAAATGCCGCATTTGTGTGTAAAACTCTAGTGAATATGTTTTTCTGTTTTTGGGGTTCCAGAACTGATTTATGCAGATAATGGAACTCATTTTACAGCACAAACAGTTCAAGACTTAACCCAAGCTGTAAGAAGTAAGATCAAATTCCATAGTGCCTACCACCTACAAAGTACAGGCTTTGTAAAAAGAAAAATGGTACAATCAAACTAATGATTAGTTCTATACCAGACACAAAGACAGGATTATCACCCTTTGAATGTGCTTTTCACCGTCCTTATGTATTACCTGACCTCTCACCACTAACCACGCCTAACAAATACACAGATCTTGGTGAACATCTCAGAGAATATATTGATTCTGTCAGAGCTCTCTCTGCTCCACAGAAAGAAGCAGATAACCCGTTGCAACCTGGAGACTATGTCTTCATAAAGAACCACCACCGACAACACTGGACACTCCCACTCCCACTGCTATATGTATTGCTGAATGACCATCTTGGATTCACCTTTCACACGTTAAAAGACTACGGGTGCCTGTAAGTGAACTAACTAACTTGTTTCCCTGAGTAAGTCCAGTTACAAAGGGGGCGTGTCCTTTTAAGGACAAGGCCGTCTCAACCCTGGTGAAGAAAGAGGCCCGGAGGGGTACTCTCTCAGGTGGAAGCATAGCACCAAAATTATTGATGACTCTGTGTTCTGTACTGCTTGTGACTGTGGGATGGTGGTCACTCTCTGCTTTAAGACACCCTCAGGATATGGGTGGTGGCAACTCACAGGACGAAAGTGAAGCCAGACCCCGACTTCGGCTGCCAAGAGGACTCGTCAATCACATGACTCATCTTCATAATGAATGGTATAGAATGGCTATGAAAACAGCAGAATCATGCAACATCACTAATTGTTTTGTATGTTCTCTTGTTCCTCATCATGCAGATCATAATCCCGTCTTAACAGCTAAACCATCAAATCTAACTGAAACTCTATGTATTCTTGCATCTTACATCTTACTCTATGTATTCTTGCATCTTACATCTTCTATACAATGAAACAATGTATAGAAAGGTGACACCAAATTGTTCTGTTCACTATGATCTTGAAAAAGATTGGAGGTTACCGTATAACTATTCAGACTTAACCAATCCGACTAACCTTAGGGCATTTTCTTTGGCTAGAAACCCACCTAAAGTACCTATGTGTTTTGATAGGTTATGTAACAAGAATGCTACTTTAAGTGCTGATGAATATTTAGGAGACACTGACTGTGTGGACAAAATCCCTGTCCCATTAACTCTGAATACAACAACAGGAATTCCACATAATTTTTTTGTCCAAAATCCCAAAAAGCTAATGAAGCTGCAAACTGGAATATGACTGCCATTTCAGAAGTTGTCCCTGGTTGGACAACACTATACACTAACCTTAGTCTCTGGGTCCCGGGGAGACAGGGGTACGGTTGCCCAAAAGACCATGTTTGGGTATGTGGCAGCAATGTGTACCTGTGGCTCCCTGGAAGCTGGTGTGGATCTTGTTATTTGGCAAAAATAACTCCTGCTTCACATATATTTACCACTAACATAACTACTCCAAGCGATATGCCACATCTCCGAACAAAAAGATCTTCAGAGTCTATCAAATCACCTCCTTTAATAAGTGATCTTCTAGGTATTTTCATGACTGCATTTCCAACATATGGAGTTGCTCACTTAAGCCACAAAATGAATGATGTGTATTGGGCATTAGAAAATCTTACTGAGATAGTTACTGATATTGCTCTGTTCATTAAAGATGATCCAGAAAAAGCAGCCATGAAGGCTATGATAACACAGCATCGCATTGCTCTTGAGTTGTTGCTTGCTGAGAAGGGAGGTGTATGTGCTATTATTGGAGAACACTGTTGTACCTTTATTCCTGATTCTTCTGATAATATCACCACAATAACTGACAGATTGAGGGGACTGCACCAACATTTGGATAGCCTAAAGGATGTACCCCAAAATTGGAACCTATCTTCTTGGTTCCTCTCTGGTCAATGGTGGCAAGTTCTTTTGAAATGGTTAACCCCAGTAATAATTGTACTGATTCTATTTTGTGTACTATTCATGTGTGTCATTCCCTGTATAAGGTCCATGATAAGTAGAGCTCTTGCTCAACACACTTTCATGTTACAATCTGTTATGCTCCAAAGAGAAGTTCCTGTGCAATATACTGCCTTAAGACAACAACGTGATGGTGATTGTGATGACAACACCACTGTTTAAATTTGGAAGTGATGCTCAATGATGTCAATGTAGAAAATCATGAGAAGATACATTGTACTGATGATTGCATGTGATTAAAATTGATAAAATGATAAACAGGAGGGAATTGTCAGAAAAATTATGTGTATACATATTATCATTTTCTATAATTCAATGAAGTCTATATGTAACTATATGTAACTGTCTGCTGAAAAATACTGAAACTGTCTGTGTATTAGAGGTTTTGTACATGATGCATGAAGACTAAAGTTGTTTTTATATTTTTAATTATGTTGAAATTCCAGTTGTCCTTTCATGGTAGATTTATCTTAAAACACATGCCTGCACCTGCCTTAGAGAACAGCTACTCCTTAGAGCACAGGGCCACTCTGATAACATGGGACTGTTACTCCTTAGAACATAGGAAGCAAAGCCCTCTGATAAAATGAAGCTGTTCTCCTTTCTTCAGTGTCAGCATGTTTTATCTATCTGACCATGTAACTGCTGTGTGTTTGACCATGTAACTGTTGTGTATAAAATGACTGAACTGTGAGGATTACCTCCAGTACCTACTTCCTGTAACCAGAGGTTTGTACTCCTTGTGCAAGTAAAAACTCTTAAAAGAATATTCTTGTGTCTCGAATCTTTATTGAGGTAACAAACTAATATATGATCATTTATTTTTTGAGTTCCAAGATTCCTGACACAGACCATTCCTTCATATTTGTGACCTGTGCTGGCAAAATGAGTCGGAACACGCACTGCGTCATTATGAGCTGCAGGCAGGAGAAGTCATAAATCATGACTCTTACTTTGTTTGCTAGTGACAGGTCCCGGGAAAAAAAAAAAAAAAACATGAGTGCTTGGTATCATTGGAAAGCTTAGAAAACGTACTTTCTGAAGATACATATGTTTTTGTGGATGACGTAATTCCCGACTGATCGAACACAAGTTTTAAACCTAGCCAAAATATAAACAAATTGTAGGAATCGTGAAATGATGACATTGGATGATTTCTCAGTATTGGTTTAATTCCATCTCACGTCCCACAGCTCCTTCTCTCAGTCAGGGAATAAGAGAGTGAGCTGCGGTAAACCACATACATTTATACTTGCACATCAAACACAGAATGACATCTACATTTAATCCCTCCATTGTCCTCTCGGCTCCTCTGTCTGACCTCAGGAGGTCAGACAGTCCTTTCAGGTTCACTCTCCAGATCTTCTCACTTCTTCCCTAGTTCACAGGTGGTCCAGACTCATTGTCCGTTTGAGGCGTGATATCAATACACACCGCGAGTTCAAAGTTCTTTAATGTTTGGGTCTCTGTCACTTATTGGTGTGTGGCCAAGCGAGGCAGGAGGCTTTGAGACAGTTTTTCAATTAACAGTCTTTCAATTTATTTTCCAAAGGACTCACTTACACATAACAATCCAATAACGTCTTCACACCGACACGAAATCTTCAATAACACGTCATCAAGAGCTCAAGAGATAACTCCTATATCATTAACCACACCTGTTTATATACACAACTGAGATAGTTAATGTTAATCAGGACATACCATGTCCTAGGTAAAACAACAACATTATTCTGTTTTCCACAAATACCCACTGATGTCTAAAAATACATAAATAATTCCCAGCTATACAAAATACATATAAATAACACAAAAATAAATAACACTATAAATAACACTATAAATAATTCAATAAATACTTCAAACCCCTATTTACAAAATCTAAACCTCCCCTCTAACTTACCATACATGATCCCTTCCTGCAGGTGTCCTATAAAAAGGCCCTCAACCCCTAACAGAGTCTTTTGCCTGGACACCCACAGGAAGCATGTTGGCAAAGGTATGTGGACTAAATAATTTACCAATTGTTTTTACCCAAATAATTAACCATAACAATTATCTCAACAAGGCACTCAAATTAGATAAAGACAGATCATAGAGATAGTGTGTGTACTTTTACAACAGTCATAACATTTACAATATCACAAATATAACAATCACACATACAATAAATCATACTAGTGGTGACACCTCGTCGTCACAGTCTCTGCCAAGGAATATGTGAGCTACCTAATGTTATGCCACATCACTCCCCCCGAAACGCCCAAGAATGGACACACACCAACATTACTCTAACAGTTATGCACATTATGTCAAGAATGGACAGTCATACACATCATGTGAAGAATGGACACACACACCAACAACTAAGAGCTGTACCATTATGTCACCCACCCCTTTGCTGGACCTACAGCACAATCTACACGGGTTGATCAAAAATACACATCACTCTGCCCGTTGCCTAGGCTTCAATCTCCTCCCGAATCTGCTGTACGCATGTTTCGCAGCCTGCGTTGTGCCGTGCTGTGGTGCACCTGTGGAATGAGGGGGACAAGGGTTATTTTTCCCCTGCGGGGAAACCAGGGGCCGTTCCCTGTGAGGTCTGCCGCGTCGAGGCGCCCCTGCCGGTCGTACAGGTTCGTCACATAACACAAAAGCAGGCTTTAATCTGTCAACACTGATTGTTTCTTTCCTGCCCCCCAAATCTAGCACAAAACATTTCTCTCCGGTTTCCAGCACTCGAAATGGACCGTCGTAAGGTGGGCGGAGGCTGTGACACTGGGCGTTGTGCCTGACAAAAACAAACTCTGCGTTTAGCAAAGCCTTGGGAGCAAAAACCCGCAGAAAAGTGTGATGAGCTGGGCCCAGGAGCATTTCTGCTCCCGTGCCACTTAGAGGTCCCCGCACCAGGGGGCGCTCTGGTGCCGCATGGGCTGTCAGGAATTCTCCTGGCAGCCTGAGAGGTTGAGAAAAAACTAATTCAGCAGGTGAGGCATCTAAATCCTCTTTGGGTGCCGAACGCAACCCCAATAAAACCCATGGTAGTTTGTTTACCCAATCTGCATCCGTGAGCGATGCTCTGAGGGCTGCCTTCAACGACCTGTGAAAACGCTTGCATAAACTGTTGGCCTGTGGGTGATAAGCGGTGGTGCAATGGGCTGTCGCTCCTAAGCCGCTGACCATTGCTGACCACAGCTCCGACACGAATTGCAAACCCCTATCGGACGTAATGTCTGACGGGACTCCGAACCACGCTACCCAGGCTGTTAAAAAAGCGCGAGCCACCTCTGCTGCTGTGGTCGACTGCAATGGGACTACTTCCGGCCAACGTGTGGTCCGATCTACCATTGTCAGGAGATGTGTGAACCCTTGTGACGGCGGCAGGGGTCCCACTAGATCTACGTGCACATGATCGAACCTCTTAGCCGGAATGTGGAAAGGTTCTAAAGGAACCTTCGTGTGCCTGTGAACTTTGGCCCGCTGGCAAGCCATGCAGGCTTTCACCCACTCCTTCACGTGCTTGCGCAGGCTCGGCCAAACAAACTTCTCCGCTACCATTTTCACCGAAGCGCGTACTCCCGGGTGCGCTAGGGAGTGCACCACGTCAAAAATGCGACGGCGCCACGTGGCCGGAACCACTGGGCACGGTCGCCCGGTGGATACATTGCAGATTAGCGGGGGTGAACCGGTTTGTAAACTTATGCTCTCCAGCCTTAACCCTGTTGGTCCAGACAGGAGCGCGCGCACGTCTGTGTCTTCGCTCTGCTCCGCTGCCATGGCTGCGTAATCTATCCCCACGTGCACCGGAGCCGCGTGCGCGTCCACGCTGTTACCTCGCTCTGCGTCTGCGGCATTACAGTCCCCATCCGCGCGGACAGGCGCTGTTACCGCTCGCGAGAGGCAGTCTGCTACTACATTAAATATACCGGCTACGTGCTGTATATCGGTGGTGAATTCTGAAATTGCGGCCAGCTGCCTCTGCTGTCGGCCTGACCACGGTTCTGAGATTTTGGACATTGCAAAAGTGAGCGGTTTGTGGTCGACAAACGCGGTGAAACGCCGCCCTTCCAACCAGAACTGAAAATGGCGAATGGCCAGGTGGAGCGCTAGCAGTTCCCTGTTAAACGCGCTATATTTCCGCTCCGCATCGCGTAGGGACCTGCTGAAAAAAGCGAGTGGCTGCCAAACCCCAGCGACCTGCTGTTCTACAACGGCTCCTATGGCCACCTCTGACGCGTCTGTGGTTAGGGCTATTCGGGCTGCTGGGTCTGGGTGAGCCAGCAGTGCTGCGTCTGCCAGTGCTTTTTTAACCTCAGTGAATGCGCGCTCCCACTCTGGGGACCACTCAATCACATTAGAGGGCTTCTGTTTTTTTAGCGCGACGTACAACGGTTGCATGAGCTGCGCCGCGTGGGGTATGAAATGGTTGTAAAAATTTACCATACCTAAAAATTCTTGCAACACTTTTACCGTTTGTGGCTGGGGAAACTCAGCCACTGCGTGTACTTTGGACGGCAGCGGGACTGCTCCCTCTGGGGAGACGCGGTGTCCTAAAAAATCAATCTGCGCTGCGCCAAAATGGCACTTGGCCAGGTTGATTATCAACCCATGCGCTCCCAACCTCTGAAAAACTGTCATGAGGTGACTTTCGTGTTCCTCCTCAGAGGCGCTGGCGACCAAAATATCGTCTAAGTAAACAAAAACAAAAGGGAGGTCCCGCAACACGGCATCCATCATGCGTTGGAAGGTTTGCGCGGTGCCTTTAAGGCCAAAAAGCATGCGTAAAAACTCAAAAAGCCCAAACGGGGTTATTACCGCTGTCTTGGGAATGTCCTCTGGTCGGACTGGGACCTGATGATAACTGCGGACCAGGTCTATTTTAGAAAAAATGTGCGCCTTGGCCAGGTGCACCAAAAAATCTTGGATATGCGGAATTGGGTAGCGGTCCTGCGCTGTGGCATTGTTTAACCTGCGATAATCACCACAAGGTCTCCACGAGCCATCAGCCTTAGGCACCATATGCAGGGGGGAAGCCCAGGCGCTCTTCGAGCGGCGAATTATGCCCAACCTTTCCAGGTTGGCGAACTCCTCACGCGCAATGGAGAGCTTAGCTGCATCCAAGCGCCGAGCCTTCGCAAAAACTGGTGGGCCACTTGTGGTTATAAAGTGCTCCACCCCGTGCTTCGCCACCTTAGCTGAAAACGTGGGAACTGTGAGTGCTGGAAACTGGTTTAGGAGAGTGTGAAACTTAACTCCTGCTGTGGCGACGTTGGTCTGTACTGGTGGCGGGGACACTCGGGCTGCACAAGGGATGGAACAAAAAGAGAGTGCATTAACCAAGCGTCTATTAACCAGATCTACCAACAAGCCGTGTGAGCACAAAAAGTCAGCGCCTAACATGTTGAAACTCACCGCCGCTACTATGAAGGTCCATTCATAGATGCGGCCGTGCAAGGACAGGCGCAGAGTCCTTTCGCCAAAAGTCTTGATCGAGGAGCCGTTTGCGGCCGTTGCCCCGTCTCCACGGGGGCCGGCCACCCGGTCCACGTAGGTTGCGGTGATGAAACTCCTCTGTGCTCCGGTGTCAACGAGGAATTGCCGTCCGGAGCTCGCGTCTGTCAGGTACAGCAGCTTGTTCTGTTCACCGAGGGTCGAAGCTGCTAACGACCCCCGGCTCGTGCGTTTCCCTGCTTCTTGAAGCCGCATGGTGGAATGCATCTGTGTGCTTGGTGCGCGAAGTGTCGATGGTAGAAACAGAGCTCGTCCCCTCCTCTGCTTCGGGACCACACCGCTGCTGTCGTCGCAGGGGTTGCTTCTGCTGCCACTGGTTCTCCCCCGCCCTCGGCTGCCGCGCCGAGGTCTGCTGCTGCCACTGAAGTCTCCTGCTCGCCGCAGGCGTCGAGGAGCCGCTCCGCTTCCACGGCCAGCGCGCGGAAATCCTGCTGGTTCACACACCTCATGCTGGACAGGGAACCCCTCATGTGTGCTGGAAGGGTCCTCAAGAAGATGTGTTTAAATAGAAACGCATCGTTGTCTGCCCGATCATCTGCAGCATGTCCTCCATGAGGACGGTCGGCCTGCGTCCTCCTCTGTCGCGCAGGTCCAGAAGTGTTCTGGCCCTCACCTCGGCTGATGGCACAAAACTCCGGATGAGGGCGGCTTTCAGGGCGTTGTATTTGCCAGCAGTGGGCGGCTGCTGCACCAGGCTCCGCACACACCGGGCTGTGCGGCTGTTGAGTCTTGCGATGACATTGTGGAACTTGATGTCATCTGCTGATACCCCGTTGAGCATGAACCACAATTCCACGTGCTGGAACCATGAGTGTGGGTCCTCTTGCCAGAACTCGGGGAGTTTAATTGAGTTTACGCCCGTGCGGGCGGTCTCCGGTGAATCCGGGTCGGAGAGATGATCTCCAAGCCTTTCCATATGTCTCACGTGTGGGCCACCAATTTAGGAATCGTGAAATGATGACACTGGATGATTTCTCAGTATTGGTTTAATTCCATCTCACATCCCACAGCTCCTTCTCTCAGTCAGGGAATAAGAGAGTGAGCTGCGGTAAACCACATACATTTATACTTGCACATCAAACACAGAATCACATCTACATTTAATCCCTCCATTGTCCTCTCGGCTCCTCTGTCTGACCTCAGGAGGTCAGACAGTCCTTTCAGGTTCACTCTCCAGATCTTCTCACTTCTTCCCCAGTTCGCAGGTGGTCCAGACTCATTGTCCATTTGAGGCGTGATGTCAATACACACCGCGAGTTCAAAGTTCTTTAATGTTTGGGTCTCTGCCAAGGAATATGTGAGCTACCTAATGTTACGCCACAAAATCATCTTTTTCCAGTGTCCATTTTGGTGCACTTCCTGCAAATTATATATCATTTTTAAGGTCTTTCAATACAGAATATGGAAAAAACCTTACCTCAGTTTTAAGAATTTCCTCAAAGTGACTCATTTTGCCAGCATGGGTCACATTTTTTTCTTAAATTTATACCACTTATACCTCTGAGCCACTCGGAGGTTGGTTCTGGGCTGCATGTGGCCCTCGGGCCGCTAATTGAATAAGCCTTTCAGGTTCAAGTTCAGGTTACTTTATTTGTACCCGTAGGTAGATTTGTTTTGCAGTCAGGTGACATCCATATTTACAAACCACAATTACATTCAACATGAACACAAACACAGGCACACATATAGCTGACTATAAACATGATAAAAGTGCTCAAGGCTCCACCGATCAGATCATAAGACAAAGAGATAAGAGAAAAAAAACAAAACAAACAAACAAGGAGATAAGAGAGAAGGGTCATATTAAAAAGTTAAAGACTAGTCAAAGAGGTTAAAAACTCAAAAGTCTAAAACCCAATAAAAGATTTAGAACCCAAATAAAAAACCTTCAAAAATAAGTAAATATAAATAAATTATGTGCATTATATTGTTATATCTTGTTCAACTCTTTAACAGCAGCAGGAACAAAGCTGTTTTTGTAGCATTGGGTTTTACTTTTTGGGACAGCAAACCTCCGTCTGGAGGGAAAAAGCTGAAAGTGGCAGTGCAAAGGGTGGGAGTCATCATTTAAAATGGAGGTAGCCATCCTCTGTACTTGTCTGGTGTACAGGGATGTCAGGCTCAGCTGTGACTCACCAAGCAAACGACTGGACCATCTAACTACCTGAGCCAAGGATTTCCTCTGTTTCAGTTTTACCTGACCAAACCACGACACTAAAGAAAAGAATAAAACAGATTCAATAAAAGCCCGATAAAACATTGTCATTATGGTTCGGTCAATTTGGAAGCGTGCAAGTTTCCTTAAACAATGCAAATGTTGCTGACCTTTTTTGCACACCCTTTCACAGTTCTCTTCAAAGTTTAAATTACTATCAATAATCGTCCTACAAATGTAGGATTGTACACATTAAGTGATCTGGCCTTTTAGTACAGTGACTTCGTGCCTGGGAGTTTTCCTCCTAAAGTCAATAATCATATCTTTAGTTTTTGTCGTATTCGGCTGCAGGTAGGAATCCTCACACCAGTGAACAAAATTATCAACTACTGGGCCGTGACCACTCTCACCATCCAGGAGGAAACTGACAACAACTGAATCATCAGCATACTTTATAATGTGTCTGTTGTCATGTCTGCTCCGACACATGTTTGTGTACAGGATGAAGAGTAGTGGTGACAACACACACCCCTGAGGAGAGCCAGTAGAAGAACACTTTTGGTCAGACAATGTACCATTGACCCTTACTTTCTTTGTCCTGTTGGTTAAAAAATCCAGAATCCAACCCACCAGATTATTACTCAAATCAAATTGTTGCAGGAGCCTTTCAACTAAAATATGAGGTTGGATTGTATTAAAGGCAGAAGAAAAGTCCACAAATAAAAGCCTGGCGTGTGTCCCATTAAAATCCAAATGTTCAAAAAGCATGTTAAATAGGGTGACAGTGGCATCCTCCACTCCTCTGTGAGGCCTATAGGCAACCTGGAAAGGATCCAATGCATGCTCAGTCTGCTTAAGTACCTCAAATCTGACCAGTTTTTCAAAAATTTTCATTAAAATTGACGTCAAAGCAACTGGTCTAAAATCATTTACCGTTTTGGGACAGCAGGATTTTGGAACGGGGACAACCACAGCATCTTTCCAGATCTTAGGCACATGTTGTGTCTGTAAGGACTTATTGAAAATGTAGTGAAATACAGGACTTAATTCATGTGCACAGGACTTTACCAATCGCCCGCATATATTATCAGGTCCCTGACTTTTGTTCACTTTAACAGCACAGAACGCCCTTTTAACATCCTGCACCTCAATATTAAAGTGCTGATTATCTTTGAGTTTCTGTTTCAAATCTTGGGTTTCTGTGCTAAAATCAAAGGAGTCAAAACGACCATAAAAACAATTAAGAGCATTAGCCAGCTCTGTGTCTGAATTAAAACCATCTAAAAACACACGATTACTGTGCTCTGTGCTCTGAAGGCCTGCAATAGTTTTCATACTGGCCCAGGCTGAACCAAGTTTCTTTGTTGCCATCTTGCTTTCCAACTCTGATTTATAATTCTGTTTTGCTCTTAAAATTTCGGCCTTCAGCTCTTTTGTGGCAACCTGCAGCTCAGAAACAACCCCCTGTTTAAAGGTAAGTGCTTTCCTATGTAAGCAGGATTTAACTGATTTTGTAACCCGTGGCTTGTTGTTAGGATACATTTTGACACGTTTACGTGGAACGATCATGTCTCTGCAGAAAGGCTGCACGGCTGCACGGTGGCTGCACGGTGGCGCAGTGGTTTAGCACTGTGACAACACAGTTTTACCCTCGGCCGGGGGATCGCAGGGATCATGAGATCGTGGGTTCGATCCCAGCCCCCAACCAACAGTGAGCTGTGTGGAGTTTGCATGTTCTCCCCGTGTTGCGTGGGTTTACTCCGGGATTTCTCCGGTTTCCTTCCGCATACCAAAAACATGTAGGTTTAGGGCGCTTGCGCACGCAGCGACCGGCAGCCGGTGGCTTGTCACCAGACTGCAAACCAAATCTACCTACGGGTACAAATAAGTAACAAAAAAAAAAAAAAAAAGCCATGTATGAGCATGTTACTTCCACTAAAGAGTCCAAATCATCTCCGCAGGACAGTGTGAACACCTCCTAGTCTGTACAGTTAAAGCATTCCTGGAGGCAGTGCACTGAATCCTCTGTCCACACATTTGTCTCTGGTCTTCGCCTCGTCTCTTCTGAAAGCAGTTTTATATGTGGGTAGCAAATGTACACAGTTGTGATCTGAGGATCCTAAAGGAGGAAGGGGAATAGATTTATAGGCCCTCTCTATGGATCCATAACCACGTGTCTTTTTTAGAGACACGTGGTTAAAATCCCCAAGAATAAAATTTGGAGCCTCTGGGGAAATCGACTGCAGCCACTGGACCACATCAAAGACGGTGCTGGCGGAGGAGGCAGCATCTGCCCTCAGATGAATGTACACAGCCGTTATGAAAAGTTGGGGGAACTCGCGGGGTAGATAAAAGGGGCGTAGTGACACGGACAGAAGCTCCACATCTAGTGTACAGATGCCCTCTCTGACTGTGACAGATGTACAGTACTGTTTATTAATATACAAACATACGCCGCCCCCCTGACGTTTCCCTGTTACCTCTTCCTGCCGATCCAAGCCAAGTGGGGCTCCAAAGCCATCAATACACAGGTCCGCGTCCCTGTCATGCGCCGTAAGCCATGTCTCCGTGTAAGCCACGACACAGCAGTTCTTGAAGTCCTTCTGATATTGTACATTTCCTTGAATTTCATCCACTTTATTTCTCAGGGATTGTACGTTACCCATAATAATGGAAGGGAGAGGAATGCGGTTAAGCTGACGCCTCCTCAGGTTTAATCTTATGCCTCCACGCTTTCCGCGTTTCCTCCTCTTGTCTCTCTTTTCATTGCTGTGTCCATGAAAATCTTTTAAAATAAAGTCCGGCAGTTGCGGCACAGACTCAAACACAGATGTTGCATTATCCATGTTTAAATGCAGTAACATGTCTCTGGAATACTGCGTTCTTCCCAGCATGATCGTCATCACGCTTACCTCCAAGACAAAGAGCCAGTAAGAAAGAAACGACAAGAAGGAAATCCATACTGATGGAACCAGGGAGCTCTTCGTTATATAGTCCACAAACATTCAAGGACAAAAATGGCACAGAGAATTACGTTAAAACACCTTAAAGTGCATAAAAACAGAGACACAGATGTAGAACTTTTTTCACCCGCTGCCTGTCGCTGCGTGCGCATGCGCCCAATATGTCATACAGAGACAAGTGGTGCGGACAACAGGGGAAACTTGTTCAACGTTTTCAGAATTACAGGGATGAATCCTACTTTGAAGGACTCTGGAAAGAAGTCTTAAATATTGCTGAACAGTGCAATGTTGAGACAGAACCAACTCCAAAAAGAAAAACAAAACAAATCAGAAGGCTGGAAGGGCATACTGTCATATCCTCATTAGGTGAGTGTTCTGAACAAACCAAAGACACTTTTTGTTCGACCATATTCTACCCTGTGCTTGATAACATGCTCAGTGAGCTAAACAGGCATTTCTCAAAACCAAATTGTGAAATAATGATGGGTATCCAGGCCTTAAATCCTGCAAGTGCTACATTTTGCCAAGACAAACCTCTATGTACATTTGCTTCTATTTATGAATGTGACATACATGACCTCAGGCATGAGGTACACCAGATGAAAAGCATCCTGGAGAAGAAAGTAATTTCTGGCATCCAGAAGCCCTCTAACATAGTACAACTCACTAATTTCATTGAACCTTTTAAAGATGTATTTCACCAGCTCTTCAGATTATGCAAAGTTGTCATTGCCATACCTGTGAGTACTGCTTCCTGTGAACACAGTTTTTCAATACTCAAGACTGTTAAGACATATTTAAGGTCTACCATGGATGATGATAGGTTGAGCAATCTAGGAGTTATAAGTGTGAAGTCTAGAAGAGCAAAGTCCCTTGATGATTTTATGAATTGTTTTGCTGCAAACCATAAAGAAGAATACAACTGCTATAAGCAGAAGGTTTTCCTGCAGTCATCCCATGTTACTGAGTGTAACTTCCCTATTTGACTGGTCGATCTCAAAGTAAGGGTAGTGCCTTTGCAATAGGTATGAGTGCATCTAAGTAAATTACAATATCATTATTTGTATTTAATTTTAAAATCTAATACTATAATCCATCCATCCATCCATCCATCCACCCATCTTCTACCGCTTTTCCGGAGGTCCGGGTCACGGAGGCAGCAGTTCAAGCAGAGAAGCCCAGACTTCCCTCTCCCCCGCCACCTGCTCCAGCTCTTCAGAGAGGATACCAAGGTGTTCCCAGACCAGCTGGGAGACATAGTCTCTCCACTGAGTCCTGGGTCTGCCCCGGGGTCTCCTCCCAATGGGACGTGCCCGAAATACCTCAAGTGGGAAGCGGGTGAAGGTCCAGACTAAGAGCAATCCAACAGACTCTCATGATAAATTCTAGATCAAGGATTCAGTGTACCCCGCCCGGTATGGGGTTACCGGGGCACCACCCTGGAGCCAGGCCTGGGGGAGGGGCTCGATGGCTAGTGTCTGGTGGCCAGGTTTCCACCCATGGGACCTGGCCGGGCTCAGCCTGAAGGAATTACATGGTTCCGCCCTCCAGTGGGCTCACCACCCGCAGGAGGGATCATGGGGGTCCGGTGCTATGTGGATTAGGTGGCGGTCAAAGGCGGAGACCTTGGCGAACTGATCCCAAGCTTTATAATACTATAATCATCAAAATTAAATATAAGGTTTGAAATGTTTCAATGTGCATGTAGTGAATACTGAATATATGAAAATTTATGTTTTGAAATTATATTGCCACAAACTTAACTTGCAATTAACTTGTTCACAATATTCTAATTCCACGTACCAAAAGCCAGTTTAGAAAGCTTGGGATCAGTCCGCCAAGGTCTCCGCCTTTGACCACCACCTGATCCACATAGCACCGGATCCCCATGATCCCTCCTGCAGGTGGTGAGCCCACTGGAGGGCGGACCCATGTAACTCCTTCAGGCTGAGCCTGGCCGGGTCCCATGGGTGGAAACCCGGCCACCAGACGCTAGCTTTCGAGCCCCTCCCCCAGGCCTGGCTCCAGGGTGGGGCCCCGGTAACCCCATACCGGGTGGGGTACACTGAATCCTTGATATACAATTCATGAGAGTCTGTTGGATCGTTCTTAGTCTGGCCCTTCACCCACGACCAGTTTGTCTTGGGAGACCCTATCAGAGGCAAATTGCCCCGGACAACATAGCTCCTGGGATCACTGGGGCATGCAAACCCCCCCACCACGATAAGGTGACGATCCATGAGGGAGATCACAGGGGCTATCACAGGGGCTGAGGTCGCAAAGGTGGTTAAAAATCTCCTTGGTGGCCGGGCCCCAGGGGTGGACGAGATTCGCCCTGAGTACCTCAAGGCCCTGGATGTTGTTGGGTTGTCATGGTTGACACGCCTCTGCAACATTGCGTGGAGGTTGGGGGCAGTGCCTTTGGCATGGCAAACCGGGGTGGTGGTTCCTCTCTTTAAAAAAGAGGACCGGAGGGTGTGCTCCAACTTTAGAGGGATCACACTCCTCAGCCTCCCTGGGAAGGTCTATGCCAAGGTACTGGAGAGGAGAGTCCGGCCGTTGGTCGAACCTCGGATTCAGGAGGAGCAATGTGGTTTTCGTCCTGGCCGTGGCACATCGAACCAGCTCTTTACCCTCTCAAGAATTCTCGAGGGTTTGTGGGAGTTTGCCCAACCAATTTACATGTGTTTTGTGGACTTGGAGAAGGAATTTGACCGCGTCCCTCGTGGATTTTTGTGGGGGGTGCTTCGGGAGTATGGGGTATCGGGCTTGTTGTTACGAGCTATTCGGTCTCTGTACGACCGTTGTGAGAGTTTGGTTCGTATTGCCAACACTCGGTCGGACTCATTCCCAGTGAGAGTTGGACTCCGCCAGGGCTGCCCTTTGTCACCGATCCTGTTCATAATTTTTATGGACAGGATTTCTAGGCGCAGCCAGGGAATGGAGGGTGTCATGCTTAGTGACCACAGGATCTCATCTCTGTTGTTTGCAGATGATGTTGTCCTGTTGGCTTCATCCAGCAATGACCTACAGCTCTTGCTGGGACGGTTTGCCGCTGAGTGTGAAGCGGCTGGGATGAGAATCAGCACCTTCAAGTCCGAGTCCATGGTCCTCAGCCGGAAAAAGGTGGATTGTCCTCTCCGGGTTGGGGACAGGCTCCTGCCCCAAGTGGAGGAGTTTAAGTATCTTGGGGTCTTGTTCACGAGTGAGGGGAGAATGGAGCGAGAGATCGACAGATGGATCGGAGCAGCATCTGCAGTGATGCGGACGTTGTACCGGTCTGTTGTGGTGAAGAGGGAGCTTAGTTCTAAGGCAAAGCTGTCAATTTATCAGTCAATTTACGTTCCTACTCTCACCTATGGCCACGAGCTTTGGGTAATGACCGAAAGAACGAGATCGCGGATACAAGCGGCTGAAATGAGCTTTCTCCGTAGGATTGCTGGACTCACCCTCAGAGATAGGGTGAGGAGCTCAGTCATTCGGGAGATGCTCAGAGTAGAACCGCTGCTCCTCCACATTGAAAGGAGTCAGTTGAGGTGGTATGGGCATCTGATTAGGATGCCTCCTGGACGCCTCCCACTTGAGGTGTTTCAGGCACGTCCCACTGGGAGGAGACCCCGGGGCAGACCCAGGACTCGGTGGAGAGACTATGTCTCCCAGCTGGTCTGGGAACGCCTTGGTATCCCCTCTGAAGAGCTGGAGCAGGTGGCTGGGGAGAGGGAAGTCTGGGCTTCTCTGCTTGAACTGCTGCCTCCGCGACCCGGACCTCCGGAAAAGCGATAGAAGATGGATGGATGGATGGACAATATTCTAATTTACTGAAATGCACTCGTAATGCCATGTTTATTCAATTACTGTTTATCACAATGAATAATTTACTTCTTCAAGTCTTCCATCAGAGTGAAAGGTCAGATTTTTAAAACGGACCAAATGTAGTGTTTGAATATGATGCATTGTATCAAACAAAGTGTTAGATTGTAATACTTATCTTGAATTCTGTCATGAACTTGGGTTTGGTGGTCCCAAACCCAGTTCTGACACTGTGGCTATTTTGTCTCTTTACATTGTTTACTTTCCATCAGGCGCTTCAGGGAGCCCTTTGGGTCCTCTGCTCCCTGACAGCTCGGCCACGCCCCCTCCTCCTGTCAGTGTCACCAGCTGTTCCTCATTACAAACTCGCACACAAATACACACGCCTCCATTCATCTTAATTCACATGCTCAGACACTCACTCATGCACACCTGTTTTCTAATCTGTCCAGCCCACGCACGTTCATACCGGCGGTCTCTTTCCTCATTAGTATTGTCATTACTTAAGCTCTGTTTGAATGGGAAGAGATCACCGGATCATTGCGCAATGTACATAGTTGCTGCTCCCTCTGTGTATATTAGCCTCCACTCCCTACTCTGCACTTTCAGCCTGACTGAGTTGTCTTCTTCTCACACTACCTGACAATCGTTTGTTACCTGGCATGGCATGGGAAGCTGTTCCTGTTTCACATACTCTCACCGGACGGCATGGACTGCCACGGACCGCTCCAGCCCGTAAGTTTATTTTTGCCTTTCTCCTTGTGCCGTTCAACTGTCCCGCAGCACTAGACATTCTCTCCCTCGGGCTGTGGAGCATCCGAGAAGCGTCCTTGCTCTTCTGGTGTTCTCCATGACTGTGACCTCATCCCTCTGTTTGATAATCATAACTGTTTGCTGGACTGAACGTTATTTGTTGTTCAATAAAGTGCACGCAACTACTTCTGCATGTGGGTTTTAATTCCTTCTTCTGTGCGCAGCGTAATGGCGCACGGGGAATCATAACAGGATTCATGTTTATTTTGATGATATAATTAAATCATAATTTGATTTAAAACAATCTGTTATTTTTTTTTTATTTTTTTTTTTTATTACTTATTTTGTACCCGTAGGTAGATTTGTTTTGCAGTCTGGTGACAAGTCACCAGCTGCCGGTCGCTGCGTGCGCAAGCGCCCCTTATCCCTAACCTGCATGTTTTGGCATGTGGGAGGAAACCGGAGAAATCCCGGAGTAAACCCACGCAACACGTGGAGAACATGCAAACTCCACACAGATCACTGTTATGTATCTGTGTTTCCTGTATTTCAGCAGTGTGAGGTAATAGTCTTAGTGTGACATACTAGTGCATCTCAGTAAATCAGAATACAACAATTAGAACTATGATAATCAGTATTAGGTTAAAAAGCCCTTTGGAATATTTCCTTGTGTAAAAAATATTAATATATAAAAGTTTCTTTTTTCCACAATATTCTAATTTACTAAGATGCACTAGTATGCTCTTAGAGCAGTGGTTGGGGATGTCTGTACTTAAGAATAGAACAGATTGCCTTAGTTGTCATCACAAAGCTGCGCAAAGACATTTCGTGTGTCTGTCCTCAGTGATGGGCCCTATATAAAAGTCCAGTATAAATATATAAATACAGAGTTAATGCATTTATATAACCCCTTATTTTGTGACAAACATTAAGTTCTTGTAATACCGATTTCTTGGCCACCCCAAACTGATCACAGGTCCTTCCTGGCCACCCCACTGAAAATTTCCTGGTTCCGCCACTGGTGTGGAGGAGGGTGCATAACCAGACGAGAGTCACGAGCCCAATAGCTGCAAACTGCACGGAGAGTATCATTGTCTGATGTGAACTTCGGCTAGTTTTCAAGCAATATTTTCAGCTACAAAAGTGCAGTTTGATGAGCTTTTTCTGTCTACCCCAAAACGCTCTGCTCTCCCAACCTGCAGGGCTTGCACGTGATTGGTCACCATGACTCCTGGTGGGTGGGCTGCTCTAGTTTGTTCATGACCCTTCTGGACGTTAAAGTTTTGCCTATATCTTCAAAAGTAAAAAGCAAAACACTTTTCTGAAAATGGTGGAGGTGAGAAATAAATGTGTAGTTGCCAAATATGTGTTTACCTTTTACTCACAGCTAAGGGTAGGTTCAAAAGATCAATTCAACGATCTGGATCGATCCACATTTGACTAAGCTAATATCGATCAACAAAATTTGCAGATTGATCTTTTAATATCATTATATTAAAAGATCAGTCTGCAAATTTTGCAGACATTTGCAGACATGACATTTTGCAGACATAAAAGCATTCTTTTATGTCTGTGAACATCTGCTGATTCTGATCAGGTCCAAACCGGGTCAGTGGGCCAGAAACAGCGGCAAAGAACCAGAAACACCCGGAGCGCTAACAGAGCTAACAGCTAACAAATTAATGGATATGCTGGTTCTTCTTCTGTGGTGTTAAAACGATTTGCATCCAGCAAGAGTTCTCGGGGGCACATGGCAGAATTAATAAAGGCTGCACTACAACAAGCCATTTTTTCTCAATAAAACTAAACTGAAATGAACAAATCTTCCCAGGAAATGAATTGAAACACTTTTCAAAAATTGAAAGTCAATTTGTAGTTAAAATATAAACAACGAATAAAATAACCTAAATTATTAAACCCTACTGTGGTGTGAGGATCTAAAAATATGATTATTAATTTTACTTTGAAATATATTCTCCTTTTCATCTCCCCTTCAGATCTGTGAAGACTCCAATACTCCAATATCAATCCTGCACTGAGACATTCTGAAGGGAAGAGGTTGTCAGTGGAGGAGCCTGTTATAATGGGGATTTACTATAACAGAGAGCGGCGTGATGATGGTACCAGATGGCTACGTCATCATGCTGACATGCATAAGGGAGGGCCGGCCATGTTATGGCTCTTCTGCCAGTCCTCTCGCATAGGAACAGTCAGGGGTCATTCACATGTATTGTATTCAGTCTGCATCATGTAATAAAGTTCGAGTTCCAGCACAACTCTCCACTCCATTGGTCATGCCAGGTTTCCAGACATAACATTTGGCGATGAGAAGTAAACCGTGGAGACGTGCGTGAGGCCACTACAGCCGTTTTTGGAGCACCCTGGTGAGCCGTCTGTTCCATTGTTATGTTGGCTCGACACTTTTGAAACATATGTAGCAGCGTTGGATTTGGGCAAATTGGACAGAGGACAGAAACAGGTACTACTGGTACTACAACCTGGGCATAGAAGATCAGAGAATTTTTCATACACTTGTACCGGTGGACTCGTTCAGTGACGCCGTGGAACTGGTAGTTAGCTACTTTGCTACATCGGATAACGTGTTGCCGCAGCTTATCAGATTCCACTAGTAATGACAGGGGATTGGTGAATCCACCCAGCAATTCACGCAGACCTAAGACATCTGGCTAGCATGTGGAGATTTGGACCTTTAGAAGACGAAATGGTTCAAGACCAAATGGCCAAGCACACAAACAACCTGCAGCTGTGGGCGAAGATGCTAACAGCGCCAAACAACATGATGCATTAGCATTCAGCTTGAGTTAGCAGATAGGTTAGCATCGGAGTTAGGTGTGCGCCAACAACAACGATAGCCAGGACAGTCACTGCTACACAGTGGGCATGGAGGAATGTGGGGACACGGCAGAGGAGTTCAGGGCGAACACCGTGGACCGGAGGACCACTTCGGGAGGCCCCACATGTGGTAACTGTGGTTCCCCGAAGTTTTTGCCTGGCAAGAGGACAACGTTGTAAGAAGTGTGGATGATTTAATCATTTTGCCAAAGTTTACCGGTCATTGACACCATGAAGCCCAAACCACACTAGGGTTTATGTCAGATATTGCCCATTCAGGGGCTAATTGAGGACACCATGCACAGGAACTGTGAGTTTACAGATTTATTAAGAGAAAAACACAAAGTCCAAAATACACAAAATAGAGTCCAATAACAGTGGGGAACGCCCACAGGATAAATCTATAAGTGTGGGAGACATGCACAAACAACACAGGGGATACCTATCAGAGTGAGGGAAAAGGGTACTTACAAAAGCAGAGATGTGAGGCTCACATCACACCAGGTGGAAGGCCACAGCACCAAGTGATCAGCGCTACGAGCTTATACAGGGAAACCAGTGATAATGGACAATTAATTACAGGTGTGAGTGCATGAGTGAGGGAACAGAATCAGAAACAGCTGAGTAGCTCGTGCAGCAGCGTTTGATAGCTGGAGGCTGCACGGGGAGCTGTCAAAAAATAAAAACACAAACTGGAATGAAGAAAAGGACCAGAGGACGATATGGACAAAGAGCCAGAGAGCAAATAAAAAATGATTCACAAAACCAAATGATATAAAGATGAAACTAAAACACAGACAACTCATAAATAAACAAAGACCCATGATAATAATAGTAATGATAATACTAGGAATAAGATAAATCAAAGAGCAAACTCACATTAAATCACACAAACCAAAATCATATACAGATAAAGATAAGCTAAGCCTTTATTAGCCCCACAATGGGGAAATTCCAGGATTGCAACAGCACAGGGATAGCAACACTCAGAGCAATAATTTAGAAGATAAGAAAATAAGAGCAGTGAATATACATATGTACACATAAATAAATAAATATACATATATATACGTATATATATATCCATCCATCCATCCATCTTCTACCGCTTTTCCGGAGGTCCGGGTCGCGGAGGCAGCAGTTCAAGCAGAGAAGCCCAGACTTCCCTCTCCCCAGCCACCAGCTCCAGCTCTTCAGAGAAGATACCAAGGCGTTCCCAGACCAGCTGGGAGACATAGTCTCTCCACCGAGTCCTGGGTCTGCCCCGGGGTCTCCTCCCAGTGGGACGTGCCTGAAACACCTCAAGTGGGAGGCGTCCAGGAGGCATCCTAATCAGATGCCCATACCACCTCAACTGACTCCTTTCAATGTGGAGGAGCAGCGGTTCTACTCTGAGCCTCTCCCGAATGACTGAGCTCCTCACCCTATCTCTGAGGGTGAGTCCAGCAATCCTACAGAGAAAGCTCATTTCAGCCGCTTGTATCCGCGATCTCGTTCTTTCGGTCATTACCCAAAGCTCGTGGCCATAGGTGAGAGTAGGAACGTAGATTGACTGGTAAATCGACAGCTTTGCCTTAGAACTAAGCTCCCTCTTCACCACAACAGACCAGTACAACGTCCGCATCACTGCAGATGCTGCTCCAATCCGTCTGTCGATCTCTCGCTCCATTTTCCCCTCACTCGTGAACAAGACCCCAAGATACTGAAACTCCTCCACTTGGGGCAGGAGCCTGTCCCCAACCCGGAGAGGACAATCCATCTTTTTCCGGCTGAGGACCATGGACTCGGACTTGGAGATGCTGATTCTCATCCCAGCCGCTTCACACTCAGCGGCAAACCGTCCCAGCAAGAGCTGTAGGTCATTGCTGGATGAAGCCAACAGGACAACATCATCTGCAAACAACAGAGATGAGATCCTGTGGTCACCAAGCATGACACCCTCCATTCCCTGGCTGCGCCTAGAAATCCTGTCCATAAAAATTATGAACAGGATCGGTGACAAAGGGCAGCCCTGGCGGAGTCCAACTCTCACTGGAAATGACTCGGACCGAGTGTTGGCAATACGAACTAAACTCTCACAACGGTCGTACAGAGACTGAATAGCTTGTAACAACAAGCCCGATACCCCATACTCCCGAAGCACCCCCCACAAAGATCCACGAGGGACGCGGTCAAATGCCTTCTCCAAGTCCACAAAACACATGTAAACTGGTTGGGCAAACTCCCATGAACCCTCAAGAATTCTTGACAGGGTAAAGAGCTGGTCCGATGTGCCACGGCCAGGACGAAAACCACATTGCTCCTCCTGAATCCGAGGTTGGACCAACGGCCGGACTCTCCTCTCCAGTACCTTGGCATAGACCTTCCCAGGGAGGCTGAGGAGTGTGATCCCTCTAAAGTTGGAGCACACCCTCCGGTCCCCTTTTTTGAAGAGAGGAACCACCACCCCGGTTTGCCATGCCAAAGGCACTGCCCCCGACCTCCACGCAATGTTGTAGAGGCGTGTCAACCATGACAACCCAACAACATCCAGGGCCTTGAGGTACTCGGGGCGAATCTCGTCCACCCCCGGGGCCCGGCCACCAAGGAGATTTTTAACCACCTTGGCGACCTCAGCCCCTGTGATAGGCGAGTCATCCCCCTCGTCCCCAAACCCTGCTTCCTCTGTGGAAGGCGTATCAGTGGGATTGAGGAGCTCCTCGAAGTATTCCTTCCACCACCCGACGATATCCCCAGTTGAAGTCAACAGTGTCCCATCCGCACCATACACATTGTGGACGGGGAGCTGCTTTCCCCTCCTGAGCCACCGAACAGTTTGCCAGAATCTCTTTGAAGCCAACCGAAAGTCTTGTTCCATGGTCTCACCGAACTCCTCCCATACCTGGGTTTTTGCTTCAGCAACCACCCGAGCTGCACTCCGCTTGGCCTGCCGGTACACCTCAGCTGCTTCGGGAGTCCCACAAGCCAACCAAGCTTGATAGGACTCCTTCTTCAGCTTAATGGCCCCCCTCACCACTGGTGTCCACCACTTGGTTCGGGGGTTGCCACCACGAGATGCACCGACCACCTTGCGGCCACAGCTCTGGGCCGCCGCTTCAACAACAGAGGTGGAGAACATGGCCCATTCAGACTCCATGTCACCAGACTCCCTCGGAATGTGGTTGAAGTTCTTCCGGAGGTGGGAGTTGAAGACCTCCCGGACAGGGGCCTCAGCCAGACGCTCCCAGCACACCCTCACTATACGTTTGGGTCTACCAGGTCTGAATGGCTTCCTCCCCTGCCATCGGATCCAACTCACCACCAGGTGGTGATCAGTTGACAGCTCTGCACCTCTCTTTACTCGGGTGTCCAAGACATACGGTCGCAGGTCTGATGATACGATAACAAAATCGATCATCGACCTGCGACCTAGGGTGTCCTGGTGCCAGGTGCACATATGGACACCCTTATGCTTGAACATGGTGTTCGTTATGGACAGACTGTGGTTAGCACAGAAGTCCAATAACTGAACACCACTCGGGTTCAGATTGGGCAGGCCGTTCCTCCCAATCACCCCCCTCCAGGTTTCACTGTCATTGCCCACGTGCGCATTGAAGTCCCCCAGTAGGACAATGGAGTCTCCAGGAGGAGCACCCTCCAGCACCCCAGTCACAGACTCCAAAAAGGGTGGGTACTCTGAAACATCATTTTGGTGACTAGAAAAGCGCTATATAAGTGCAGGTTAGTTAGTTAGTAGTTAGTGCATAGGCACAAATGATGGTCAGGACCCGTTTCCCAACCCGAAGGCGCAGGGAAGCAACCCTTTCATCCACCGGAGAAAACTCCAATATAGAGGCAGCAAGGTGGGGCGATACAAGAATACCCACCCCTGCTCGTCGCCTCTCACCCGGGGCAACTCCAGAAAAGGCCAAGCTCCAGCCCCTCTCCAGGAGACTGGTTCCGGAACCGGAGCTGTGTGTTGAGGTGAGGCCGACTATATCTAGCCGGTATCGCTCAACCTCGTACACCAACTCAGGCTCCTTCCCCACCAGAGAGGTGACATTCCACGTACCAAAAGCCAGTTTAGAAAGCTTGGGATCAGTCCGCCAAGGTCTCCGCCTTTGACCGCCACCTAATCCACATAGCACCGGACCCCCATGATCCCTCCTGCAGGTGGTGAACCCACTAGAGGGCGGACCCATGTAACTCCTTCGGGCTGAGCCCGGCCGGGTCCCATGGGTGGAAACCCGGCCACCAGACGCTAGCCTTCGAGCCCCTCCCCCAGGCCTGGCTCCAGGGTGGGGCCCCGGTAACCCCATACCGGGCGGGGTACACTGAATCCTTGATATACAATTTATCATGAGAGTCTGTTGGATCGTTTTTAGTCTGGCCCTTCACCCAGGACCAGTTTGTCTTGGGAGACCCTATCAGAGGCAAACTGCCCCAGACAACATAGCTCCTGGGATCACTGGGGCACACAACCCCCCCCCACCACGATAAGGTGACAATCCATGAGAGGGGGTATATATATATATATATATATATATATATATATATATATATATATATATACATATACATACATACCATACATATTGTCACCCTACATAGCGACTGATATTGTCCTAGTTGTATACTAGAGGGGACCATTTGTGTAAGTCTGTTGCGTCTTTTGCATTCAATCCTATTAGGTTGTCACGTTTTTTTTGCTATCTCTGCGAGCAGCCCTGCTTAGGTTATACAGTCTGACAGCCGTAGGTAGGAAGGAACTGCAAAACCTCTTGGTCATGCATCTAGGATGATGTAGTTTACTGCTAAATGAGCTCCTCAGTGCATCCAGTATGTCCTGCATAGGGTGGGACTCGGACTCCAGCAGAGATGACAGTTTAGCCACCATCCTTCTCTCTCCTATCTCCTCCACTGGGTCAAGGCACTGCTCCAGGACAGAGCTAGTTTTCTTGATTAGTTTGTTCAGTCTCTTCCTATTGGCTGCTGTAATGCCGTTGCTCCAGCAGACCACTCCAAAAGTGATGGCTGATGCCACCACCGTGCCATAGAATGTCTTCAAGAGCACCCCTTGTACACCAAAAGACCTGAGCCTCCTCAGAAGGAATAGCCTGCGCTGTCCCTTCTTGTAGAGTGCGTCGGTGTTGTGTGACCAGTCTAGTTTATTGTTCAGATGAACACCCAGATGTCACCATCTCAATGTCTGTTCCCTGGATTCCCTGGATTCCCTTGCCTGTGGCAGTCCACCACCAGCTCCTTAGTTTTCCTCGCGTTGATCTGGAGGCAGTTCCGATGGCACCAGTCCATGAAGTCCTGGATAAGTCCTCTGTACTCAGCTTCATCGTTGGAGATGAGGCTGACGATCGCAGAGTCATCAGAGAACATCTGTAGATGGCAGTGTGTTGTGTTGTGTGAGAAGTCCGCAGTATAAAGGGTGAACAGGAAGGGAGCCAAAACCGTTCCCTGGGGGGCCCCCGTGCTGCTGATGATCGTGTCGGACACACAATCCCATGTTCTCACAAACTGTGGCTGGTTAGTGAGGTAGTCCAGGATCCATGATGACAGGTGCTGGTCCACCCCTGCACACAGCAGCTTGTCCTTCAGGATCATCAGTTGGATGGTGTTGAAAGCACTGGAGAAATCAAAGAACATGATCCTCACGGCATTCCTGGGTGGATAGGTGGGATAGGGACCGGTGAAGGAGGAAGATCACTGCATCCTCCACCCCAATGCCATGCTGGTAGGCGAACTGGAGTGGATCCATCGTTGGTCCCACCAGGGGGCAGAGGTGAGCAAGTAGCAGTCTCTCCAGGGTCTTCATCATGTGAGACATCAGGGCCACTGGTCTGTAGCTGTTCAGGTCTTTGGGGTGGGAAGTCTTTGGTACAGGTACCACACAAGATGTTTTCCTCAACTGTGGCACCCCCCCTCCCAGCTTCAGGCTCAGGTTGAAGATGTGCTCCACAATCCCACACAACTGGTCTGCGCAGGACTTGAGGAGCTTCGTGCTGATGCCGTCCGGTCCTGAGGCCTTCCTCGCCTTGATCTTCCTCAGCTCCGTCCTCACCTGGATCTTAGTGAGGGTCAGGTTGGGGGGCTGTGTGCTGGGAGTGGGGGGGTGTTTGTGGACAGCAGGGCTCAATGACTTCAGAGGCAGCAGTGGTTGGTGTGCAGTCAGGGGGGAGAGCGGTTGGTCAAACCTATTAAAAAACAGGTTCAGATTGTTCGTCCACTCCCTGCCCCCCGTGGCCTGGGAGGAAGGTATTCTGGAGCCCAGAGATGGTTTTAAGGTTTCTCCAGACCCCGCTGATGTCGCTCTGTTGCAGCTTGTTCTCCATCTTCTTCCTGAAGCTGTCCTTGCCTTCTCTGATCTTCCTCCTCAGCTCCCTCTGTACGGACTTCAGCATCTCCCTGTTCCCCGACCTGAAGATCCTCTTCTTCTCTCTCAGAAGTGTTTTTATCTCGGGGTTGATCCAGGGTTTGTTGTTCGAACAACACCGTCTTGGTGGGTACGGTGTTGTCCACACAGAAGTTGATGTAGTCCATGATGGTGTGCATGAGGCCATCGATGTCCTCACCCTGTGGATCGCAGACCTGCTCCCAGGCAGTGGTTTCAAGACAGTAACCACCCGGGAGATGGGATAAGGCCCAGGGAAGCAGGGGAACAGTTTTTTAGATTTCACCTTCAGCGGATTCTGACTTGTTGCCAGCCAGACCTGCTGTCCCACGATGTACTTGGGGGCCGGGACCCGGCTCCTATCAGCAGCGGCCCAGGTGCATTCCGTGGTGCAGGCCAGGGTGGCCCGAGTAGACCTCCAGACACGTCGGCAGCACTGAGTGTGGGCCCCTACAGATGGAACCGAGACCTCTCTCTAGGCCATAGGAAGGAGAGGTGTCATGTACCCACAACGACGCCTCGAATGGGGTGAGTCTGGTAGCAGAGGAAACTGCATAGTTCATGGAATACTCCACCCAGGTCAGGTGTATGCTCCAGGAGGCGAGATTTTCAGCCGCTACACACCGTAAGGCAGCCTCCAGGGACTGATTGGTGTGCTCTGCCTGCCCGCTGCTCTGAGGATGATTTCCAGAAGATAGACTCATAGTGGTTCCCAGGGTCCGGCAAAAGGCCCTCCAGACCTGGGACATAAATTGTGGACCCTGGTCAGACACAGTGTCAATAGGGATGCCGTGGACCTGGATGACATGATCTGTGAGGAGGACCGCTGTCTCCTAGGCTGATGGGAGTTTAGGGAGGGCCACCAGGTGCACCGCCTTGGAGAAGCGATCCACGATGGTCAGGACCACCGTCTTGCCATGGGAGGAGGGCAAACCGGTCACAAAGTCCACGGCAATGTGGGACCATGGACGACCAGGGAAAGGAAAAGGATGGAGGAGTCCAGATGGTGGGGAGGAGTCAGATTTACCCCAGACGCCCATCTGACAGGCTCTGACATACTCCTGGACATCCCCCCACAGTGTGGGCCACCAGAACACCCATCGGACAAGGTCGATGGTCCGGGTGATCCCTGGGTGGCAGTGAAGCGACTGGTGTGACCCTATTGGATGACATCACTGCAGAGGGCGGCCGGGATGTACAGATGGTTACGGGGGCACCCTACTGGCACAGGGTCCTGGGACTGGGCCTGGTGGACCCTCTGCTTGATATCCCAAGTAAGGGCTCCAAGGATCCGGGCGCCAGGCCGGTAGGTGATGGTGAAATTAAATCGCTGGAAGAATAAACACCAGCGGGCCTGCCTGGCATTCAGTCGGCAGGCTGACCGCAAGTACTCAAAGTTCTTGTGGTCGGTACACACGACGATGGGGTGAACGGCCCCCTCTAACGCCTCCACTCCTCTAATGCCAACTTAATGGCCAGCAGCTCTCTGTCCCCTATGTCATAGTTCCTCTCGGATGGCGTAAGCAGCCGAGAGAAAAATGCCCACGGGCAAAGCTTCTGATCGGGGGGCATGCACTGCGACAGCACAGCACCAACCCCCGAATCAGATGCATCCACCTCGAGAACAAATGGAAGCTGCATGTCGACCTGAGCCAAGATAGGTGTTTCTGTGAACTGGTGTTTTAATTTGGTAAACGCCAGCTCAGCTGCCTCAGTCCACTGAAAGGGGACTTTAAAGGAGGTCAGCTGTGTCAAAGACAGTGCGATCCCACTATAGTTCCTGATGAACCTGCGGTAAAAGTTCACAAACCTGAAGAAGCGTTGAAGCTCCCTGCGGGAGTAGGGAGTTGGCCAATCTAACACTACCTTTATCTTTGCAGGGTCGGCAATCAGCTCCCCCTCAGCCAAAATGAAGCCCAAGAAGGTGGTAGATGTTGTGGAGAACTCACACTTCTTGGCTTTAACGTAAAGCTGGTTCTCCAAATGCCACTGTAAAATGGCCCTGACGTGGACCTCATGTTCCTCTGGCGAGCGGAAGAAAATAAGAATGTCATCAAGAAAGACAAAAACGAATTGGAATAGCATATAGCAGAGGACATCATTTATTAACCGCTGGAAGACAGCGGGGGCATTAGTGAGCCCGAATGGCATCACTAAGTACTCAGATTGCCCCTGGTATGTTTTAAAAGCCGTCTTCTATTCATCGCCCTGGTGAATGTGGACCAGATGATTGTAGCATCAACGTCCCCTCAGGCTAACCCAGAAGATCACTTTTCTTCATTCTACAGGAATCGCACTTTTCTTCATATTAAAACACCTCCACTCAAGGCCTGGCCAAGAATGCTGTGTCTTTCCCAGGACCCCAGATGTAAACAAGTACCCTCTTGCAGAGATGGTAAGGATCAGAATTTGCTTTTAAAGGCTTAAGTGGACCATATAGTGGACATCTACAGAATGTGTTTCCCTATGTTAATTTGACTATATTGTTTTTCTAATTTCCAGCTATCATCACCCCAAGATGAGGACACTGAAAATCATCCTTTTGATCACCGACCAGGGTTTGCAGTAATTCATTAATCCTTGATCTAAATGTGAAGTGCATGTATTAGGAACATGTATTAGGAATGTTTATTTTCATGAGTGTTAGTCAAATGAATGTTAATATTATTAGTAATGGTATAAATGCATGATCGCTGAATATTAGCCGAGTCACATAATTTAGTTAGATCTTATATTGAGCACCTAATTTCATAGAAACTGAATGGGTATTTGTACAATATCATTCCTGATAAACCACTCCTCTCTACATTTAATGGGATAATGCCATTTTCATTTGACTGGCTGTTCCCAAACAAAGAGATGTTTTTGCATTGGACAAAGGCCCGTTCAAACTCCTCTTTATGAAAGCTGATTGGCCTGTCTGCGACCAGCCCCGGTTTTTATGACTAACAGCGCGCTTCAGTTAAAAAAGTGCAGGAGCCGCCCTGCATGTTAGAAGAATATATAGATTAAGAAGAAGAAGGAACAGAAGAGAGAACAGAAGTTTAAGATTAAGATTAAAGAAGCAGAATAGAAATCTAGATCTTGTCATGGATGGCCCTTGAGAGCCATCATAAGACGCCACAAGTCACCGGTGAGTTTGCACGGTTTATTAAAGGAACAGAAAAAGGACAAAATAACCAGCCACGGGGGGCTAAAACACACTACAACAACATACAGACGACTATAGGGAATAATGGGTACATAAGGAAGCACACTTATGATCCCAGAAGTAGAATGGTCAACGTACGAACAGAGGGATGCTCGCTCACGTCTGACAATGGAGAGGTTTTTGATGAGACTGTCGCACATTCCGCTCCCAACTGCCCTCTTAAAGGGTACCTGTGGTGGTCGTCTAAATGCATTCAACTTGAAAACATTAGGCAAATTATTCGTTATTTGGTTAAATAATTATTGCCAGCCAAATACCACCAGAGAAATATGCAAATACGACCGCAGGCATGGCCAGCCTATGAAAACTCTGAGCGCAGCCATGACACATGCGGATGTGACGTCACTTCGTTGATAACTCAACAGTCAATGCTCCGCCTGTATGAGAGACTAGGGTGCTTTTGTGAATGTTTTTATTCTATTATGGCTGAATTGTCGGACTCTGGGGAAGAATTCGTCCAACATGGCTACAGGTTTGAGCCAGAAATGTCTTCTGAGGGTTAAAGTGACGAAGTGGTCCTCACACACAACGCAATTTCGTCTGAAAGGATTCGTCTGTGCCCTGTTCCGAGATCATTTTTCCGCTCCGATCTTCTGACAAGGTTAGCTGGGTTTGGCTACACAAAAGAAGTGTTTATCTTTGTTTTTTCGCTTATTATTGAGACATCCAAAGGCTTTACATTCTGCCATGTTGCGATATCCATACCGCATTGTATGTTTTTGTTTTTACAAGAGCGCCGAGTGTCTGCTGCTCTGCTCTCTCTCTCTGCTGCTCCCGCGGCGAGGGAGGAGCCCAGCCCGTCTCGCAGCTGTTACGAGCTCAGATCAGAGGAGACAAGCCGCTGAATTTAAGCATTTATTTATTTATTTTCTACTCGTTTTAGTTCTGCATTTAATATGAACCCTGAGTTTGAAATAAACGTTTGAATTTGAATTTGAATATCCCGTAAGCCGCTGCACATCCGGGTACTCCAGGCTCAGCCAATATTGATCCAGATTGCATAGTTTTAGAATCATCGGCCTTTACGAGCTCAGATCACACGAGACGACCCGCAGAATTTAAGCATTTGTTTATTTATTTTCTACTCATTTCAGTTCTGCATTTAATATGAACCCTGAGTTTGAAATAAACGTTTGAATTTGAATTTGAATATCCCGTAAGCCACTGCACATCCGGGCACTGCAGGCTCAGCCAATACTGATCCAGATCGCGGTGTCAACGAAATTACGTCACAGGAAGCGTCCTGGAAGGACATGTAGCCGCTAGTATGGCTGCACTCATGTTTTGCTGGCATAGCTGAACAAGCACATCAGCGATGGATTTATATCAAATTGCTTTGAACATGAATTTCAACTTAAACTTGAACTAGAACGTGAGACAGGTGCTCAATATAATATCTTTTTTTTCACAACCACCACAGGTACGCTTTAAGTAAGGGGCAGCTGATGAGACGAAATGTGGATCAGCTGGCAGCTCTGACAGCCGGGAGCCCCTCCGATCGCTGTCACAATAAAAGCTTGGAGAGCAAAAGGGGCACACAGCTGTCAGATGGCTGGAAATGGTGCATGGCTCAAGCGCGGATGAGATCGGCGCTCGAACCATAACAGTACCTCCCCCCCAAGGGCGAACTACGAGCGCCCTATGACACCCAAACCCCACCACCACCACCCCCAGGGTGGGTGGATGGGGGAACAGGCCTGGAAGGTGAAAGCCAGCGAGAGAAAAAAAAAAACCAGGGACAAGAGTTGCAAATTAGCTAATAGCTAAACACTCTTTGTGCAACACATTAGATTGATTGTCATTTGATTAACTGTCTATGTTTATTGCACTGTCCCTGTCAAATAAACAAATAAAAATAAAAAAAAAAACCAAGACATATACAGGGAACAAATGAGGCAATTACAGAGTAAGAAAAAAAACCCCCACAGAAATACTCCATAATGTACCCACAGGTGGGATAATACGCCCAAATAAGGAACACTAAGTCCATCGGCCACAAACAGAGACTCAGGCCAAGCAACCAAGATACATAGTTTCAAGGAAAAAAAACACATATCATCCCCCACAAAGGAAACGGGGGAGAGGAAAAAAAACCACTACAAATGTTGAAACCCTGCAGTTTTAAATCCATGCACACAAACTGTAAAGGCAACGAATGGACATTAAAACAGAGGGAAAAACAAAAAATACCCGCTAGGAAGTGGTGACATATGCAACTTCACACATATACAGTTTTGTACATAAGACCCCCACACATCCCAAAAGGTTACAAGAAAACAGGAACAGAACGCTAGGGATGACGGCAGTCTAACCCCACGGCATGAAAGCCGATTGATCAGGGGGCCGCCCTACATCTAGCATCCATGTCGCTGGCAGGGGGAAAAGGAACAGTTCAGGCTGCCTACCCCAGTCCCATGCCGGGAAACACAATTCCTCTGGTGGCTGGGCCAGATTGGCGAACGGACATGAAAGCTTGTTGGGTGGCCGACCCAGAACGCCAAACAGGCGGGGCAGTCCTCCAAGCAGCCGACCCGCATCACCCAGCCCCCAGGACCGCAGGGGAGAAATTGAAGATGGCTTCCCTGGAAAGGGGAAAAACGAGGGAGCGCCGAGCCGATCATGGAGAACCCCAATGGCCCCTGGTGAAGATGAATAGGGGGAAGGATGATGATGAAGACGATGAGCCAGTCTAGCATCAGGCGGCAGAGGATCTGCAGCTCCCTCACCAACCTTGGACTGAACCGGCGCTGCACCCCTGTTGGACCCCGATCGGGTCAGCGCGGCACCCACGACGGACCCCGATTGGGCCAGAGCAGCAACCGCGATGGACCCCGATTGGGTCTCGTCGGCACCCACGTCGGACCCCGATTGGATTGGAGCAGCACCCATGATGGACCCCAATTGGGTCAGTGCCGCACCCGCAATGGGCCCCGACTGGGTCGGCGCAGCACCAGAAACGACCTCCAACCCTGGACCTGGAACCTCCCGCACAGCAACCGAGAACGAATCCGCACCGGTGACCCTGGACACACCCGTGGCTCAGGAGAAGGAAAAGAACTGGGATCAGGATTACCGGTAGCGACAGAGCCCAGTGAGACAGGCTCGGATGCAGCGGACGGCTGCACCTGGCTCGTCTCCCGAGAGGCAGGCAAAAATGCTCCAGAATTGATAGAAGGAAGACAAAAGAGAGCACTTGCCTGCACTCGAGTTCTGTTGCCATCCAGGACTTCGTCGATCCGGGCCCAGGACGAAGAAGGTCATCGCCAGCCTCCCACTCGGCTGTGGCGGGCTCTGCAGCCGGCATGATGTTCTTCACAGCCTGAGGAACCTCCAACGCTGATGTCCACACTGACGACCTGCACGGCGTGGTGGCAGGGGTTCCTCAACCTGCTGGGTTGGACTGCTCTTCCGTGGAGACCCGGGGACGCTTCATCATCAGGTCAGGCTCCAAACTGCAGTCTGCTCTCCTCCTCTGCCCATGACGTGGCTGCAGGGCTGGAACCAGGCTATCCAGGGCCGCAGGCTCCCACTTCGTCCGGCGGCGTAGGCCTGGCGCCGCGGAACGCTCAGAGGAAGAAGACACAGAGGTAGCAGGTCCATTACCATTTACTGCAGCAGGTGGAGGGAGTTCAGGGGACTGTGAACCCTGAGCTCCGCCCCCAGGAATCAAGAAAGACAATTCATCTAATATGGGAACAGAATGAAAAGTTACTTGCCTGACCCATGGAGGCCCGATGGAACCCGCTGCAGTGGACTTCGTTTCTCCCTTTCCCCGCTGGATGGTGGTGGAGGGTCCCCTGGGAGGACGAGGAGGAGCCGCTCGCGGTGGGTCCACAATGGGCGTTGCCGAAGCAGGACTCATAACCCTCACAGGAGCCAAGGATGACGTCGAGGAGGAGGGGTTGACAGCTGAAGCGATCCGGGCACCAGGAGCTGACGGAACAGCGGGAGGGGGTGACCCTGGGAGAGAGGCTGCGGGAATTCCCTCCTGACGAGACGTAGGAGCGGCAGCTGTCAGAAAATTAAGAGTACCTTGTGACGACCCGGAACAGGGTCCGGACGGGGTTCTTGCTGAGGCTTCGAGTTAGCTGTGTGACGACAGTTACCGGCAGAGGGCGAGGCAAAAGAGAGACTTGGGAAGCGCCGCTCCTTTGCGGAAACAGAAGCGAGCAGGTCGGCGAACTCTGGATAGTCCTTAAATGATGGATTCCTCTCCACCAGCCTGACTGCCGCTGTCACATGTTTTATCACCTGCGTAGGGTGAACGGCGGAGCGAGCAGCTGCCACTCGGTCCCTGATGGAAACAGCTGTCAGACGTAGCGTCTCCGGGGGAATTCCGACTGATGACACACTCTCTCGGGGATCACCCCTGGGTGGTGCGAACTACTGGCCTGGAGCGGGGACAGGAATGGGATCCTGAAGCAAGGAGTGAGGATACCTCCCCTTCGGCTTCCTGCCATGTTTTCCCTCCAGCCCACGGAGTCTCTCCTGCTGCACAGCGATCTCAGCCTTCCTCACCGTAACTTCCGGGTGATTGGAGTAGCGGGGAAGGCAAATAATAATTTCCTCAGCAAGGTCCAGGTGCCAGCGTACATCGCTGGGAGTGTCGTAGAGGCCAGCTGTGAAGATAGTCCCGTCTATGTAGTCCAGGGCCTCCACCAGCTTGTAGCCCAGGCTCTGAGCGCAGCCCCTGCGTGACGACATACCTCCCAGCACACAAGTACCCAGACAGGGAAAAACCAAAGTCCAATTTAGGCAAAACTCACTGGGACTAGCGTCTCAGTCTGGCAGCAGTCTACTGTCATGGATGGCCCTCGCGAGCCATCATAAGACGCCACAAGTCACCGGTGAGTTTGCACGGTTTATTAAAGGAACAGAAAAAGGACAAAATAACCAGCTACGGGGGGCTAAAACACACTACAACAACATACAGATGACGATAGGGAATAATGGGTACATAAGGAAGCACACTTACAATCCCAGAAGTAGAATGGTCAGCGTACGAACAGAGGGATGCTCACTCACGTCTGACAATGGAGAGGTTTTTGATGAGACTGCCGCACATTCCACTCCCAACTGCCCTCTGAAAGGGGACCTGTGGTGGTCGTGAAAAAAAAGATATTATATTGAGCCCCTGTCTCACTTTCTAGTTCAATTTCAAGTTCAAATTCAAGTTCAAGGCAATGCAATATAAATCCATTGCCGATGTGATGGTTCAGGTATGCCAGCAAAACATGTGCGCAGCCATACTTGAGGCTACATGGCCTGCAAGGACGCTTCCTGTGACGTAGTATCGTTGGCACCGCGATCTGGATCAATATTGGCTGACCCTGGAGTGCCCGGCTGCGCAGTGGCTGTCGGGATATTGATATCGAAAAATGGCGGAATGTAAAGCCCTTGGATGTCTCAATAATAAGCGAAAAAACAAAGATAAACACTTCTTTTGTGTACCCAAACCCAGCACACCTTTTCGTAAGATCCTAGCGGAAAAGTGGTTGCACAATCTTGGAACAGGGCACACAATGAAGACGTTTCGTTTCGGACGGAATTCCGTTGTGTGTGAGGACCACTTCAAAGCCTTGTGTTACGAGGAAGATTTACAGGCTAAGCTCCTCGGTTACAAAGGTCGACTTCGTCTGAAAAGTGATGCTGTTCCCTCGTTATTTGCTCACAGACCAGGCAAGCCTGCTAGTGGACGGCAAGACAGGCTGGAAAAGCGAAACATTCACAAGGTAAGCTGTGATCTGAACGATAATAGATGAAAATACAATATTTTTGTATTTCACCTGTATATTACCAGTGAGTGTGTATTAATGGCATAACGTGGAATCAAATACAGGTGTATTATTTTATGTAGTACTGCCACTGTACTGGCAACGGATTGCATCACTGCGAGAAATGGACTGTACAGTGAAACCTGTCCGTTCTGCAGCCTATATGAAACTATTGTACACTTTGTTACAGATCATAAGAAAAACCTGATAGAGTAAGAGTCAACTGGATGTAACTGATTATGATTTAATAATAATGTCATTGTCACCAAATTTGTCAAAAATGCATAGTTATTTTGCTCCTTATATATGCATTAGAGTAACAGTGCATGTGCCATTTTATTTTACAGTGAGTACAGAGTGTACTCCAGGACAAGCCGAACGCTACAGCAACCCAATCTTCCCCTCCCCCCTCAACAGAGCTGATGGACTGCACAGATCAGAACACATCTTCAGCTGATCCAGTGTATCAAGACAATGTAGGTTCCATGTAATTCCCTGCTATAAGTTTTATATATACATGTAGATCTACAGTCGAAACTGAGGGATTCCCTGGTCATAGTGAAAAATTCCATTGTAGTAGTACCAATTATTGTTCATGCTGTTTGAAAATAAACTACAACCATACATGTAATAATTTTATTTTTAGCTCGGTTCTTGCACTGAGCTGACCTATTCTATTTTGTCTGATGCTGAAACGTGTAACTGTCAGTGTTCTTTATATTATCAAGTTTGTGTTCAGTGTGTAGATTCTGCATGAAAATTTTAATAGTTTTTGTAATTCTAATGCAAAATATGTGCATTCAGGTATGCCATGCTGAGGTGCAGACAGACCCTGCGCAAGTATTTGATGAAGGAGAAAATGTTATTGTTGTGCCGCCATTAGTTAGGGTGCATATGTACCAGCCAGCTAATGAAAGCGCCATGAAACTAGACCATGCATATTGTGCTGCAACGCCAGAAAGTGGGGAAGAAGAATCTTGCATATGTATGGAACTTTGTCCTTCAGAAAAGTCTCCAGAAGAGTCTGCGCATGGCATGTGTACAGAACATTGTTCTGTAGAAAACACTCCAGCTGTGGTCCCCATAGTAGACCCTTGTACGTCACAGGAAGTAACGATAGTGACCCCAGTTGATGTCCCTGTACCTATATGCACATCAATGCCTTCAAAAGCCAATTCCAAAGCTATGGTGGATGTGGTGTCCTCGGAAATGGATATCACATATGTGGAGGAAGTTTCTGTGTCATATGAGCCACACAATAAGGATACTTCATGGCGGGAAGAAAGTTGTGCAGACCCACATGATACGAGTACTGAATCTGAATGTAGTGCTAATGATAATGTTAGTCATTATGCTGATATCATAAAAAGCAAGAAATACATAGTGTTTGAAACGTGCCTTGACACTTTAGTTAACCTTACATCATGCAGTACCTGTCGACGCCCTGTTAGTAGTGTGAGAAAAGTATTGACAGGCAGCAACATAGTCTACCATATTCAATACCTGTACAATCATGCAGAACAAACCTGGTCAGGTCAGACATATATTGGGGAAGGTCGATGTAAAGTGCCTGCTGGAAATATGCTTCTCTGTGCATCTACATTGTTTTCTGGATTGACATATAAGATAAGATAAGATAAGATAAGCCTTTATTAGTCCCACAACGGGGAAATTCCAGGATTGCAACAGCACAGGGATAGCAACACTCAGAGCAACAATCAGAAGGCAAGAAAAAAACAAGCAAGCAAGAGCAGCTAATATACATATGTACATATTACTATAAAAAATATATATACACACACACACAGACACACAGTGCAGAGCATTGTAGCTGGATGGAATAAATATATGAATATATAAACACACAGTGCAGAGCATTGTAGCTAGATGGAATAAATATGTAAATATATAAACACCCACAGTACGGAGCATTGCAGCTAGGTGGAATAAATATGTAAGTATATAAACACACACAGTGCGGAGCAATGTAGCTAGATGGAATAATATGTAGATATATAAAAACACAGTGCGGAGCATTGTAGCTAGATGGAATAAATATATCATCAATATATTAAATTATATATTATAATTATTATAATTATATGATTATATATCAAATATATCATCCCAAATGTCTCCTGAGCCGGTGGACGGAGCCACTGTTTATAGCAGGATACGATATAACAGGGAAGAGCTGCTAGCATTTAACCGCCACCCGGTCCCACTGGAAAATCTCGACATACCGAGAGAACTGAGGCGAAAACGCCGCGGCTGCCGGGCTGGAGTAAGGCGGAGGACAAAAAATATAAGGTACAGACCCTCCCTTCCATCTGTTGTCATGGGAAATGTACGGTCGATACTGGGAAAGTTAGATGAGCTAGCGGCTATCTCCCGTTATGATAGCACTTACCGGGAGTGCTGTCTCCTTTTGTTTACTGAGACGTGGCTAACTGAACTAGCAGCAGATGCTAACATTGAGCTGGAGGGTTTTCACACGATACGAGCTGACCGAACACCAGAGAGTGGCAAAACTAGGGGCGGTGGAGTGATCATGTATGTAAACAACAACTGGTGCAGACCGGGACATATCACTGTTAAACAACGACACTGCAGCAAAGACATTGAGTTGCTAGCTGTTAGCATGAGGCCTACATATCTCCCGAGAGAACACTCACACGTGATCTGCATTGTTGTTTATGCAAATCCGACGGCGAACGCTGGGACAGCGCGTGACGTCATCCATTCAGTAACCAGCAGGCTGCAGACAGAACACCCAGATGCTCTTCTCCTCATCTCAGGCGATTTCAACCACGTTTCACTGTCTCCCATTCTGCCCACTTTCACCCAGTATGTCACATGCCACACTAGAGACAATAAAACACTGGATTTGTTCTACGCAAACACTAAGGAGGCGTACACCTCATCATAACTCCCCCCACTTGGGAGATCGGATCACAACTTGGTTCATCTCCGACCGGTGTACAAACCTCTAGTGCACAGACAACCTCCGGCAATGCACACAGTGGAGTTATGGTCTGAGGAGACAATGGACACTCTAAGGGACTGTTTTGAAGCCACTGCCTGGAAGCAGCTCTGCGATCCACATGGTGAGGACATCGATGGCCTCATTCACACCTTCACGGGCTACCTCAGCTTCTGTGTGGACAAATCCGTTCCCACCAAGACCATACGGCGTCACTCAAACAACAAACCCTGGATCAACCCTGAGATAAAAACACTTCTGAGAGAGAAGAAGAGGATCTTCAGGTCGGGGAACAGGGAGATGCTGAAGTCCGTACAGAGGGAGCTGAGGAGAAAGATCAGAGAAGGCAAGGACAGCTTCAGGAAGAAGATGGAGGACAAGCTGCAACAGAGCGACATCAGCGGGGTCTGGAGAAACCTCAAAACCATCTCGGGGCTCCAGAATACCTCCCCCCAGGCCACGGGGGGCAGGGAGTGGGCGAACAACCTGAATCTGTTTTTCAATAGATTTGACCAACCGCCCTCCCCCCTGTCTGCACAACAACCACTGCTGCCTCTAAGAAATCAAGTCCTGCTACCCACTCCCCACTCCACCGACACCCCCCCCACTCCCAATACACAGCCCCCCATCCTGACCCTGACCAAGACCCAGGTGAGGACGGAGCTGAGGAAGATCAAGGCGAGGAAGGCGTCGGGACCGGACGGCATCAGCGCAAAGCTCCTCAAGTCCTGTGCAGACCAGCTGTGTGGGATTGTGACGTATATCTTCAACATGAGCCTGAAACTGGGGAGGGTACCACAGCTGTGGAAAACATCTTGTGTGGTACCTGTACCAAAAACTTCCCACCCCAAAGACCTGAACAGCTTCAGACCGGTGGCCTTGACGTCCCACTTGATGAAGACCCTGGAGAGACTGCTCCTTGCTCATCTCCGCCCCCTGGTGGAACCAGCGATGGATCCACTCCAGTTCGCCTACCAGCATGGCATTGGGGTGGAGGATGCGGTGATCTTCCTCCTTCATCGTTCTCTGTCCCACCTGGAGAAGCCCGGGAATATGGTGAGGATCATGTTCTTTGACTTCTCCAGTGCTTTCAACACCATCCAACCGATGATCCTGAAGGACAAGCTGCTGCGCGCAGGGGTGGACCAGCACCTGTCATCATGGATCCTGGACTACCTCACGAACCGGCCTCAGTTTGTGAGAACCCGGGACTGTGTTTCCGACACGATCATCAGTAGCACGGGGGCCCCCCAGGGAACGGTGCTGGCTCCCTTCTTGTTCACTCTTTATACTGCGGACTTCTCACACAACACAACACATTGCCATCTACAGAAGTTCTCTGATGACTCTGCGATCGTTGGTCTCATCTCCAGCGGAGATGAAGCTGAGTACAGAGGGCTTATCCAGGACTTTGTGGACTGGTGCCATCGGAACTGCCTCCAGATCAACGCGAGGAAAACTAAGGAGCTGGTGGTGGACTGCCGCAGGCATGGGCAGCCCCTCACAGCACCAGTAAATATACAGGGAACAGACATCGAGATGGTGACATCCTACAAGTACCTGGGTATTCATCTGAACAATAAACTAGACTGGTCACACAATACTGACGCACTCTACAAGAAGGGACAGCGCAGGCTGTTCCTGCTGAGGAGACTCAGGTCTTTTGGTGTACAAGGGGCGCTGCTGAAGTCATTCTATGACACGGTGGTGGCATCAGCCATCACTTTTGGAGTGGTCTGCTGGGGCAGTGGCATTACTGCAGCCGATAGGAAGAGACTGAACAAACTGATTAAGAAAGCTAGCTCTGTCCTGGGGCAACGCCTTGATCCGATGGAGGAGATAGGAGAGAGAAGGACGGTGGCTAAACTGTCATCTCTGCTGGAGTCTGAGTTCCACCCTATGCAGGACATACTGGATGCACTGAGGAGCTCATTTAGCAGCAGACTACATCATCCCAGGTGCACAACCGAGAGGTTTCGTAGGTCCTTCCTACCAACGGCTGTCAGACTGTACAACCTAAGCAGGGCTGCTCGCAGAGATAGCAAAAAGACGTAACAAACTAATAGTTTTTGAATGCAAAAGATGCAATAGACTTACACAATGGTCCTCTCCGGCATACAACTAGGAACATACCGGTCGCTATGGAGGGTGAGAATATGTATGGGCACATAATCATACCATGTAGGATAACTAAATAGACGGTTATGCTGTTTCATCCCACCTAGCAACAATGCTCTGCACTGGGTGTGTTTATATTTATGTATCTATATTTTTATTCCATCTAGCTACAATGCTCCGCACTGTGTTTTTATATATCTACATATTATTCCATCTAGCTACATTGCTCCGCACTGTGTGTGTTTATATACTTGCATATTTACTCCACCTAGCTGCAATGCTCCATACTGTGGGTGTTTATATATTTACATATTTATTCCATCTAACTACAATGCTCTGCACTGTGTGTTCATATATTTACATATTTATTCCATCCAGCTACAATGCTCTGCACTGTGTGTCTGTGTGTGTGTGTGTGTATATATATATTTTATAGTAATATGTACATATGTATATTAGCTGCTCTTGCTTGCTTTTTTTTGCCTTCTGATTGTTGCTCTGAGTGTTGCTATCCCTGTGCTGTTGCAATCCTGGAATTTCCCCGTTGTGGGACTAATAAAGGCTTATCTTATCTTATCTTATCTTATATAGATATATAAATATAAACACACCCAGTGCTGAGCATTGTAGCTAGATGGAATAAATATGTAAATATATAAACACACACAGTGCAGAGCATTGTTGCTAGATGGGATGAAACAGCATAACCGTCTACTTAGTTATCCTACATGGTATGATTATGTGCCCATACATATTCTCACCCTCCATAGTGACCGGTATTTTCCTAGTTGTATGCCGGAGGGGACCATTGTGTAAGTCTATTGCATCTTTTGCATTCAAAAAACTATTAGTTTGTTACGTCTTTTTGCTATCTCTGCGAGCAGCCCTGCTTAGGTTGTACAGTCTGACAGCCATTGGTAGGAAGGACCTACGAAACCTCTCGGTTGTGCACCTGGGATGATGTAGTCTGCTGCTAAATGAGCTCCTCAGTGCATTCAGTATGTCCTGCATAGGGTGGGACTCGGACTCCAGCAGAGATGACAGTTTAGCCACCGTCCTTCTCTCTCCTATCTCCTCTACCGGATCAAGGCGCTGCCCCAGGACAGAGCTAGCTTTCTTAATCAGTTTGTTCAGTCTCTTCCTATCGGCTGCAGTAATGCCACTGCCCCAGCAGACCACTCCAAAAGTGATGGCTGATGCCACCACCGTGTCATAGAATGTCTTCAGCAGCACCCCTTGTACACCAAAAGACCTGAGTCTCCTCAGCAGGAACAGCCTGCGCTGTCCCTTCTTGTAGAGTGCATCAGTATTGTGTGACCAGTCTAGTTTATTGTTCAGATGAACACCCAGGTACTTATAGGATGTCACCATCTCGATGTCTGTTCCCTGTATATTTACTGGTGCTGTGAGGGGCTGCCCATGCCTGCGGCAGTCCACCACCAGCTCCTTAGTTTTCCTCGCGTTGATCTGGAGGCAGTTCCGATGGCACCAGTCCACGAAGTCCTGGATAAGCCCTCTGTACTCAGCTTCATCTCCATTGGAGATGAGGCCAACGATCGCAGAGTCATCAGAGAACTTCTGTAGATGGCAGTGTGTTGTGTTGTGTGAGAAGTCCGCAGTATAAAGAGTGAACAGGAAAGGAGCCAGCACCGTTCCCTGGGGGGCCCCCGTGCTACTGATGATTGTGTCGGACACACAGTCCCGGATTCTCACAAACTGAGGCCGGTTCGTGAGGTAGTCCAGGATCCATGATGACAGGTGCTGGTCCACCCCTGCGCGCAGCAGCAGCTTGTCCTTTAGGATCATCGGTTGGATGGTGTTGAAAGCACTGGAGAAGTCAAAGAACATGATCCTCACCATATTCCCGGGCTTCTCCAGGTGGGACAGAGAACGGTGAAGGAGGAAGATCACCGCATCCTCCACCCCAATGCCATGTTGGTAGGCGAACTGGAGTGGATCCATCGCTGGTTCCACCAGGGGGCGGAGGTGAGCAAGGAGCAGTCTCTCCAGGGTCTTCATCAAGTGGGACGTCAAGGCCACCGGTCTGTAGCTGTTCAGGTCTTTGGGGTGGGAAGTTTTTGGTACAGGTACCACACAAGATGTTTTCCACAGCTGTGGTACCCTCCCCAGCTTCAGGCTCAGGTTGAAGATGTACGTCACAATCCCACACAGCTGGTCTGCACAGGACTTGAGGAGCTTTGCGCTGATGCCGTCCGGTCCCGACGCCTTCCTCGCCTTGATCTTCCTCAGCTCCGTCCTCACCTGGGTCCTGGTCAGGGTCAGGATGGGGGGCTGTGTGTTGGGAGTGGGGGGGTGTTGGTGGAGTGGGGAATGGGCAGCAGGACTTGATTTCTTTAGAGGCAGCAGTGGTTGTTGTGCAGTCAGGGGGGAGGGCGGTTGGTCAAACCTATTGAAAAACAGATTCAGGTTGTTCGCCCACTCCCTGCCCCCCGTGGCCTGGGGGGAGGTATTCTGGAGCCCAGAGATGGTTTTGAGGTTTCTCCAGACCCCGCTGATGTCGCTCTGTTGCAACTTGTCCTCCATCTTCTTCCTGAAGCTGTCCTTGCCTTCTCTGATCTTTCTCCTCAGCTCCCTCTGTACGGACTTCAACATCTCCCTGTTCCCCGACCTGAAGATCCTCTTCTTCTCTCTCAGAAGTGTTTTAATCTCAGGGTTGATCCAGGGTTTGTTGTTTGAGCAACACCGTATGGTCTTGGTGGGAACGGATTTGTCCACACAGAAGCTGAGGTAGCCCGTGAAGGTGTGAATGAGGCCATCGATATCCTCACCATGTGGATCGCAGAGCTGCTTCCAGGTGGTGGCTTCAAAACAGCCTTTTAGAGTGTCCATTGTCTCCTCAGACCATAACTCCACTGTGCGCATGGCTGGACGTTGTCTGTGCACTAGGGGTTTGTACACCGGCCGGAGATGAACCAAGTTGTGATCCGATCTCCCGAGTGGGGGGAGTTGTGATGAGGTGTACGCCTCCTTAGTGTTTGCGTAGAATAAGTCCAGTGTTTTATTGTCTCTAGTGTGGCATGTGACATACTGGGTGAACGTGGGTAGAATGGGAGACAGTGAAACATGGTTGAAATCGCCTGAGATGAGGAGAAGAGCATCTGGGTGTTCTGTCTGCAGCCTGCTGGTTACTGAATGGATGACGTCACGCGCTGTCCCAGCGTTCGCCGTCAGATTTGCATAAACAACAATGCAGATCACGTGTGAGTGTTCTCTCGGGAGATATGTAGGCCGCATGCTAACAGCTAGCAACTCAATGTCTTTGCTGCAGTCTCGTATGCCAGACTTGCTAGTCTAGCACAAGTAATGAACTTGGAGGTTATTTCGGAAACAACATTTTATGATGTCCAGCAACAGTGGCTTCTACCAGTGGTTAACCAGGCATGGTTGCACCAGCGTGCCATAATCCATAATGAACTGAAATAAAAGAAAGATGATTTGACGATAGGGGGTGATTGTCGCTGTGACAGCCCAGGATTTTCTGCCTAATATTGCACTTATTCATTTATGAATCAAGCAGATAATCGCATTGTGGATTTTGAACTTGTGCAAGTGACACAAACAACTTCCTCCCAGGCCATGGAAAAGTTCGGCTTTTGTGCAACACTTGATCGCCTCCTTGAAAATAAAATAAATGTCAGTACCGTTACCACAGACAGGCACATTGGCATTAGATCTATTGTGAAAAAGGAATATGCAGAGAAGGGAATTGCTCATCAATTTAATGTGTATCATATAGCCAACAGCTTCCGCAAGAAGGTGCTGGATTTGAGCAAAAAGAAGCAGCATGCAGACCTGGCACCTTGGGTAAAAAGTCTCGTGTATCATGTGTGGTTCAGCAGCAGAAACTGTGACAAGAACCCAGACAAATTGGTTGAGCTGTTCACCAGCATCTGCTTTCATGTAGCTGGCAAGCATGAATGGAGTGGGTTTTCTCATGTCAACATGTGCCTACATAAGCCATATTCAGCTCATGAACAGAAGAAGAAAAAGTGGCTAAAGGGAGCCACACTTCAGGCATTGAAGGAGATTGTGTTTGAACCCAAGTTTTTGCGGGATATCAGGCAGCTACATTTGTTTTGTCACACAGGCAGTCTGGAGTCCTACCATTCATCTCTCTTGGTCTTCTGCCCCAAAAGACAAGAGTTTGACTATCCTTGCATGCTTGCAAGAACCCAGCTTGCAGTGCTGCAACACAACAGTAATGTAAGGCGGAAGCAAGCCATTGTGAAGAAGCCATGCCAAGGTTCAACGCCAGCTGGTGAAGCAAGGTTCAAACCTGAATGGAAAAAGCATTCTGGTGCATGGAGGCATGCAGGCCTGTCTATGAGTAGGCAGCAAACACACATATACAGGAAATGGTAGAAGCAGTGCTGCGTGCCAGGGCCAAAGGGACAAAGTTGCCACAGGTAGAGCGGCCCAAGGCGAAAAATATTGCTAAGGTGCCAGCACCTAAAAAATGTGAACTGATCAAAAAACATGTTGCCAAATTCAAGTAGACTGTCTGCCATATGACAGATTTATTTTCTTTGAAAACATTCATCATTCATGAATAACATTCAATGACATTAGACAATTGTGACCATTTGCCAATTGTATATATATATATATATATATATATATATATATATATATAATGTACACAATAATCATGGGAGTTTTGCATAAAGTTCATTAGAGCAAATGTAAACTAAATAAAGCTTTTTTGATTATGGCAAACAGTTTCCAGCAATTCATTATTGTACAATAGATTATTAATTTTAAAACTTTATCATATTTTGTTGTCCAAACATGTTGGGCCAAAGAGAAATATGTTTTGTTTCAAGAAAAACGCATATTAGATTTTCTCAATTTTAATATTGATCAGATAGGGGAACTATTCATGTTCATGAGGTGTCAAAAATAGACATTTTTGGCCTTTTGGCCTACTATATATTATGATATATGGTCCGTATGAAAAGGTATATCAAGTTCCTTACACGTAGCCTGTCATAGGCAGTAATGCATATACATATACGTATATCAAAATGCAACTTCGATCATATTGATATAAGAATTTTTATTATTACATGGTAGCTATTTTTACTGGGAAATTCATTATGCAGCACATACATTTCAATGTAAAATTCAGATCAGTATGCACATTTATTCTGTCCATGTGTAGCAATCAAATGACCAATTTTAGTTACTGTTGTATAAAGTGATGATGGCATATCACAATGTGTAAACACTACTAAATGAACAATATGATGAATATGAACAATACTATATCATGATATGACCATGTTGGTGAATCACTATGAATTTTACTATATGAACAATAAAATGAGTATGAACAATGCCATGAATAAAATCACTTCATGCACTCCAGGTTTCATATGAACCGATGATGATGAATCAGTTTGAATATGAAATCGTAATATATTATTAGAGGAGAATAATGAATGATTATAAAATGAACAATACTGTAGAAGTAAAATGAAAACACCTTATGCACTGTCTTCCTGTATATATTGACCCAAATTATCATTGTACTGTATCCATGTTCAATTGATAGTGGACCAAGTGACAAATTGACAATACAGTAATTGTTAACATATGTTCATCCACCAAGTTAGTTGAACACGCATCTTCAGTGTTGAGCCTCGGAAGAGCGTCTGTATTCTTTGAAGCCAACGTATCTTCCACCAGGATCAGGAAACTGCTGGTGGATGTGTGCCACACAACATGAAGGCAATGGCTTTCTGACATGTCGCCCAAGTGTCTGTCCATGGTGCAAGTACAACGTGAATGCTCGATACGCCATTAGCCTGTATTGCCTGCAAAAATAGGAATATATCTATTGAATATATCATATATCATCTGATTCAATGAATATTCAATGGATAAATATTTCTCATTTAAGGCCATTTAATCACATAGTCCCCTTGTACATGGTAAACTTCATGACTGTGCCACTGCTATCCATAGTGAAACCTGCTATTATAAAGTACATGTATATTAAAGAAGTCTTCTTATAATATACATCTAGATCTATATGATAATATTGTATTTGCCACAAAATACCCAGCTTTGCCCCCAACCCCTGGCGTGAAGGCCACTCAGAAAGTATCACCGTAACCCAGCACCAAGACACACACTGTGGTTACTATAGCATGGGTCCTAAATACAGGTTTCATTGTATATAAGATACATGAATGGTAGGCTTACCGAGTTGACGGATGATCGGGGGCGGGGCCCCTCACAAATCGTCGTATCATGCTGTGGATGAACATCATCTCTAGTGAGGGCCTGTGAGTGACATAGCTTGGCAAATGGTCGATCAGTGTCACGCATTCCACAGAGTTTTCTTCCACTAAATTCACTGTCAGTTCGTATTCCTTGCAACAGAAACATTCACACCTGGCCACATTTGCACCAGTCTGCATTGTCCATAGTCGCTCGGCCAGCCCGCCAGTTTATCGCAGCATTTTCCTCCGAGGAATCTGAAGACTCTGACGAATCAGTGTCATTTTCACCCTCAGAAGACCTTTCTGGCTCAAACCTGTAGCCATGTCGCCCGAATTCTTCCTCAGAGTCAGAAAATTCAGCCATAATAGAACAAAAACACGGACAACAGCACCGTAGTCGCGGGGAAACGCTGAGTAGTGACTTTTCAGTAGCAACGTAGTGACGTCACATCCGCATATGTCATGGTGGCGCCCATAGTTTTCATTGGCTGGCCATGCCCGCGGTCCTATTTGCATATATCTCTGGTGGTAGATGGCTGGCAACAATTATTTACCCAAATAACGAATACTTTGCCTAATGTTTTCAAGTTCAATGCGTCTTCACGACCACCACAGGTCCCCTTTAAGTAAGGGGCAGCTGATGAGATGAAATGTGGATCAGCTGGCAGCTCTGAAAGCCAGGAGCCCCTCCGAGCGCTGTCACAATAAAAGCTCGGAGAGCAAAAGGGGCACACGGCCGTCAGATGGCCGGAAATGGTGCATGGCTCGAGCGCGGATGAGATCGGCGCTCGAACCATAACAGATCTAAGAGGAAAGTAAGTTTTTGTTTCACTTCTTCAAAGTTCCTTGCAGTTTTCTTTTGTCTAAATTGTTCTGTGAATTTTAAGAAACCTTTTTGTGTGTGAAGTTTGTCAAGTCCTGCGTTAGTTTTTTTGTTTTTCTGGTTACTGAGGAGAAACCATCTTTTTCTTACGAGCTCGCCTTAAAGAGAGTCACACTCTCAAAATCCCTTTTTTCTCTTAACCTAGAGTGTATAGCTATTAGCTAATTTGCAGGAGCCGCAGGACAACAGAAGGTGCGAAGCCATCAGCCTAATGATGAGTCACACTTCTCACTGTTGTGATAATTGCTCACGCTGAGTGCTCTGCCAGCCCCGTAAGCTGTGGGGGTCACACACACGACGTGTTCCTCCACACTGTCATTTTTTTCCTCGTATATTTTTCTTTTTGGCGTACAGAAATGGCAATACACCCGTATTTGCTAAAATTGCATTTTCCCCGTATTAAAATATGGTGAAACCGTATCACTTGACAGGTATGTAATTACATGCAGAAACACCGCACAGGCCATCTTCACAAAAATCCAGCTCGACAAGCCACTTTTGCTTAGGTGGAAATGCAAATTGAACTATAAATCATGTGCTGATACATGTCATATTTCCATGTAAAGGTCTCACTTTTACTTCCAAATTGGTTTTTAATTTTTGGGAAAAGGGAATATAAATTTTGCACAACTTGTTGGTAACAACAGTTGTGTGCCACAAAAACACAGTTGTCTCGTCCGATGTGTCTACTGTCACTAGTGCCAAATTTTTGCTAGATTCCTTCTTAATTTATTAAATTTTGACTGGTGATGCAACATTCAATTTACATGTACTTACCTTTATCAGTGTCTACTGTACAAGTTAAAGTACACCTGTACAACTGCTTATAACCTAAAAAATGTACCCGTTCAAGAGAAATGGATTCAGCATTGCAAATTTGTTTAAAATAATTTAAAAAAACTACCAAGACATTACGTTTCGTTGTGTTGTGAAAAATTAAATTACCATTAGAAGGCTATACACCTGACCTGATGAACAGCAGCATGTGGAGTGAACAGAGAATGGAATGTGTATGTAATTATTGGCTTTTCTCATAAGGTGTCATAACAGATAAACCAGACTTTTGATGCAAACAATACAATTTAATTCCAGAAGCAAAATTTACAAACAAAAAAACAGACTGGGCATGGGGAGACATGGTTAGACACGCCGACTGCTAAATGCGTCCACAAGCCTGCCAAATTAGGGTCAGGAAATCTCTGTTGAATTTTTTTTTTTTTTTTTTGTTACTTATTTGTACCCGTAGGTAGACTTGGTTTGCAGTCTGGTGACAAGCCACCGGCTGCTGGTCGCTGCGTGCGCGAGCGCCCTAAACCTACATGTTTTTGGTGTGCGGGAGGAAACCGGAGAAATCCCGGAGTAAACCCGCGCAACACGGGGAGAACATGCAAACTCCACACAGCTCACTGTTGGTCGGGGGCTGGGATCGAACCCACGATCTCATGATCCCCGCGACCCCCCGGCCGAGGGTAAAACTGTGCTGCCACAGTGCTAAACACAGTGCAGCAGAATGTTGACATCTCTGCGAGCTCTTCCCTTCGTAACGCAGCGTCCTGCTCCAGGGCTTCACGCGCATCTGCCCGCACATCTGCGGCCACCTATCGCAAATGCTGCATGTACTCCTGATGGTGTTCTTGCCGCTGGTCATGTTGCCGTTCCAAGAGCCGCATCTCTTCGTCATGCATGTTGACCATCGCTGATGTAAGGTCAGCAATGGAGTTGTCTGTTTTCCTCTTGCCTAGATGGAAAGACAGAAAGGCATGGTCGTTAAAGCTGGATCACTACATATATTATGGAATTACACTGGTGAAAGTCTGTGGTAGAATGTCACTATTATATTATGCTTCATTGCTGTATATAAGCTGAATGCTGCTGCCCCTCAGTAGAGTGGATTTTGCAACACGCAGTGTGCTGTCTTCGGCTGCAGCCCCCCTGCAAAACTAAAAAGGATTAAGATTAAGAATATGGATGGATGGATGGGTAATGTTTAAAATAGTTGCTTGTAGTGTGGCCGCAAAAATCTGAATGGGTTAATACAGTCAGCTGACGCGAAGCATTTCAATGAAGCATGTTGATTTCAACGGCAGTTCATGAGTTTTATTTGTTTTTCTAAAACAGGAGTTACAACAGCACTTCAATCACCACACCTAAAAATGGGACTGGGTTGTGGAATAAAAGAATAACCTTTTTGTACATTTAAAAAGACATTTTCAATTAATTAATATGCAGCTACAGGAAACTGCATTAATCAATTTGGTACATAACTTGTTAGGCTCCAGCCCCCCCGCGACCTGTAAAGGATTAAGTGGTAGAAGATGGATGGATGGATTTTCGACCCTGGTTTCCGCTGGACCTGTTTCACCAAAGAAAAAAATCGTGGTTATTGTGCCTTACCGGCACTTGAACGTGATCCAGATGGAGCTGGTGATGTGGCTGTCATCGGAGTTGATCCAGCTGGCGCTCCGCCAGACGCACACGCAGAGGCAGACGCACAGGCAGGAGAGTCCGGTGTGTCCATGTCCACTGAGGTGGACCCCTGTGATATGAACTGCGATTCTAGAAAGAAAATGGATGCAATTTAAAACTTAACACCAAAGTGCAACATGTACACAACACTCTCAAGTTTTTAACCGGAATAAAATAAGCGTAATTCAGCGTTTTGTTCACGCTAATACTTAACACAAAGCAAGCATGAATCTGCAGTTGGCTGCAAAACAATAGGCAAGCCTCAGTAACAACCATTACCCACAATCTAACAACCTTCCTATTTCTTAAAAACAGTGAGCTTGGCACAGAAAGGATAAATTGGCAAAAAGACGCGCAATATCAAAACAACACTCACCATCCATGGTTTCCAAGGCCGTGACTGTGGCCGTGGCTGTGTCGAGGGCCTATGTCCATAGATCGCTTCCATCTCAGCAAACCACTTCCACTCCTTCCGATCTGCTGCACTTCAAGCATTGTGGTCCTTCACTGCTCAGTAATCGCTTTTCAGCTTTTTCAGCTTCTCCCGACACTGTTTGGCAGTACGGATGTGCCCTTGGGAACCCATCTGCTCGGACACCTGCTGGTATATTTTTTCATTTCGAGTAGATCCGTCCTGGATGCGATCGTCGGCTAATATAGAAAGAAAATTGCGCACCTCCTAATATATAATATTAGGAGTATATTATTATATAAGTATATTATACAGTATATTAATATAATATACTGTATTAAAGGGGCGCACTGTGTTCACTGGCTGAACAACTACAAATGGCGGTCGTGGAGTAGATTCAGCAGAAAAAGTCGCTTTCGTGACGTTACGACCTGACCAATCAGCGGCGACCAGTCTCTTAAAGTCATATGAGATGAGATGAGATTCAACTTTATTGTCATTACACATGTATGAATACAAGGTAACGAAACGTGACTTGGCATTTGGGCACGCTCTACAGAGCGCATCCAAGGCCGGGGCAGCCGCTAGGCGCCAGTCATATCACAGCCATACTCAGCCCTACTCAGCTCGGTTAGACCCTGCCCTGGATCAGGTACTAAAAAAGCACCTGCTAACTGGTGCTGGGGCTAATGGAAAATGTTCTAATGCGGGCTGAGTGGTGCGGTGTAGGGCTAAGTGAGGCTAGTGGAAAAGGCCCTTTAGTCTCTCAGCCATGGGATAAAGCTATAAACTGAAGGAAGATTCTTATTCATTTTTGAATAACCTTTCATTTTTGTAGATTAATTCAGAAGTTCATTTTTAGGTAATCAGCTTATGAATTTTCCCCATAAAATTGCATTCTGTTTTTGTTAGACAATTCAGGCTTCCATTACTGTTGGAGCATAACATCTGGTTTCTCCTTGGTTCCACAAAGGTTTAACGCTAGATTTTATGCTCAGGAATCCACTAACAGTTGATGTGATATTAGACACCTGTTATCATTTGAATCTGTTTATCCATCATTTGAATGCCACATCATGTAACCTGAATGAGTTTATTAAAGGATGAATGAGAGAAGTTGAAGCATTTTCATTTTGCATATATGTTTCCTAGATCACAGCAGGAAAAGAACTCCCTTAAATTTTGAGACTGATCCATTAAGTAATTGAAGGTATGGAAATTAATTGAAATTAAGTTAATAAGTCGTTCTTTTAGAACTGGTGCCCCCTTTTACGAGTGCTTTCCTATTTTATTTAATTAGTATAGAGGTGACAGTTTAACTCTGTCCCCTCACACACCCACTATTAAATAAAATAAATAATTCCTGTACTTTATTACACTATATTTTATTAAATATCATTACATGATACACGTTCCTAATGTCTAACTTGGTAAAAACCTGTGAGCGCTGAAGAAGCTCGAACACTGAATTGATCAAAGGCAGAGGGTACTTATCCTTGATGGTAATTGCGTTGAGCTCCCGGTAGTCGATGTACAGGCGCAACGAGCCTTCCTTCTTTCTGACGAAGAAGAATCCAGCCCTGAGCGGTCCCGAAGATGGCCAAATCAAGCCGGCATTCAGCGACTCCTTCACATATTGCTCCATCGCCTCCCTTTCCAGGCCGGAGATGCTATACAGCTGGCTGGACGGCAACCTCGCCCCCAGGATGAGATCTATAGCACAGTCATAAGAGCGGTGAGGTGGCAGAGACAACACTCTTGACTTGCTAAAGACCTCGCCCAAATCGTGATAAGCCAGGGGGATGAGGCTGAGGTCCGGTGGTTCAGCCAGAGAAGGAGGAGCAGACAGAGATAGAGAGCACTCAGCTGAAAGCATACAGTGGGCCAAACAAAATGGGCTCCAGGAGGAGATGGTATTTTTGGCCCAATTGATCATTGGGCTATGCCTCCGGAGCCATGGATAACCAAGAACCACCAGGGATGATGAAATGGAGAGAACCAGGAATGATAGTTCCTCCCCGTGGTTCCCGGAAAGGAGGATGGATATGGGCACCATGCTATGAGTGACCACCGCGACCTCACAGCCAGATATTGTTGTGATTCGCTGACCACAGGGCAATTTACGTGTGGGAATGCCCACCTGCTTAATGAACTTGGCAGATATGAAATTACCCTCTGACCCCGAGTCAGTCAGTGCCTTAACCCTCCTCTCAACCCCTGGCAATTGTACGAGGGCCAAAATTGAAAAATTACCGGGGGAGTGGATTTGGTCCTGCCCGCCAGACCCCCCATGGTTACTGACGGGCCGTGTCTTTTAGGCCACTGGCGGCACTTGTCCAGACTGTGGTTAGACAAGCCACAGTACATGTATGCGCGAGCCCTCCACCTTCGCTCATCATTGGTCAAGTGCTAAGAGAGCTCCATCGGTTTAGGCAAAGAGCCGGCACCGCCAGTGCCAGTAACCACAGCGGATACACACTCGGCGCGTGGGCAAGAGGAGGACTCGCGCTCCTTCGCACGCTCACGTTACCAATTGTCCAAACCAGCTACCTGATCTATGAGGCCGTCGAGCGTCTCCGGGACAGGGTGGACTGCCAGATCATCATGGAGCTGGTCGTTTAACACGTGGAGAAACGTGTTGCATAACGCAGTCTCATTCCACCCCGAATCAGACACCACAACCTGGAACATCACCGAGTACTCAGCCACTGACCGGGTACCTTGGCGGAGCATCATCAGGTGGCTCATCACGTTGCCCTGACTCTTGGTCCGACCAAACGCGCTAGTGAATGCGGCCACAAATTGCTCAAATGTATATCGACTCCCCTCGGGGTTGTTTAGAGTGGACTGTGCCCACTCCAGGGCTTGATCCCTGAGCAACAGACTAAAAAAATGGATCTTTGCAACATCCCTTGGATACTCCTCCCCAACCTGCTCCAGATACATTTGAACATGGAGAAGAAACGCCTTACATTTCCCCACCTCCCCTGCGTACGGAGAAGGCATGGGAATGGAGGTAGTACGGCGCACTGTAGTGCACGGAGAAGGCTGAGGGGGCACAGCGAAACAAGGCACTGCAGACCACAGTGTCATCATGTTTAATACCTGCTGCGTCAGCGCAGTGAGCTGACGCTCGGTCACCACTAGGCGATCCATAGCCGACAGCTCCTGTGGTGAGGGACCGGCTGAGCTACCGTCCTGGCTGGCTTGTTCTGTCATAGCGAATTAAGTTTTGACAACTCACATGCACGATGCCAAACACAGGAAAGAACCACACAGAGGAGCACGTTTGACAATTTTATTAATAGCAAACATCCAAAGCGCACAGCTGCAGAAACAGTCACTCTCCAGAGGAAAGGTCCTGTGGAGAGAAGATGAGTAGAGCTGAGGAGTAAAGTAAGAGGAAATGGGTGAGCCAAATTACCACTTACTTGGGAAATCCAGAGAGGACCGGTAGGACCCAGAGGTAAAGTAAAGTAGTAAAAGATTGATGGCACAGTCATATGGGTGTTGGTGGGGTAGGGAGAGTGCCTTAGTCTTGCTAAACACCAAAGTGAGATCATGTTACTCAGGGGGAACTTGGGTGAGATTGGGTATTTGGGTGGGTGATGGGTTGATAGGGACTGAAGAAGAACATGCAGCTGACTGCAGACAAGCCGATAAACAAAAGGTGCTCCATGAGATTGCCTCCCCTTCCTGCCAATCAATAACTGGTTTATGTAGGTTTCACCAAGGATAGCCCAAGATAACAGGGAAGGATGAGATGAGCAAAACAAAAAAGCTTAAATGTTCTCTGTGATTGCCTGAAACTAGACTAGAGATGGAGGCAGTCCTCCTAGTAACCCTAGTGAGTGGCTCTCCAGAGATGGCTATCAAATTTAATGGAATCTCAAGTTCTTGGCAATGGAGCTTTAGCCGGGTTGCCAGACTCTCTGAGATAAAGATTTGTTCCGCGCCGGAATCGGTGATAGCAGTAGTGCTGAATTCAGTGCAACTGTGGTCAAAACGAATGGGTAACAAAAAATGAGTAAGGGATTTAGACTGTTTCTTGTCCGTTAGACCCCTACTGTGACGAACGGACCCCCCCCCCCCCCCGTCCTTTGGCTGACTGGGGCAGTGGCTAACCTCATGTTCAGGGCTGGTACAGTACATATACAACCCAAGGTCTCGACGGCATTGGCGTTCGACAGGTGGTCACCTAGACAGACCCAACAGCATGGGCTCAACGGTATCAGCGGATCTGGGTGATGGAAGGGCTGGGAGGCGGAGCCGGGGGAGGGAGCGTGGCTGAGGAATTGAGCTGCTGGTCTGACGGTGCTCATTTGATCATTCCCTAAGGCCATTATCTAACTTGATGGCCAGGGAAATTAGCTCATTCAATGAACAGGGTTTTTCTAACCGAGCAAGTTCGTCATGAAGGCTGGGACTGAGACTACATGTGAAGATGCTGCAGAGAGAGGTATCCTCCCACCCCATTTCTGCTGCTACAACCTGAAAGTCCACTGAGTAGTCAGCCATAGACCTGGCCTCCTGTCGGTGGTTGAGAAGGGAGATGGTGTTAATGTCATCCAGTCGGAATGATCAAAGTCTGTTGGGTCTGGCTGACGGAGATGTATTGACATGATTTAGTGTTCAGACCCAGAAGCAGACAACCGACTCACTTAACAAGTTAACAGTAAATTTATTGTGCGCAGGCAATAATGACAGGAGGAGAGTCTAACATCCCTGTAACAGAAAGAGAGAGAGGGAGATGAGCAATCTGCAGCGAGCAGTTGGACAACTGATTATATTAATTGTGGCCTTATGGATTGAAGTACAGCAGGCTGTGAAAACTGCCAGAGGCTCCACGACTTCTTCCTGATTGTAGATGTCCATTGAAGGTGGGTGAATCTTTCGTGCTGATATTTACAGTGAGAGGTGCAGGGAAAAGCCTTGGCCGAGGCAAGAAGGGGTAAACAGTTCAGTTCAATTACCTTTTTGTTCTTATTAAAGACAAAAATAGAAAGGAGATGTTTTTACCTTCTTTACATGTTTCGACTCTTCACTGCAGCCTTTGTCAGAAGTGTCAGTTGATTGCTGCCTGGTGTCATTTTATCAGCTGACTTTTGTAGGTGGCTGTCAGATCCACCGAGCCGGCCCCGCTTTCCGCCGTCTGATGGTCTCTGGAGAATGTGGTCCCAGGTGTGGGAAAGCATAAAGGCCCCCTCATCCCGGTTCATGCTATCTTTTCCCCGCTTCCTGATCTCTATGGCCTCCTTGATCCAGCGCTTGTGTCTGTTGCTCACCGATCTAACAATTTGTGCGTTGTCCCAGTCATGATGTGATTATTTCTTTTGCAGTGATCTGATATTGCTGATTTTAATGTTTCTTGTTCAGCCTTTTCTTTTTGTTATCTTGTGAGTCGTCCTTGTGTTTCCTTCTCACATTCCTTCTGGTGTTCTTTTTTCCTTGTAGTGAACGATCTTCCGGTTTCTCCGAAATATCATGCATGATCTGCATGATATTTCATATATTACATTGTGGTGGACACACATTTGTGAACCTGTTTTGTGACTCACATTTTAGATCAAAACAAAAGCAGAGCTTCCTTGGTGATGACAGGAAGCTGCAAGAATCTTAGCTTTGGTATGCAAGGCTTGAGACTGTGGGGGTATAATTAAAGGATTAGAGAAGGGATGCAGGGGAGACAGTGGAAGTGATATCATGGAGTGAGGATGCATTGTTACTGTCTTTTTAATGCAACGTGGTCTGTGATACATATGACCTGTGAACTGTAAGAGTCCTGATTTTTAAGGACGAGAGTTTCCTGTGTGGTGGTCTTTTCTGTTTTGAGATGATGGTGATGTGAATAAAGCTGACTTGAGAGAGAACTCTGCCTCGTCATTCTCACATCTCCACAACATTGCATTTTTTGTCTTGTTCTATTTTTTCCTTGGGGTGTACTAATAACTCTTAATTTTTTGTGTGGTTTTACTGCTGTGTTTATTTTGTATTTTTTCATGATCCTTTGAATTGGTTCCGTTATCCCTCGGATGTATGGTATAGTTATGGTGTCCTTGTTTTTGATTTCGGTTTTTGTTCTGTGTCTTGTTTCCTGTTTATTTTCTTTGTTTTTGACTTGCTGTTTCCCTTTGTTTATGGCCCATATTGGATATTGGCAGCATATGAGTGCATGTTTTATGTGGTTTTCCTCCTCTTGTCTGTCTTCTTGGTCTGTGATGATGGTGGCCCATTCATATAACGTCCTGACAACTGATAGTTTGTGTGCTGTGGGGTGTTCTGATGTCCATAGTAGGTATTGATCCGTGTGGGCTGGTTTCCTGTAGACTGTGATTTTTTTACTGCCGTCATCATTATGGTGGATTTTCATGTCCAGAAAGGCTATGGTGCCATTTTCTTCCTCTTCATGTGTGAATTTTATGTTCCCAGTGCTGTCCGTGCTATTCAGATGGTCAGTGAGTTCTTACGTGTGTCCTTTCCTTGTTTTCTCCAGAATGTCGTCCACTTATCTCTTCCAGAGGGTGGGTTTAAATTGTGTAGGTGCTGTGTTGATGGCTTTGTTTTCCAGATCCTCCATGAAAAAGCTGCTCATGATGGCTGATAGTGGGTCTCCCATTGCAAATCCTTCTTTTGTCTGCAGATTTTTTCTCTGTATTGAAAATAGGTGGATTTTTGCAACAAATTGTAATAGTTCAGAAATGTCATGAACTGTGAGATTGGTGCGTCTTTTTAGGGTTCTGTCATTTCTGAGGCGTTCTTGTACTATGTGTAGTGTGACATCAACAGGGTCTTTGTGAATAATGAAATGACATCATGTGAAATGAGGATTTTGTCTGATTCTGTTTTCATATTTTTGAGTTCTTGTGCCAGCTCTTTTGAGTTTTTGCAGTGGTATTCTGATAGTCCAAGGAGGCGTTTGATGATTTCAACCAGGGCTTTTGATAAGTTGTATGTAACTGATCCGATACTGTCTATTATTGGCAGCAGTGGGATATCCTTCTTATGTATTTTTGGGGTTCCATAGATCTGGGGGGTGATGCTGGCTGTGGGTATCAGGTGATCATATGAGTCCTTTGTGATTTTTTTGCTTTCTAATAGGGGTTTAAGAAGGGCTTTTAGCATTTTTTTCTTTTCTTCTGTGGGGTTTGTTTTAATGATTACCTCCGCCAAGGAGGTAATGTTTTTACCGGGGTTTGTTTGTCTGTCTGTCTCTCTGTCTGTTACCAACATAACTCAAAAAGTTATGAACGGATTTTGATGAAATTTTCGGGAAAGGTGTGTAATGGCACGGGGAACAGATGATTAGATTTGTGATGATCTGAGAGAGTGCATACCTCCACCAAGGGCTTTCTTTGTATTTGTGCAGCAGGATTACACAAAAACTACTGGATGGATTTGGATGACATTTTCACCAGAGGTGGTTCTTGGGCTAGAGAGGAACCCATTATATTTTAGTCATGATCTGAGAATGCATACCACAGCAAAGGCTCTTATCTTCTCACAGTGTGTTAGCAACAACACTCCAAAACTGATGGACAGACTTTGATGCCATTTTCACCACAAGTGGCTATAGGCCTACACACAAACCCATTACATTTTGGAGGTGATCCATGAGAAACGGAAGGAGCCTTGGTGGAGGTATGCGCTCTATGAGTGCTTTTCTAGTTTTATTTAGTACCTGCAACAGAATAATCCGCCTGGCCGTGTGGGGGTAGGACGCCAGTCCATCCATCTCCCCTGGTTTTTAGTTGTTTTGTATGACTGTGATAGGCCCTTTTAGTGTTTGAGTTTAGTTTTCGTAGTGCGTGATTCAGGTTCTAAATTGGGGATTTAACCCTTTGAGTGTGTATGGTGCCAAACTGTGACATACCCCCTAGTGATCAAGAGTGGTAAATATTTTTACCTCCACCAAGGAGGTAATGTTTTTACCGGCGTTTGTCTGTCTGTCTGTCTGTTACCAACATAACTCAAAAAGTTATGAACGGATTTTGACGAAATTTTCAGGAAAGGTGTGTAATGGCACGGGGAACAGATGATTAGATTTTGGTGATGATCTGAGAGTGCATACCTCCACCAAGGGCTTTTTTGTATTTGTGCAGCAGGATTACACAAACACTACTGGATGGATTTGGATGAAATTTTCACCACAGGTGGTTTTTGGCCTACAGAGGAACCCATTACATTTTGGTGATGATCTGGGAATGCATACCTCAGCCAAGGCTCTTCTCACAGTGTGTCACCCACAATACTCCAAAACTAATGGACAGACTTTGATGCAATTTTCACCACAAGTGGCTCTAGGCCTACACACAAACCCATTACATTTTGGAGGTGATCCATGAGAGAATGAAGGAGCCTTGGCAGAGGTATACACTCTCTGAGTGCTTTTCTAGTTTCATATGTGCTGTTGTCTGCCAACATGGTTTCCATCTGTTTTTCATATGCTTCCGTGTCCATTACCACTGTCGTTCTGCCTTTATCTGATGGGAGGATTGTGATTGTTTTATCTTTATTGAGTGAGTTTGATGCTTTTTCTTCTTCTTTTGTAACGTTGCTTTGTGGTAATTTGGCCGTTCTGAGGATTCCTGCGACTGTGTTCCGGAGTGATGCTTTTTCCCCTTGGTCCTGGATTTTTTCACATGCGAGTTCTGTTGCAATGATGTATTATGGGGTATTTTGGCTGGTGTGATGGCAAAGTTCAGTCCTCTGCTCAGCACTGTTTTCTCCGTGTCCGTGAGTGTGTGTTTTGATAAGTTTTTGACCCACTTAGCGTTCGCTTCCGTGTATGTTTGTCTTTGCTTGCTCTTCCTTTGTGTGAGTTTTTTTTAGTTTCTTTAAATGGCGGTTTTTCGTTATAATGAATTCCTGTTTGTGTGCGTGTTTTAATTGTGCTTCTATCTGCTCCTGCGTTTCCTGGTTGGTCAGGTAGTGTTTCTTGAAAATGTTCATTTCCTCCTTGATCTGGTTGTTGATTCTATCCACTTTGTTTGCCATCATTCTTATCCGTTCTTTGATCAGGTCTTTCCATGCTTTATTGATAAATTTCTCTGTGTTTTTGGTTGGGATCGGATTTTTTAAATTGAGGCTTGCTGGTGTGACATCCTCATCTCTGCAACGGACATTAAATCTCAGGTGGTTTCTGTAGCGTGCCCGTGTTTTCTCCAATTTCTCCAGCCGGCGGAAGTCTTTGATACAATTTTGTCCATAACTTCCACGTAATAGCTCAAGTAGGTTCATTTTGTCTTCTTTTAATCATTTACCTTTTTGTTCTTATTAAAGACAAAAATAGAAAGGAGGATGACGACGGAAAGTGGGGTCGGCTAGGTGGATCTGACAGGTCTGCTGGGCTGGCCCCACCTACAAAAGTCAGCTGATAAAATGACACCTAGCAGCAATCAGCTGACACTTCTGACGAAGGCTGCAGTGAACAGTCGAAACATGTAAAGAAGGTAAAAACATCTTTCTATTTTTGTCTTTAATAAGAATAAAAAGGTAAATGATTAAAAGAATACAAAATGAACCTACTTGAGCTAATTCAGTTCAATAATCACAGTCACTTATAGGGAGGTGAATGGAGAGATGGGGGCTCCTGTGTTCCTGGCCCGCCGAGAGGAATGGTCCTGATCCCCCTGGAGGATGAGTCCACCTGTGTGCAGGTAATTCCTAGGAAATACAGAGGAGATGGTGGAGCAGAGTAACGAATGGCTTTGATAGCTTACGAGATCCCACGTAGGGGGATAGGATTGTAGCAAGGTACGGGAGAGGCTGCACACAGTGATGAGGAGTGCTCTGGGCTGCATGCAGAGGTTGACATCTCCATGCAGGAATGAAGGGCCACTCTCTACTTAAAGGCTGCCTTAATTGGAGGCAGCAGGTGTGGCTGATGCTGCTGCTGTGGGGAGTGAGAGTAATGAGAGAGGAGAAAAAAGTGTGCAGCCTGGATCACTACAATTTGTCACCATACCAGAGGGAAAGATTTCTCAACAATAGTGTAAATGCTGGGGTAAAAACTTCCCATTACTGTATATGATTGATTTCTAAGTCAAAAGATTAATGACAGGATTTAGCTTTCATACTGATAGAATGTAAGAGTCCTTATCTAAATTCCATTGTTTCTTCCTTCTACATGCTTACCTATTGTCTTCTGCGGTTATTGGCAACAATTTAAATAAAGAAAAAAGATTAAATAAGTTTTTAAGTCTTTATTGTCATTATGCATACCCATGAGAAAATTTTATTGCAACATTCAAAGATTCAAAGATTTTTATTATCTATGCTTCTATACATAAAGGACATACAGGAAAACTGAAATGCTGTTTCTGTGTCTCTTAGCGGTGTGCGCAATATATAAGAAAAGAAGGAATAAGGATGAAAAACAACAAGTGCAATCTATGTACAGTAATGCTACCTGTAGTGCAAATAAAGATAAAAGATAAAAGCCAGCAATCGTTATGTAGAGGAAAAAAAGGAGAGCTGTCCCTGGTTACATGGTCATGATAAACCAATTGCTTGCAATAAACTTATAATGCCAATAATCAGTTTTCTCGTGTTTACATGCACTGATTAAACAGATTACTGGATAGTAAACCACTTGAGTTTATGACCCCGGTTACATGGCCTTTATTGGCTTATTCTGTTTACATGGCCACTTGAATAATCAGGTAACTACAGAAATCCAATCATAACCGGTTTATTAGTGTACATGTAAACATGATCAGTGACAGACTGGACTGCACATGATCAGTATTGCAATGACAGATAGCAGCAGATATGGCATTTGTACAAATGGTTGCAGTAAGGTGCAGAGACATACAGCAGCAGATGTGTTACTGTTGGTGTGCCAAGTATTTCTGTGCAAACAGCTGAGGTAGTTATTGAGGGGGTGAATGCGTTGCAGTCCAGAGGTGGGGTGGGGTGGGCAGAGTTCAGGGTCCTGACGGCCTGGTGAACAAAGCTGTTTAGCAGTCTTGTGGAGCAAGCCTGGAAGCTCTGATAGCTTCTCAGGGGGCTGAAAAGCTAGTGTGAGGAGAGGGAGGTTTCACCTGCGATGTTGATGGCTCTGCGGGTGAGGAGGGTGTGGTACCTGTCCGAGAGGGAGAGCAGAGGGGCACCAGTGATTTTACTGGCTGCTTTCACTGTGCGTTGCAGAGTCTTCCGGCAGGAGGTGGTGCAGCTTCCATACCACACCGTGATGCAGCTGGTGAGAATGCTTTCAATGGTGCCCAGGTAGAATGAGCATGTTAATTGATATTGAGACAATTTACAGTATGTAGTGACCCACTAAGGAAATGATTTTATTAAGATAAGATAAGATAAGCCTTTATTAGTCCCACAATGGGGAAATTCCAGGATTGTAACAGCACAGGGAGAGCAACACTCAGAGCAACAATCAGAAGGCAAGAAAAAAACAAGAGCAGCGAGTATACATATGTACATATAAACATATGTATAACTGTATAACCTAAGCAGCCCTGCTTAGGTTATACAGTCTGACAGCCGTTGGTACGAAGGACCTGTGAAACCTCTCGGTTGTGCACCTAGGATGATGTAGTCTGCTGCTAAATGAGCTCCTTAGTGCATTCAGTGTGTCCTGCATAGGGTGGAACTCGGACTCCAGCAGAGATGACAGTTTAGCCACCATCCTTCTCTTTCCCATCTCCTCCACTGGGTCAAGGTGCTGCCCCAGGACAGAGCTAGCTTCCTTGATCAGTTTGTTCAGTCTCTTCCTATCGGCTGCTGTAATGCCACTGCCCCAGCAGACCACTCCAAAAGTGATGGCTGATGCCACCACCGTGTCGTAGAATGTCTTCAGCAGCGCCCCTTGTACACCAAAAGACCTGAGTCTTCTCAGTAGGAACAGCCTGTGCTGCCCCTTCTTGTAGAGTGCGTCAGTATTGTGTGACCAGTCTAGTTTATTGTTCAGATGAACACCCAGGTACTTGTAGGATGTCACCATCTCGATGTCTGTTCCCTGTATATTTACTGGTGCTGTGAGGGGTTGTCCTTGCCTGTGGCAGTCCACCACCAGCTCCTTAGTTTTCCCTGCGTTGATCTGAAGGCAGTTCCGATGGCACCAGTCCACAAAGTCCTGGATAAGCCCTCTGTACTCAGCTTCATCTCCGTTGGAGATGAGGCCAACGATAGCAGAGTCGTCAGAGAAGTTCTGTAGATGGCAGTGTGTTGTGTTGTGTGAGAAGTCCGCAGTATAAAGGGTGAACAGGAAGGGAGCCAAAACCGTTCCCTGGGGGCCCCCGTGCTACCGATGATTGTGTTGGACACACAGTCCCGGGTTCTCACAAACTGTGGCCGGTTTGTGAGGTAGTCCAGGATCCATGATGACAGGTGCTGGTCCACCCCTGCGCACAGCAGCTTGTCCTTCAGGATCATCGGTTGGATGGTGTTGAAAGCAGTGGAGAAGTCAAAAAACATGATCCTCACTGCATTCCCGGGCTTCTCCAGGTGGAACAGAGAACGGTGAAGGAGGAAGATGCATCCTCCACCCCAATACCATGCTGGTAGGCGAACTGGAGTGGATCCATCGCTGGTCCCACCAGGGAGTGGAGGTGAGCAAGGAGCAGTCTGTCCAGGGTCTTCATCATGTGGGACGTCAGGGCCACTGGTCTGTAGCTGTTCAGATCTTTGGGGTGGGAAGTCTTTGGTACAGGTACCACACAAGATGTTTTCCACAACTGTGGTACCCTCCCCAGCTTCAGGTTCAGGTTGAAGATGTACTCCACAATCCCACACAGCTGGTCTGCACAGGACTTGAGGAGCTTTGCACTGATGCCGTCCGGTCCCGATGCCTTCCTCGCCTTGATCTTCCTCAGCTCCGTCCTCACCTGGGTCTTAGCGAGGGTCAGGTTGGGGGGCTGTGTGTTGGGAGTGGGGGAGGGTGATGGTGGAGTGGGGAGTGGGCAGCAGGACTTGATGTCTTCAGAGGCAGTAGTGGTTGTTGTGCAGTAGGGGGGGAGGGCGGTTGGTCAAACCTATTAAAAAACAGATTCAGATTGTTCGCCCACTCCCTGCCCCCCGTGGCCTGGGGGGAGGTATTCTGGAGCCCAGAGATGGTTTTGAGGTTTCTCCAGACCCCGCTGATGTCGCTCTGTTGCAGCTTGTCCTCCATCTTCTTCCTGAAGCTGTCCTTGCCTTCTCTGATCCTCCTCCTCAGCTCCCTCTGTACGGACTTCAGCATCTCCCTGTTCCCCAACCTGAAGATCCTCTTCTTCTCCCTCAGAAGTGTTTTTATCTCAGGGTTGATCCAGGGTTTGTTGTTTGAGCAACACCGTATTGTCTTGGTGGGAACGGTGTTGTCCACACAGAAGCTGATGTAGTCCGTGATGGTGTGAGTGAGGCCATCGATGTCCTCACCATGTGGATCACAGAGCTGCTCCCAGGCGGTGGTTTCAAAACAGCCCTTTAGAGAGTCCATTGCCTCCTCAGACCATAACTTCACTGTGCGCATGGCCGGAGGTTGTCTGTGCACTAGGGGTTTGTCCACCGGCCGGAGATGAACCAAGTTGTGATCCGATCTCCCGAGTGGGGGGAGTTGTGATGAGGTGTATGCCTCCTCAGTGTTTGCGTAGAATAAGTCCAGTGTTTTATTGTCTCTAGTGTGGCATGTGACATACTGGGTAAACGTGGGTAGAATGGGAGACAGTGAAACATGGTTGAAATCACCTGAGATGAGGAGAAGAGCATCTGGGTGTTCTGTCTGCAGCCTTCCAGTTACTGAGTGGATGACGTCACGTGCTGTCCCAGCGTTCGCCGTCGGACTTGCATAAATAACAATGCAGATCACGTGTGAGTATTCCCTCGGGAGATATGTAGACCACATGCTAACAGCTAGCAACTCGATGTCTTTGCTGCAGTGTTGTTGTTTAACAGTGATGTGTCCCGGTCTGCACCAGTTGTTATTAACATAGATCAACACTCCACCGCCCCTTGCTTTGCCACTGTCTTGTGTTCGGTCTGCCCGTATCGCGTGGAAACCCTCCAGCTCAATGTTAGCATCTGCTGCTAGTTCAGTTAGCCACGACTCCGTAAACAAAAGGAGGGAGCACTCCCAGTATATGCTATCGTAGCGGGAGATAGCCGCTAGCTCATCTACCTTTCCCAGTATAGATCGTACATTCCCCATAACAACAGATGGGAGGGTGGGTTTGTACCTTATATTCCTTGTCCACCGTCTAACACCAGCCTGACAACCATGTCGTTTTCGCCTTATTTCTCCCGGTACGTCGAGTTTTTCCGTTAGCACCGAGTGGCGATTGAGTGCTAGCAGCTGTTCCCTGCTGTTCCGTCTCCTGCTGTAAACAGTGGCTCCGTCCGCCGGCTCGGGAGACATTTGGGGCGATCTGTGTGTCCATGATGTATAAGGTGTGTAAGGTGTTGCCGGATCAGAAAGTTGTCACCGGATCGGAAAGATAGAGGAAGAAAAAACTCAGAATTGAGCCGCTGTTGCAAAAAGGCAGCCGACTCGTGTGGTGCCGGAAGTAGAAAGGAGGTTTAACGTTTTAACAAGAAGAAATTTAAAGAAAACTGATAGGCGAACTGCTTACACACAGTTCCAAGTGTTCAATATTCACAATGAGAGTTTGGAACATTTACTTTTTTTATGTGAGGTTGTAAGTATTTTTTGGAGTGATGTGCAATGTTTGCTTCATTCCAAGAACACTATTATTTTTCCCTTTGCAGACACCACTATATTGTGTGGATTAAATTGTGAAAACAAGAAATTAGAATTTATGATAAACAATTTGATTTTAATTTGGAAACATTTTATTCATAAATGTCGATTAAAAAAAAAAAACCTAAACCTCAGATAAACCACTGGAAAAATACTTCTTTTTATTTTGTAAATCACAAAAACTTGTTAGAAAGTCACACACTTTTAATTCAACATTTGAAATGTTTTGGTTTAGTTTAATAAGGCCTATATTATTTATTTATAGAGATACCTATTGTCTTCCCTTGTTATTTTTGTCTCATCTTGTCTCCCCCCAATTTTCTCTTGTTGAATGTTGTTTGCTCTTTTGTTTAATTTTTTGTACTGTGTGTTATATATTAAAATGAGGTATTATTGTGTGATGAGGGTGGTGGCTCTGTAGGAGTCAAGAATTGACGAGACTGGGTGTCTTTCCAGTATCTGCTTTAATTCTCTCACATCCTACGTTCTTTCTCTCGATCGGAGTAATAAGAAAGAGAACGAAGTCACTCTCATACATTTATACTCACACCCCCAATAATACATCACATATCAAGTCACACAATCAAGTCACACAATTCAGTTACATCCTTCCATTTGCATCATAAAACTCCAGAGTCCTTCTGTTCTCCTGTCTGACCCCAGATGGTCAGACGTGGGCGATCCTCTCCTTTCTTCCGAGCCATAGGTGGTCCAGACGTATTGTCCTCTTGAGGTGTGATGTCAATCCACATTGCCAGCTTAAAGTCTCTCTAGGCTGAATTCAAGCATGCATCTATGTGAGTCACATAAAGTTACAATTATGGACGCCACATCACTCCCCCTCCCACGCGAAAGACTGGACATACACCTACAGTATCGTAATGGTCATACAGCATACGTTCTCCCGCCCCCCCCCCCCGCAGAATCTTACAGCACAATCTAACAGTCTGATCAAAAACCACATCACTCTGCCTGTAGTCTAGGCTTCAATCTTCTCCCGAATCTGCCGTACGCAGGTCTCACAGCCTGTGCCGGGCCGTCCTGCTGTGAATCTGTGGAATGAGGGGGAGAAGGGTTATTTGCCCCTTGTGGGGAGTCCGGGGGCCGTCCCCTGGGAGGTCTGCCGCGTCGAGGCGCGCCCGCCAGCCGTACAGACTTGTTATGCAACACAAAAGCAGGTTTTAATCTATCGATACTGATCGTCTCCCTCCTGCCCCCCAAATCTAGCACAAAATATTTCTCCCCGGTCTCCAGCACTCAAAATGGACCGTCGTAAGGTGGGCGGAGGCTGTGACGCTGAGCGTCGTGCCTGACAAAAACGAACTCTGCGTTTTGTAAAGCTTGGGGCACGAACACATGCGGAAAAGTGTGATGAGCAGGGCCCGGGAGCATTTCTGCTCCCGTGTTACTCAGAGGTGTCCGGACCGGGGGGGGCCCTGGTGCCGTATGGTCTGGCAAGAACTCGCCGGGCAGCCTGAGAGGTTGCGCCAAAACCAATTCTGCTGGTGAGGCATCTAGGTCCTCTTTGGGTGCCAAACGCAATCCCAATAAAACCCATGGTAGTTTGTTTACCCAATCTGTGTCCGTTAGCGACGCTCTGAGGGCTGCCTTCAAAGACCTGTGAAAACACTCGCATAAACCGTTGGCCTGGGGATGATAAGCGGTAGTGCGGTGTACTGCAGCACTACAGACCGAGCTGTGCGGCTGTCGAGTCTCGCGATGACATTATGAAACTTAATGTCGTCCGCTGATACTCCCCTGAGTAGGAAACGCGACTCCACGTGCTGGAACCATGAGTGCAGGTCGTCATGCCAAAACTCGGGGAGTTTAATCAGGCTTGTGCCTCTGCGGGCATGTCCCGGTGAATCCGGGTCTGAGCGGCTGTCTCCCCGCTCTTCCATGTCGATCATGAAGCTGTCTTCCAGCCTCAGCGTGCTCAGATTCATGTGTAGGTCACCAGTGTAGGAGTCAAGAATTGACGAGACTGGGTGTCTTTCCAGTATCTGCTTTAATTCTCTCACATCCTACGTTCTCTCTCTCGATCGGAGTAATAAGAGAGAGAACGAAGTCACTCTCATACATTTATACTCACACCCCCAATAATACATCACATATCAAGTCACACAATCAAGTCACACAATTCAGTTACATCCTTCCATTTGCATCATAAAACTCCAGAGTCCTTCTGTTCTCCTGTCTGACCCCAGATGGTCAGACGTGGGCGATCCTCTCCTTTCTTCCGAGCCATAGGTGGTCCAGACGTATTGTCCTCTTGAGGTGTGATGTCAATCCACATTGCCAGCTTAAAGTCTCTCTAGGCTGAATTCAAGCATGCATCTATGTGAGTCACATAAAGTTACAATTATGGACGCCACAGCTCCACCTTTCCGGTTCCGCTGCCAACCAGAGTATAAAAGGATGAAGCAGAAGAGGCACGTCTCTTTTGACCTTCCCAAATGTTCATAGCGCAGTACTGTGGACATAACACTGTGCCCTGTTGGTATGTAATTTTTGTTTATGACAAAACTTATTTGTACTTTGAAAACTGTTAATAAAGCACTTTGAATCTTAAAAACAAAAAAGTTTGCATTCGTTTTTGCCTCTACCGTAATGTCTGGAATAGACCCTCATGTAATGTCAGGAATAGACCCGCATGATACTGTAACGTCGGGGCCATGTTAAGGGGGGCAGGGATTTCCCAGCATGCTTTGCCAGTTGAAAACGTTACTGTGTGTGTGTATTAAATGTGTTATTACTGAGTTATACTGCTGTGTCATTATAACTGCGTTATAATGACACAGCAGTGTTTAGCAGGATTAGGGCAAGATGTATCATGTGTGCGTAACCATGATTGAAATGGAGGTCTGGGAGAATGACCTCCCCTCCTGTCTGTGCTCAGAAGTAAGTTGGGGTCGGGGGTGTGTAAATAAAGCCTGTTCATCACAACCATCTTGCTCCTCTTTCTTTGTGTGAACCTTGCAAACGTCACACTGGTGTCAGGAGTGGGACATGGAGCAAGATGCGGATCCAGGCGGAGGTCCTGCGGCCGGAGCGGTTCATCGCTCGGCTGGGAACGGAGCGTAGAGCTGAGACGCCGGCCCCCGGAGAGGTTCGCCGCGATGGACGGAGCAGCGGACCAGACGGGCCGAGGAGAGCAAACCAGCCCCGTTTCCCGCCCTTTTCAGGGCAGGAGGGGCTGGCGATTCCAGGGCGATCAGGAGCGGTGATCGTCCGGGACGTGACCGTCCCATTCATCCGGCAGCGGGCCAAGATTCCCCGCTACAACGGCGAGAACCTGTTTGATGACCACCTGTCCCAGGTCGAGCTGGCCGCGCTGAACCGCTGGCCATCTGAGGAAACCGCCGTGCTGAGAGCGAGTGGGAGGAGGAGCTACGGCAGCGTGTACACAAGGGAGACTACAGTGGCAGAAGCAGAGCAGGTGGAGCCGCTGATGAATCGCACCATTGAAGCATCAACGCGAGACCAAGAACTTTCCAGGCCACGGCTGACAGCGAGGGGGAGGAGGAGGAGTTACGGCAGACCACGGCGGTGCGTCCACGGAGGAGACGGCCGCGGCGCGAGGAAGGGTGCTTCCGCTACTGAGAGCCGGGGCACATCGCACGGTACTGCCCCGCGCCCACCCCACGGGAAACCGGCCCCTCGCTAACCTTAAATTAGAGCGAGGTGGCATGGACGGAGTAAAAGCCGCCTCCTGCAGATGCTTCCCCCGGCGGTGACGTCACAGAGGCCTTTGGAGCGCAGCAGCAGTGGAGCGAGCAGGACAGATCCGGTCTTTTCCCGGGCTCGGCAGGGGCTGGACGCCTGGACGCGGGCCAGCGGCCGCCTGGGAGGTCCTGGCAGCGGTGGGAGTCATGGGACTCCCGCTGCCAGAGGGGGAATTGTGCGTGTCCTACCGCCACCCGCAGATGCTTTCCCTTTCGGTGACGTCACGGAGGCCCTCGGCGCAGCAGCGACACAGCGGAGCGAGCAGGACAGAGATCCGGCCATTTTTCCAAGCGCGGCAAGGGCTGGACGCATGGACGCGGGCCAGCGGCCGCCTGGGAGACCTGGCAGCGGTGGGAGTCGGCCGGAGCAGGCATGGGACTCCCGCTGCCAGGGAAGGGACTGTGCGTGGTCCTACAGAAGCTGTCAGATGTGTCCATCCGCCCGCTGGTGGCCAAACCGGAACCCTACCCCAACCAGATACTCCGACTGAGACTCAGATGGCCCGTGCATACCGCCCCGGCACAGGGCTGACTCGCGTTGGATTTCTGAAAGTGGACTTTGAATTTTCTAGGGACAGAAATCAGTCCAGGGGGGGGCAGTGTAACGTCGGGGCCATGTTAAGGGGGGCAGGGATTTCCCAGCATGCTTTGCCAGTTGAAAATGTTACTGTGTGTGTGTATTAAATGTGTTATTACTGAGTTATACTGCTGTGTCATTATAACTGCGTTATAATGACACAGCAGTGTTTAGCAGGATTAGGGCAAGATGTATCATGTGTGCATAACCATGATTGAAATGGAGGTCTGGGAGAATGACCTCCCCTCCTGTCTGTGCTCAGAAGTAAGTTGGGGTCGGGGGGGTGTAAATAAAGCCTGTTCATCACAACCATCTTGCTCCTCTTTCTTTGTGTGAACCTTGCAAACATCACAATACGTTTAAACCGCGGCTGGCTTGACCAGTTCTTTGCAACGACGGGCCACTTGACTGCAATTAAAAACTCTTCCTATCGTGCTGCTCACAGGTGAGTCAGCAGGTGACTTCAGTCAAACGAGGACTGAGCTACATGAAGTCACATTTATACCTATGAACAGCTCAGTGGGATGTTTTTTTCCTTCATTTTTTTCCTGGTTTTTTCCAGGGCTTATGTGTACAGTCCCTGGAACTGTGCACATAAGCCCCTTCTATTGGATAATCCTCATGGTGGCGCTGTAGGTGTGACTGTTGTTCCTGCGGCTGGTTTTCTCTTTCATTTCCTGTACAGACTCACAGCGGAAACGCAAGGTGAGTTTTCATCAGAAATGTGGTTATTAATGTCACTTCATCTTATTCCTGTTTCTTGCCTCTGGGCTGCACGGTGGCGCAGTGGTTAGCACTGCGGCAGCACAGTTTACCCTTGGCCGGGGGATTGTGGGGATCGTGGGATCGTGGGTTCGATCCCAGCCCCCGACCAACAGTGATCTGTGTGGAGTTTGCATGTTCTCCCCGTGTTGCGTGGGTTTACTCCGGGATTTCTCCGGTTTCCTCCCACATGCCAAAAACATGCATGTTAGGTTAATTGGCTGTTCTAAATTGTCCCTAGATATCTGTTTCCTATAGGCCCTTAGAATAGAGGGTTAGTATTAATGAAAGCGCTTTGAGTGGTCTTTGTGACTAGAAAAAGCGCTATATAAGTGCAGGTTAGTTAGTTAGTTAGTATATAAGTGCAGGTTAGTTAGTTAGTTAGTTAGCCTCTCATCTCTGCTGCTGACAGACTAAACTGCATACATCCAGGGTGTGTTCTTTTGGATTTTTTTCCTTCTTTCCTTTCATCTGAAAAAGTTTTGTTCCCGGTGTGTTTCAGCTCTTTTAACCTTTAAATAACTCCACACATTTTCGTCACAGAGTTGGAACATCCTTTGAACTTTTAGGGCTAAAAATCCAACTTCAAATCTGTTTTTTACCATCAATAACACACTTGTTTTGATAGTTTTTCACATATAATTGACTACTATTTCCGGTCAGTGGCACAGGGGAGGGTGTGGTTGTGTCTATTCTCGCGATCAGGGCTACGTCACTTCCGGTTAGTAACACATCGCCGCCATCTTAACTCGGTGAAAACAAACCTGTTACCAAGCCTTGTCTCTACATATACATGGAAAGACACCTTCTTGTCAGAGACATTATGATTGTGGCATTTAAATGCCACACAGCTTTTTGGCATATAGAAAGTTGGCCAACCAGCTAGGGCTGAGACCAACTTTTGCCAAATGAAGATGATTTTTCTTCTGCAAATGAAAAATATATATGTCTCAGAACCTTCACACTGTGGCGTAACATTAGGTAGCTCACATATTCCTTGGCAGAGACCCAAACATAAAAGAACTTTGAACTCGCGGTGTGTATTGACATCACGCCTCAAATGGACAATGAGTCTGGACCACCTGCGAACTGGGGAAGAAGTGAGAAGATCTGGAGAGTGAACCTGAAAGGACTGTCTGACCTCCTGGGGTCAGACAGAGGAGCCGAGAGGACAATGGAGGGATTAAATGTGGATGTGATTCTGTGTTTGATGTGGAAGTATAAATGTATGTGGTTTACCGCAGCTCACTCTTATTCCCTGACTGAGAGAAGGAGCTGTGGGACGTGAGATGGAATTAAACCAATACTGAGAAATCATCTAGTGTCATCATTTCACGATTCCTACACTGGTGACCCACACGTGAGACATATGGAAAGGCTTGGAGATCGTCTCTCCGACCCGGATTCACCGGAGACCGACCGCATGGGCGTAAACTCAATTAAACTCCCCGAGTTCTGGCAAGAGGACCTGCACTCATGGTTCCAACACGTGGAATCATGGTTCGTGCTCAATGGGGTATCAGCAGATGACATCAAGTTCCATAATGTCATCGCAAGACTCGACAGCCGCACAGCCCAGTGTGTGCGGAGCCTGGTGCAGCAGCTGCCCGCTGCTGGCAAATACGACGCCCTGAAAGCCGCCCTCATCCGGAGTTTTGTGCCATCAGCCGAGGTGAGGGCCAGAACACTTCTGGACCTGCGCGACAGAGGAGGACGCAGGCCGACCGTCCTCATGGAGGACATGCTGCAGATGATCGGGGCAGACAATGATGCGTTTCTATTTAAACACATCTTCTTGAGGACCCTTCCAGCACACATGAGGGGTTCCCTGTCCAGCATGAGGTGTGTGAACCAGCACGATTTCCACGCGCTGGCCGTGGAAGCGGAGCGGCTCCTCGACGCCTGCGGCGAGCAGGAGACTTCAGTGGCAGCAGCAGACCTCGGCGCGGCAGCCGAGGGCGGTGGAGAACCAGTGGCAGCAGAAGCAACCCCAGCGACGACAGCAGCGGCGCGGTCCCGAAACAGAGGAGGGGACGAGCTCTGTTTCTACCATCAATGCTTCGCGCACAAGGCACACAGATGCATCCCACTATGCGGCTTCAAGAAGCAGGGAAACGCACGAGCCGGGGGTCGTTAGCAGCTTCTACCCTCGGCGAACAGAACAAGCTGCTGTACCTGACAGATGCGAGCTCCGGACGGCAATTCCTCTTTGACACCGGAGCACAGAGGAGTTTCATCACCTCAACCTACGCGGACCGGGTGGCAGGCCCCCGCGGAGATGGGGCAACAGCCACAAACGGCTCCTCAATCAAGACTTTTGGCGAAAGGACTCTGCGCCTGTCCTTGCACGGCCGCATCTATGAATGGACCTTCATAGTAGCGGCGGTGAGTTTCAACATGTTAGGCGCTGACTTTTTGTGCTCACATGGCTTGTTGGTAGATCTGGTTAATAGACGCTTGGTTAATGCACTCTCTTTTTGTTCCATCCCTTGTGCAGCCCGAGTGTCCCCACCGCCAGTACAGACCAACGTCGCCACAGCGTCGCCACAGCGTAACGTAAGTTTCACACTCTCCTAAACCAGTTTCCAGCACTCACAGTTCCCACGTTTTCAGCTAAGGTGGCGAAGCACGTGGTGGAGCACTTTATAACCACAAGTGGTCCACCAGTTTTTGCGAAGGCTCGGCGCTTGGATGCAGCTAAGCTCTCCATTGCGCGTGAGGAGTTCGCCAACCTGGAAAGGTTGGGCATAATACGCCACTCGAAGAGTGCCTGGGCTTCCCCCCTGCATATGGTGCCTAAGGCTGACAGCTCGTGGAGACCTTGTGGTGATTATCGCAGGTTAAACAATGCCACAGCGCAGGACCGCTACCCAATTCTGCATATCCAAGATTTTTCAGTGCATTTGGCCAAGGCGCGCATTTTTTCTAAAATAGACCTGGTCCGCGGTTATCATCAGGTCCCGGTCCAACCAGAGGACATTCCCAAGACAGCGGTAATAACCCTGTTCGGGCTTTTTGAGTTTTTACGCATGCCTTTTGGCCTTAAAGGCGCCACGCAAACCTTCCAACGCATGATGGATGCCGTGTTGCGCGACCTCCCTTTTGTTTTTGTCTACTTAGACGATATTTTGGTCGCCAACGCCTCTGAGGAGGAACACGAAAGTCACCTCATGACTGTTTTTCAGAGGTTGGGAGCGCATGGGTTGATAATCAACCCGGCCAAGTGCCATTTTGGCGCAGCGCAGATTGATTTTTTTAGGGCACCGCGTCTCCCCAGAGGGAGCAGTCCCGCTGCCGTCCAAAGTACGCGCAGTGGCTGAGTTTCCCCAGCCACAAACGGTAAAAGTGTTGCAAGAATTTTTAGGTATGGTAAATTTTTACAACCGTTTCATACCCCACACGGCGCAGCTCATGCAACCGTTGTACGCCGCGCTAAAAAAACAGAAGCCCTCCAATGTGATTGAGTGGTCCCCAGAGCGGGAGCGCGCATTCACTGAGGTTAAAAAAGCACTGGCAGACGCAGCACTGCTGGCTCACCCAGACCCAGCAGCCCGAATAGCGCTAACCACAGACGCGTCAGATGTGGCCATAGGAGCCGTTGTAGAACAGCAGGTAGCCAGGGTTTGGCAGCCACTCGCTTTTTTCAGCAGGTCCCTACGCGATGCGGAGCGGAAATATAGCGCGTTTGACAGGGAACTGCTAGCACTCCACCTGGCCATTCGCCATTTTCAGTTCTGGTTGGAAGGGCGGCGTTTCACCGCGTTTGTCGACCACAAACCGCTCACTTTTGCAGTGTCCAAAATCTCAGAACCGTGGTCAGGCCGACAGCAGAGGCAGCTGGCCGCAATTTCAGAATTCACCACTGATATACAGCACGTAGCCGGTAAATTTAATGTGGTAGCAGACTGCCTCTCGCGAGCGGTAACAGCGCCTGTCCGCGCGGATGGGGACTGTAATGCCGCAGACGCGGAGCGAGATAACAGCGCGGACGCACACGCGGCTCCGGTGCACGTGGGGATAGATTACGCAGCTGTGGCAGTGGAGCAGAGCGAAGACACAGACGTGCGCGCGCTCCTGTCTGGACCAACAGGGTTAAGGCTGGAGAGCATAAGTTTACAAACCGGTTCACCCCCGCTAATCTGCGATGTATCCACCGGGCGACCGCGCCCAGTGGTTCCGGCCACGTGGCACCGTCGCGTTTTTGACGCGGTGCACTCCCTAGCGCACCCGGGAGTACACGCTTCGGTGAAAATGGTAGCGGAGAAGTTTGTTTGGCCGAGCCTGCGCAAGCACGTGAAGGAGTGGGCGAAAGCCTGCATGGCTTGCCAGCGGGCCAAAGTTCACAGGCACACGAAGGCTCCTTTAGAACCTTTCCATATTCCGGCTAAGAGGTTTGATCATGTGCACGTAGATCTAGTGGGACCCCTGCCGCCATTTCAAGGGTTCACACATCTCCTGACAATGGTGGATCGGACCACACGTTGGCCGGAAGTGGTCCCATTGCAATCGACCACAGCAGCAGAGGTGGCTCGCGCTTTTTTAACAGCCTGGGTAGCGCGGTTCGGAGTCCCGTCAGACATTACGTCCGATAGGGGTCCGCAATTCGTGTCGGAGCTGTGGTCAGCAATGGCCAGCGGCTTAGGAGCGACAGCCCATCGCACCACCGCTTATCACCCACAGGCCAACGGTTTATGCGAGCGTTTTCACAGGTCGTTGAAGGCAGCCCTCAGAGCGTCGCTCACGGATACAGATTGGGTAAACAAACTACCATGGGTTTTATTGGGGTTGCGTTCGGCACCCAAAGAGGATTTAGATGCCTCACCTGCTGAATTAGTTTTTACTCAACCTCTCAGGCTGCCAGGAGAATTCCTACCAGCCCATGCGGCACCAGAGCGCCCCCCGGTGCGGGGACCTCTAAGTGGCACGGGAGCAGAAATGCTCCCGGGCCCCGCTCATCACACTTTTCCGCGGGTTTTTGCTCCCAAGGCTTTGCAAAACGCAGAGTTTGTTTTTGTCAGGCACGACGCCCAGCGTCACAGCCTCCGTCCACCTTACGACGGTCCATTTCGAGTGCTGGAAACCGGGGAGAAATGTTTTGTCCTAGATTTGGGGGGCAGGAAAGAAACAATCAGTGCTGACAGATTAAAGCCTACTTTTGTGTTACGTGACGAACCTGTACGACCGGCGGGGGCGCCTCGATGCGGCAGACCTCCCAGGGAACGGCCCCTGGTTTCCCCGCAGGGGACAAATAACCCTTCTCCCCCTCATTCCACAGGTGCGCCGCAGGACGGCACAACGCAGGCTGCGAAACCTGCGTACCGCAGATTTGGGAGGAGATTGAAGCCTAGGCAACGGGCAGAATGATGTGTATTTTTGATCAACCCGTGCAGATTGTGCTGTAGGTCCTTCAAAGGGGGGGGATGACATAATGGTACAGCTCTTAGAGCGATGTTGGTGTGTGCGTACATTCTTGACATAATGTGTATGACTGTCCATTCTTGACATAATGTGTATAACATAATGTGTATGACTGTTATAATGTGTATAACTGTGTATAACCTAATGTTATGCCACATCACTCCCCCCGAAACGGCGTTTCGGGGGGAGTGATGTGGCATAACATTAGGTAGCTCACATATTCCTTGGCAGAGACCCAAGCATTAAAGAACTTTGAACTCGCGGTGTGTATTGACATCACGCCTCAAATGGACAATGAGTCTGGACCACCTGCAAACTGGGGAAGAAGTGAGAAGATCTGGAGAGTGAACCTGAAAGGACTGTCTGACCTCCTGGGGTCAGACAGAGGAGCCGAGAGGACAATGGAGGGATTAAATGTGGATGTGATTCTGTGTTTGATGTGGAAGTATAAATGTATGTGGTTTACCGCAGCTCACTCTCTTATTCCCTGACTGAGAGAAGGAGCTGTGGGACGTGAGATGGAATTAAACCAATACTGAGAAATCATCCAGTGTCATCATTTCACGATTCCTACAACACAAATAATCACATATGCAACCTTCATATTTAATAGCCACTAATTGAATTACAGACACTGTTTCTTATTTTTTTCTTGGAAATTCTGGAAATCAAATTAAATATCAGGGCAGCACAGGAGTAATTCTTAAAAGAAATAATTAAATGATCCAGGGATCTTGAAAATCATGAAAATATGGTATATTCTCAAGACCCTGAGTTTCAAGTATTCAACTATTGTTGTCAAATGCAAAGTTGGCCCAACAGGTCTTGTTAAGTAATTGAACAATTAAGGCCACGTGGTTGCCTTTGTCACCTCTTTCATTAATGGCCTGCCCCTTTGTTGCACTATTTACTACAGTCTACAGTTAAATTAGTCAGGCTGACTGCACATAGAGAGGTCTGTATTGTTGGGTGAAAACGGAATCAGTCATGCATTTCCATAGACGAAATGTCCGTCTCTGTTTACTATACAGAGAGGCTTGTGTCGGCGGCTAGCATTTTCAAAACGTGACCCATCAAGTGGCAACTAATTAAACTAACACAATATCACTCAATTACCTGATACAGGATGTGATGAGCTGAATACAATGCACTACGACGGGCTGGACAAGCTTGACTGGGTCACGCCAGCTGCCTGGGACTAGGTCACCACTTGAATTGTTTTCACCGAGTACGGCGTTGTCACGTGGGTTGCTAACCGGAAGTAGGCCAAATGCCCGGATGACCGACCGCGAGAATTTCTCTTAACTGTGCGCCTGCACCATGCGTGCTTGTAAACCGCTAAGAAGAAGCTGCTTGAAGTGATAGCTGATGGACACACGCTTAGATATTTTCTGTTGATTGCTCATATACCTTTTTATACTTTCTTTATACTCCTTATGCTTCAACATTTCAATGTTGTGTTGTTAGTCCTTTTTGTCCATCATTTGTTTCAATAAATGGCAGATTATACTTCTTGACTCAGCATGGATTTTTTTTTTTTTTTTTTACAAACGTGTTAAGGAGACAGAGCATTTCAGCTTCCCAGCAGTTTTTGATTGATTGAAGTCGGCAGGTCTTTGGATGTCAGTGTGTCAGTGCGATTGTGTAACTTAATGCTGTAGTTGTGTGTCAGTGTGTAGGTGTGGTCTCTGCTATGGATCAGGCCCCATAGGACAGAGCCCCTCCCTCTAAAACTCTGTGGGGGGACCATGAGATCCAGACCTAAGATCAAAGGTGAGAGAACCACCTCTTACTGTTTAGGACTGCTGTCCATGTCAGAGCTCAGCACTCACATCACCAAACCTTCATTATTCACACTCACAGATCACAGCAGCGTGCTGAACCTGGACCTGGACCTGGTCCCAGCTGTGTTTCCATGACGAGTGATCACTCCAAGGACCCCCTTATTTTATTCCAATGTGGACACGATAGCACAGATCAAATGTAAGAATGTTTAAAATGTTTGTATCAGTGAAGATGTTAACTGTCACTGTAAAACACCTTTGAAGAAGAAGACATCTCCGTTGTCATTCAGTCCACACAGCCAATCCTGTACAGTAGAACGAAATTACGTTTCTCCTGTCTACAATGCTAATCACATGTAGAATCAGAGGGGTTGCTGCCATACAAGGCGCCGCCACAAACAACTTCTCCTTCCCCCATTCTATTACACTGAGCACCAAGCTAGAAGGTGGGGAAGTACTATTTTTATATGGTCTTTGGTATGACCTGGCCGGGATTTGAACCCTCCCGGTTGTGGGGCAGATGCTCTACCAACTAAGCCACCACTTTGTTGTTGTTTTTTGAAGTCTTTTAGGTCTGAACTCAAATTTACTTCATCATGAGTATGTGCATCTACACTGAGGCATAACGCTATAATTGTGACATCCTAAACACAATAAAGGTGCATTCACACCAAACGTGAACTGGCCAGTTTTTCGCACAGCACGATTACATTCTAACTCAATGTAAACACCCAAACAGACATGAATCCCCCTTCTGAGTGAGATGCAGACAGACGAAGTTGCTTTTAAAACTTCTGCAGCTGTGTTCAACCTGCTGTGGAAATTAACAAAATAACGTCATGCTTATGTTTACATTATCCAACCGGGGGCTCACCTGAAAATGTTGTCTCAAGCCTCCAAAAGTTCACAAGATGAGGGGTGTTTATGTTGCTAGCTTGCTAACTTGTCTGTAACAGGAAACCGTGGGTAAATAACAATGACATCCTGATTCAGCTGAAGGGCTCCCAGTCCTCCTGAGTCTCCAAGTGAGTGAGTCAAATTTTCAAACTAGTTTACTCTGCAATGGTGATACCTTTACTCCGGTGACGACAGAATCTCAAAGCTAGCAGCTAGCTAGCTAGCTAGCCTGGGATGCAAGCGCGCGATGGCGCAAATTCGCACATACTCACGTCTTCCCATTCACTTTGTATGGATTTGCATCGCCCGTTCACATTTGGTGTGAACGCACCTTAAGGAGTACTAACTAACTAACTAACTAACCTGCACTTATATAGCGCTTTTCTAGTCACACCTAAATAACCAAATGAGATATGAATACAATTGATAATTAACCCCTTGAACTCTGTGAATTCCGCGGGCGGTCACGTCTCTGCATCTTAGCGCGTCTCAGTGCGCACTGAAAAAAAAAAAGCTGTATTTCCGGTCTTCCAGTACAGACACAGCCTTGTTACAACCTGAGGAAAAAAGCTGTGTAATATATTAATTTTTTGTGGTATTTTTACAAAATTTTGACCTGAGCTTGAAAACACTTGGTTCTACATTTCTGCTGTGTTTTCCAGCCAGTATCTGACAGCTCTATGTTATTTGCAAGCATTTGTATCTAAAAAAAACACCCTGGCAAACTTTCTTGTTACTCAGTGGCAGGAGCACTTAGAGAGATTATGACTGTTTTGCCAAAAAATTCAGAGTGTTTTCTTTTAAATGAGACTAACCCCATGAAGATGCTGCAAAGGGTTGAAGAACAGCTTTTGATTTACTTTGGGCATGTTATTTTTAGGCGTTTTTAGGGAAGTTGAACAGAGTTCAACAGGTTAAAGGGGTTATTGACTGAAAAATGGTGTGTTTATAGGTTTTAACCATCTGAAATGTGTCTGTTGGTCATGTGATTACCTCAGAAATATCAAAACACTCAGTTATCTTAAAAAAAAAAAACCTTCCTTTATCTTGTTTTGGGCAGCACAGTGGTGCAGTGGTTAGCACTGTTGTCTTACAGCTAGAAGGTTCCAGGTTGTTGGAAAAAATTGTATATATGTATGTAAATGGTTATCATTTTATTAATAACTCATGAAATGAAGATTGATATTCTTATATGTATGATGCTTTTTCTTATTAGTCATAAATACAACTTGTGCCTCTTCTTATAATCACTGTTAGTGACTAAGCTGCATCACCCTTCTGTTTTTTCATATGATGTGTGATGTGTGATGTGTGATGTGTGAGTGTTGACATATGCAAATCTTTATGCTGTATCAAGACTTGTCCCCTGTACACCCTGTGCATCTTATTTTTTCTGCAAAAGACTGTTGTATGTTATCATTTATCCATTTCTGTTAACTATGTTCTTTTTGACCGGAAGCACTGGTTTGTTGCAGGCCCATATATGGAGTTGTTTCCCCCTCTCTGCCTTTGCTGAGTGGAGAAGCAGATGTTCTCCCCGCGATAAAAGTGTTCATGCAATTTATCTCCTACACACACTTGAAGACGTACAGAGCGTACTTTTGCTTATGTGGTAATTCCGTTGTTCTGCTTTTGCTGAGTTTGTCACATACTCCATGTATATAAAGAAGGCAACTGCGGACTGCCCCTCAGTGTTCAGCTCATCCTGTAAATGGTATGTGTTGATTACTCCTTGCAAGTAAAAGTTTCAAAGGCTCTGCGTGTCTTAAGTCTGATCTTTGATTCAGTCTAATACCTTTTTGTACTCTGTATTTGTGAGGTTATATTTCAGACTTCTGACACAGGTTCAAATCCCCAGGCTGGCAGAGGTAGGAACCTTTCTGTGTGGAGTTTGCATGTTCTCCCTGTGCTGCATGGGTTTGCTCCGGGGGCTCCGGTTTCCTCCCACAATCCAAAGACATGCATGTTAGGTTAATTGGTTGTTCTAAATTGTCCCTAGATATGTCTCCTATAGGCCCTTAGAATAGAGGGTTAGTACTAGAGAAGCGCTTTGAGTGGTCTTTGAGACTAGAAAAGCGCTATATAAGTACAGGCCCTTATCCCTTGTTTTTCTCTTCAAGAAGCTGTTTTGACTCTTTCAGGGTTTTCCTCTGTCAAGAAATGGGAAATGTCACTAAAAGGTGAACATCACTAGCCTTGATACCTGCCCACTGCCGTATTATTAACACCTGAAGCTGTTCTTGAGGGCGCCTTACAGCAGTTGTAGGAAATGCCATACAAATCCCCATTCATACAGCATGTGTAAGGCGGTAGTGAGGCGCTCATAAGGCAGAAGTACGTCATTTGTGTGACATTTGTACCAACAAAATGTGCCGAAAGCCGAAAGCTCTCCCCACCCATGGCTTGAGTGCTGTGAGTTGCACAAAAATTTTCATAACATGTCAGTAAGTATACCATAGGAAGATCCTGAGGCACCCATACAAAGAACACAAGAACTCAAGGGCCATCGTACCACAGAAAAGTAACTCATTTCTCCAGAATGCCTCAAGTTGCTCTTGCAAATTAAACAGCAGCCATAAGAAACGATGTATCCCTCCATGAATGTCTGTGAACTCCAGAATTCGTAGGAACTGGGAGATTCTTATGAACCCATCATTCAGAAGAATCTTAGTGACCGTAGGCTTACATTTGTTGGTGACTGAGAAGTCTTAAAGTGACACTCCGCCAAGAATCTTTTTTTTTTTTCTTAACACATCTAACTTTTTTTAATGACTTACTGGACATCCATCCATCTTCTACCGCTTTTCTGGAGGTCCGGGTCGCGGAGGCAGCAGTTCAAGCAGAGAAGCCCAGACTTCCCTCTCCCCAGACACCTGCTCCAGCTCTTCAGAGAGGATACCAAGGCATTCCCAGACCAGCTGGGAGACGTAGTCTCTCCACCGAGTCCTGGGTCTGCCCCGGGGTCTCCTCCCAGTGGGACGTGCCTGAAACACCTTAAGTGGGAGGCGTCCAGGAGGCATCCTAATCAGATGCCCATACCACTTCAACTGACTCCTTTCAATGTGGAGGAGCAGTGGTTCTACTCTGAGCCTCTCCCGGTGACTGAGCTCCTCACCCTATCTCTGAGGGTGAGTCCAGCAATCCTACGGAGAAAGCTCATTTCTTACTGAACATATCGAGTGAAATCTCTCAAATGTCTCATCTGTTTTTTTTTTTTTTTAATGCTTTAAAGTTTCGCTAAAGTCCCACCCCTTGGGAAAAAAGGGAGTTTAGCAGCAGTGTTTTGGTGAAGCAACTATATACAATGCTGGCATGCCAATAGTTTGGAGCCAATCAGGACTCTCTGGCCTAAATGAAGTTAGTCTCCAGGGCCAGTTAGCATTTTTGGACAGCTTCTTTGAAAACTTGACTCAAATTAAGATGGTTTTACCATTAGATTTCTTGTCTCCGATTAAAATTGATTTGAAGGGTTAATGCAGTTTCAGTCATCATCCTGGGCCACTGTGCATACAACTAGGCATGTCCTTCAACTAGTAAGTCTTTTTACCACAGGATTTATTCTGTTTAATGTAGTGCTTGTGGGATGGTGGTGGGCCTCGTCACAGATCCTGGTGTTTGAAGGAAGAGGAAAACTGAAAAGATTTTGATACAAAACTGTAGGACAGTGAAAGGGTTTTTTGTAGAAAAAAGGGCATAAGATACCATTTTAGACAATAGAGATTTGTTTTTATAGGAGATTTCTATCCATCAGAGTGTGTCTTTAAGTTTTACACCCATAACCCATGGAGCGGAGAGTGCAGCAACAAGAGGGGCTGCATCAGGGAAGCCCCTCAGGGGATGACCCCAGCGGCTGACTTGACTTGTATTCGGCTGAAGGTGCATCCAAGCCAGTGCTGCTGGTAGGAGCTAGCCAGCTAATGGTTCAGTGACGTAAGAGGGGGAGCAGAGTTAAACGGTTGAAGGATTTTTCTTGAAATGACAGGCTTAAATCAAAGTGTTTTAAGAAAGGCAGGAATTTTTTTTTTTAAATTGAAGCAGTAATTAAATGATAAAAAAAATTATGACCAAAATATGTCACAAACATGTCATTAAGACGTGAGCTGTTAAAATATGGAAAAAAGTGCAGTCAATGACCCCTTTAATTTATGAAATATAATCCAGCATTACATACACTCAACAAAAACAAATGCACCAAGTCATTTTTTCTTAAATTTTTGGAAACATTAAAATATTTTAGGATAACAGTTCTGGTGAGCATTCATTTTCCACCAACTGTACCCCAAAGTTTTCCCTTTTCTGTGAGCTCAGCTTGAACACTGAGTGGTCAGTGGCCAAAGTTCAGCACTCGGTATCACTTGTGTCCACCACTGGCATCATGCAGAACCGTACACCTCCTGCGCATAGAGTTCACCAGGTTGTTGGTAGTGGCCTGTGGAATGTCATCCCAAGCTGACTCTGACAATCCTGAGTGGATGTGGTCATTGGGCATGTGGGCCGTTCAGTGCTGCCTGTCTCTCAAAAGCGATGCACCATGAGACTGATGGTTGAATAAGACACATTCAGTTGTGCCAACGTTGCTGTTAACAGACATCCCTTGTCATGTGTCTGGGGGATTATGTCACTCCAGACTCCAGACGCAGGCTATTGTTGTATTTGTCTCCTTGTTTTGTTTACTTATTGTCTAGGTTTATTCTGTGTTCAGTTCTGCCTCTCCCTCTTCCTCCAGGCACTCCCCATTAGCTGCTCAGCCTGTCGCTGCAGTGAGCAGCCTGTAATCAGCACACTTGTTGCAGCTACTCACCTGTATTCACTCTGTGCCATTAGTTCACTGTGTATTTATTCCCAATCAGTTCATTCACTTACTGTCGCAGCGTTAGTCTGTATCCTGCACACAGTCATTCTCTTTGTTCAGTCATCTCTCTGTGTTTGGACTACTTTCCCCTGGGACTACGTTTGGTGTTGTTTTTTTCCCAGAGCCCAGCTGCATTCCGACACACTCATGTAAGTCCTCCTTTACCCGATTAATGTTTCTTGTTTCCCCCAGCGGCCAGTTTACCCTGGGGCGTGACCTGAACTTTTTCCTCATAGCCAACCGGACTCTACTGAATCTTGCTCATCTGTTGTGTAGTTTATTATTTTGATTACTTATGTTGGATACTTTTTGTATGATTGACTCTTTGTTAATAAAACACACACTTCACCTGCAAGTGGGCTCGTCTCTTTTCATTCGTGCGCTGCGTAAAAGTGCACATTCATGACAGAACGCCGCGACCATAAAAGAGCCCAGCTGCGAAGTTGTGTGTTGTTTGTTTCATCTGTTTGTGTTTTTTCATCTACTGGAGCCAGAGCCCTCACTGTGGTGCATTTGCGCGATGTGGAGCTGCAGGCGGTGTGTCGTGTGGAGGACATTGTGGGGCAGGCACGGTCTTTCCAAGCTCCGAGGGTGGACCGGGATGTCCGGGAAGCCGCAGCATGGGTAATGAATGCGTTTCCCAGCCTCTGAAACCATTCTGAGGCGACGGACCTTCTCCACTCCTTGTACTCCTTGTCATGCGATGTGCAGTCTGAGGAGGCTTCAACGCCGGAGCCGTCATCCACAAAGTGGAGGAGAAGACGCGTCCGTCATAAGACGCCTCCAGCTTCTCCCGCAACGGCCCCTCTTCAGTCTCCTGAGCCTTGGCCGACTCTCTCCACAGAGGAGCTGCACGCATTGGATGTCCTGGAGGCCACCTTCTCATGGACACAGGGCTCCTTTACCCTGAAGGACGTTTGATTGGCTCGTTATACCACAGAGGAAATGATGGAATTTTATCCTGGCCTTTGGGGTATCTCGGGAGTGGCCCACATGGTCCACGTCATCTTCTCCCTGCCTTTTGAGGAGCCCGGGGAGGAGTCTCCGGTGTTGGAGCCGTCTCTGTCAGGGAGGAAGCCTTCTTCCTCCTTCAGCTTGCCCGCTCCAGCTTTGCCTCCGTCTCCTGAGCCCGATTCCGCTCTGCACGCTGAGGATTGGGAGGAGCACAAACAGGTGTTGCTGGTGGAATTAGATCTTCGCTTGGAGGAGAAACCGTGGGTTCTCCCTGAATTGGCGCCGGAATTAGAGGAGCTATCCCTGAGGGAACCGGAGCTTCTGCCAGACATTGAGCACGCTCTCGCCTTGGAGTCCCCTCCTCTTCCACGTCGTCACTGTTCCTGGAGGTCTCACCAGAAAGATCCTACCACCTCTCCACCAGCAATCTCTCCTTCACCGAAGGAGAGGAATTCTGCGGTGGAACCATTTTTTCCTCCCATTGTCTAGCCACCTCCTCCACAGCTGTTACCTCCGCCAGTGTGGAGGGTGCAATTCTACCCCCAGATTCATGTGCCTCTGTGCCAATTTGGGAGGCTTCTCCAATGCATATAGAGGAGCCCAGAGCTGCCATGGACAGGGAGTGAGATGAAAGCTCTCCTGACGCCGCTGGAAAGATCGAGAACCAGGAGAACAGGCAAGTTCCTTCTTATTCTATTGCTATTATTAATGAACAATTTTGCCTGTTCCCTGGTCAAGAGACCCAGGTCCTGTAGTCCCCTCTGTGTTCTCCTGTGAGTTCTCTCTGTGTTCTCCTGTGAGTTCGCCGGCCCCAGAACCGAGTCACCAGACCGAGGAGAGGTCTGAGGCCCTGGAGGATCTAGTCCCAGGGTCAGCAATGAGGCAGTCCCCAGCCACCACGCCGGATGAATCATCAGTGTGAGGTACATTGCCTGGGGGTCTCGAGATTGCAGCCACCATCACGCCTGCTGCGGGAGCCATTGCAGCAGAGTCACCCATCATGCTGGAGCTCCTGGAGGCCGGGCCCAAGACGTCGTCACTGGGATCAACGGAGTCCTGGATGGCGGTGGAGCTTGAGTCCAGTGCTCTCATTTGTTTCTCTCTCTTCTGAATTAGAGCAAACTTGTCTGGCTCTTGGTGAGGGGAGTGGGGTGCAGCTATCAGCTGCATCTAAACTCACCTTGCCGGGCTCCGCCGCTGCCGGCGACCCTAACTACCATCCATCTCCTGTCGTTCCTGAGCTTCTTTCTAGGGTCGCCGGAGAGGATCCACCACCGCCAAGGGTCTCCGCAGATCCAGTCCAACCCGCTGATGACGAGGAGAGTCCAGTTTCCCAGGTGGAGGCCGACGCGGGGGTTCTGTCCCAATCTGGGACATCCGCGGATGCAGCACCACCCCAGCCTGATGGGCCATTGCTTCCTGGATCGTCGGAGACCTGGACGGCGGTGGAGCCCGAGTTTAGGCAAGTACGCTCTGTATTTTCTCTCTTACCCGTTCTGGAACTATCTTGCCTGACTCTTGATGAGGAGAGCCAGGGGCAGCTCATTGCTGCACCCAGTTTCACTTCGCTGGGCTCTGCTACTGCCGGTGACCCTGACACCGTCTCTGTCTCTCCTGCCTCTGAGCTTCCTCCCAGGATTGCCGGAGAGTGGTCAACTCCACCTGAAGCCACCGATGATCCAAGTTCCCATGATCCCAAGGTCACGGTGGGCCCAGCTTTCCCCGCTGTGGAGGCCACCAAGGGTGCAGCCAAGTCCCAGGCCCTGACCACTGGGGTGCAGCTGAGTCCCAGGCCGGGACCACTGCAGGTACAGCTACGCTCTGGCCCTGAGCCGCAGCGGCTGCAGCTACGCTCTGGCCTGGAGCCGCCGCGGCTGCAGCCACGTCCCAAGCTGGGGGCACTGAGGGTGTTGGATGGCCTATATTCTCCGGCAGGCCACCTGACTATATTCTGCGGGCTGTCTGCTAGGTCTGGGACTTTAGCCGGCTGCCTGAACACTGCAGCCCTGTGACTTAGAGGGTTGCCAGGGCTAAGGCGTGTTGAACTGATTATTTTTTCCCTCCTAGCCGTTTTTTCCCCACCTCCCTCCCTGGGTGTTTTTTTGCAGGTTTTTTTTTTTTGGGGGGGGTGGCCTTGGGTGTTACCTGGGGGTGTCTGGTATCCACCCTTGAGGAGGGTGCCCTATCATGTGTCTGGGGGGGGGGGATTATGTCACTCCAGACCCCAGACACAGGCTACTGTTGTATTTGTCTCCTTATTTTGTCCACTTATTGTCTAGGTTTATTCTGTGTTCTGTTCTGCCTCTCCCTCTTCCTGCAGGCACTCCCCATTGGCTGCTCAGCCTGTCGCTGCAGTGAGCAGCCTGTAATCAGCACACCTGTTGCAGCTACTCACCTGTATTCACTCTGTGCCATTAGTTCACTGTGCATTTATTCCCTATCAATTCATTCACTTATTGTCGCAGCATTAGTCTGTATCCTGCACACAGTCATTCTCTTTGTTCAGTCATCTTTCTGTGTTTGGACTACTTTCCCCTGGGACTACGTTTGGTGTTGTTTTTTCCCAGAGCCCAGCTGCGCTCCGACACACTCATGTAAGTCCTTCTTTCCCCGGTTTACGTTTCTTGTTTCCCCCAGCGGCCAGTTTACCCTGGGGCATGACCTGGACTTTTTCCTTGTAGCCAACCTGACTCTACTGATCCTTGCTCATCTGTTGTGTATGTGGCGGCATGAAATAATAAGCGGCGAACTGAGAGTTTTTGAGGGAGTTCATTAATCATACCGCCAATACAGAACTCACCCCAGCGCCGTGCAGGCGCGCCAGAGCGAGCTCTCAGGCTCTCGTGTAGTCAGTTGAGCAGTAGTCAGAGAGAGAGAGAGAGAGTTACAGAGCAATGCAGTTTTTATACCCCACTACAGACAATACATGAAAGGCATGTTATCATCAAATAAACTGCAGGAAGGCATGGGACATTTGCATTTGAGTACAGAGCAGGAAGTCATACATAACAGCAGGATACTGGTGCCTGAACTAGACAAAGAGAGGCTGCCTATTGATCTCAATACACACATCTCATTGTTCTGGTAATTGCCCCAGCTGAGCGTTCTGCTTGTCCCAGTCTGTCGTGGGGGTCACCCACAGTACTCCCCCCCAGAGGGCTCAGCGGAAAGCTGAGGCCTCGATAGTCCGGCTTTGGGAGCGAGCTGCGGGGAAAGCTCGCTGCAGGCGGTGGTGGAGGGAGGGGGGTGGGGGTAGCAAGTGCCGGCCTGGGATGGCGAATTTGTCTGGGCCGTGCAAAAATTGCCTGTGGATCCGCGATGTTGAGGGGCTGTCCCGTTGAACGTATGGAGGTCCACAGCAGGTGTAAGAAGAAAAAATAGTCTCTGACTCCTCTTGCGGCTATGAAGAAAAAAAGGAGCTGCAGCAGTGAGGGACTTGGAGTGTTGACTTTAGGTGCGCGCGCAGCCCTAAAGCCCTCGGGAACAGCTGGCGGCTGAATTCCCTTGTGTGCCGTGGCTGAGACCCGTACAAAATCCTGTGAGCGAGCTGCGTGCGTGCTTCAGGTGTGTGAGCAGCCCTTGAAGGTTCTGTGTGCAGCGGCGAAGGACGATGGCAGTCTGTGGAGCCGTTATTGTCCCGTGCGTGGTGCGCTGTCTTCGTAACCCCCTGGTGTGCGCGCGGGGGTTTGGTGCATGGGTGGTCCGCTGTTGAGAGGCGAGTCAGGGTCAGGGAGCTTGATGGAGATCAGCGTCGTCGGCGCCGATGGTCATCCCTGTAGAGCTGTTGTGTTGTTCGCTCGTGGTGCGTTGGAGCGGTGAGAGGAAATAGACGATCTTTGTCCCTCGGGCTCGTGCAGATGCGTTGGAGCGGTGAGAGGGAGTAGACGATCTTTGTCCCTCGGCTCGCGTAGATGCGTAGGAGCGGTGAGAGGGAGGAGCGGTGAGAGGGAAGAGGAGCGGTGAGAGGGAGAAGATGTTCTGTATCCCTCGGCCGGTCCAGTGTGGATGTCCCGATCTCAGGCGAGGGTCGCACCATGACGCTTTCTGCAGCCTTCACGGTCGTGGGTGATCTCCGAGGGAGTTCGCCTGGTGGTGGCTCTGCGTCGAGGTCTCCCTGTAGCAGAAGGGAGGGCAGATCATTTGCGTCAGGCTGCTGCGTTCGCTTGTTGTCGCAGAGTCACCGCCGGGGGCTGCCAGCGTGTTCTTTTCTTGGTCGGGTCACCAGTGTAGATGTCCAGATCAGAAAGTTGCGTTGCACAAAGTGTGTGCTTTCTCGGGGTCACCAGAGTGGCGGCATAAAATAATAAGCAGCGAACTGAGAGTTTTTGAGGGTGTTTATTAATCATACCGCCAATACAGAACTCACTCCAGCGCCGTGCAGGCACGCCAGAGCGAGCTCTCAGGCTCTCGTGTAGTCAGTTGAGCAGTAGTCAGAGAGAGAGAGAGAGAGAGTTACAGAGCAATGCAGTTTTTATACCCCACTACAGACAATACATGAAAGGCATGTTATCATCAAATAAACTGCAGGAAGGCATGGGACATTTGCATTTGAGTACAGAGCAGGAAGTCATACATAACAGCAGGATACTGGTGCCTGAACTAGACAAAGAGAGGCTGCCTATTGATCTCAATACACACATCTCATTGTTCTGCTAATTGCCCTAGCTGAACGCTCTGCTTGTCCCAGTCTGTTGTGGGGGTCACCCACAGTGTAGCTTATTATTTTGATTACTTATGTTGGACACTTTTTGTATGATTGACCCTTTGTTAATAAAACACACACCTCACCTGCAAGTGGGATAGTCTCTTTTCATTTGTACGCTGCATAAAAGTGCACATTTATGACATCCCTGCGTTGGAACATGACTTGCGACGTGTTACATTGTGACTTGTGATGGAAGTCTGCATTTTTGGGTGGCCTTTTATTGTCCACAGTGAAAGGATTGTCTGTGTACTGGTCCCACTGACTGGCCACCACATTGTCACGCTTTATGCAGCTGATGGGTGGAATAACACAGACAGTGAGTAATCTCACTGGGGGTAGTCAACAAGAAGTGGGCCATCTGAGTTGAACAAAAGAAATTATTCAAGACACTACTAAATAATATTTTTTGGCGTGTTCCAAGTGTGATCATTTTAACTCAGCATTTTTGATTTGTGCATTTATATTTTTGTTTAGTGTATCTATGAGGATTCTGAATATAAACTTATTCAATAGTGAAGATGTTTAAAATAACTAAATCAAATTCTGACCTTCATCCTACTCAAATGATGTAAATATTTAACTTGACACATTTTTGTCTATTTTTTGACAGTTTTTAAAACATTTTAAATTCTATATTTAAGCAATATTACATGAGAGGACGTACGGTATCAATGAATATAGTAACTGCGGGTGTGATACATCTAATGGAGGGCATTAGAGTATCACACCTGTAGTTGGTATAATCATGATACCGTAATGACCTTGAGTGTAATATTGTTTTATACAACAGTTCCACAAGCACAGTTTATTAAATGACAGTAATATTGGTCAAAATATTATGAGTTGTTTGTTTAACCAGTTATTTTGCACAGCTGAGAAAAAAATAGTCCCTTCTATGAGAGGGGGATGAAAAATTCATAGTGGTCAAATTTGACCAAATGTGGTTTATTTTTCAACATAGTCACCCCTTTGGTCCACACACTTCTTCCATTGGTGTTGCAACGCTTGGGTCTCTGCGGTTGAAAAATAAACCACTTTTGGTCAAATTTGACCACTATGAACTTTTCAGCACCCCCCCCCCCCGGCAAATGTAGCCAGTAACTGTTGCTAAACATCGCAATCAGCAATCAGTCTGTCATTTCACACACATGTAAACAAATGAAATATTATCAAGTGCAAAAGTAATAAATATAAATAGTAAGTATAAATAGTAAGTAAATAGTAAGTATAAAGTATAAATAGTTATAGTAATAAGTAAGTACCTTTTGAAGACCCCAGATCAAAATATAGCCAATGCTAGTAGTTAGCCGGTGGCTAATAGTTAGCATGCTAGCGATTTGGCTTTGGCACACTTTGCTTGTTTTTCTTTGCATTTTCAGATGAAACAAAGAGTCCATCACCACAAAGGTATTGTGGTTTGTTTATCGAGACAATAAATCCAACTCTAGCACTGCCTATTTTTTTTAAACGGATGTGAAATAGCTTCACGATGTTTATACAAGGGCAGACTCTAAGCTGAATAAAGCTTTTTTCAAAGGGGTGGGACTTTCGGGTCAGGTAAGAAACCTTTTCAAACAGCATCTCACTGTGGAAACTAAGGTATTCAGCACAGTATTGCAGTTGTCATTGCGAGTTAGTTGACAGTAAATTAGTGTTGGTAATTAACAGTTACATGAACACCTTTGAAGTGGAGTGATACATATCCAGTGAAGTTGGAGTGCAATTATCGTGGATTTTAGTAACTCCTGGAATCTCTATTGTCAGATTTGTTGGTCAAAACTAATTGTTGTATAAATAAATATATGAATATGAATATGGCTAATATAGTATATATATATATATATATATATATATATATATATATATATATATATATACTGCTCAAAAAAATAAAGGGAACACTAAACAACACAATGTAACTCCAAGTCAATCACACTTCTGTGAAATCAAACTGTCCACTTAGGAAGCAACACTGATTGACTGAGCACATGTGACAGACGTGACAGAGTCTGGAGACGCCGTGGAGAACGTTCTGCTGCCTGCAACATCCTCCAGCATGACCGGTTTGGCAGTGGGTCAGTAATGGTGTGGGGTGGCATTTCTTTGGGGGGCCGCACAGACCTCCATGTGCTCACCAGAGGTAGCCTGACTGCCATTAGGTACCGAGATGAGATCCTCAGACCCCTTGTGAGACCATATGCTGGTGCGGTTGGCCCTGGGTTCCTCCTAATGCAAGACAATGCTAGACCTCATGTGGCTGGAGTGTGTCAGCAGTTCCTGCAAGACGAAGGCATTGATGCTATGGACTGGCCCGCCCGTTCCCCAGACCTGAATCCAATTGAGCACATCTGGGACATCATGTCTCGCTCCATCCACCAATGCCACTTTGCACCACAGACTGTCCAGGAGTTGGCGGATGCTTTAGTCCAGGTCTGGGAGGAGATCCCTCAGGAGACCATCCGCCACCTCATCAGGAGCATGCCCAGGTGTTGTAGGGAGGTCATACAGGCACATGGAGGCCACACACACTACTGAGCCTCATTTTGACTTGTTTTAAGGACATTACATCAAAGTTGGATCAGCCTGTAGTGTGTTTTTCCACTTTAATTTTGAGTGTGACTCTAAATCCAGACCTCCATCGGTTAATAAATTTGATTTCCATTGATAATTTTTGTGTGATTTTGTTGTCAGCACATTCAACTATGTAAAGAACAAAGTATTTAATAAGAATATATCATTCATTCAGATCTAGGATGTGTTATTTTAGTGTTCCCTTTATTTTTTTGAGCAGTATATATATCGTCGGCTTCCATCGGTCTATGATGACCATGGAAGAGAATCCTAGATGTCTACTCTGCTGGAACAGCACTGCCTGTGGCTGAACAGGCCGATGCACGAATGGCAGTCCCTGTCACACAGGTCACACTTGTGGATGGTCTCCGTGCTGCTGGGTCTGTGGCGATTCTTCCTGCGGGTCCTTTTTTCATCTGCTGCAGCAGACAGTTTCTCTTCACCCGCCTTGAGCTGTCTGGTCAGGGTGCCTCTCCATTTGGACCGGTCCGTTGCAAGGTCCTCCCAGCGCTCTGTGTTGATCTCCAAGGCCTTCATATCTCTCTTGCAGATGTCTCTGAAGCGCAGCTGTGGGCGGCCAGCGGCTCTCCTGCCAGTCGCAAGTTCTCCGTAGAGGACGTCTTTGGGGATTCTGCCATCCGCTCCAAGCACTTCCTCGGGTGGCCGACCCGCATACCACAACCAACAGGACCGTGGAGGGATTGCGTGCAGCCACTCACCTGAAAACAACAAAACAGGAGAGCGCCGATCTGTCAAACAAAACCCACTAATGGCCCCCAGCTGGTGGCTCCTGAGAGGGGGACAACCAAAACCCTGGGCTCCCTCGAATCCTGATTGGGTCGCAGCTGCACCTGCGCTGGACCCCCGACTGGACCTCGTCGGACCCCAATTGGGTCAGGACGGACCCAAATTGGGTCACCGCTGCACCCACGTTGGACCCCGACTGGGTCACCTCGGCCCATACGTCGGACCCCAAATGGGTCAGGACGGGCCCAGATTGGGTCACCGCTGCTCCCACGTTGGACCCCGACTGGGTCTCCTCGGACCACGCGTCGGACCCCGACTGGGTCACCACGGCCCACACGTCGGACCCCGACCGGGTCCACATGGCCCACACGTCGGACCCCGACTGGGTCACCTCGGCTCACACGTCGGACCCCGACTGGGTCAGGACTGCTCTGGCAACGACCTCCATCTCCGAACCTGGAACCCCCAGTCCCGTGACCTTGACTGGCTCTGGACCGGCAACGCTGTGGAGGTGCTCAGAACACAAGGAAGAACCGGGATCAGTTCCACCAGCAGCGCCAGAGCCCAGTGAGACGAGCTCGTGTGCAGCGGCAGGCTGCCCCTCACTCGCCTCCCCATGAGGCAGGCAAAAATGCTCTAACACACCATAAAAGAAAACAAGAAAGAGCACTTGCCTGCACTCGGGCTCTGGAGCCGTCCAGGACTTCGCCGATCCAGGCTCAGGAAGACGCTTATCGTCGGGCTCCCACTCAGCTGTGTCGGGTTCCACAACCGGCCTGATGGTCTCTGCAGCTGGATCCTCATGCGCAGACGTCCATGCCAATAACCCTTATGGCGTGGAGGCAGAGGACCCTGGACCTGCTGACTCGGGCTGCATCCCTGAAGAACCTTGGGGACGCTCTCTCGTCGGCTCTGGCTCCTCACTGCAGTCCGTTCTCCTCCTCTGTCCAAAACAAGGCCGCAAGACCGGGAAATCTCCCAGAGCTGCAGGCCTCCCCCTCGTTCGCCGGCGTGGGACTGACGCCGAGGACCGCTCCGCAGGAGGAGACACAGAGGCAGCAGGTTTAATATAACTGGCTACAGCTGGGGAAAGAAACTCAGGGAGCTGCGAACCCTGAGCTTCACCCCCAGGAGTCAGACAAGACAGATCACTGTTATTACTGGAAAAGTGAACTTGGACTTGCCTGTCTCCCGGGGGGAGGATGTTGTCAGCTGTAGCGGGTGTTGCTCCTTCCCTCGCTCGCTGGATGGAACAGGATCCAAGGACGGAGCCCACCGGCACAGGACTCAGCTCACTCTCAGCAGCTGGCTGGTTGAGGGGGTCATCCCGGCGGCCCGGAACTGGATCCGGAGCTGGAGCTTGCCGAAGATGAACCCGGCCGTGACGCCGACGCCTTCGCCGGCCCCCAGATGGTGCGAACTCCCGAAATGGATCCCTAGGCGAAGAGGAGGTGTGCCTCTTCACCTGCTCCATGCCGCGTTCCTCCTCCATCATCAGGAATAGTTCGCGTTGGGCGGCGATGTCCTCCCTCCTAGCGTCGACCTCCGGGTGGTTGGCGAAGCAGGGAGAGAGATTATGGAGCACATCTTCGGTGGCGTCCAGGTACCAATGTATGCCGTGGTCGTAGTCCAACATGGAAGCGGAGATGAGTAACTCATCTACCGCTTCCAAAACACACGTCAGCGCGTGACTCTTCGGTGACGGCATTCCTCACATACACAGGTCCCAGACAGGGAAAACAACGTCCAAAACTCAACACACTGGTGAAAAAGCATCTCAAAATGGCGTCACCGTAAAACGCCGTTTGGGCAGCAGTGTACTGTCATGTGGTGGCCCTCACGAGCCACCTATGAGACGCACACAAGTCCACCAGTGAGTTTTTAGTGAGTTTTATTACGGTGAAAAGGTGTTTACACAAGCTGCTGAGCTGATGACAGAGTCCTTGCAGAACAGGAAGCATAGGGCAATAAAGCACACTACAGGTCCAGGGCAGGAAACAGTCACACACAGACAAGCTAGGTAATAATTGCACTCGGACTGCTAAGCAGGGACTTACAGCACAAATTACACCGGAGGGAATAAGGCTAATACAGCTCACTTACTAGTGCCGGTGAAAAGACGGTCAAGCCCTTAAGCAGCCGAGGAGAATATAGTCCAGGCATCCGTGACGATGAGTGAACAGAATAACGATCAGTTTAACGATCCATGCGATCAGACACTGCTGCGTCTTAATGACGCCAGCACACAGCTTAAATAACCCAGGGACTGATGACAGATGACACACAGCTGACCGACCGTTGACAGGCGGAAACCCCTCCGAGCACTTTCACAATAAGAGCCTGGAGAGGCCAAAATACCGCCCGCAGCTGTCAAGGCCGGCAGCGAGACATAACTTTAACCCGAGCGCGATCAGAACCGACGCTCGGGTCATAACACTTCTATGCTGAAGGAAAATTTCTTCTACATCCAAGGGCCAGAACTGTAACACTATCCACCGGCCATAAAGTGGAAGTTAATCCCTTCTCCAAGACTTAGTCATTCTCCATTTTATGCTCTTTGGCAAAGGAATGTTTCAATTGACAGATTTAAATCTTATCAAGATTTGAGAGTCAAGATTCTCCATGAAACAACCAGACAGTTTCACAGTGCCATCTGGTGGATGACCCAGGAATATTTAATTTTTCTCTTTGCAGTGGATTTTATGCATTATGGACGAATAACTTAATTCATGTTATTTCTCTCAAGATAGCATCCACTACTGAAGACATGGTCGAACTCTGGGGATGGACAATGGGTTTCAAATGCTTTTATTGATATGATTTGATGTGTTGCTCTATTTTCAGGAAGAAATTAATCTTTGCATGCTTACTATCATAAATTAGTCTTACAGTTATAATGTAGTAACATTGTGTGTGCCTTTATCAAGAAGAATATTGTAATCACTAAAGCTGAAGGAATTTATGCTTTATTCAGCACACATACTTGTCAGATCAAATGTCTCTCCCCCTCCTCTTTCTGCTGGGAGACTCACAGAGCTCTGAACTTTAACTGACCAATAGAACTCGTTAATGACTTTTGTTGGACAATGCTCAAATGTGATTAGTTCAGCTCAGGTTTCATGAAGTTTAGGACATCCTGCAACACCTGAGAAAACTTGATTTTTTTTTATTGCCCTTTTGTTCAGAGTTTGAGGCATTGGTCAAGCTGCAAGGAGCAGACATCTCTCTCTGCTCTTCTCTTTCTTTCTCTCTTCCAAGAAGGCCCAGAGTCTTCCAGGCTCTGTGAAAAATCCTGTTTATTTTCTTTAAAATTCACTTTCAAGAAGATTTTTTTTTTTCTAAGCTTAAACCAACTAATTTAAACCACCAACATTGGAAGAAAGGAATGTGTAACACATTTTGCCTCCATTTTTCTTTTCTGATGAGACTTTGCACAATTAAGTCCTTCTTCAGTGCATAAGATCTCACCCAGCTTGCTGAAGAACAGCTTTTGCGATCTCGGGAGTAGGCCATAACAGTAGTAAGGAGTCTATCAGCCTCTCCATCAACAGAATCCACGGACATCCAGCTGAATCAAGGTTGGTACATGGGGGCCTGCTACCTACTGGGATGCAATGATCCTGCTGTGGCTGACGGTCTGTTTAAGTTAACTTAATTCTTCAAAATATTCCTGGTTTAAGTTCTTTTAACTTAATTTCATGCAAACCTCCATCAGAATTTCAAAATGCATGTTGTCCTTTCATAAATCTACATTCTTTTTCAGAGTAACACAGATTTTCTATTTTTATAAACAATCATCATTTTCTTCATAAAATTGCATCCACTTTTCTTAACCAATGCAATTTTATGGTTTTCCAATTTCCAGTATACTGACAAATTAAACAATGCTTCATTTGGTTCCGCAGATGCTTGATTCATAAGCAACTCAGTAACAGTCTATGGTGTCCATGATACATATGAATTCTCTGTTTTAAAGTTATCCAAATTGAACCACTGAAAGACATATGGGAGTTGTTTGATTTCATGTCCATCTTCTTACTCATCAGAGACAAGAACTTGCAAGGGTTTTGTTTTGAGACTGATTCATAATTGGTACAATTGGTAACTGTTAATAAAATTGTCCAGTATATGGACTGGTGCCCTATGAGGATGAGTTAATGAAAATAAATCTTCATTCCTACTCACATTCATATTTACATTAATACTTGTGCCAACATTAAATTACCTATAAAAACCCATAAATCCACTACAAGGGGGCAATCACTTTTTCACACAGGGCCATGTAGGTTTGGATTTTTTTCCCCCTTAATAATAAGCATCTTCATTTAAAAACTGCATTTTGTATTTACTTGTGTTATCTTTGTCTCATATTTACATTTGACAATCTGAAACATTTAAGTGTGACAAACATACACAAATAGAAATGCAGAAGGGGCAAACACTTTTTCACACCACTGTATATGTGACCCAGGCTGGCAAAATGAGTCAGAAAGCACACCGGGTAACTACGAGCTACAGGCGCTAGAAGTCAAACAATTATGATTCTTTCTTTGTTTGCTGGCGGCAAGTCCTGGGAAAACCCCCATCAGTGCCTGGTATTATTATAAAGCTTGGAACTCCTACTCTTTAAAAATACACGTTTTTTTGCAGAAGATGTAACTCAGGACTGATTGAACGCGAGTTTTCAAACCAGCCAAGATAAAAACAAAATCAGCTTGTTGCTAGTCAGTTTTTGCCCAATTTCTAAGATAAGGTAAGATAAAGATAAGCCTTTATTAGTCCCACAATGGGAAAATTCCAGGATTGCAACAGCACAGGGATAGCAACACTCAGAGCAACAATCAAGAAGACAAGAAAAACAAGAGCAGCGAATATACATATGTACATATAAATATATAAATATATAAACACAGTGCGGAACATTGTAGCTAGATGGAATAAACAGCATATCCGTCTACTTAGTTATCCTACATAGCATGAATATGTACCCATACATATTGTCACCCTCCGTAGCGACCGATATTGTCCTAGTTGTATACTGGAGGGGACCATTGTGTAAGTCGATTGCGTCTTTTGCATTCATTCTTTTGGGTTCAAAGAAGATGGTGGCCGGGATGGTCACACTTTTTCAGTGCTGAGACAAAGTTGCTGATTTTGCCACTAAAATAACTAACCAACAGTGAATATCTGATCAACATTTGTGACGCACACGCACAGGCTGAATTTCCACCTTGGTTGAACCAGCTTTTGAAGTAGAAATACCCCTTTATTCGCCTTTCACCGGGCTCTGTGAGTAAACTGATTAGCATTTCTTTTCGTGGTTCGCTGCTACGCTTTACCTGAAGCGTTTGCTAAGCTTACGCTATGCTATAGCTAACGCCATAGCTAGTCGTAGCACCTAACACTGACACAAAGAAGTGACTCTGTCCCCGGTGATTGGGGCTCGCCGGAGGAACTAACCGAGGCAAAAGTTGGATGGGAACCGGATCAGAGTTCAAGTACAGCGGTTGGTAGGAGATGGGGACCAGTGGAGGACCACCAGGGCCACAGCCAGATAAGAGCCGGAATCGGAGTCCAGTTACAGCGACGGGGCTCGGCGGAGGAACTACTGAGGAAGACGGCGGTAGGTGGCGGGGCTCAGCGGAGGATCTACCGGGACCCCAGCTGGACAGGAGCAGGATCGGAGCTCAACTACAGCAGCGGTGGGCGGCGGGACTCGGTGGAGGAGCTGCCAGTACCCCGGCTGGACAGGAGCTCAATTGCAGTGGGACTAGCAGCGGAGGGGGCTAGCTGAGGCCCAGCTGGATTCAAGGTTGGTCAGATCAGATACCAGCGACACCAGCAGAGATTGTTTTACTATCAACAGGTCAGTAAAAATGCCACCAAAGAAGGAGGAAATGGAAGAGATCAAAAAATCTCTGAACTTCATGTCAGAAGAACTGACCAAAGTGGCTAGTCAGCAGGCTAAACTATTAGGGCTAATTGAAGAAGTCCGAGAATTAAAATTAACAATTAAGGAAAAAGAAAAAAAAATTGCAGACTTGGAGTGACGCGTCGAGGATCTTGAACAATGTTCTCGTATGGATGATCTAATTATAAGTGGACTAGACATTAAATATCAATCATATGCTCATGCTACAGCAGGAATGAGAGGTGAGGAGGCTCCCCTGAGTGAATCAGTCTCCCTGGAAAACCAGGTGCTTCAGTTCCTTGATAGTAGAAATATAAAGGCTGAAGCAAATGCAATTTCAGCCTGTCACCCAGGCTTTTATTATCTTTTCTGTACCCAGAAAGGATAATAAAACAAAGAAATCAATTGTGATGCGTTTTGTGAACAGAAGGGTAAAGAATGACATACTGAGGCAGGCCAGAAAGCTACAGGGAACAGAAGTTTACCTAAATGAACATCTAACAAAAACTAATGCTGAAATAGCACGGCAAGCACGGATGCTGAAAAGACAAAATAAGATACAGGCAACATGGACAAGAAATTGTAGAGTTTGGATCAAACTAAATGGAACACCTGAGGAAGCAAAGAGTATAATAATCAGAGGTCTTTCTGACTTAAATAAATATAGATGAACACTGATTAAGAAAATTAAGAGACTATGATAATCCATATCCACACTCATGGCAAGAATAGTTCTTTTGACATACCATGTCAATGTACTTTAAAAAAAAAAAACTTAACAAAACAAACAAAAAAACTTATGACTGACTTGAGTAGACATCAATTATCCCCAGATGGAAGAAGTCATTTGACAAAGAGTGAGGAAATTCAAACTCTGAAAATATGCCATTATGCTGAACATAAACTACAAGAGATGGAGAATGATATTGATCCTGATAACCACTTTTTCAATAATATTCATAATCATTGTGAATATTACACTGAAAAGCAATTCAAAAGTCAAGTGCAACTAGATGATAAACTATCAATAATACACTTCAACAGCAGAAGTCTTAACAAAAACTTTCCACAGATTCAGGACTATTTAAAACAGCTAGACAGAAAATTTACAGCTATTGCAGTCTCTGAAACTTGGCTTAATGAAGAGCAGGCTCCTCTGATGGCAATGGAGGGATATCAGATGTTTCATATTAACATATCTCAAAAAAATGGTGGTAGTGTTGCACTGTATATTGATGACCTGTATAGGTGTAAGCTTGTAAATGGAATGTCCTTTGCACTATCGGGGATTCTGGAATGTGTTACTGTTGAGATTGACCAAGACAAAACAAAAAATCTAATTATAAGTTGTATATATAGAACGCCGGGAACTTGCATTGAGACATTCAGAGATAAATTAGTAGAGCTGTACAATAATATTACTAGTAAGAAAATGGTAGTAAATTGTGGAGATTTCAATATTGATTTACTAAATCTATATCAACAAAATGTAATTACAGAGTTCATGAATTCTATGTGCAGTATGTCTATATCCCACAATAACACATCCCAGTAGAATCACAGTTCACACTGCTACACTTATTGACAACCTGTTTGTTAATATTATTGATAAGAAAATAGAAGTGGATTATTGATAAATGATATAAGTGACCATTTGCCAACCTTTGCACTTATCCATGGCCACACGGGGGCCAATACAGAAAAAAATTTAAAATCGTTCAGATACAAATCACAAAATGCAATCAGTTCTTTTAAAGAAGATAAGATAAGATAAGATAAGATAAGATAAGCCTTTATTAGTCCCACAACGGGGAAATTCCAGGATTGCAACAGCACAGGGATAGCAACACTCAGAGCAACAATCAGAAGGCAAGAAAAAAAACAAGCAAGCAAGAGCAGCTAATATACATATGTACATATTACTATAAAATATATATATACACACACACACACACAGACACAGACACACAGTGCAGAGCATTGTAGCTGGATGGAATAAATATATGAATATATGAACACACAGTGCAGAGCATTGTAGCTAGATGGAATAAATATGTAAATATATAAACACCCACAGTACGGAGCATTGCAGCTAGGTGGAATAAATATGCAAGTATATAAACACACACAGTGCGGAGCAATGTAGCTAGATGGAATAATATGTAGATATATAAAAACACAGTGCGGAGCATTGTAGCTAGATGGAATAAATATATAGATATATAAATATAAACACACCCAGTGCTGAGCATTGTAGCTAGATGGAATAAATATATAGATATATAAATATAAACACACCCAGTGCAGAGCATTGTAGCTAGATGGAATAAATATGTAAATATATAAACACACACAGTGCAGAGCATTGTTGCTAGGTGGGATGAAACAGCATAACCGTCTATTTAGTTATCCTACATGGTATGATTATGTGCCCATACATATTCTCACCCTCCATAGCGACCGGTATGTTCCTAGTTGTATGCCAGAGAGGACCATTGTGTAAGTCTATTGCATCTTTTGCATTCAAAAAAAAACTATTAGTTTGTTACGTCTTTTTGCTATCTCTGCGAGCAGCCCTGCTTAGGTTGTACAGTCTGACAGCCGTTGGTAGGAAGGACCTACGAAACCTCTCGGTTGTGCACCTGGGATGATGTAGTCTGCTGCTAAATGAGCTCCTCAGTGCATCCAGTATGTCCTGCATAGGGTGGAACTCGGACTCCAGCAGAGATGACAGTTTAGCCACCGTCCTTCTCTCTCCTATCTCCTCCATCGGATCAAGGCGTTGCCCCAGGACAGAGCTAGCTTTCTTAATCAGTTTGTTCAGTCTCTTCCTATCGGCTGCAGTAATGCCACTGCCCCAGCAGACCACTCCAAAAGTGATGGCTGATGCCACCACCGTGTCATAGAATGACTTCAGCAGCGCCCCTTGTACACCAAAAGACCTGAGTCTCCTCAGCAGGAACAGCCTGCGCTGTCCCTTCTTGTAGAGTGCGTCAGTATTGTGTGACCAGTCTAGTTTATTGTTCAGATGAATACCCAGGTACTTGTAGGATGTCACCATCTCGATGTCTGTTCCCTGTATATTTACTGGTGCTGTGAGGGGCTGCCCATGCCTGCGGCAGTCCACCACCAGCTCCTTAGTTTTCCTCGCGTTGATCTGGAGGCAGTTCCGATGGCACCAGTCCACAAAGTCCTGGATAAGCCCTCTGTACTCAGCTTCATCTCCGCTGGAGATGAGACCAACGATCGCAGAGTCATCAGAGAACTTCTGTAGATGGCAATGTGTTGTGTTGTGTGAGAAGTCCGCAGTATAAAGAGTGAACAGGAAGGGAGCCAGCACCGTTCCCTGGGGGGGCCCCCGTGCTACTGATGATCGTGTCGGAAACACAGTCCCGGGTTCTCACAAACTGAGGCCGGTTCGTGAGGTAGTCCAGGATCCATGATGACAGGTGCTGGTCCACCCCTGCGCGCAGCAGCTTGTCCTTCAGGATCATCGGTTGGATGGTGTTGAAAGCACTGGAGAAGTCAAAGAACATGATCCTCACCATATTCCCGGGCTTCTCCAGGTGGGACAGAGAATGGTGAAGGAGGAAGATCACCGCATCCTCCACCCCAATGCCATGCTGGTAGGCGAACTGGAGTGGATCCATCGCTGGTTCCACCAGGGGGCGGAGATGAGCAAGGAGCAGTCTCTCCAGGGTCTTCATCAAGTGGGACGTCAAGGCCACCGGTCTGAAGCTGTTCAGGTCTTTGGGGTGGGAAGTTTTTGGTACAGGTACCACACAAGATGTTTTCCACAGCTGTGGTACCCTCCCCAGTTTCAGGCTCATGTTGAAGATATACGTCACAATCCCACACAGCTGGTCTGCACAGGACTTGAGGAGCTTTGCGCTGATGCCGTCCGGTCCCGACGCCTTCCTCGCCTTGATCTTCCTCAGCTCCGTCCTCACCTGGGTCTTGGTCAGGGTCAGGATGGGGGGCTGTGTGTTGGGAGTGGGGGGGGTGTCGGTGGAGTGGGGAGTGGGCAGCAGGACTTGATTTCTTAGTGGCAGCAGTGGTTGTTGTGCAGACAGGGGGGAGGGCGGTTGGTCAAATCTATTGAAAAACAGATTCAGGTTGTTCGCCCACTCCCTGCCCCCCGTGGCCTGGGGGGAGGTATTCTGGAGCCCCGAGATGGTTTTGAGGTTTCTCCAGACCCCGCTGATGTCGCTCTGTTGCAGCTTGTCCTCCATCTTCTTCCTGAAGCTGTCCTTGCCTTCTCTGATCTTTCTCCTCAGCTCCCTCTGTACGGACTTCAGCATCTCCCTGTTCCCCGACCTGAAGATCCTCTTCTTCTCTCTCAGAAGTGTTTTTATCTCAGGGTTGATCCAGGGTTTGTTGTTTGAGTGACGCCGTATGGTCTTGGTGGGAACGGATTTGTCCACACAGAAGCTGAGGTAGCCCGTGAAGGTGTGAATGAGGCCATCGATGTCCTCACCATGTGGATCGCAGAGCTGCTTCCAGGCAGTGGCTTCAAAACAGTCCTTTAGAGTGTCCATTGTCTCCTCAGACCATAACTCCACAGTGTGCATGGCCGGAGGTTGTCTGTGCACTAGGGGTTTGTACACCGGTCGGAGATGAACCAAGTTGTGATCCGATCTCCCAAGTGGGGGAAGTTGTGATGAGGTGTACACCTCCTTAGTGTTTGCGTAGAACAAATCCAGTGTTTTATTGTCTCTAGTGTGGCATGTGACATACTGGGTGAAAGTGGGCAGAATGGGAGACAGTGAAACGTGGTTGAAATCGCCTGAGATGAGGAGAAGAGCATCTGGGTGTTCTGTCTGCAGCCTGCTGGTTACTGAATGGATGACGTCACGCGCTGTCCCAGCGTTCGCCGTCGGATTTGCATAAACAACAATGCAGATCACGTGTGAGTGTTCTCTCGGGAGATATGTAGGCCTCATGCTAACAGCTAGCAACTCAATGTCTTTGCTGCAGTGTCGTTGTTTAACAGTGATATGTCCCGGTCTACACCAGTTGTTGTTAACATACATTATCACTCCACCGCCCCTAGTTTTGCCACTCTCTGGTGTTCGGTCAGCTCGTATCATGTGAAAACCCTCCAGCTCAATGTTAGCATCTGCTGCTAGTTCAGTTAGCCACGTCTCAGTAAACAAAAGGAGAGAGCACTCCCGGTAAGTGCTATCATAACGGGAGATAGCCGCTAGCTCATCTAACTTTCCCAGTATCGACCGTACATTTCCCATGACAACAGATGGAAGGGAGGGTCTGTACCTTATATTTTTTGTCCTCCGCCTTACTCCAGCCCGGCAGCCGCGGCGTTTTCGCCTCAGTTCTCTCGGTATGTCGAGTTTTTCCAGTGGGACCGGGTGGCGGTTAAATGCTAGCAGCTCTTCCCTGTTGTATCGAATCCTGCTATAAACAGTGGCTCCGTCCACTTGCTGAAGACTTGCTGAAGCAAGACTGAACAGCCTGCGCTGTCCCTTCTTGTAGAGTGCATCGGTATTGTGTGACCAGTCTAGTTTATTGTTCAGATGAACACCCAGGTACTTGTAGGATGTCACCATCTCAATGTCTGTTCCCGGTATGTTTACTGGTGCTTCTACACATTAAATATCATTTTGAAGATCTTTCAATACAGAATAGGAAAGTAACAATACCTCAGTTTTGAAAATTTCCTCATTGTGACTCTTTTTGCCAGCATGGGACACACACACACACACACACACGTGTGTGTGTGTGTGTTTGTGTGTGTGTGTGTGTGTGTGTGTCTGTATGTGTGTGTGTATGCATATGTATATATACATACACACACACACCAGGGTTTCCTTTGGTAACATTTCTGGGTGGCGTTCCACCACACCAGAAAAATTTCTGCCTCTTATGGTGCATATTTAGGGCGCATATATTGTATTCATATCCCCCGCATTCACCTAGTAGGCATGACGGTGCATATTCTAGAAACTTCACGTCTTAAGGGACAAAGAGGACCTGACCCTGTGAGGACCTACGGGAGGTGTGAAGTTGGCCTTGCAGGAGATGTGAAGTTGGAGAGAATGCCCCAGCAGGAGCCCCAGACGCTAGAGGGTCAAGAGACAATGGAGACGCCAAGGAGCCTCGGGCGCTGGATGTTTACCTAAAGACTGTGGGTTGGGGGTGTGTGATTTGATGTTGGGGGATTTGTGTCTTGGGAGACTATAAGAGCTGTGTTAGATGATTGCTCTCCCTGTTTTCTGAGATTCTGTTCTTGTTAGAGGATGTGACCTCTCAATAAACCAACCCTGAGAAATAAACTCAGTCTCGTTTGTGAAAAGCATCCTCTACACTGGTGACCTACGACAAACCATGGCCGGTGGCGACGGTCTTTCCGCACCGGACTCTTCAGGGGCCAACCGGATTAACGCAGCTACCACACTACAGCTGCCCGATTTCTGGCAACATAACCTGCGCTCCTGGTTTACCACTGTGGAGGCGCAGTTCCACCTTCGGGGAATCTCAGCGGACGCAACGAGGTTCTACCATGTTGTTGCGAAGCTGGACAGCCTCACAGTGCAGTGGGTGGAGAGCCTGACCAACCACCCGCCCCAAGACGACAAGTATGGCGCACTGAAAGCCGCCCTCATTTGAGCCTTCACTCCCTCGCTGGGAGAGCGAGCAGAGAAGCTTCTGGCGTTAACAGAAGGGGAAGCAGACAGGCCGGCAGATCTGATGGCGAAGATGATGAACCTGAGAGGCGAAGATGATGACAGCTTTATCTTCGCCCACCTCTTTCTCAGAACGCTACCGCCAGCAGTGATAGTCACCCTGGCCAGCTCACAGCTACTCAACAACCGTGACTACCACGGGCTGGGCCAGGAGGCACAGTGGCTCGTCGACGCCCATAGACGACACGCAGCCACGACGGCGGCAGCGGAGCTGAACGCACCCCCGCGAGACGAGGGGAGACCAGAGGCTGCAGCACCGGACCCACTGACGTCAGCAGCGGCAGAGGCCAGGAGAAGCGGAGCTGACAGCATCCTCTGTTTCTACCATCGACGCTTCGCCGAGAGAGCGCGCAGATGCATCCCACTGTGCCGATACAAGCGCCAGGGAAACGCCAAGACCGAGAGTCGGTAGCAGCTGCAGCTCTCGGCGCGAAGAACAAGCTGCTTTTCGTGACAGAGACAAATTCAGGGAAGGAATTCCTGGTGGACACAGGCTACCAGCTGAGTTTTGTCAAGCCTTCCTACGCGGACCTGCTGGCGCCTTCCAGCAGACCCCTGGTGCTAGCGGCAAATGGCTCGACGATCAAATCCTATGGGGAGAAGACGCTCCTCCTATCCCTCCACGGCCGCACCTTCGAGTGGACCTTCGTTGTAGCTGCAGTTAGCAACAACATGCTAGGTGCTGATTTTTTTTGCTCAAACAGTTTATTAGTTGATCTTACTAATAGGCGTATTGTAAATGCACTGTCTTTCCACTCTATCTCCTGTACAGCTCGGGTGGCCCTGCCTTCTGCACATCCCAATGTCACAGCTGCAGGTGGTAAGTTTCATGCACTACTCAATCAGTTTCCAGCACTCACGGTCCCAACATTTTCAGCGTCATTAGCCAAACACGGGGTCGAGCACTTCATAACTACCTCTGGCCCCCCTGTTTGTGCAAAAGCTCGGCGCTTGGACCCAGCTAAACTGGCCATCGCGCGCGAGGAATTCGCCAACTTGGAAAAACTGGGCATTGTTAGACGCTCTAACAGCCCTTGGTCGTCACCCCTGCATATGGTCCCCAAGGCTGACGGCTCGTGGCGCCCTTGCGGTGATTTCCGCAGATTAAATAATGCTTCAGCACACAACCGCTACCCAATTCCGCACATCCAGGATTTTTCGGCACATTTGGCGGGGGCGCGCATCTTTTCCAAAATAGATTTGGTGCGCGGTTATCACCAAGTCCCAGTCCGCATGCAAGACATACCCAAAACGGCAGTAATAACCCCCTTCGGGCTGTTCAAGTTTTTGCGCATGCCTTTTGGCCTCAAGGGCGCCGCACAGACGTTCCAACGCATGATGGATGCGGTGTTGCGCGGCCTCCCTTTTGTGTTCGCCTATTTGGATGATATTTTGGTAGCCAGTGCATTCGAAGTCGAACACGAACGCCACCTCACAGTGGTTTTTCAGAGGCTGACAGAGCACGGGCTGATAATTAACCCAGCGAAATGCCAATTCGGGGTAGCACAAATCGATTTTTTGGGGCACCGTGTGTCTCCAGAAGGAGCGGTCCCGCTGCCTGATAAAGTGCGCGCGATAACGGAGTTCCCCCAACCGCAGACAGTTAAAGCATTGCAAGAATTTTTGGGGATGGTCAGTTTTTATAACCGCTTCCTCCCCAACACGGCACAGCTCATGCACCCACTGTACGCGGCACTAAAGAAGCAAAAACCTGCAACTAAGGTCGAGTGGTCCCCGGACCGGGAGCGCGCTTTCTCCCAGGTCAAGTCGGCCCTCGCGAACGCTGCGTTGTTGGCACACCCGGTGCCAGCAGCTCGCATGGCGCTAACCACGGACGCTTCCGACGTAGCAGTTGGGGCGGTTGTCGAGCAACTGGTAGCAGGGAGCTGGCAACCACTTGCGTTTTTCAGCAAAACATTGCGCGATAACGAGCGTAAATACAGCGCGTTCGATAGGGAGCTTTTAGCCCTGCATTTGGCCATCCGCCACTTCCAGTTCTGGCTGAAAGGGTGCCGTTTCACCGCGTTTGTAAACCACAAACCATTAACATTTGCAATAGCTAAAATTTCAGAGCCTTGGTCGGGCCGACAACAGAGACAGCTGGCCGCGATTTCGGAGTTTACCACCGACATTCAACACGTGGCGGGCAAACACAATGTAGTGGCAGATTGTCTCTCGCACGCAGTTGCAATGCCAGGCCCCCAGGGGGTAGACTCGGTGGCTGTAGACACGGGCCAGGCTTGCGGCGCGGAAGCGCTCGCAGCCCCGGTCTGCGTTGGGTTAGATTATGCAGCCATGGTCGCCGAGCACGTTAACGATGCAGATGTGCGCGCGTTCCAGTCTGGGCCAACAGGGCTAAGGCTGGAGCACAGGGTGCATCAAATAGGTATGCCCCCTCTAATCTGCGATATCTCCACGGGGCGCCCCCGCCCTGTGGTCCCAGCTGCATGGCGTCGCCGCGTTTTTGACTTAATACATTCGCTGGCACATCCGGGCGTTCGCGCATCGATCAAAATGGTGGGAGAGAAATTTGTTTGGCCGGGGCTGCGTAAACAGGTCAAAGAATGGGCCGCAGCCTGCGCAGCGTGTCAAAGAGCAAAGGTACACAAGCACACGCGGGCCCCTCTAGAACCTTTTCACATCCCGGCCAAACGCTTCGACCACGTGCATATCGACTTGGTGGGACCCCTCCCGCTGTCACAGGGGTTCACACACCTTCTAACTATGGTGGACCGCACCACACGCTGGCCTGAAGCGGTTCCCCTGGCGTCAACCACAGCAGCAGACGTTGCACGCGCGTTTTTAATGGCTTGGGTCACGCGCATTGGAGTCCCGTCGGACATAACGTCTGACAGAGGACCCCAATTTGTTTCCGAGCTCTGGTCATCCATGGCACTCAGCCTGGGGGTGAAAATTCATCGCACAACTGCGTATAACCCCCAGGCCAACGGTTTGTGCGAACGCTTTCACCGGACTTTGAAAGCAGCCCTCAGAGCGGCTCTCACGGACACAAATTGGGTTGATAAACTTCCATGGGTTTTATTAGGGTTGCGTTCAGCACCTAAGGAAGATTTGCAAGCCTCTCCGGCCGAGCTAGTCTTCGCCCAACCTCTCTGGTTACCGGGAGAATTCCTTCCACAGAACCCCGCACCAGATCGCCCCCCCGCTCAGCTGCTGCAGAGCAGCGCGGGATCAAACACCCTCCCCGGCCCAGTTCATCACAGTTTCCCACGCGTTTTCGTGCCTAAAGCCTTAAAGAATGCAGAATTCGTCTTTGTTAGACACTACGCACAGAGGTTAGGTTTAAGACCACCTCATGATGGACCGTTCAGAGTGTTAGAAACCGGGGAAAAACATTTTTTGCTCGATTTGGGAGACAGGAGGGAATTAGTCTGCATTAACAGACTCAAACCCGCTTTTGTGTTGGCTGATGAACAAGTGCAGTTAGCCAGGGCCCCCCGCCGCGGCAGGCCGCCAGGGAGACACTCTTCTAAGCTTTCACAAGGATGTGCTAACGACTCTAATTCACAGATGCAAGAAGCGGCTACAGGAAGGTCGAAACCGGCTTACAGCAGATATGGCAGGCGATTGAAGCCCAAGCAGCCGGAAGTGTGATGTGTTGTACCTTTTTTTTGCTGTTCTGTGTATTATGATATGATGCTATGCATATTGGGGTGCACTTTGTTCTTATTTAGACGCTTGGAGGGGGTTATATGGCGCATATTTAGGGCGCATATATTGTATTCATATCCCCCCGCATTCACCTAGTAGGCATGACGGTGCATATTCTAGAAACTTCACGTCTTAAGGGACAAAGAGGACCTGACCCTGTGAGGACCTACGGGAGGTGTGAAGTTGGCCTTGCAGGAGATGTGAAGTTGGAGAGAATGCCCCAGCAGGAGCCCCAGACGCTAGAGGGTCAAGAGACAATGGAGACGTCAAGGAGCCTCGAGCGCTGGATGTTTACCTAAAGACTGTGGGTTGGGGGTGTGTGATTTGATGTTGGGGGATTTTTGTCTTGGGAGACTATAAGAGCTGTGTTAGATGATTGCCCTCCCTCTTTTCTGAGATTCTGTTCTTGTTAGAGGATGTGACCTCGCAATAAACCAACCCTGAGAAATAAACTCAGTCTCGTTTGTGAAAGGCATCCTCTACACTCTGAGGATATATAAATTTAAAAAAAAAACATATATGAAGCAATGATGCACACGCACACGAACAACATGTGTGACTGTCATCCCCGTGGAGTTCAGAAGTACCCTGCTAGCGTGTTCCAGCCAGCAAGCAGTCGATGTCCGAGAGAAACACAAGCTTATTAAAGTACTTTAAACACAGGGAAAAAAAATCAGAAGAGGTACGCAGACAGTGAAGGCATTTATCATGGTTTTAATCCACCGGTAACAGGAGCAATAATGGAAGAGTCACTTTGCTAACAGGTGTGGTTAGTTTTTTGTTTTTCTTATTTCAGACAACAATAAAAAGGAGCCGTTTTTACCTTTACCTTAGTTAATATTAACTAATTTATGTTCATTATGTACCTGGCAAGTTAAGATGACCAGAATTCTCAAAGTCAATGACTTTAATCTGTCAGCAGCCTTCAGACAAACTAAACGTGCCAACATTTGGATTTCAAAATAAGGAAGATTTTTTTCCTGCTGTCTGGGTGGTGAGGAGAGTTCTAAAAAAAACTATAAATATATAGAAATAAAACAGAAATAACTGTATCTTTAGTCATCTAAGTTAATTTATTTCATTAAATACATTTTTATTAATATTTTTTTCTTTGAAATCAGAGTTAAATTATTGTGTTCTGGATCTGTAAAATTATGGTCAAAAATGTAAATTGTTATAAGGAAAAAGTAAAAAAAAATAAAAATTACCAGTCCGTTTCAAATTTATTTAAAAAATAATTTTATTGTAGAAAATAAATAAAAATTAGCCATAAAATAATACACAAACTTATAATAAAGTCTCAAATGTACAAGAAAAGTCAATTTTACAAGAGGAAATTACAAATTTGGGGAAAATGGTTTTAAATTTAGATAAATTTACAGAGAAAAGTAGAAAACTAAGAAAATTGTTACCATTTTTTCAGAAAAACCTCAAACCTTCAAGAATGAAGTCATTACTCAAGTTTTTAAGTGGGTGCTCATTGTACCCTTAACTTTAAATTTTTGGTTGTCTACTTTTAATTTACATGATGTAACCCAGTGTTAAAACGTGAATTAAATTATAAATATTGATACCACTTTTAAAAAGAAAAACACCCATTTCACAATGGGAATAAATAATTTGAATATGAATATTTAAATAAATATATATTCATAAATAGTTATGAACATTTTCTAGAAAGTTCTGATAAAGTTCCTAGTATGTGTGTTGGTATTTTGAGTAACCAATGGCTGCGCCGTTGCTGGGTCACGCCAGCCAGTGGGTTAAGCGCTCTCTCCCTGGGTCTGGGATGACTTGCATTTTTGGCTCAGTCACGCCAGACGCCGAAAAACACAGACCAGAGAGAGAGACGGTCCTTGGTGATATGGTGATGCTAACGTGCTAATAGCAGCCTTTGCTTGGATAAAACCTGAGATTGATTGGGATCCAAAGGCTGTGAACTCACGTTGAGCGCAGGAACCCCTGACGCACGAGCCACTTAGCATGGTCAGGTTTTTTTTTGTGCTGGTTCAGAGGACTGTGGATTCTCCAGATCTGGATGGCGAGCCGAAGCCTGAACCCTAGAGACTGGTAAAAGTGACCCAACTGGTCACCTGGACTGATACCAAGAACTGTGAATATTGTGACTATATTTTGGAGTACTTTATTGTTATTTTCTTTTTATTATTGTGACACGTGTTTTTTTTTATTGTACATATTTGTAAATAATACACATTTGTTAAAATAATATATATAGTTGCAAGTTCTATACGGCTGTGTATGTGTCATCTGTTGTTGCACCTCCCAGGCTCCTACGAACCCAGAGTCGGTCTGACCTGGCCCAATTATCCCTCTGCCCAGGTAGAAAAGTTAAGGTAACTACATTGCCATAACACAATACTACCAAAAAGGGCACTACACCTAAAGTGAATAGGGTGAGTGGATGTTAGCAAGGGTTACACACAAAAATCTGGCGAGCGCAGGTGTTAGTGGGTGTTACCCTGTTACCCTGTAATACCCTGGGTGTTACCCAGTGGTATTACAATGACACTTGATATTTTCTAACGTATTTGTATACCACCATAGACAGAGACAGAACCTGAATTAGACAGAGCTCAGAAAGGGCAAGATGAGACAGAAGAGAGGAGCCAAGTAGAGGAAAGTGTTCAGGCAGGGGGTCCAGGAGAGGTGAGAGCAGAGGAAGGAAAGAAGGGTGACACCAGTAAATAGTCCAAACATGACATCTGGTTGGGACCCCAACTGGCCCAATATTCCAACATTCAAGCCTTGGTTGTACAATACTTCAAATGGCAAGTTCCATATGCAAAGTTACTGTGGAAAATTAAAAAAAAAAGAAATAAAAGTCCCGGTCCTCTTCATCATGCTGTTCACATTTTGACATCTTGAGACCAAGAAGACACCTAACAAATGATCAACAGTATCTCGCTATTACAAGGTTTCAAACAGGATGTTCTCAGAAGGAAGTGGCCACTGAGCTTAGAGTGTCATCAGCAGGTTGCAACAGAGACTAAAAGAGTCACAAAAAGGCATAGAAGTAGACGTCCTTTGGCCACATCCCACACTGATGATTGCTTCATTGTGAACAGTGCCCTGAAGAACCAGATGATGAATGCCACTCAACTCCAGGCACATTTAAGGGAGGTGAGAGGCACCCACGTGCCATGTCAGACCATTAGAAACCATTTACGTCGGCTTGGTCTGCATGCTAGATGACCTGCAAGGGTACCTGACCACACCATCAAGCACATTAAATCACCCTTTATTGTCATTCAACTGTACAACCAATCATGTACAGTAGAACGAGATTGTGTTTTACCTATCTACTGTGTTAATCACACACACCCCAAGTGTAGAATCAGAGGGCCGCTGCCATGCAAGGCGCCGCCACAAATTTCCCTCCTCCATTCCATTATTGCTGAGCACCAAGCTGGATGGCAGGAAGTTCCACTTTTATATGGTCTTCGGCATGACCCGGCCGGTATTTGAACCCCTGCCTCCCGGGTGTGGGGCGGATGCTCTACCAACTGAGCCACCACTCCGGTGACATGTGTCATCGTCTTGCATGGGCCAGGGAGCATTTACGCTGGACAAGGGACCAGTGGGCCTCAGTGGTGTTCTCTGAAAGTCGATTCACGCTGAGCAGAAATGATGGCCACCAATGATGTTGGAGACGTCAAGGAGAGTGCTATGTATCAGTCACTGTTGTCACCATGTTACAGTCTGGGCAGGTGTGTCTAGTCCATACAGAACTGCCCTACACATATAGTGACGAGCTGATACCTACACACGTGGACAAAATTGTTGGTACCCCCCTATTAATGAAAGAAAAACCCACAATGGCCACAGAAATAATTTGAATCTGACAAAAGGGGTAATAAATAAAAATTCTATGAAAATTAACCAATGAAAATCAGACAATGCTTTTGAATTGTGGTTCAACAGAATTATTTTAAAAAACAAACTCATGAAACAGGCCTGGACAAAAATGATGGTACCCTTAACATAATAACTTAACTTAACTTAATAACTGCACAACCTTTTGAGGCAATCACTGCAATCAAACAATTTCTGTAACTGACAATGAGACTTCTGCACCTCACAGCAGGTATTTTGGCCCACTCCTCATGAGCAAACTGCTCCAGTTGTCATAGGTTTGAAGGGTGCCTTCTCCACACAGCATGTTTCAGCTCCTTCCGCAGATGTTCAATAGGATTTAGATCAGGGCTCATAGAAGGCCACTTTAGAATAGTCCAATGTTTCGCTCTTAGCCATTCTTGGGTGATTTTAGCTGTGTGTTTTGGGTCATTATCCTGTTGCAAGACCCATGACCTGCGACTGAGACCAAGCTGTCTGACACTGGGCAGCACATTTCTCTCTAGAATACCTTGATAGTCTTGAGATTTCATTGTACCCTGCACAGATTCAATACACCCTGTGCCAGATGCAGCAAAGCAGTCCCAGAACATAACAGAACCTCCTCTATGTTTCACAGTAGGGACGGTGTTCTTTTCTTGGTATGCTTCATTTTTGTGTGTGAACATAGAGCTGATATGCCTTGCCAAAAAGTTCCAGTTTTGTCTCGTCTGTCCATAGGACATTCTCCCAGAAGCTTTGTGGCTTGTCAACATGCAGTTTGGCAAATTGCAGTCTGGCTTTTTTATGATTTGTTTTCAATAGTGGTATCCTCCTTGGTCGTCTCCCATGAAGTCCACTTTGGCTCAAACAACGACGGATGGCGTGATCTGACACTGATGTACCTTGACCTTTGGGTTCACCATGAAAGTGTTTAGAGGTTGTTCTGGGCTCTTTTGTTACCATTCGTATTATCTGTCTCCTCCTATGGCCACGTCCAGGGAGGTTGGCTACAGTCCCGTGGATCTTAAATTTCTGAATAATATGTGCAACTGTAGTCACAGGAGCATCATGCTGCTTGGAAATAGTCTTATAGCCTTCACCTTTAACATGCTTGTCTCTAATTTTCTTTCTAATCTCCTGAGACAACTCTCTCCTTTGCTTCTGTAACCCTCACTAACACCTACTCACTTTAGGTGTAGTACCCTTTTCGGTTCTACCTGGGCAAAATGGGTAATTGGGCCAGATCCAGAAGGATGGTGGCTAAACTGTCATCTCTGCTGGAGTCCGAGTCCCACCCTATGCAGGACATACTGAACGCACTGAGGAGCTCATTTAGCAGCAGACTACATCATCCTAGGTGCGCAAAAGAGAGGTTTCGCAGGTCCTTCCTACCTAGGCTGCTCGCAGAGATAGCAAAAAAAATGTGACGACCTAATAGTATTGAATGCAAAAGACGCAATAGACTTACACAATGGTCCCCTCCAGTATACAACTAGGACAGTATCGGTCGCTACAGAGGGTGACAATATGTATGGGTACATTTTCATACTATGTAGGATAACTAAGTAGACGGTTATGCTGTTTATTCCATCTTGCTACAATGATATATATTTATATAGTGATGTGTATGTAATGATATATATTTATATAGTGATGTGTATGTATGTATGTATATCCACTGCTCTTATTTATATCTTCTGTATCTTCTTAATTATTGCTCTGAGTGTTGCTATCCCTGTGCTGTTGCAATCCTGGAATTTCCCCATTGTGGGACTAATAAAGGCTTATCTTATCTTATCAGGTAGACCCTAGGTTCGTAGGAGCCTGGGAGGTGCAACAACAGATCACACACATGGTGTATGGAAACTTGCAACTATGTATATTTCAAAATATGTACATATAAACAAATACATAGCACTGTACAATAGAAAAAATAAAAACAAAATACTCCAAATATATATTTACAAAATTTACAGTCCTCTTGTGTCCTTTCCAGGTGACTAGTGGAGTCACCTTTAGCAGTTCATAGGGTTCGGGCTTCGGCTCGCCATCCAGATCTGGAAAATCCACTTCTGGTCCAACCAGTCCAAACAAAAAAAAAAACCTGACCAAGCTAGGTGACACGTGCGTCAATGGGATTCCCGCGCTCAACGGCGTCAACAGCCTTTGTATCCCAATCAATCTCAAATTTTCTGCAAGGCAAAGACTGTTATCAGCACGCTAGCTCACCATCTCTGTGAGTGATCGTCTCTCTCGGTCGGTGCCTTCTGCCGTGGCTGACAGCATTCTGCGGATCACACACAGACCAAAGGAGAGAGTACGTGACCCCGTTGGCTGGCAGGACCCCATTGGCTGTTGCTGCCAAGCTAACAACGCAGCCATTGGTCACCCAAAACGCCAAATAAAACTATCGGGAAAGTTATCAAAACTTTCCAAAGAATGTTCCTAACTATTTATAAACATATATTTATGAACTTATATTTATCTATATATTTATCTCCAAAATATCCCTTCCCATTGTGAAATGAGTGTTTGTTTGTTTTTTTTAAAACTTTATCTATATTTACAATTTTATTTGTGCTTTTAACACTGGGTTACACTTCCACTGGTCCATGTTTAGTGTGGTACACACCATGTCACCAAACAGCACAGTGACTACTTGTTACCCTTTAAATAAGTCAACTGACTGATTACAAGTTTGTAGACACCTGTGATGTTAATTAGAGGACACATCTTGGTTGAACATGTCTTTTCTAGGGGTACCATCATTTTTGTCCAGGCCTGTTTCATGTGTTTATTTTTTAAAGTAATTCTGTTGAACCACAATTCAAAAGCATTGTCTGATTTTCATTGGTTAATTTTCATAGAATTTTTATTTATTATCACTTTATTTTTATTTATTTACCACAAGTTATTTCTGAGACCACTGTGGGTTTTTCTTTCATTAACAGAGTGGTACCAACAATTTTGTCCACGGCATAACATCATTAATCCAGTCAGTCTGCCCCTGCATGAACAGCACTGGCATAATTTCATCTTCATGGCCGACAATACTCCAGCTCGTCGAGGTCACATCATTAGGGAATGGCTGCTGAAGACTGGGGAACCTCAAATGGAGTGGCCTGCACTTTCTCCAGACCTGAATCAGACCTGAATCAGCTGAGTCGCCAAGTAGAAGCTCGTAACCCTGCACCCCACAACCTCAACGACCTGAGGGCCGCCCTTCAAGAAGAGTGGAATGCCATGCCTCAGCAGACAATAAGTCAACTTGTGAGCAGCATAAGATGTCGTTGACATCACTGCATTGTTTTTTTGTTTTTAAAGATGGCAGCAGTCTGAAACTGCCTTAAAACTAAATTGCTTCCTCACAACCAGATGAAGACGTTCCAAGCACAGAGCGCAGCTTCCCGTGCCATGTTTGTTTTCCCATTTCTATGGTAACACGTAACTTCCGTTGGCAGTATAACGGACCTCACAAATGGTCCCCTCCAATATACAACTAGGACAATATCAGTCGCTACGGAGGGTGACAATATGTATGGGTACATATTCATACTATGTAGGATAACTAAGTAGACGGTTATGCTGTTTATTCCATCTAGCTACAATGCTCTGCACTGTGTATATATGTATATTTATATATTTATGTGTACATATGTACTGTATATTCACTGCTCTTATTTTTCTTATCTTCTTAATTATTGCTCTGAGTGTTGCTGTCCCTGTGCTGTTGCAATCCTGGAATTTCCCCATTGTGGGACTAATAAAGGCTTATTTTATCTTATCTTATCTTATCTTATTAAGAGACCTGATTCCTTTGGTTAATACCACCAAAACCACAAGTACTGCACTCATGTAGTCTTCCTCAAGCCATGGCACTTAAGCCTTATTCATGCTGCATTTCCCCTCTAATCCGTTTTGGGCCGCATGCACTTTGGATGAGTCCAACGCACACGCAGCAATGTACATGCTCACTTTTGTCTACCAGGCCAAGCAGTTGACACATGCGTACAACTTAACTGTAGTTTCGCCCCAGCCTTATGGGTAGCGCAAATGCGCCAACACGCCAGTTTGTTCACTGGTTATAAACACAAGAGTGATGTACATTTTTTTTTTGGTAGTAGCAACAATGGTGTCATTTGAAGGAAAAGGAGGAATTACCGTTTTCCAGTGCTCTTCTCCACTTTAATAAATATAGTACCAGCTTACACACTGGGGAGACAGTTGTCCTCAAAATGGGCTGTTTTTAATGGCACGTTACTTTAAATGTTCATGAGAACTACTTCATCCCATCCTCCATCTGTCTTCATTCCCCAGAGATGGTGTTTGGATGGCGACACCATGTTTGCTTACATTAGCTTTTAGCGTCAATTGTTGGACTAATCAAAATGCTGACAAATATTGGCTGGATGTTGGAATTTAAGACCTTGAATAAAGCATTATCAGAGACAGGGGTGTGTGGTTTGACTGGTTAAACTAACCACAGGGACTGGTTAATAAATTAACCGTCCCTGTGTGGTAATGGTCACAGAAACAGAATGACTTGCTCGGCTACTGACAGCTAACTGCTGACGAGGTGTCAAACACCTAGTTTACTGCCTGATAATGTTTACCGTGTTAATGTGGTCAATGAATGGCCGTTATTACCTCCGCCAATAACCGGGGTGGTTTGTCTGTTAGCAGGATTATGCAAAACTAATGGATGGATTTTGTCATGAGGTGACCCTTGCGGGCCACCATAAGACGCCAAAAGTTGCCAGTGAGCTTTGCATAGATGTTTATTTAACAAGACAAGACGAGAACATAAAGCTATGAGCCACTGTGGGCAAAAATATGCTACACAGGATACAAGGGATCGTAGGGCCAACCCCAGCCACTATGACCTAAACTATGACATGAACCCACGCTAAAGAATACGGGGGATCGTAGGGCTAACCCCAGCCACTACGACCTTAACTATGACATGAACAAGACACGAACCTGACATGAGCGTGCTGACACACCAGGAATCTCTCAGGATGTTTCGACAATACTCCAGCATCAACCAGCTGTCAGCGCCCTCTAATAAAGCTGGCGACTAACAAGCGGTGATGCAGAACAGCTGATTGACCTTGACAGCGGGAAACCCCACCGAGCGCTGTCACAATAAGCACCCGGTGGAGCCAGAATGTAATCCACAGCTGTCAAGGCCGGCAGAGATGATGCACAGCCCGAGCGCGGACGAGATCGATGCTCGGGTCATGACAGTATCCTCCTTCTGAGGGCGGCCTCCTGACCGCCCATAGACATCCAATCCCCCCACCACCACCACCCCCTCCAGGGTGGGCGGATGGGGCAGGAGAGGATCAAACCACAGATAGAGAACCAGAGCACAGACAGGGGGGGAAAAAACGACTCAAAATACATGAAACAGTTACAGGACCAGACTATACTCCAAAATACATGAAATGCCATTACCCAGGCACGAAAACAACAACAAAAAAATACCACACTCTCAGGTCAAAAAGCAAATACAGAGAAATGCAGAGAAAGTACAGAGAAATACAGAGAAAAAAAAAACAACAGAACAATTACAGGGCCAGACTATACTCCCAAAATACATGAAACATAATTATACTGGCACGAAAACAAAGATACCAAATTCTCAGGTCAAAAAACAAACACGACACAGGACAGAGGAAAAAAAAAAAAGAACAATTACAGGACCATACTATATTCCAAAATACGTGAAACCCAATTACCCAGGCACAAAAACAAAAATACCAAATTCTCAGGTCAAGAAGCAAATACAACACAGGTCAGAGAAAAGAACAAAACAAAACACAAAACAATTTCAGGGCTAGACTACCCTCCAAAATACATGAACACAATTGCCCAGGCACGAAAACAAAAATACCATGCTCTCAAGTCAAAAAGCAGATAAAACACAGGACAGAGAAAAAAAAAAACAAAAAAACAAACAGAACAATTTCAGGGCTAGACTACCACAAAGGAATGACCTCTACCCCCCCCCACCCGACAATTCATGCCGAGCGGCGGAGACCAAGCGCCACAGGAACAGTTCAGGCGGTCTCCCCACATCCAACGGCCGGTGGGGCGGAACATGACCGGGCGGCTTACCACAGTCCCAGGCCCGGAAAATCCACTCCTCCAGTGGCCGAACCAGATCACCCAGTGAAACACATAATATGTTGGGTGGCCAACCCGAGGCGCCGAACCGGCGAAATAGTTCCTCAGGTGGCCGACCCGCATCCCTCAGCCACCAGTAGCGGGGGAGAACAGCCCACGGCAGCCTCCCTGGCAAGGACAAGACTCGGGAGAGCCGGGGCGAGCGAAAAGGGACCCCCACGGCCCCCGGCGATGATGCACAGGGGCGATGACTCTGAAGAGGGGACAGAAGACAAGGATGAGCCCGAACTGGGTCAGGCGGCGAAGGGACTGCAGCTCCTCCACCGTCCGTGGACCAGACTGGCGCTGCACCTCCGCTGGACCCAGATTGGGACCCGGCTGCACCCACGTCGGACCCCGATTGAACCAGAACAATACCTGTGGTGGACCCCGATTGAGTCTCAGGCGCACCCCCGTCGGGCCCCGATTGGGCCAAAGCAGCTCCCGCGAAGGACCCCGATTGGGTTTCGGGCGCACCCACATCGGACCCCGATTGGGCCACAGCAACCTCCACAACGGACCCCGACTGGGTCGGTGCAGCTCCGCCGACGACCTCCACCCCCGAACCTGGAACCTCCAACTCGGCGGCCCCGACTGGCTCCGCGCCGGTGACACTGCAAGGAGGCTCAGAACACAGAGAAAAACCAGGATCACTCCACTTATATCACGGACACACAGATCGTCCCAAATGTCTCCTGAGCCGGTGAACGGAGCCATTGTTTATAGCAGGATACGATACAGCAGGGAAGAGCTGCTAGCATTCAACTGCCACCCGGTCCCATTGGGAAAACTCGACATACCGAGAGAACTGAGGTGAAAACGCCGCGGCTGCCGGGCTGGAGTAAGGCGGAGGACAAAAAATATAAGGTACAGACACTCCCTTCCATCTATTGTCATGGGAAATGTACGGTCATTACTGGGAAAGGTAGATGAGTTAGCGGCTATCTGCCGTTACGATAGCACATATCAGGAGTGCTTTCTCCTTTTGTTTTCTGAGACGTGGCTAACTGAACTAGCAGCAGATGCTAACATTGAGCTGGAGGGTTTCCACATGATACGGGCAGACCGAACACCAGACAGTGGCAAAGCAAGGGGCGGTGGAGTGATAATGTATGTTAACAACAACTGGAGCAGACCGGGACATATCACTGTTAAACAACGACACTGCAGCAAAGACATTGAGTTGCTAGCTGTTAGCATGCGGCCTACATATCTCCCGAGAGAATACTCACACGTGATCTGCATTGTTGTTGATGCAAATCCGACGGCGAATGCTGGGACAGCGCATGACGTCATCCATTCAGTAACCAGCAGGCTGCAGACAGAACACCCAGATGCTCTTCTCCTCATCTCAGGCGATTTCAACCATGTTTCACTATCTCCCATTCTACCCACGTTCACCCAGTATGTCACATGCCACACTAGAGACAATAAAACACTGGACTTATTCTATGCAAACACTAAGGAGGCGTACACCTCATCACAACTCCCCCCACTCGGGAGATCGGATCACAACTTGGTTCATCTCCGGTCAGTGTACAAACCCCTAGTGCACAGACAACCTCCGGCCATGCGCACGGTGGAGTTATGGTCTGAGGAGACAATGGACACTCTAAAGGGCTGTTTTGAAGCCACTGCCTGGAAGCAGCTCTGCGATCCACATGGTGAGGACATCGATGGCCTCACTCACACCTTCACGGACTACATCAGCTTCTGTGTGGACAAATCCGTTCCCACCAAGACCATACGGCGTTGCTCAAACAACAAACCCTGGATCAACTCTGAGATAAAAACACTTCTGGGAGAGAAGAAGAGGATCTTCAGGTCGGGGAATAGGGAGATGCTGAAGTCCGTACAGAGGGAGCTGAGGAGAAAGATCAGAGAAGGCAAGGACAGCTTCAGGAAGAAGATGGAGGACAAGCTGCAACAGAGCGACATCAGCGGGGTCTGGAGAAACCTCAAAACAATCTCTGGGCTCCAGAATACCTCCCCCCAGGCCACGGGGGGCAGGGAGTGGGCGAACAACCTGAATCTGTTTTTCAATAGGTTTGACCAACCACCCTCCCCCCTGACTGCACAACAACCACTAATGCCTCTAAAGAAATCAAGTCCTGCTGCCCACTCCCCACTCCACCAACACCCCCCCACTCCCAACACACAGCCCCCCATCCTGACCCTGACCAGGACCCAGGTGAGGACGGAGCTGAGGAAGATCAAGGCGAGGAAGGCGTCGGGACCGGACGGCATCAGCGCAAAGCTCCTCAAGTCCTGTGCAGACCAGCTGTGTGGGATTGTGACGTACATCTTCAACCTGAGCCTGAAGCTACGGAGGGTACCACAGCTGTGGAAAACATCTTGTGTGGTACCTGTACCAAAAACTTCCCACCCCAAAGACCTGAACAGCTACAGACCGGTGGCCTTGACGTCCCACTTGATGAAGACCCTGGAGAGACTGCTCCTTGCTCACCTCCGCCCCCTGGTGGAACCAGCGATGGATCCACTCCAGTTCGCCTACCAGCATGGCATTGGGGTGGAGGATGCGGTGATCTTCCTCCTTCACCGTTCTCTTTCCCACCTGGAGAAGCTCGGGAATATGGTGAGGATCATGTTCTTTGACTTCTCCAGTGCTTTCAACACCATCCAACCGATGATCCTGAAGGACAAGCTGCTGCGCACAGGGGTGGACCAGCACCTGTCATCATGGATCCTGGACTACCTCACGAACCAGCTTCAGTTTGTGAGAACCCGGGACTGTGTGTCCGACACGATCATCGGTAGCACGGCGGCCCCCCAGGGAACGGTGCTGGCTCCCTTCCTGTTCACTCTTCATACTGCGGACTTCTCACACAACACAACACACTGCCATCTACAGAAGTTCTCTGATGACTCTGCGATCGTTGGCCTCATCTCCAATGGAGATGAAGCTGAGTACAGAGGGCTTATCCAGGACTTCGTGGACTGGTGCCATCGGAACTGCCTCCAGATCAACGCGAGGAAAACTAAGGAGCTGGTGGTGGACTGCCGCAGGCATGGGCAACCCCTCACAGCACCAGTAAATATCCAGGGAACAGACATCGAGATGGTGACATCCTATAAGTACCTGGGTGTTCATCTGAACAATAAACTAGACTGGTCACACAATACTGACGCACTCTACAAGAAGGGACAGCGCAGGCTGTTCCTGCTGAGGAGACTCAGGTCTTTTGGTGTACAAGGGACGCTGCTGAAGACATTCTATGACACGGTGGTGGCATCAGCCATCACTTTTGGAGTGGTCTGCTGGGGCAGTGGCATTACTGCAGCCGATAGGAAGAGACTGAACAAACTGATCAAAAAAGCTAGCTCTGTCCTGGGGCAGCACCTTGATCCGGTGGAGGAGATAGGAGAGAGAAGGATGGTGGCTAAACTGTCATCTCTGCTGGAGTCCGAGTTCCACCCTATGCAGGACATACTGAATGCACTGAGGAGCTCATTTAGCAGCAGACTACATCATCCCAGGTGCACAACTGAGAGGTTTCGCAGGTCCTTCCTACCAACGGCTGTCAGACTGTACAACCTAAGCAGGGCTGCTCGCAGAGATAGCAAAAAGATGTAACAAACTAATAGTTTTTTGAATGCAAAAGATGCAATAGACTTACACAATGGTCCCCTCCGGCATACAACTAGGAAAATACCGGTCGCTATGGAGGGTGAGAATATATATGGGCACATAATCATACCATGTAGGATAACTAAGTAGACGGTTATGCTGTTTCATCCCATCTAGCAACAATGCTCTGCACTGTGTGTGTTTATATATTTACATATTTATTCCATCTAGCTACAATGCTCCGCACTGGGTGTGTTTATATTTATATATCTATATATTTATTCCATCTAGCTACAATGCTCCGCACTGTGTGTTTATACTGTATATCTACATATTATTCCATCTAGCTACGTTGCTCCGCACTGTGTGTTTATACAGTATATTTACATATTTATTCCACCTAGCTACAATGCTCCGCACTGTGTGTTTATATATTCATATATTTATTCCATCCAGCTACAATGCTCTGCACTGTGTGTCTGTGTGTGTGTGTGTATATATATATATTTTATAGTAATATGTACATATGTATATTAGCTGCTCTTGCTTGCTTGTTTTTTTTCTTGCCTTCTGATTGTTGCTCTTAGTGTTGCTATCCCTGTGCTGTTGCAATCCTGGAATTTCCCCGTTGTGGGACTAATAAAGGCTTATCTGATCTTATCTTATCTTATCTTATCAGTGTCACCGGCAGCAACAGAACCCAGCGAGACGAGTTCGGGCACAGCAGGAGGCTGCCCCTTGCTCACCTCCCAGAGAGGTAGGCAAAAATGCTCCAACACAGGGGACAGAGACACAAGAGGGAGCACTTGCCTGCACTCAGGTTCTGTTGCTGTCCAGGACTCTGTCGATCGGGGCCCAGGGCGAAGGAGTGCGTGCGCAGGCTCCAACTCAGCTGCATCGGGCTCCGCAGCTGGCAAGATGGGTTTTGCAGCCTGAGGTTCCTCTCGTGCTGATGGCCACGCCGATGACCCATATGGTGTGGAGGCAGGGGACCCTCCACCCACTGGCTCGGACCACTCCAGCGAGGAGACCCGGGGATGCTTCATCATCGGCACAGGTTCCGGGCCGCAGTCCGCTCTTCTCCTCTGTCCATGACATGGCTGCAGGGCCGGATGCAGGCTTTCCAGCACCGCAGGCCCCCTCTTCACCCCGCGACGTAGACCTGGCGTCGCAGACTGCTCAGCAGAGGGAGACACAGAGGCAGCAGGTTTGGTTATTGTAACTACAGCAGGTGGCGGGGGCTCGGGGGGCTGCGAACCCCGAACTCCGCCCCCAGGAGTCAGACAAAGCAGGTTACAATTATGGTGTAAGGAACAAACTTGCACTTGCCTTTCTCCCGGAGGGAGGATGGTGCCTGCTGTAGGGGATGTAGTTCCTCCCTCTCCCGGCTGGATGGCGACAGAGGGCCCCCTGGAAGGATGAGGTGGAGCCGCTCTCAGAGGTCTGCTTATGGGCTTCGCCGGCAGCGGGTCCAGCCAGGGATTCTGCTGAGGTTCACCTTGGCCATGGCGCCGACATCTTTGACGGCCCCCAGATGGCGAGAACTCCTGGACCGGATCAGGGGCAGGAACGGCCTCTCAACGCGGGGAGCGAGGATGCCTCCTCCTCTGCTTCCTTCCGTAGTCCACCTCCAGCCCATGGAGTATCTCGCGCTGTGCGGCGATGTCATCCCTCCTCGCGCCGACTTCAGGGTGGTCGGCGTAGCGGAGGAGATGATTAAGGACATCCTCAGCGCAGTCCAGGTACCAGCGTACGTCGCTGTGGTAGTCGAGGAGGGAGGCAGCGATAAGCATTTCGTCCATGTATTCCAAAGCCTCCGCCAGCTCGTAGTCCCGACTCTGAGCGTAGCCCCTCCACGACGGCATTCTCCCAGCACGCAGTTCCCCAGACCGGGAAGAACAAACGTCCAATTAATCAAAACTCACGGTGAAAAGGTGTCTCGGTGTGGCGTCTCCGTTTAGACGACCGGGCTGGAGTATACTGTCATGCGGTGACCCTCGCGGGCCACCATAAGACGCCAAAAGTTGCCGGTGAGCTTTGCATAGATGTTTATTTAACAAGACAAGACAAGAACATAAAGCTATGAGCCACTGTGGGCAAAAATACACTACACAGGATACAAGGGATCTTAGGGCCAACCCCAGCCACTACAACCTAAACTATGACCTGAACCCAAGCTAAAGAATACGGGGGATCGTAGGGCTAACCCCAGCCACTATGACCTTAACTATGACATGAACAAGACACGAACCTGACATGAGCGTGCTGACACACAAGGAATCTCTCAGGATGTTTCGATGATACTCCAGCATCAACCAGCTGTCAGCGCCCGCTAATAAAGCCGGCGACTAACAAGCGGTGATGCAGAACAGCTGATCGACCTTGACAGCCGGAAACCCCACCGAGCGCTGTCACAATAAGAGCCCGGTGGAGCCAGAATGTAATCCACAGCTGTCAAGGCCGGCAGAGATGATGCATAGCCCGAGCGCGGATGAGATCGGCGCTCGGGTCATGACAGATTTTGATGAATGATGAAAATTTCAGAGGCAGCCCTTGGGCCAAGGATGAACCCATTAAATTTTGATCATGATCTGAGAGTACATACTTCCACCAAGGACCTTGTTTGAATTTGTGCAGCAGGATTACACAAACTACTAGATGGATTGGATGAAATTTTCACCAGAGGTGGTTCTTGGGCTAGAGAGGAACTCATAACATTTTAATGATGATCCGAGAATGCATACCTCCACCAAGGCTGTTTTCTCAGTGCATTAGCAAGAATACGCCACAACTACTCGATAAACTTTGCTGCAATTCTCACCAGAACTGGCTCGTGGCCTACACACAAACCCATTACATTTTGGAGATGATCCATGATGGATGGAAGAAGCCCTGGCAGAGGTATGAGCTCTCCGAGAGCTTTTCTAGTTGGTACTGCAGTGGCCCACCAAAAATTGTCACAAGCTAAGCTGCACCTATCTCTCCTCTCACCATCTGCACCTCTCTCTCCTAATTAGGTGCAGCTGCCTCTTGCACCGCCTGCAGCTCATCAGGGAGCTGCCTATTTAAGATCTGAAGGAGCTGTCCTAGGTTGTGGGATTGTCAGACTTCCTATGCTGATGTCACCACCTCAGCTTTCCAGAGCTGCTTGCCGCTGTGTGCCTTGCCCCTGGTTTTGCCTCTCAGCACAGCAGCCTGAGTAAGAAAGCCAAATAAACTGCCAATCAAATATTTTCAATCATTACTACGAGCTGTTGTTTATTATCCTCTCTCCATAGGACTGCTAGGGCACAGACACTTCAATATGCATTACTTGCACAATAAAAACCCTTGAAATGTGTTCTGTCTCTGTGGTGGTTCTGTGTCATAAGCAGAGTAATTGAAAACCCAAAATCCTGTCAAAAATAAACCAGTGCATGGAAACACTGAAATGTAAATGTAGCTACACTAATGTAAATGAGTGGCTTTTACCTTTCTTGCAGGGCAGCTGATAGGAAGTGGTGGAAGGTAGAGACAGAAGCAAGCGGAAGTTGTCTGAAAAAAAAAAAACAACAAAGAACCCATTGTATACTTTAAAACAACATTGAAAGAACTGAAGTAAAATTAAGATGTGGAGAAAGGAAGCAGGCAAGGCAACGAGCTGAACAACACACAAACTTTATTCTTTCTCAAACATATTAGTACAGCAAAAGAGCTCCCGAGTCTCTGTACATTCTTCTTTTATACTTTTATTTCCACGCATTGAGAGCCGGAACTTCCGACCATAATACGTTGTTTGGAACAAAGACCTGTGTGGCACATTATCATAACATCACACCGGCACAGCTTCTCATACTCTTCTTCTTCCAGTGGCTCCAGCGTTCTCTCCTCTCCCTGGGGGACGAATAGACCTTACTGTCCTGACTGAGACGCCCCAGTGACACTTCCTCTTTCAGTCCATTGTTCCTCCTTTCACCCGTTGCCTTCTGTGGGTGGAGAATCCCCACACAGCCCCCGAACACCCAAAATGGGCACTAACCCCGCCCGCCCGTCTTTTGGGCTTGAGCCAGCGCCCATAGTGACTGTAGTGGGGGGTCGCCAATCCAGTCGAACTGCCCTGCTGGCAAGGTGTACAGGAGGGCACGACAGTCTGTGGACGGAAAAAGGGAGGGAGGAAAACACATCAGCTTTGCGAGCACAGGTCCCTGCCGAGGTATCACCAACTTGCGGCGCTACCAACGGTGGGCGCCCGCGCCGGGGAGCTTGGGCCAATACCACCTTCTCGTCTGCCAATACAAAAGCGGGCTTCAGCCTGTCGATGCAGACAGTCTCCCTACACACCACCCCAAGTCTAACACAAAATGTTTTGCACCAGGTTCCAACACCCTGAACGGTCCGTCGTACAGTGGGCACAGCGGGGTCCGATGCGCATAGTGCCTGACAAAAAAAAAAAACTGGCATTCTGGAAGCTTTTTGGGATGAATGTGTGGGGAAAACAATGGTGGGCCGGGCTCGGTACGTTAACAGCCCACTCCACACTATGAGAAAATTGCGTGGGCGGATCAGCCTCGGGTGCAGGGTTTTCTGGTAAAAACTCTCCGGGGATCTGCAGTGGCTGAAAAAAAACGAGTCCTGCTGGGGAGGCTGCCAAATCCTCCTTAGGCGTGGAGCACAACCCTAGAAGAACCCAAAGCAGGCAGTTGACCCAATTTGTGTTTGTGAGCAAAGCTCTGAGCGTTGCTTTAAGTGACCTATGAAAACACTTGCATTGTAGCGCCCATAATGGTAACATTATGTAGCTCACATATTTCACTGCAGAGACCCAAGCAGAGAAGGACTTTAAGCTTGCGGTGTGTATTGACATCACGCCTCAGATGGACAATGAGTCTGGACCACCTGCGGACTTGGGAGGAAGTCAGAGGATCTGGAGCGAGAGTCTGAAAGGACTGTCTGACCTCCTGGGGTCAGACAGAAGAGCAAGGAAGACTTTGAAGTGATTAAGTGTAAATAGAAGGATTTGACTTGATTGTGTGATTCTGTGTTTGATATGTGGGTATAAATGTATGTGGGTTTACCGCAGCTCTTCCTCTTTTTTCCTGACTGAGAGAGAGAGAGCTGGGGACTTGAGATGAATAAACCATACTGAGAAATTATCCAGTCTCATCATTTCATGATCCCCACATTGGTGACCAAGACGTACGATGCCGGGAGAACGTTACCCTGATCCGGATTCACCGGAGACCGACCGCACGAGCACAGGCTCGATTAAGCTCCCTGAGTTCTGGCAAGACGACCCGCACTCATGGTTCCAACACGCGGAATCGCGGTTCGTGCTTGGGGGAATATCAGCAGATGACAGCAAGTTTCATAATGTCATCGCAAGACTCGACATCCGCACAGCTCGATGTGTGCGGAGCCTGGTGCAGCAGCCGCCCGCTGCTGGCAAGTACGACGCGCTGAAAGCCGCCCTCATCGAGAGTTTTGTGCCATCAGCCGAGGTGAGGGCCAGGCAGCTTCTGGACCTGCGCGACAGAGGAGGACACAGAGCGACCGACCTAATGGAGGACATGCTGCAGCTGATCGGGACAGACAACGATGCGTTTCTGTTCAAGCACATCTTCTTGAGGACCCTCCCAGCACACATGAGAGGTACCCTGTCTGGCATGAGGTGTGTGAACCAGCAAGACTTCCGCGCGCTGGCCAGGGAAGCGCAGCGGCTCCTCGACGCCTGCGACAAGCAGGAGACATCCGTGGCAGCAGCAGACCTCGGCGCGGCGGCCGAAGGCAGTGAGGAGCCGGAGGCAGCAGGAGCAACCCCAGCGACGACGGCAGCGGCGCGGTCCAGAGGCAGAGGAGGGGACGGTCTCTGTTTTTACCATCGACGCTTCGCTGAGAAGGCGCACAGATGCATCCCGCCGTGCAGTTTCAAGAAATAGGGAAACGCCCGGGCCGGGGGTCGTTAGCAGCTTCGACTCTCGGTGAACAGAACAAGCTGCTTTATCTAACAGACGCGGGCTCCGGGCGGCAATTCCTCGTGGACACCGGAGCCCAGAGGAGTTTCATCACCGCGACCTATGCGGATCGTGTGGCGGGGCCCCGCGGAGACGGAGCAACGGCGGCGAACGGCTCGTCCATCAAAACGTTCAGGGAAAGGACTCTACGCCTGTCCTTGCACGGCCGCACCTATGAATGGACCTTCATAGTAGTGGCGGTGAGTTTCAACATGTTAGGCGCTGACTTTTTGTGCTCACATGGCTTGTTAGTGGATCTGGTTAATAGGCGCCTAGTAAATGCACTCTCCTTTTGTTCTATCCCTTGTGCAGCTCGAGTGTCCCCGCCGCCAGTACAGACCAACGTCGCCACAGCAGGCGATAAGTTTCACACTCTTCTGACCCAGTTCCCAGCACTCACAGTTCCCACGTTTTCAGCTAAGGTTGCGAGGCACAGGGTGGAGCACTTTATCACCACAAGTGGCCCACCAGTTTTTGCAAAAGCTCAGCACTTGGATGCAGCTAAGCTCTCCATTGCGCGCGAGGAGTTCGCCAACCTGGAAAGGTTGGGCATAATTCGCCGCTCGAAGAGCGCCTGGGCCTCCCCGTTGCATATGGTGCCTAAGGCTGACGGCTCGTGGAGACCTTGTGGTGATTACCGCAGGTTAAACAATGCCACAGCGCAGGACCGCTACCCAATTCCGCATATCCAGGATTTGTCAGTGCACTTGGTGAAGGCGTGCATTTTTTCTAAAATAGACCTGGTCCGCGGTTATCATCAGCTCCTGGTTTGACCAGAGGACATTCCCAAAACAGCGGTAATAACCCCGTTCGGACTTTTTGAATTTTTACGCATGCCTTTTGGCCTTAAAGGCGCCGCGCAAACTTTCCAACGAATGATGGATGCCGTGTGGTGCGACCTCCCTTTCGTTTTTGTCTACTTGGACGATATTTTAGTCGCCAGTGCCTCCGAGGAGGAACACGAAAAACACCTCACCACGGTTTTTCAGAGGTTGGGAACGCACGCCAAGTGCCATTTTGGCGTAGCGCAAATCGATTTTTTAGGACACCGCGTCTCCCCAGAGGGAGCAATCCCTCTGCCAGCCAAAGTACGCGCAGTGGCTGAGTTTCCCCAGCCACAAACGGTCAAAGCATTGCAAGAGTTTTTAGGAATGGTAAATTTTTATAACCATTTCATACCCCACGCAGCGCAGCTTATGCAACCGTTAAACCGCTTAAAAAGCAGAAGCCCTCCAATGCGATCGAGTGGTCCCCGGAGCGGGAGTGCGCATTCACAGAGGTTAAAAAAGCACTGGCAGACGCAGCGCTGCTGGCTCACCCAGACCCATCAGCCCGCATAGCGCTAACCACCGACGTGTCAGCGCACGTCGGTGGTTAGCGCAGGCTGCTGAAGCGCAGGCTGTTCCTGCTGAGGAGACTCAGGTCTTTTGGTGTACAAGGGGCGCTGCTGAAGTCATTCTATGACACGGTGGTGGCATCAGCCATCACTTTTGGAGTGGTCTGCTGGGGCAGTGGCATTACTGCAGCCGATAGGAAGAGACTGAACAAACTGATTAAGAAAGCTAGCTCTGTCCTGGGGCAGCGCCTTGATCCGATGGAGGAGATAGGAGAGAGAAGGACGGTGGCTAAACTGTCATCTCTGCTGGAGTCCGAGTTCCACCCTATGCAGGACATACTGGATGCACTGAGGAGCTCATTTAGCAGCAGACTACATCATCCCAGGTGCACAACCGAGAGGTTTCGTAGGTCCTTCCTACCAACAGCTGTCAGACTGTACAACCTAAGCAGGGCTACTCGCAGAGATAGCAAAAAGACGTAACAAACTAATAGTTTTTTTGAATGCAAAAGATGCAATAGACTTACACAATGGTCCTCTCCGGCATACAACTAGGAACATACCGGTCGCTATGGAGGGTGAGAATATGTATGGGCACATAATCATACCATGTAGGATAACTAAATAGACGGTTATGCTGTTTCATCCCACCTAGCAACAATGCTCTGCACTGTGTGTGTTTATATATTTACATATTTATTCCATCTAGCTACAATGCTCAGCACTGGGTGTGTTTATATTTATATATCTATATATTTATTCCATCTAGCTACAATGCTCCGCACTGTGTTTTTATATATCTACATATTATTCCATCTAGCTACATTGCTCCGCACTGTGTGTGTTTATATACTTGCATATTTGCTGAAATCTGATAGAATAATTATAGTAGGGGACTTTAATATACATGTGGATGTAGATAGTGACTGCCTTAATGTGGCTTTTAATTCAATATTAGACTCGATTGGGTTTTCTCAGAAAGTAGGAAATTCTACTCATTACCTCCACCATACATTGGACCTTGTTCTGACATATGGCATAGAAATAGAAAATCTTGTAGTGTCTCCTCATAACCCTGTACTGTCAGACCATTGTCTGTTAACCTTTGATTTTACTATTTCTGACTATTTGGCTCCTAAAGAAAAATATTATCACAGTAGATGCCTCTCAGATGATGCTGTTTCCAAATTTATGCAGATTGTTTCCTCTATGCCATGTGTCAACACAACGGAAATAAGCTATAGACAGCTTGCTCCTTCTGTAAATGATAACATGGTGGATAGTGTTTCAGCTTCTCTGCATCAGGCTCTAGACTTGGTGGCCCCCTTAAAAAAGAAAAAGTCTAATCAGAGATTTTTAACTCCTTGGTTCAACACAGAAACTCGTAGCTTAAAACAGAAGACTCGTCAATTAGAAAGAAAATGGCGCTCTACTAATTTAGATGAAATCTATTTAGCTTGGAGAAATCATCTTTTAATTTATAAAAAATCTCTTAGAAAAGCTAGAACGAGTTATTACTCTGCATTAATAGAAGAGAACAAGAATAATCCCAGGTTTCTTTTCAGTACTGTAGCCAGGTTGACAAAGAGTCAGGACTCTGTCAATCCTAGCATCCCCTTAGAGCTTACTAGTCAGGACTTTATGAACTTTTTCAATAATAAAATTTCATCCATCAGAGATAAAATCAATCAGATTCTTCCCACAGTTAACTTAAATACTGTAACTACTACAACTCCTTCTATTGATGTATGTCTTGATGAGTTTACTCCAATCGACCTTTGTGAGTTAGACAAAATAGTTTCCTCATCCAAACCTTCAACTTGTCTTTTAGACCCTATTCCTACCAGGTTATTTAAAGAAGTCTTCCCACTTATTGGTAGCTTTATTCTTCATATAATCAATTCTTCATTAACTTTAGGCCATGTACCGCAGGCTTTTAAAACGGCTGTAATTAAACCCTTACTCAAAAAGCCAACGCTAGATCCAGGAGCTTTAGCTAACTATAGACCAATCTCTAATCTCCCTTTCATTTCAAAAATCTTAGAAAGAGTTGTTGCTACGCAATTATTTGACCACCTGCAGGGAAATGGTTTATTTGAGGAGTTTCAATCTGGGTTTAGAATCCATCATAGCACTGAAACAGCCTTAGCGAAGGTCACTAACGACCTCCTCATTGCATCTGATAATGGACTAGTTTCTGTACTTGTCCTTTTAGATCTTAGTGCAGCTTTTGATACTATTGATCATAATATTCTACTTGATAGATTAGAACACTATGTTGGACTTAATGGAACTTCATTGCAGTGGTTTAGATCTTATTTATCTGATAGGTTCCAGTTTGTTCATGTAAATGATGAGTTTTCTCTCAGCTCAAAGCTTAGTCATGGAGTTCCACAGGGATCTGTGCTTGGCCCTACTCTTTTTAGTTTATATATGCTTCCGTTAGGCAACATTATTAGAAAGCACTGTATACATTTTCACTGTTATGCAGATGACACACAATTATACCTGTCAATGAAGCCAGATGATACTAATCAATTAGCCAAGTTAGAAGCCTGTCTTAAGGAAATCAAAGTTTGGATGACTTGTAATTTCCTGCTATTAAATTCAGATAAGACTGAAGTCATTCTTGTTGGTCCAAAAAACCTTAGAAATTCCTTTCCAAATCAAACTTTCAGTTTGGATGCAGTTACTCTTTCTCTTAATAGCTCTGTGAGGAACCTTGGAGTTATTTTTGATCAGGATTTGTCCTTCAATTCACATATTAAATTTGTTTCTAAGACTGCCTTCTATCATTTGCGTAATATTGCCAAGATTAGGAGCATCTTGTCTCAGAGTGATGCTGAGAAGCTGATCCACGCTTTTGTTAGCTCGAGATTAGATTATTGTAATTCTTTATTATCAGGCTGTCCTAAAACATCTTTAAAAAGTCTTCAGCTGATCCAAAATGCTGCAGCAAGAGTTTTAACAGGTACTAGAAAGAGAGATCATATCTCTCCGGTTCTGGCCTCCCTTCATTGGCTTCCCATAGAGTTTAGAATTAAGTTTAAAATCCTTCTTCTTACTTACAAAGCTCTAAACAATCAGGCTCCTTTTTATTTAAAAGATCTGATACTACCGTATCATCCTAACAGAGCACTACGCTCCCAAAATGCAGGTTTACTTGTAATACCTAGAATCTCCAAAAGTACAATGGGAGGCAGAGCCTTCAGTTATCAAGCTCCTCTCCTGTGGAATCAGCTGCCAATCTGGATTCGGGAGTCAGACTCGATCTCTGTTTTTAAGAATAGGGCTAAAACCTACCTTTTTGATATAGCCTACAATTAGGGAGGGATCATGTGTTTCTGAACCCTCCCTTAGTTATGCTGCTAATAGGTTTAGTCAGCCGGGGGACCTCCAGTAATGCACTGGGCCTCACTCCTTTCCTCACTCTCTATGAAATATTTTTTTTTTTTTTGCTGGTCATTAACATTTGTTTGTTCTCTCCCATAGATTGAGTCCCCATCGTGCTGTTTGCTCTCTACATGTCTGTTCTTTTCTTCTTCTCTGTCCCCTCACCCCCCAGCCAGTCGCAGCAGATGACTGCCCCTCCCTGAGCCTGGTTCTGCTGGAGGTTTCTTCCTGTTAAAAGGGAGTTTTTCCTCTCCACTGTCGCCAAGTGCTTGCTCACAGGGGATCGCCTGATTGCTGGGGTCTTTCTGCAACTGTGGGGGTCCTCCCTACAGTTGATAGTGCTATGAGATGACTGTTGTTGTGAAATGGCGCTATATAAATAAAGTTGAATTGAATTGAATTGAATATTTATTCCACCTAGCTGCAATGCTCCGTACTGTGGGTGTTTATATATTTACATATTTATTCCATCTAGCTACAATGCTCTGCACTGTGTGTTCATATATTCATATATTTATTCCATCCAGCTACAATGCTCTGCACTGTGTGTCTGTGTGTGTGTGTGTATATATATATTTTATAGTAATATGTACATATGTATATTAGCTGCTCTTGCTTGCTTGTTTTTTTTCTTGCCTTCTGATTGTTGCTCTGAGTATTGCTATCCCTGTGCTGTTGCAATCCTGGAATTTCCCCGTTGTGGGACTAATAAAGGCTTATCTTATCTTATCTTATCTTATATATATGTATGTATGTGTGTGTGTGTGTGTGTGTGTGTGTGTGTGTGTATATATATATATATATATATATACAGTATATATATATATATATATATACACACACACATATAAATAGTTAATTATCAATAACTTAGAGTGGGTAACAGATAAGATCAATATTCAACACTTTATTTTTATTAATCTCAGCAATTGTTCAGATGATCACTTCTACATTTCATTACAAAAAAATGTTCAGTTTTCACTAGGGATGTAACGATATCAAAATCTCACGGTACGATACGATTTCGATATTGATCTCACAGTGCAATATTTGTTGCGATATTGTGGAGAGGCTCACGGTATTGTAAAATAGCTCATAATATTGTGTTTGTGATGATAATAACCAAAAACTGCCATTAAATCTGTTTTTGCCAGTCACCAGGCCATTTATTTTTATATTTATGGATCATGAGAACATAAAATGCAGATCACTTAGTGCTTTTAAAGTGCAAGTTCAAGTCAGGAACATCAATATCCCATTTGGTAATATTTGGTCACATAACTGATTCTTCTTATGTGCAAGGATCATACTAAGCGGCAACTAGAACAACTATAAACAACAATAGGGAATTCCCTTTAAGAGCAAACAAAGATCAAGTTAAGCCAGGTTCAATGTGTAAAGTAAAATTAATCATAAATGTGCTAGGCAAATAAAAACAGCCTGTTGAAACAATTAAGTCAGGCAAAAAGCCTACTGGAAAACACTGACCTATCCTTTAGCTTATGTTCAAATTTTTCTTCAGAAAGATCAAAAGATCTACATTGCAAGGGAGAAGAAGAGACCTCTGGGCATTTCCAATATCCCTTGCTGTAGAAAATACTCTCTCACTGGGCACTGAGGTAGCGGGTGTAGCCCGTGTATTTGTGCCTACATATGTTTAAGCATAAAGTGGATGCTGAGATTACATATGGAGATTGACCTCACAACCGAAGGGGACAATGGGTCTGGACCACCTGCGGGGAACAACAAGAGGACGGGGGTGCGATGAAAGGACTTCCCGACCCCCGGGAGACAGGTGGGGGACTGAAGGTCTGGAAGAGGAAGAAATGTCAATAGAGGGTTTTGACGAGGATACGTGACTCTTCCTTAGTGTGAATCATCTGTGTGAAAAGCCTTTGTGTGAAATGTTATAAATGTGAAGCTTGGATGTAGCTCAGCCTCTTTGCTCGTTTGAGAGAGAAGGCTGGGGATGATGTGATGCTTGAATAAACCTGAATTAAAAAGCAATTCAGCTTCTTTATTCCACGCTCCCCACATTGGTGACCGAGTGACGTGGAGAATGCCTGGAGAGGGTCTCCGCGTTCCGGACCGCTGGAGTCTGTCCTAGTGAGCGCCGTAGCCGTCAAACTGCCAGAATTCTGACAGGACAACCCACAGTCGTGGTTCCTACAAGCGGAGTCACAGTTCGCGCTCGCAGGGGTAACGGCGGATGACACTAAGTTTCACCATGTCATCGCTAGGCTCGACAACCGCACAGCCCGGTGCGTGCGGAGCTTCGTACAGCAGCCACCCGCCCGCGACAAATACGGCAGGTTGAAAGCTGCCCTCACCAAGTTTTTCACGCCCTCAGCCGAAGAGAGGGCTAGGAGGTTCCTGGCTTTGCTCAACCAAGGAGGACACAGGCCAGGCGCCCTAATGGAAGACATGCTGCAGCTGAGGGGGTCAGACAACGATGATTTCCTCTTCAAATACATCTTCCTAACTAACCTCCCGACGCACATGAGAGGAACGCTGTCTGGCGTACGTTGTGAGAGCCAGGAGGATTTCCGGGAGCTGGCCCAGGAGGCAGAGAGGCTCCTGGACGCCTGCGGCGAGCAGATGATGGCAGCGGCGACCCAAGGCAGCGGTGAGCCAGAGGCAGCAGACCCAACCCTGCCAACGATGGCAGCAGCGCGGCCTCGACGCGGTGGAGGTGATGGTTCAGTGGCAGAGGCACGGCCCCGACGCAGCGGAGGAGAGGATCTCTGCTTTTACCATTGGAGGTTCACCGAGAGGGCATACAGGTGTGTGCCGCCATGCAGCTTCAGGAGTTCGGGAAACGGCAGGACCGAGGGTCGTTAGCAGCTTCGACTCTCTGCGAAAACAGCAAGCTGCTCTACATTACAGATGCGTGCTCCGGGCGGGAGTTCCTCATAGACACCGGAGCCCAAGTGAGTTTCATCACCCCAACCTATGCTGACCGGTTGGCTGGACCCCGTGGTAGCGGAGCGACGGCGGCAAACGGCTCGAGCATCAACACCTACGGGAAAAGGACTTTGTCTTTACGTTTACATGGCCACACGTATGAATGGACTTTTGTCATAGCGGCGGTGAGTTTCAACATGTTGGGGGCTGATTTTTTGTGCTCACATGGTCTGTTAGTTGATCTGGCCAATAGGCGGCTGGTAAATGCACTCTCTTTTTACTCTCTCCCCTGTTCAGCTCGAGTGTCCCCGACACCAGTATAGACCAATGTCGCCACAGCAGGTGGTAAGTTCCACACACTCCTCACCCAGTTTCCAGCACTCACGGTTCCCACTTTTTCAGCAACGGTCGCGAAACACGGGGTGGAGCATTTTATCACTACAGCTGGCCCCCCAGTCTTCGCGAGAGCTCGGCGCTTGGATGCTGCCAAGCTCTCCATAGCGCGCGAGGAGTTCGCCAGCCTGGAGAGGCTGGGCATCCTTCGCCGTTCGAAAAGCCCATGGGCTTCGCCGCTCCATATGGTCCCGAAAGCTGACGGCTCCTGGAGACCGTGCGGCGATTACCGCAGACTAAACAACGCCACGGCACATGATCGCTACCCCATCCCACACATCCAGAATTTTTCAATACATCTGGCGGGGGCGCGCATTTTTTCAAAAATAGACCTGGTTCGCGGCTACCATCAGGTTCCAGTCCGACCTGAGGACATTCCTAAAACAGCGGTAATAACCCCGTTCAGACTTTTTGAGTTTCTACGCATGCCGTTTGGTCTTAAAGGGGCAGCGCAAATGTTCCAACGGATGATGGACGCCGTGTTACGCAATCTCCCGTTTGTGTTTGTTTACCTCGACGACATTTTGGTCGCCAGTATTTCAGAGGAAGAACACGAAAAACACCTCACTGCGGTTTTTAGGAGGTTGGGAGAGCACGGTTTAATAATTAATCCAGCCAAGTGCCAGTTCGGCGTCGCGCAGATCGATTTTTTGGGCCACCGCGTTTCCCCAGAAGGAGCAGTTCCGTTACCGGATAAGGTGCGCGCAGTGGCGGATTTTCCCCGACCACAAACGGTCAAGTCATTGCAGCAATTTTTAGGGATGGTGAATTTTTATAACCGTTTCCTGCCCCACGCAGCGCAGCTCATGCAGCCATTATACGCCGCGCTAAAAAAGCAAAAACCATCCAATACTATCGAGTGGTCCCCAGAGCGGGAGCGCGCGTTCACGGAGGTAAAAAAAAGCTTTGGCTGACGCTGCGCTCCTAGCTCATCCTGACCCATCGGCACGAATCGCGCTAACGACCGACGCATCAGAGGTGGCCATAGGGGCCGTGATAGAACAGTAGGTTGCCGGGTTTTGGCAGCCGCTGGCTTTCTTCAGCAAATCCTTGAGCGAGGCCGAGTGAAAATACAGCGCGTTTGACAGGGAGCTGTTGGCGCTTCATTTGGCTATTCGCCATTTCCAGTTCTGGCTGGAAGGGCGGCGTTTCACCGCTTTCGTGGACCACAAGCCGCTCACGTATGCGATGTCCAAAATTTCAGGTCCGTGGTCGGGCCGGCAGCAGAGGCAGCTGGCCGCAATTTCGGAATTTACCACTGACATTCGCCACATAGCGGGTAAACTCAACGTAGTAGCAGACTGCCTCTCGCACGCGGTCACGGCACCGGCATGCGCAGAGGCAGATTACCCCATCGCGGCCGCGCAGCACAGTAGCAGCGCGGGAGCGCGCACGGCCCCAGTTCACGTGGGGATAGATTACGCAGCCATGGCAGCGGAGCAGGGTGCAGATGCGGACGTGCGCGCGCTCCAGTCTGGAACAACAGGGTTAAGGCTGGAGAGCAGATGCTTGCAAACCGGTACACCCCCCTTAATCTGCGATGTGTCGACCGGGTGCCCACGCCCGGTGGTCCCGGCCGCGTGGCGCCGCCGCGTTTTTGACTCGGTCCACTCCTTGGCACACCTGGGAGTGCGCGCTTCGGTGAAAATGGTAGTGGAAAAGTTTGTTTGGCCGAGCCTGCGCAAGCACATGAAGGAGTGGGCAAAGGCCTGCATGTCCTGTCAGCGGGCTAAAATTCACAAGCACACGAGAGCCCCTTTAGAACGGTTTCGCATTCCGGCCAGGAGATGGGCTGCACGGTGGCGCAGTGGTTAGCACTGCGGCAGCACAGTTTACCCTTGGCCGGGGGATTGTGGGGATCGTGGGATCGTGGGTTCGATCCCAGCCCCCGACCAACAGTGATCTGTGTGGAGTTTGCATGTTCTCCCCGTGTTCCGTGGGTTTACTCCAGGATTTCTCCGGTTTCCTCCCACTTGCCAAAAACATGCATGTTAGGTTAATTGGCTGTTCTAAATTGTCCCTAGATATCTGTTTCCTATAGGCCCTTAGAATAGAGGGTTAGTATTAATGAAAGCGCTTTGAGTGGTCTTTGTGACTAGAAAAGCGCTATATAAGTGCAGGTTAGTTAGTTAGTAGTTAGTTAGAGATTCGACCACGTGCATGTCGACCTTCGCAGGGGTTCACACATCTTTTGACAATGGTGGATCGAACCACACGTTGGCCGGAAGTGGTCCCACTGGCATCGACCACGGCTGCGGAGGTGGCTCTCGCTTTTTTAACGGCCTGGGTAGCGCGTTTGAGATGAGATGAGATTCAACTTTATTGTCATTACACATGTATGAATACAAGGTAACGAAACGTGACTTGGCATTTGGGCACGCTCTGCAGAGCGCATCCAAGGCCGGGGCAGCCGCTAGGCGCCAGTCATATTTGGGGTTCCGTCGGATATTACGTCCGATAGAGGACCTCAATTTGTCTCTGAGCTTTGGTCAGCGATGGCCAGTGGCTTAGGAGCAAAAATTCACCACACTACCGCTTATCACCCTCAGGCTAATGGTTTATGCGAGCGTTTTCATAGGTCTTTGAAGGCAGCCCTCAGAGCGTCACTCACGGATGCAGATTGGGTAAACAAACTACCATGGGTTTTATTAGGGTTGCGTTCTGCGCCCAAGGAGGATTTAGATGCCTCCCCAGCGGAGTTAGTGTTCGCACAACCTCTCAGGCTGCCAGGCGAGTTTTTACCAGAGCACCCGAAGCAAACCCTCCTCCCGGCTCTTGGGCCGCTAGTCGGCACGGGAGCGGACATGCTCCCAGGCCCCGTTCATCTCGCTTTTCCACGCGTTTTCGTTCCCAAAGCTTTAAAAAATGCTGAGTTCGTTTTTGTCAGGCACGAGGCTTTAAGATCAACCCTCAGACCGCCATATGATGGGCCATATAGAGTGCTGGAGACAGGTGATAAGCATTTTGTGCTAGATTTTGGAGACAGAAAAGAGACAGTTAGTATTGACAGACTGAAACCTGCTTTTGTGATGAATGACGAATCTGTAGGGGTAGCGAGGGCACCTCGACACGGCAGACCCCCCAAGGGAAGCGTCCCGGGGCCCCCGCAGGGATCAGATAACCACTCTCTTCCTCAGTCAACAGATCCTTCGCAGAGGGGCGCCGCAGGGAAGGCGAGGCCGGCTTACAGCAGATTCGGAAGGCGGTTGAAGCCCAGGCGGCGCACAGACAGAGTGTTTGATGTTAGATGTACTGTTGATAGTAGCATGTTCACTGAAAATTGAATGTATTGTCCATTCTTCGTCGTTTGGGGGGGGGGGGGGTTATGTAGCCCATGTATTTGTGCCTACATATGTTTAAGCATAAAGGGGATGCTGAGATTACATATGGAGATTGACCTCACGACTGAAGGGGACAATGGGTCTGGACCACCTGCGGGGAACAACAAGAGGACGAGGGTACGATGAAAGGACTTCCCGACCCCCGGGAGACAGGTGGGGGACTGAAGGTCTGGAAGAGGAAGAAATGTCAATAGAGGGTTTTGACGAGGATACGTGACTCTTCCTTTGTGTGAATCATCTGTGTGAAAAGCCTTTGTGTGAAATGTTATAAATGTGAAGCTTGGATGTAGCTCAGCCTCTTTGCTCGTTTGAGAGAGAAGGCTGGGGATGATGTGATGCTTGAATAAACCTGAATTAAAAAGCAATTCAGCTTCTTTATTCCACGCTCCCCACAGCGGGTATACATAGGTAGGTCTTTGCTAATGAGGACATTATCTTTGCTAATGAGGCCATTGTCTGTCCGCCACCCTCTCTCCTTTAGTGTTTTTAGACACGGAAAAACCAAAATGCCTCCACACATCTGATTTAAAAGTTGCTGGGGCTTGCACAATCTCAACTTCGGGGGTGTTTTCTTCAATATTTACGTGAGCCGAACTTTGTCCGCCGCCGTGTTTGTTATGTGGACAGCGTGCAGCATGCACTCCTATTGGCTCAACAACAGTTCTTGTGACGACGCAGCGCAAAGGATCATGGTCTGTGTAGTTTACAATGCTTTGTTGCGCGGGAGCCTGCTTATTTCTTGTTGTTTTTTGACAGATACCCGCCCTCTTAATACCGTAACACAACCACGACGGTATCGAGACACTTTTACTACCGCGATATCGTCAATATCGTTACATCCCTAGTTTTCACCAGTCCCCTTTAACCATAAAAAACTTAACTCTTTTAACAATTCATGAACTATGTTGAACCATGTTTGAAAAAGTTATGCAAACATTTAAGAAAAATCAACATTCATATTAAATAAATCTTATCACATTTTTAACTGAATTGTAGCTTTCATGACGTGTAGTGAAGTGTCGCTCCACATTGTGCCGCTTCGCCATCGCCACAGTCGCTCCGCAAATGAAACACACACAGCTTCCTTTCACGGTAGTAAAAAAGAACTCTTCCTCCCACTCACTTTGAAAATGATAAATTTTCTGTCTCTTTTTTGCCATGTTTTTGGGCTAGGAAACTGCACTGCGCTCACCATCTTCACTGCCCGCTAGCTTACTCTCCACAAGCACGAAGGTTTTGTCATGCGCACAATACTGACCTTTGAACTAGGTCAGAGTTCACCTTAACTTTACATATAATAAACATATTTTTATTTTTTTTTATTTTTAAGACATTGTCATTTTAAAATCTATATAAATGCAAGTGTGATTTTAAAAAATAGCGGCAGAAAAAATTACATCTTAGACGCAGCTCACTTGCGAGTTGTGCTATTCTTAGAACAGGCCTGCAGGCGACTTATGTGGTCCTTGCGGGCGACTTGGTGCCCGTGGGCACCATGTTGGTGACCCCTGCTCTAGACACACAAGCAACAAAAGAGTAACAGCTCTCAGGCACCTCTGCTCTTAAATCATACCACTCGGTCAGCCTTCTTTCTGTGCCGCCTTAACATCAAAGCCTTTGTAATTCCCATTCTCTTTGTCACTGTTCATATCAACACACATGGTGGTGACATGACAATTCCTTTTTGTCTTTTAAGTCTGAGTGTAAATACTGAGGTGGATCCCCACACCATACCCAAAAACTCCTGTAGTTACCTCTGCCAGGAGGTAATGTTTTTGCTGGGGTTTGTCTGTCTGTCTGTCTGTCTGTCTGTCTGTTGGTTAGCAAGATAACTCAAAAAGTTTTGGACGGATTTTGATGAAACTTTCAGGCGTTGTTGGAAATGGTACAAGGAAGAAATGATTAAATTTTGGGAATGATCCGGATCACCGTCCAGAAGAAAACCGCCATTACGGAAAATGCCATTTTCGTCACTGAACCACTAATCCTATCATTGTCAATCCAATTGCTAGTCATATGTTTTCATGGTCAAGGAATCTGAAAACATACACACAAACACTGTATGGGGAGAACTGTGGCCGCCATTACGGAAAATGCCATTTTCGTGAATAACCACTGAACCACTAATCCTATCGTCAATCCAATTGCTAGTCATATGTTTTCATGGTCAAGGAGTCTGAAAACGTACACACAAACAGTATATGGGGGGAACTGTGGCGCTTGGCGGAGGTCTGCGCTCTCCGAGTGCTTTTCTAGTTTTTTCAATAAATTGCCCAAACTCACAGTTGGTAGGCCTCAATTCTATGCCCCGAGGGGCATTTATGACAGAAGGCAGCGGCCAGTAGAGACCCAGCTGCTGTGAGTTTACAGATTTTTTGTTTTTCTTTGTTTTCACTCAACGGCATTTATGACAGTTGTTGTCTGTTCAAAGATAACCTTCCACTGTTGGGATAAGTGACATAAAAGATGTACCATATTGTGGTGGCACAGGTGGGGGATTCTCCACCCAGAGAAGGCAGCTAGGATAAGGGGAAACAATGGACCGGAGGAGGAAGTGCCATCGGGGGGTTCAAATGGAACAGTATGGACTATACACCCCCCGGGGAGAGGAGGAACCGCCGGGGCCGCTGGAAGAGAAAGGGTGTAAGCAGCGACGCCAGCGTTATGAAGGGAAAATATGAAGCGCTCAAGAGGATGCTACTCCAGCACTATACCCTTTCTGACAGGCGACAGGAGCAAACTGCTTTATGTCACGGACACACATTCGGGGAGACGGTTTTTGGTGGACTACCGCTCCCAGAAGAGCCTCATCCTGCCGGTCTATGCAGACAGGGTGGCAGGAGGCAGCGGACCCGAGCTCACGGCCGCCAACAGATCCACCATCAGGACATTTGGTGAGCGGACACTAACAATATGCTTACACGGACGCAACTTTCAGTGGGACTTTGTCGTAGCTGCATGTTCCGCCCCCATTTTAGGTGCAGATTTTGTATGTGCTTATTGGTTGTTAGTAGATGTTGCTAATAGGCCATTAGTGGATACTGTTTCTTCTACCTCGCTGCCCTGTACAGCTTGGGGAGCTGGGACGACAACACTGGCTGACGTTTTAGCTCCAGGCGGTAAGTACCAACAGTTCTCAGCACTCACGGTCTCGATTTTTTCGGCTACGATAAAGAAACACGGGGTCAAACACTTCATAACTACAAAAGATCCGCCGGTGTTTGCGCCACCTTGGCGCCTGGATGCAGCTAAACTGACCAGCACAAGCGAGGAGTTCACCAACTTAGAGACGAAGAGCACATTGTCCATCTCTTGACGGTTTTCCAGAGGTTAGAAGTGCACAGGCTGGTAGTTAACCCGGCAAAATGCCAGTTTGGTTTGCCACTGATTGATTTTTTGGGTCATTGCATTTCGCTGGAGGGCACAATTCCAAGGTGCGCACTGTGTCTGACTTTCTGTGTCCGCAGACCATGACGAAGTGCTAAAAATACAAAATAACAACGAGGGAGATAACTTACGAGAACAGCACGCCAGAGCAGGAATAGGCTCTGGCGGAGACGAAAAGAAATGTGTAGAAACACTTGGGGAGTCAAGGCAGCGGCAAATGAGAACAAAATAACTCCCCTTAAATAGGGTCAAAACCAAATGCATAAATGATGACAGGTGTGGGTTCACCTGAGCGGGCAAAAGAGGTAATAATGAATAAAGATTGGGATCAGCTGGAAGAGAGGAGGGAGGAGCAGCTGGGCTTAACAGCTGACAGGGCGACACCCACACAGAGCACCAAACTGGAAATGCCACCTGACAGCTGTCAGCCCAGAGAAGGAACACCAAGGACAAATATAAGGAATAAACAACATGACAAACAGAGACAAATTACAAATTGAAACAAAACATGAGCATAGCAAAAACTGAAGCCTAAACAGAAAAATAGAAGGCAGTAATAAAACTGAAAAGGCACGGAATACAACAAATGTATATAAATATAGGGAAAAAGCCACGAGACTGAGTCTGGCAGAACTTCCAGAGCTCAGCTCATGACAGAGCCCCCTTCTCAAGTGGTGGCCCAGACACCCCAGGGTAACACCAAAGGAAAAAGAGCCTGTTCCCCCCCACAACCCACCCTAGGTGGGTTGTGGGGGGAAAAGGCTAGGAGGGAATGAAATAAAACTCCACTCAGGACCCACAACATTCAAAATCAGAGGATCAGGCCCCCCCGGATCAAAGAGCTGGAAAGTTCAGGTTGGCGACCAAAGTCCCAGGCCTGGTGGATGGCGAGGTGGAATGAGTCAGGTGGCCTGCCGGAGAATGTGGGCCACCCAACCCAATGGCCCAGTCTGTCAGGCGGTCGACCAGAGGTCTTTAGCCACCTGAGCAGCCAGGGTGGTCCAAGAGGTGACTGCCTAGCATGGGGAAACGATGGTGGACAGGACAAAGGAGTCAGGGAAACCACAGCGGTGTCTGTTGCAGGAGGGGAGGCCACGATGGTGTCTGGCAGCAGAGGCGGAACCACGACGGCATCTGGCAGCAAAGGAGGAACCACAACAGTGTCTGGCAGCAGAGAAGGAACCACGAAGGCATCTGGTACAGGAGAAGAGGGGACCCCGACAGTGTCTGGCGAAGGAAGGGGAGCCGCGGTGGTCCTGGACTGGGACAAGGCAGCACCCACGGTGACTCTGGGCTGGAGTGATGCTGCACCTGTGGAGGACCCAGACTGGGCCACAGCTGCACCCTCAGTGGGCCCGGACTGGACCAAGGCTGCACCCTCAGAGGCCCGGGGGTGGGACGTGGCACCCACAACGACCTCCACTGGAAGGGAAGCAGCACCCTCAGTGGACCCGGACTGGGCCACAGCTGCACCCTCCATGGACCCGGACTGAAGAGGAGCTGCAACGGAGGTCCCGGACTGTGAAAGATCACCTGCAACGACCTCAACCAGAGGGGAAGCAGCACCCACGGAAGGCCTGGTCTGGACTGAAGCTGCACCCACAGAGGACCTGGCCTTGGCTGAGACTGCACCCACGGATGTCCCAGGCTGGGACAAAGCACCCGCGATGACCTCAACCCAAGGGGGAGCTGCACCCACCGAGGTCCTGGGCTGGGACAGAGCGTCCTCGACAACCTCAGCGGGGGGAGCTGGACCCATGACAATCTCAGGTGGGAAGCCTGAACCTGCGGAGACATCTGATAAAGATGGAATTTCCTCGTGACCCTGGGAGAAGGCTCAGATAGAGCAGGTAGAGGGACAGGGTCACCGGCAGTGGTGGAGCCTGGCGAGGTGAACTCAGGTGCAGCTGATGGCTGCACCCGCCTCTCCTCACCAAGAGCCAGACAAGATTTCTCCAAAACAGATACAAAAAAAAAAACAAAGGACAGCACTTGCCTGAGCTCGAGCTCCATTGCTGTCCAGGACTCCGTTGATCCAGACGATGGTTGTTCAGGCCCGGCCCTCTGGAGGTCCAGCTCCAATTCTGCTGCAGCGGCCCCTGCAGCAGGTATGGTGGTTGGTGCAGTCCTGGTTTCCTCCAGTGAGGTAACCCACACAGGTGGTTCAACTGGTGTGGATTCTGGAGGTGGTTTCCCTGCTGGTGCTGGATCCTAAGTCGCTGAAGCCCGAGGACTCTCTATAGTTGGCGCAGGCATCAGCTTGGGTTCAGCACTTCCCTTCTGTCCATAGCATGGCTGCGGGGCTGGAATTAGGTCATCCAGAGCTGCAGGCTCCTCCATCGTCTGGCGGCTCAGTTCCAGGGCCGGCGGACACTCAGGGAGGAGACACAGAAATGGCTGGTAAGAAATTAATAGTTGCAGCAGGTGGTGAGAGCTCAGGTGATTGCATATCCTGAGCCTCACAACTGGGAATCAGGCAAGGCATATCATCATAAATTATGCGAAAATGAAAAGACACTTGTCTGTTATCCAGGAGTTTGATGTTTTCTGCTGCAGCAGGTGTTGGGTCGACCCTCTCCGTGACTTCAGTTGAGGAAGGCCTCCCAGGGGAACATTGTAGAGCCACTCCTGCAGCCAGAGCGATGGGCAGAGCCGAAGATGATACCAATGGCCTCTCAGCAGCAGGAGGAAAGGGCGAGGTGAAGCGAGGAACAGCAGCTGCAGGAAAACAAGAAGCTGATGGAACTGCTGGAGAGGAAAAACATGAAGGATGTACTGCTGCGGGAGTCTTCTGCCTCAGCGAAGGGAGAGTTGCTGGCTGAGAGGCGATAGTATTCTTCCTGTGGTCCAGGGCTGGATAGCGATGCCGTGGAGCGGATGAGACTGAAGCAGGAATGGGCACCAGAGACTGACGAGGAGCCGAAACAACGGGGACCCAGGAGCCCCTCTCCTTCGGCGCGGGCCCAGGTTTCCCCGGGGAATTTCTCACCATCCCGCTGTTTTCACATTGTAGCGCCACCACCAGAGAAATCCTCTCCACTCCCTCAGCGTGGTCGAAAAGCTGAGGGCACTGTCGAACAGCTGCCTCTGCAAAGCCCAGATACCACAATGCATCCTTCGGGGTCGGACCAATGCATGCCGCAGAGATTATCCCATCAATCTCCATGAGGGCTTGGCAGCACTCCCACCCTAGGTGCATCGGGTAACCGCATCCACCTGCAGAGTCCGTGTGGGATGGGGACATGATGAGCTCCACAGAACAGTTGAGTGAAAGAAAAGAAAAACAAAAAAAATCTGCAAACTCACAAGCAGCTGGGTCTCTACTGGCTACTGCCTTCTGTCATAAATGCCCCTTGGGGCAGAGAATTGAAACCCCTTCACCAACTGTGAGTTTGGACAATTTATTGAAAGAAACAAACAACAAATGTAAAGTTCAACGAAGTGCTAAAAATACAAAATAATAACGAGGGAGATAACTTACGAGAACAGCACGCCAGAGCAGGAATGGTCTGGCGGAGATGAAGAGAAACGTGTAGAAACACTTGGTGAGTCAAGGCAGCAGCAAATGAGAACAAAATAACTCCCCTTAAATAGGGTCAAAACCAAATACATAAGTGATATCAGGTGTGGGTTCACCTGAGCGGGCAAAGAGGTAATAATGAATAAAGATTGGGATCAGCTGGAAGAGAGGAGGGAGGAGCGGCTGGGCTTAACAGCTGACAGGGCGACGCCCACACAGAGCACCAAACCGAAAATGCCGCCTGTCAGCTGTCAACCCAGAGAAGGAACTACAAGGCGTGGATGTCGAGCTGGAGTAAGACGGCGGGCAAAGAATATAAGGTACAGACCCATCCTCCGATCCGTTATTATGGGGAATGTACGGTCACTACTCAATAAGACTGACGAGCTAGCGGCTATCTCCCGCTACGAGAGCGTCTTCAGAGAGATTAGCTTGATGTTGTTTACTGAGACATGGCTAACAGAACTAGCAACAGATGCTAACATCAAACTGGAGGGTTTCCACGCAATACGGGCAGACCAGACACCAGACAGTGGGAAGGCAAGGGGCGGAGGAGTGATAATGTATATCAATAACAGCTGGTGCAGACCGGGACATATCACAGTTAAATAACAACACTGCAACAAAGACATTGAGTTGCTAGCTGTTAGCATGCAGCCTACCTATCTCCCGAGGGAATACTCACACGTGATCTGCATCGTTATTTATGCAAATCCAACGGCAAACGCGGGGACAGCGCGTGATGCCATTCACTTAGTAACTGGCAGGCTACTGACAGAACACCCAGATGCTCTCCTACTCATCTCAGGTGATTTAATCATATTTCACTGTCCCCCATTCTGCCCACGTTCACCCAATATGTCACATGCCACACTAGAGACAATAAAACACTGGACTTATTCTATGCAAATATTAAGGAGACGTACACCTCATCACCACTCCCTCCACTCTGGAGATCGGATCACAACTTGGTTCATCCCCTGCCGGTGTACAAACCCCTAGTACACAGACAACCTCCGGTCATGTGCAAAGTGAAGTTATGGTCTGAGGAGGCAATGGACGCTCTAAAGGACTGTTTTGAAATCACTGCCTGGGAGCAGCTCTGCGATCCACATGGTGAGGACATCGATGGCCTCACTCACACCATCACGGACTACATCAACTTCTGTGTGGACAACACCGTACTCACCAAGACCATACGGTGTTGCTCAAACAACAAACCCTGGATCAACCCTGAGATAAAAACACTTCTGAGAGAGAAGAAGAGGATCTTTAGGTCGGGGAACTGGGAGATGCTGAAGTCCGTGCAGCGGGAGCTGAGGAGGAAGATCAGAGAAGGCAAGGACAGCTTCAGGAAGAAGATGGAGGACAAGCTGCAACAGAGCGACATCGAAGGGGTCTGGAGAAACCTTAAAACCATCTCTGGGCTCCAGAATACCTCCTCGCAGGCCACAGGGGGCAGGGAGTGGGCAAACAATCTGAACCTGTTTTTTAATAGGTTTGACCAACCACCCTCCCCCCCGACTGCACAACAACCACTGCTGTCTCTAAAGTCATCAAGACCTGCTGTCCACACCCCACTCCACCAACACCCCCCCCCACTCCCAGCACACAGCCCCCAACCTGACCCTCACTAAGACCCAGGTGAGGACGGAGCTGAGGAAGATCAAGGCGAGGAAGGCCTCGGGACCGGACGGCATCACCAGGAAGCTCCTCAATACTTGCGCAGACCAGCTGTGTGGGATTGTGGAGCACATCTTCAACCTGAGCCTGAAGATGGGGAGGGTACCACAGTTGTGGAAAACATCTTGTGTGGTACCTGTACCAAAGACTTCCCACTCCAAAAACCTGAACAGCTACAGACCAGTGGCCCTGATGTCTCACATGATGAAGACCCTGGAGAGACTGCTCCTTGCTCACCTCTGCCCCGTGGTGGGACCAGCGATGGATCCACTCCAGTTCGCCTACCAGCATGGCATTGGGGCGGAGGATGCAGTGATTTTCCTCCTTCACCATTCCCTGTCCCACCTGGAGAAGCCCGGGAACACGGTGAGGATCATGTTCTTTGACTTCTCCAGTGCTTTCAACACCATCCACCCGATGATCCTGAAGGACAAGCTGCTGTGCACGGGGGTGGAGCAAACTAATCAAGAAAGCTACAGTAGCTCTGTCCTGGTGCAATGCCTTGACCCAGAGGAGATAGGAGAGAGAAGGATGGTGGCTTAACTGTCATCTCTGCTGGAGTCCGAGTCCCACCCTATGCAGGACATACTGAACGCACTGAGGAGCTCATTTAGCAGTAGACTACATCATCCTAGGTGCACAACCGAGAGGTTTCACAGGTCCTTCCTACCTACGGCTGTCAGACTGTATAACCTAAGCAGGGCTGCTCACAGAGATAGCAAAAAACGTGACGACCTAATAGTATTGAATGCAAAAGACAAAACAGACTTACACAAATGGTCCCCTCCAATATACAACTAGGACAATATCAGTCGCTACAGAGGGTGACAATATGTATGGGTACATATTCATACCATGTAGGGTAACTAAATAGACGGTTATGCTGTTTATTAAATCTAGCTACAATGCTCCGCACTTTGTATATACAGTATATTTATATATTTATGTGTACATATGTATATTCACTGCTCTTATTTTCTTATCTCCTTAAGTATTGCTCTGTGTTGCTATCCCTGTGCTGTTGCAATCCTGGAATTTCCCCATTGTGGTGCGGCGGCATGAAATAAAGTGGCGTTGTTGGAGGTTTTAAGTAGAGTTTTATTATCATACTGTCGTCAGGAGCTACGCTCCCGGCGCCGTGCATGCGCGCCGAGAGCGAGCCCACGGCTCTCAGAGAAGGAGGACACAATGTCTGTGTCCAGCAGCAGCAGATGCAGAAGTGAGATTGAGAGGTAGATTTACAGCACAGTGCAGCTTATATACTCAACTCAAACAATAGATCAAAGACATTCACAGCAGTCAATCTGGGCATTTGCATATCAGAGGTACAGACAGGATGCATGAACACAATGCATGGATGACACTTTAACCTCACGGCTGTAAATGCAGCATGCAGCGGAAAAAAACCCAGGAGTGCGAGCTGACTGTCTCTGTGTTCTGTCTGTGTGTTGTGGGGGTTGAATCAAACCGCTACACTGCCCCCCCCCCAGAGGGAACGGTAGGGGACCGTGACCTCGATGTTGCAGTCTGGGCAGCGAGCAGGGAAAAGCTCTGTGCAGGAGGGGGGGGGGGGTAGTACATGCTGACCGGGCGCGGGAAAATCGTTTGAGTCGCGCCAAAAGTGTTTGCTGCTCCGCGATGTCCCGTCTGAACATGCAGAGATCAGAAGAAGAAAAATTAGTCTCTGGCTCCTCTCGTGGCCATGAAGAAAACAGGAGCGGCGAGGCTGCGTAGCGGCTATAAGAAAAAAAAGAAGCAGAGGGACTCGGCTTGTTGGCTTTAGGTGCAGGAGCAACCCTAAAACCCCCCGGGAACAGCTGACGGCTGAAATCCCTTACGTGCCGTGGCTGAGACCATTAAAAAAAAATCCAGTGGCGAGCTGCGTGCTTGCTTCAGGTGAACGAGCAGCCCTGAGGGTTCTGTGAGCAGCGGCGGAGGACGATGGCGGTCTCTGGAGCCGTTATTTGTCCCGTGCGTGATGCGCCATCCTCGTAACTCCCCGGTGCTTGCGCCGGGGCTCGTGCGTGGGTGGGCCAGCTGGACAGGAGAACCAGGGTGCAGAATCTTGGTGGAGATCGGCGCAGACGGCGCCGATAAAATCCAGGTTGAGCTGTGGCTGCAGATTGGCCATGGTGCGTTGGAGCGGTGAGAGGAAATAGACGATCTTTTGTCCCTCAGGCTCGTGCAGATGCGTTGGAGCGGTGAGCGGGAATAGACGATCTTCATTCCTCAGGCTCGGGTAGATGAGAAGGCTCGCTGAGCGGGAGGAGTAGCGGTGAAAGGGGGAAAACGTTCTGTGTCCCTCGGCTGGTCCAGCGTGGACGTCCCGATCTCAGGCAAGGGTCGCGCCATGACGTTTTCTGCAGATTTTCCTGGTCGTGGGTGATGTCCGGGGAACGGCTCGCCTGTGTTGGCTCCGCGTCGAGGTCTCCCTGAAGCCGAAGGGAGAGCAGCTCGTCAGGCTGCTGTGTTCGCTGGCAGCCTGTTTTTTTTCAGCGTCGGTTCGCCAGCGTGGCCGTCCAAATCAGAAGGCTGCGTCGCACAAAACGTGTGCGACTTCAAGGGGTCACCAGTGCGGCGGCATGAAATAAAGCGGTGTTGTTGGAGGTTTTAAGTAGAGTTTTATTATCATACCGCTGTCACGAGCTACGCTCCCGGCGCCGTGCATGCGCGCCGAGAGCGAGCCCACGGCTCTCAGAGAAGGAGGACACAATGTCTGTGTCCAGCAGCAGCAGATGCAGAAGTGAGATTGAGAGGTAGATTTACAGCACAGTGCAGCTTATATACTCAACTCAAACAATAGATCAAAGACATTCACAGCAGTCAATCTGGGCATTTGCATATCAGAGGTACAGACAGGATGCATGAACACAATGCATGGATGACACTTTAACCTCACGGCTGTAAACGCAGCATGCAGCGGAAAAAACCCAGGAGTGCGAGCTGACTGTCTCTGTGTTCTGTCTGTGTGTTGTGGGGGTTGAATCAAACCGCTACAGTGGGACTAATAAAGGCCTATCTTATCTTATCTTAAGGACAAATATAAGGAATAAACAACACCACAAACAGACTAATAAATAATTACAAATTGAAATAAAACATGAGCATAGCAAAAACTGAAGCCTAAACAGAAAAATAGAACGCAGTAATAAAACTCAAAACGCAAGAAATACAACAAATATATATAAATATAGGAAAAAAGCCACAAGACTGAGTTTGGCATAACGTCCAGAGCTCAACTCATGACACCAACGTTGTCTCCTGTGTGCAGACAATGAGCTCGCTAGTTAGCCGTCAATGCTAACTCCATGCTCTGTGCTCGCCTTGTATTTTGCGCTTGTGTCGACATCTGATGAAATAAGCTAGTTGTAATCCTGGTTAAAAAGGTGCTTTTTTTTAACATTTTGCACTTTCGTGATGTGCATGTACTTAAGTTGTGTGTATTTTCGTTCTAGAGTCCAACCAGCATCTGCTCTGACACTGGCAACATTAAGCAGTACACAGAATGTGTTATGACTGGTAAGTTGCACACCCCATTATTTTTAGTGGTGGACAAAGTACTCAAATCCTTTGCTTTTTAAGTTAAAGTATAAGTAAAGTGCCAAAATTAAAGTAGCACAATTTTCACTTAATATGAAAGGGATTGAACTAATATTTATTTGATTGTGTGAATATTAATTACAGAATAATTGAAAATAAATGGCACATGCAATATTAGCCACTGTAAAATAAACCGCTTATTTATTTATTTATTTATTTATTTATTTATTTTTGTCAGATCACTTGTGTGATCCTTTGTGATTTATATTCATAATAGTGTATCTTGCCCTTTGAGGAATGGGAGTTGTTCAGTCGCCATTATAATTTAGTTTATATGTGCAGTTTATAGTCTATCATCAATAAACTAAGTAGTATCTTGGGGTCTTGTTCACGAGTGAGGGGAAAATGGAGCGAGCGATCGACAGACGGATTGGAGCAGCATCTGCAGTGATGCGGACGTTGTACCGGTCTGTTGTGGTGAAGAGGGAGCTGAGTTCTAAGGCAAAGCTGTCGATTTACCAGTCAATCTACGTTCCTACTCTCACCTACGGTCACAAGCTTTGGGTAATGACCGAAAGAACAAGATCGCGGATACAAGCGGCTGAAATGAGCTTTCTCCGTAGGATTGCTGGACTCACCCTCAGAGATAGGGTGAGGAGCTCAGTCATCCGGGAGAGGCTCAGAGTAGAACCACTGCTCCTCCACATTGAAAGGAGTCAGTTGAGGTGGTCTGGGCATCTGATTAGGATGCCTCCTGGACGCCTCCCGCTTGAGGTGTTTCAGGCACGTCCCATTGGGAGGAGACCCAGGGGCAGACCCAGGACTCGGTGGAGAGACTATGTCTCCCAGCTGGTCTGGGAACGCCTTGGTATCCTCTCTGAAGAGCTGGAGCAGGTGGCGGGGGAGAGGGAAGTCTGGGCTTCTCTGCTTGAACTGTTGCCTCCGCGACCCGGACCTCCGGAAAAGCGGTAGAAGATGGATGGATGGATGAATGGATGGATGGATGGATGGATGGATGGATAGTTGGAAGAATAAACCGTGTGGCCATGCAGGGGGTGGATCGGCAGTCTACCCGGTCCCCTCTAGTTTGTGTTGGGTGAATGGATATATACTGTATATATATATTTTTTTTTTTTCTGGATAATTGTGTTAATTTTAGTGAGTGAGTTGAGTCTTAAATTGGGTGGGTTTAAATTGTGTGATGTGTATTTTTTTTTTTTAAAGGGGGGAAAAATGTGATCTTCCAAGATGGTGTTGGCTACATCCTGGGTGTAGTGGGAGTGACGGCTCCATCTTTCTGGTTCCGCCATCACTCCGGGGTATAAAGGGCAGACACGGAAGAGCACGGTCTCTTTTGCTGTCGACCCCTTGACCTGTACGGAGCACCCTGTATTCATTGTTGTCATTAATAAAGTTACGTTCAACTTCACCTCCAGCCTGCTCACTTTGGGAGGGTTTGAATACTGGGGCTTGCCCTAGCCGTCTGAGGGGGATGATGTCAGGCAGGCTATGGCTGCTTTTATATATTGACCCATGTCTGTAATAAAGTTCACTTCATTGCTTGACACAACCTGACTCACGTCTCGTTTATTCTATGCATAACATTTGGCGATGGAGGATTAACTCATGGAGGCATGTGAAGCACCTCTACGGATGTTTTTGGAGCATCCAGGAGAGCCAGCAATTCTGTGGCCTCGCTGGATGGCTGCATTTGAGGCAAACATTGCTGCGCTGGGCCTGGGTAGACTCAATGGAGTAAGGAAGCGAGCACTTCTGGTTCACAAACTTGGCATAGAAGGTCAGAGAATTTTCCACACATTAGGGGAGACGAAGACATATACAGATGCTGTCGGGCTGCTTGCTAGCTACTTTGCCGAACACACACGTAGTATGAAGCTGTAGGTTGAAAGGCTATTGGCGCCAAAAGACACTAAGCTAGCTAGCTCGGAAGAGCTAATGGCACAGCTATTAGCAACTAAGAAGTTAGCCACGGGGCTAATTGGACGCCAAACTAACTAACTAACTAACTAACCTGCACTTATATAGCGCTTTTCTAGTCACAAAGACCACTCAAAGCGCTTTCATTAATACTAACCCTCTATTCTAAGGGCCTATAGGAAACAAATATCTAGGGACAATTTAGAACAGCCAATTAACCTAACATGCATGTTTTTGACATGTGGGAGGAAACCGGAGAAATCCCGGAGTAAACCCACGCAACACGGGGAGAACATGCAAACTCCACACAGATCACTGTTGGTCGGGGGCTGGGATCGAACCCACGATCCCCACAATCCCCCAGCCAAGGGTAAACTGTGCTGCCGCAGTGCTAACCGCTGCGCCACCGTGCAAACATAGAAGCTAGACACTACAGGCTACAAGCTAGACAACATGGTGGAATCGGAGCCACAAGAGAGGGAGCCTGTGTCCATAGGGAACGACAAGCCAGCTGAAGAGCACAGCACTAAGAGTGACCACAGCACGGAGGGAAAGCAGCAACCAGACTTGGCCCCGTTTCCCCCGCAGCCAGAGCCAGAGCTGCAGGGGCGGGAGCACGAGCATTCTGAAAGCCCCGAAACACAGCAGTGACAGCCAGGCATACAGACAGCACAGCAGAGCACCTCAGATGACAAAGAGGAGGTATCAGACTACTTTTGTACCCGAGACGAGCCGCAGTCGAAGACGGAGACAACGGTTGAAGGGTCCACTTCATGTTATGGACTGAGTTCGTGCCGATGGGAGACCGGGATGGTGACTGACCGGGAAGCAGTGCACACCACTGAGGATCGTGGCTAAGCTGGGCGCAGCAGTCTTTGAGTTGTCCGGTAGCTCGTCGAAGCATGCCAATCAGCTTTGGCGTGTCCGGGAAGACGTTCCGGGTGGTGAGGCTGGATGGGAGTTGGTGATGGCAGTGTGGGATCCAGGCTCCGCCATCCAGAAGATTGGCCATCGTTCCAGGGCTCTGTGATCTCCAGGGGCACGCCTGCTGAGGGGCTGGCTTGGACCCCCCCATGCAAGTTCCAACTTTTTTTTCACCCAAATGACTGGTAATGATTATTTATAGTTCTTGTTTTACATGCATGTTATGTTATGGAGTTGTACACACACACACACACACACACACACACACACACACACACACACACACATACTGTATATATATACATATATCATCATCATCATTGTAGCAGTCTGTCGGGGGTGACAATGGCTGTTTCATTTAGGTCTCATCAGATTCCTCCACACAGCTCTGTCCTTCGCCCTCCGCTGCCAGGAACTCCTGGCCTTGTTAACCCAAGCGACGTCCGAGCCGGTATGAGTTGCTTTCTGACTGACCATTTCATGAAACTGCTTGCAAAGTATTTGAGTACCACTAGCTTTTGCTGGACTAGTGGCACATTCTTGGCAGATAGTGGTATTATCAGTGGCAAGGACAGGCCAAGACAAACTGACTCCAGTATCTGTTGCAGTGGCTGACCAGATGATAGCTTTGTTTATCTCTGCTCTTTGTGTAGTGCAGTTCATGATACACCGACTGGCAAAAGCCCACCACAGACCTTGTGACAGATGTGCTTATCTGCCAGGATGTCCAGTCTCAACCCCGTGTAACTGGGAGTGGTCCAGTAGATGGTCGAGATTATATGTGTATGATTGACACAGGAGCCAGGTATTCCACCCTAAACATGCCACTCCCCATTTCAGTGGATACTGTACCTGTTGTTGGCTTCTCGGGTAACACAGAAGAGTGGCCCCTGTCCAGACCTCTTCCCTGTTTGTGGAATTCACTGAGATTTGAACATTCCTTCTTACTATCACCAACATGTCCTGTGAACCTGGTGGCAAGAGACATAATGTGTTCACAAAACATTTCATTATTGTTGGCACCCACCCACATCGATATAAATTTTCCTGATGGGTCAGTGCAACGCTGTGCAATGCCCAAGCATGCACTGAAACAAATGATACAATCTCCTGCAAATCCAAGTGACCCACTCGCTGAAGTGGGTGCAGAAATTTGGTGGGGGCTACTTGTTGACTTTGAACAAAGTCACTTAGGGGACATCTTTTCACAGTGGCTTCCTTGGTTATCCATAGTGTACCCCTGTGAAAATCCCCATGACTCACCTCATTGCACCTTCAGTTATGAGCTTTTCAGTGATGACAACTATGATGCATTGTGGGAAGGATATACACAACATTTTCAAGAAACCGGAGAACAACCAACAATTGAGACTGAGGACATTTATGTGGGAAAGGAAGGAGTGGCTGTGGCAGTTACTGTACCCGACGCATTACAACCCTTATATGCGCCAACTGTCACATCTGCACCTCATGTGACTCTGAAGATAAATGGATGGAGGGGAAGCAAAAAACCTGGGCCTGATGATAAAGACATGCATAACAACAACTGATTGGTTACCCAGGCAGAACAAAAGTCTACGATACTCTCCTTCCTTGCAAATGTATCAGATCGCACATTGCTCCACAGTGACTATGGAGCTTGAAAAAAGATTTCACACACGGTAGAGAAAATACAGACCACCCTCACTCACAGTCATTGTTAGACAGCCTCCCTGAGACGTTGTGGTCTCAAGGCTCTACGGACGTAGATCTACTCAACATCCCCCCGTGTCAATCTCCCTAAAACCTAATACTGTTCCTATCTATCGTGCCCAATATCCCCTTCGTATGGATCAAATAAAAGGTATTAAAGGCACCATTGCTGGATTGATCCAATTAGAGGTTCTGGTCCACACTGAGTCCCCATGGAATACATGTTTGTGTGTTTTGTTTAGTTTAGGAGCATGACGTGTATTAAGATAAGATAAGATAAGATAAGATAAGCCTTTATTAGTCCTACAATGGGGAAATTCCAGGATTGCAACAGCACAGGGACAGCAACACTCAGAGCAATAATTTAGAAGATAAGAAAATAAGAATATGAATATGAATATGAATAAGAATAAGAATATGGAGTGCTTATATTTACTATAGTTTAGTGTGCCGTTGTAGGCAAATCATAGGAATTACTTGCAATATGTTATAAAAGCAATATAACGAGTTGATTGGGGCAAAAAAGTATTTAGTCAGCCACCAATTGTGCAAGTTCTCACACTTAAAAGATGAGAGAGGTCTCCAACTTGCATCATAGGTATACCTCAACTATAAGAGACAAAATGAGAAAAAAAAATCCAGAAAATCACATTGAAGAATTTTTAATGAATTCATTGATAAATTCCTCAGTAAAATAAGTATTTTGTCACCTACAAACAAGCAAGATTTCTGGCTCTCACAGACCTGTAACTTCTTCTTTAAGAGGCTCCTCTGTCCTCCACTCGTTACCTGTTTGAACTCGTTATCAGTATAAAAGACACCTGTCCACAACCTCAAACAGTCAGACTCCAAACTCCACTATGGCCAAGACCAAAGAGCTGTCAAAGGACACCAGAAACAAAATTGTAGACCTGCACCAGGCTGGGAAGACTGAATATGCAATAGGTAAGCAGCTTGGTGTGAAGAAATCAACTGTGGGAGCAATTATTAGAAAATGGAAGACATAAAAGACCACTGATAATCTCCCTCGATCTGGGGCTCCACGCAAGATCTCACCCCGTGGGGTCAAAATGATCACGAGAACGGTGAGCAAAAATCCCAGAACTACATGGGGGGACCTAGTGAATGACCTGCAGAGAGCTGGGACCAAAGTAACAAAGGCTGCATCAGAAACACACTACGCCGCCAGGGACTCAAAACCTGCAGTGCCAGACGTGTCCCCCTGCTTAAGCCAGTATATGTCCAGGCCCGTCTGAAGTTTGCTAAAGAGCATTTGGATGATCCAGAAGAGGACTGGGAGAATGTCATATGGTCAGATGAAACCAAAATAGAACTTTTTGGTAAAAACTCAACTTGTCGTGTTTGGAGGAGAAAGAACATCATACCTACTGTGAAAAATGGGGGTGGAAACATCATACTTTGGGGCTGTTTTTCTGCAAAGGGACCAGGACAACTGATCCGTGTAAAGGAAAGAATGAATAGGGCCATATATCGTGAGATTTTGAGTGAAAACCTCCTTCCACCAGCAAGGGCATTGAAGATGAAACGTGGCTGGGTCTTTCAGCATGACAATGATCCCAAACACACCACTCGGGCAATGAAGGAGTGGCTTCGTAAGAAGCATTTCAAGGTCCTGGAATGGCCTAGCCAGTCTCCAGATCTCAACCCCATAGAAAATCTTTGGAGGGAGTTGAAAGTCCGTGTTGCCCAGCAACAGCCCCAAAACATCATTGCTCTAGAGGAGATCTGCATGGAGGAATGGGCCAAAATACCAGCAGCAGTGTGTGAAAACCTTGTGAAAACTTACAGAAAACGTTTGACCTCTGTCATTGCCAACAAAGGGTATATAACAAAGTATTGAGATAAACTTTTGTTATTGACCAAATACATTTTACCGAGGAATTTACCAATTAATTCATTAAAAATCCTTCAATGTGATTTTCTGGATTTTTTTTTTTTTTGTCTCTCATAGTTGAGGTATACCTATGATGAAAATTGAAGACCTCTCTCATCTTTTAAGTGGGAGAACTTGCACAATTGGTGGCTGACTAAATACTTTTTTACCCCACTGTACATATGTACACATAAATATATAAATATATATACACAGTGCGGAGCATTGTAGCTAGATGGAATAAACAGCATAACTGTCTATTTAGTTACTCTGCATAGTATGAATATGTACCCATACATATTGTCACCCTCCATAGCGACTGATATTGTCCCAGTTGTATACTGGAGGGGACCATTTGTGTAAGTCTGTTGCATCTTTTGCATTCAATACTATTAGGTTGTCATGTTTTTTTGCTATCTCTATGAGCAGCCCTACTTAGGTTATACAGTCTGACAGCCGTAGGTAGGAAGGACCTGCGAAACCTCTCGGTTGTGCACCTAGGATGATGTAGTCTATTGTTAAATGAGCTCCTCAGTGTGATCAGTATGTCCTGCATAGGGTGGGACTGAGTACTCTGACTCCAGCAGAGATGACAGTTTAGCTACCATCCTTCTCTCTCCTATCTCCTCCACTGGATCAAGGCATTGCCCCAGGACAGAGCTAGCTTTTGTGATTAGTTTCAGTCTCTTCCTATCGGCTGCTGTAATGCCGTTGCCCCAGCAGGCCACTCCAAAAGTGATGGCTGATGCCACCACTGTGTCGTAGAATGTGTTCAGGAGCACCCCTTGTACACCAAAAGACCTGAGCCTCCTCAGTAGGAACAGCCTGCGCTGTCCCTTCTTGTAGAGTGCGTCGGTATTGTGTGACCAGTCTAGTTTATTGTTCAGATGAACACCCAGGTACTTGTAGGATGTCACCATCTCAATGTCTGTTCCCTGGATGTTTACTGGTGCTGTGAAGGGTTGTCCTTGCCTATGGCAGTCCACCTCCAGCTCCTTAGATTTCTTCGCGTTGATCTGGAGGCAGTTCCGATGGCACCAGTCCATGAAGTCCTGGATAAGTCCTTTGTACTCAGCTTCATCTCCGTTGGAGATGAGACCAATGATCGCAGAGTCGTCAGAGAACTTCTGTAGATGGCAGTGTGTTGTGTTGTGTGGGAAGTCCGCAGTACAAAGGGTGAACAGGAAGGGAGCCAAAACCGTTCCCTGGGGGGCCCACGTGCTGCCGATGATCGTGTTGGACACACAATCCCGGGTTCTCACAAACTGTGGCCGGTTAGGGAGGTAGTCCAGGATCCATGATGACAGGTACTGGTCCACCCCTTCGCACAGCAGCTTGTCCTTCAGGATCATTGGTTGGATGGTGTTGAAAGCACTGGAGAAGTCAAAAAACATGATCCTCACCGTGTTCCCGGGCTTCTCCAGGTGGGACAGGGAATGGTGAAGGAGGAAGATCACTGCATCCTCCACCCCAATGCCATGCTGGTAGGCGAACTGGAGTGGATTCATCGCTGGTCCCACCAGGGGGCGGAGGTGAGCAAGGAGCAGTCTCTCCAGGGTCTTCATCATGTGAGACGTCAGGGCCACTGATCTGTAGCTGTTCAGGTCTTTGGGGTGGGAAGTCTTTGGTACAGGTACCACACAAGATGTTTATCACAACTGTGCTACCCTCCCCAGCTTCAGCCTCAGGTTGAAGATGTGCTCCGCAATCCCACACAGCTGGTCTGCGCAAGACTTGAGGAGCTTCGCGCTGATGCCGTCCGGTCCCGAGGCCTTCCTCGCCTTGATCTTCCTCAGCCCCGTCCTCACCTGGGTCTTAGTGAGGGTCAGGTTGGGGGCTGTGTGCTGAGAGTGGGGGGGTGTTGACGGAGTGGGGTGTGGACAGCAGGTCTCAATGACAATTATTAACACAATTATTATGTGTTTGTTCAATGTGCATATACTGTTATTATTGGAGCTATTATTTGTGTGGTGCCGGATAGCTGCCCCGGTTTCCAGTTCTTCAATCTCCGGTGGTATAAGAGTGGCTGTTGGTAGAGGGGCGGTCTCTTCCGCATTTCCTCTGCCAAGTGACTGCATGAGCGGTTGGGTGTACAGAGTCCAGCTTGATAATAAATAATAAAGCAGTGTTCAGCTCCACTCCTGGCCTTGCCCTTGTCTACGAGTTACGACATAACATTTGGCGACAAGAGGTAAACTCATGAAGGCGTGTGGAACACCAGTTCGTCCATTCCTGGAGCTCCCAGGGGAGCCGCCTGTCCTGTGGCCTCGTTGGTATGAGACTTTTCAGACGTACATGGTAGTGCTGGACCTGGGAAAAATGACTGAAGTACACAACCTGGGAATGGAGGACAAAGAATTTTGGGCATGCGCGGAGATGCGGACACGTACGAAAAAGTGGTCGAGTTGATGGCCTGCCATTTCAGAGCACCGGACAACATCATTTTTAGGCAGATTAAGTTCAGACAGTACCCCTGACAGGTAGGCGAACAGATCCAGCGGTTCGTGTTGGACTTAAGGCAGTTGGCCGTCGAGTGCCAGGTCGGGTTGTTGGAAGAAGAAATGGTACACAACCAGTTGGCGGAACACACCAATTGTGCTGCAGTCTGCTCCAAAAGGCTCACATTCCCAAGGGAGTTGATGCTGACTAGGGCTGTCAAGTTGGCGTTACAGCTGGAAGCAGCAGATAAGTTAACTCAGGAGCTAAGCGAGTGCCTTTTGCTGGGAGGTTCAAGATCCCCCATGGCCGCACAGGTAGTGGACCCGGACAGCAATGGGAGCATCGTGGATGACATGGAAGTAACCAACGCTGTACGGATGAGGTCTGCCCCGGAGAAGCCCAGGTGTATGGGCTGTGGGTCCACGAAACACTGCCACAAGGCCAGTGGGAAGCGCTATGGAAATTATGGCCGTCTCCACCATTTTGCGAGGATGTGCCAGTCAGCTGGACAAGAGAGCCCGCACAGGACTTCGACTTCCTCAGTTCCAACGGTGGTACACACGGTGTCCCCGAGTTCCAATGGATGCACACACTACACGATGATTTTGGATGGAGTTCTGGTGCCGATGTTGGTTGACACAGGAGTGGAGAGTTCAGTGCTGAATTGGGCTACAGTCAAACAGTGTTTTCCCCACTACGGGATTGGAAGTTTCTCAGCGCCGCTTTGTGGCTATGGAGGAGGACGGTTGGCCACGGTGGGCACCATCACGTTGACTGTTCAATGCAAGTCGGCGATGACAGCTGTTCATCGTGACCGTCTACGGCTCTAACATCATGGACTGCAACTTATTTTTTGGCTTTGGATTCTCCATTAGGAGCTGCGCTGGGTCATGTGGTCAGGTGGCGGACTGTGGGACTGACCGGTTCCGAGGGTCCAGGACGATGCAGTGTGGGATGAACCATTGCTGGGCACTCCGGAAAGTGGACAGGCTGCGTCATGCTCAGGGTCGCCACAAGAGGGCCCCGATGCCAGTGTCCAAGTTGCCCTGGATGTGGGCGCCGGGCGGCATAGGGGAGGACCTGCGGCAATGAGTGGGGCCCAAACAACGGTCTCAGATGTTCCCAGAGCACGGCCGTGGAAGCCTAGTGAACACAAGACCACAGGGGTGGTGTCAGCAGCAGAACTACAAGCTGTCGAGACAGGACCGAGTGGCACTGGAAGAGTGAGTGCCAGGCGGAAACATCGCAGGCCCCACTTGGAGTCGCAGACTGGGGTTGGGCTCGGGCGGAGGCGAGGTCCAGGCGGGTGAGACAGAAGCGGGATATGGAATGGTACCAGGGTCGGCTGCAGGTGTGAGCGACACGATCGATATCTTCTGCTGTTGGATGGCTCATGGCGCCATCCCAATGAGTTACGGCATGTCCAGAGGAAGACGGGTGGGTATGACTCCAGACGGTTGGAGCACTTGGAGGTGTGGAGAAGACACTCCGAAGCGGAGGTGACCAGCTGTGGTCCGGAAAGTGGACTGCCGCCAGGGGCGGACTGAGGTTGAAGGGTCTGGGGGGGGGGGGGGGCACAGGACATCCTCACCGAGTCATGGGCATGTTTCATGTGTTCAATTGTGTTCTGTGTTAATAGTTTTGGGGATTGTTTTCATTTGGTATTTTACATAGAAGACACAGCAGTTTTTTTTTAATTGACTTTAATAGCATAGGCGGCAAAATAATCCACCTCGCCGTGTGGGGGGTAGGATGGAAGTCTACCCGTCTCCGCTGATTTTAGTTTTGGTGTGAATGTCATAGGCCCCTTTTTGGTGATTTCAGTTTGTTTATGTTTAGTGGATGATTCGGGTTATAGTTTGGGGTGGGTTGATTGTGTGTGTGTATTTTGGATTTTCTGGAGGCGCGGGGGGGGGGGTATTGTGTATTTTTTCAGTGTTCATATACTGTTATTATTGGAGCTATTATTTATGTGGTACGGGATGGCGGCCCCGGTTTCCGGTTCCGCCATGTCCGGTGGTATAAGAGGGGCTGCTAGTAGAGGGGCAGTCTCTTCCGCCTTTCCTCTGCCAAGCGATTGCATGTGTGGTCGGGTGTATAGAGTCCAGCTTGATAATAAAGCAGCGTTCAGCTCCACTCCTGGCCTCGTCCTTGTCTACGAGTTACGACATAACAGCGTGTAGTTTTAGTTTTATGTATGTACTGTTTTTAGTTATTTGGGTGGCGGAATAAGCCACCTTGCCAGGCGGCCTGTATGGTAGTCCACCCATCAGCCCTATTTTTTGGTTGCTTTGAGTGAGTGTGTTAGGCCAATTTAGTCCCTTATATTTCGTTATGTTAGTGCATGATTCGGTTCCCAAATTTGGTGGGGGGGGGGGGGGGGGGTTCAATTGTGTATATGTTTTTGGACTTTTCTAAAGGGGGGGAAATGTGATGTGTGACTATGGGATGGTTTGAGCCCTGGGGTTTACCGTAGCCGTCTGAGGGGGATGACGTCAGGCGGGCTACGGCTGCTGTGTGTATTGACCCATGTCTGTAATAAAGTTCAGTTATTGTTAAGTTCAGTTATTAGTGGGCTGCACGGTGGCGCAGTGGTTAGCACTGCGGCAGCACAGTTTACCCTTGGCCGGGGGATTGTGAGGATCGTGGGATTGTGGGTTCGATCCCAGCCCCCGACCAACAGTGATCTGTGTGGAGTTTGCAGGTTCTCCCCATGTTGCGTGGGTTTACTCCGGGATTTCTCCGGTTTCCTCCCACTTGCCAAAAACATGCATGTTAGGTTAATTGGCTGTTCTAAATTGTCCCTAGATATTTGTTTCCTATAGGCCCTTAGAATAGAGGGTTAGTCTTAATGAAAGCGCTTTGAGTGGTCTTTGTGACTAGAAAAGCGCTATATAAGTGCAGGTTAGTTAGTTAACTGCTCGGCACCACCTGACTCACGTCTCACTTATTCCATACATAACACAGACCTCTTTTCCCACAATTCCTTGCAGTTTTTCCATCGGGTGACGTCAGGCACCCATTCCCTGCCACAACATACAAATAACGCATAGACAGTAGGCCTATGTGTGTTTGCGTGTGTGCATGCATTGGAGTCTGTGTGAGCCTGTGGGGCAAATGGATTTGCATAAAAACATACACATAAACTTATGTACAAATGTAAATAAGTATATACAGTGGATATAAAAAGTCTACCCATCCCTGTTCAAATGCCAGGTTTTCATGATGTAAAAAATTGAGACCAAGATAAATCATTTCAAAACTTTTTTCCACCATTAATGTACATACGTACACCTATACATACACCTATGCAGAATATATGATAGTGCTCTACCTGCATACATAAAATCCACACTGCCCCTATTTTTCCAAGTATCTATCACGAGCATTAGAAAGGTTACCACAACATAATAAACAATCAAAAGACAACTCCTTGGCCCGGGGCCAAGGCTCGGCTGCCAGCACCGGCAGCCGAGCCATCCACCCCAACCCAGCACCCCCAGTAGGAACCCATCCCATAGTGGGGTGGCAGCAACACAGGGAGGAATCAGTAAGCTACCCCAACTGAAAACCAAGCACATCTCCCAAGAATCCCCACCACCCACCACAGGAGCTTGGCCACCACCCCAGGGTGCCACCTGGAGAAACCCGGCCCCGCCCCTGCGAGCAGTCTGGGTATTTACAATTTCATGAAAACCGATGCTCCTCCTAGGCCATTGACCTTGTATTTAGGTACATCCTAGATGGGTCTGCAACTATGTTAAAAGTCAAGGTCAACAGTCAGGAGGTCTAAACATTCGGGGTGATTTCGTTAGGCCACAATGAGCTACTCCATCATCAACAGTCTGGTTTCAAATATAACATTTCCACCTGTTAAGCCTTGACCCTTGCAACATTTTTATCCTTGCTAAAGTGACCCTTTATTCTGATGAAAAAAAATGCATCTTTTTTCTTATAAATTTACAACTTTTTGCTCAAACATGGTTCAAGGTTGTCCCAGACCAGCTTTAGATGTTTTCTGATGCTATCTGCTTCACTCACATACTTTGTTGTAAACCCAAGGCTTTTTGTTGTAAAACTGTGGCTTAAGTATAAATTTACTCATTTTTCCCCTCATAATGTGGAGTCTTTTGTCTTTGTATGTGGGTGACTTTGTTCTTGGAGGATGATGAAATAGTAGCGGTGCAGCTCAGTTGCAGAATAATTTTCCTTTCCTGTAAAGTGGAGCAGAGTTCCAGTAAATTCTCAGATGGGTTCTAGGTGTCACTGTTGTTCTGGGCTTCTTTCTCTTTTTTTCTCTCTCTCCCTCTCTTTCTTCCATTTCCTTTAGAGACACAGCAGACGCATCATCAGGTCAGTTTATATTACAGCTGTGATTGTTCATGTTTCTCCATCTTTTTTTTCTTTCTTATTTCGGCTGCTGACAGACTAAACTGTCCACATCCAGGATGCCTTCCTCTGTTTTTGTCTTCTGTTTCATCTGAAGACGTTTTTGCTGATGTTGTGTTTCAGCTGTTTTAACCTTGAAATAACTGCGCGTGCTTTCATCACAGAGGCGGAACGTGTTTTTGAACCTTCAGCGCTCCTTGCGCACCTTCAAATCCGTTCTTCGCCATGAAGATCCGCGGACATTCAGGACACTCCTTACGTGCAGTGTGCTCTCGTCTGGATTTAAGTTTCACTTTCCCTCTGAGACGGTTTTGTGGTGTTCTTGGTGGTGTGACACGGGTGATGACGTCACCTGGAGCGTAAGCGGGCTGCGTGGCAGAGCGCGCGCTTTTTGACAACCTCCGCCTAACGGCAGCGTCTCTGTGTCATTGTGAGTCCGACAGGAAAGTCCTGTGTAGTTCACCCTTCGCCTCATTATTGTGCCACGTTTTACGGACATAACAGGTTTGATTTTTTGTAACTTCTGTCGTATTTCTTTTTCATCAGTTTGCAACAATTTGTGAAATTGTATGACTTTTTTCCTTTTAAACTTAAGTTTGTGAATTCGCTCACCATATTTCTTCCAAATTTACAATTTTTCACGTATTTCTCAGTTTGTTGTAAAACTGACTTTTTTCATAAGTTTACTTTGTGTTGCTCAAATTTGTGACTGCTTAATTACCTCCGCCAAAGGGGGAGGTTATGTGATCATCAGCGTTTGTTTGTTTGTCTGTCGGTTTGTTTGTTAGCAAGATAACTCAAAAAGTTATTGACGGATTTTCATGAAATTTTCACAGATTGTCAGAAATGGGGTATCCTACAGATGACTACATTTTGGTGGTGCTCCGGATCACTGTCTGGATCCAGGAATTTTTTAAAGGATTCTTTTTTTTTTTTTTTTTTTACCTCCGCCAAGGAGGTTATGTGTTTTTTGTTTTTTTTTATTACCTCCGCCAAGGAGGTTATGTGATCACATAGGGTCCAGCCACCCCCCACCCCACCCCACCCCCGGCGACCCTAAAGAATTAAGCAGTTGAAGATGTAAAAGAATTAACATTTTCTTCAACTTTTTCTCAATAAATTTGTGACTTTTTTTCTGTTACATTGCTGAATTTTCTCTCAAAAATTAGAAACTGTTTTCTAGTTAATTTTTACCTCCGCCAAGGAAGTTATGTTTTCATCGGCGTTGGTCTGTCTGTCTGTCTGTTTGTTTGTTAGCAAGATAACTAAAAAAGTTATGGACGGATTTTCATGAAATTTTCACAGATTGTCCGAAATGGGGTATCCTACAGATGATTACATTTTGGTGGTGATCCGGATCACCGTCCAGAAGAAAACCGCCATTACGGAAAATTGACAAAAATTGCCATTTTTGTCAATAACTACTGAACCACTAATCCTATCATTGTCAATCCAATTGCTAGTCATATGTTTTCATGGTCAAGGAATCTGAAAACGTACACACAAACACTGTATGGGGGGAACTGTGGCGCTTGGCGGAGGTCTGCGCTCTCCGAGTGCTTTTCTAGTTTTATATATGCAGGTTGTCTTTTGAAACTCAAACTTTACAGCTTTTTATAGATATTTTATTTTGTGCAAATTCACAACTTCTCTCATAAATTTGTGATTTCTTAAATACAAAGGATCCTTAAAAAACTCTGAGTACTGACAATGATATTGTGTGTTTAATGATGTAGCTGTGTCAGTGTGTAGATGTGGTCTCTGAAGTATATGTAGTGTAGTAAGATGGCGGCCGTGGATGTAGTGGGAGGTGACGACCCACCTTTCCGGTGGTGTCGTCACCAGGAGTATAAAGGGCAAGAGTGGGACAGATCCGGTCTTGTCGTTGCTGACCCCTTGGCCTGTACGGAGTGTCCATCGTGTTCTGGTTCTGTGTTAATAAAGTACGTTCAACTGTATCCTCAGTCTCCTCCTTGTTTCACCAAGATATGGACATAACATCTGGCGACTAGGATGTTGTGTAGTGTGTCTGTGTGTGTGTGTGATGCCATACCTGCCCACAAGATGATGTCAGGTGGGCACGGCCCACTGTGTATATAGTTCTTTCCTCTGTAATAAAGATAGTTGGCTGCATGAAGAGAGACTCAGACTCCCTTTCCACATACATAACATTTGGTGACGAGGATTAAAATTATGGGAGTGTGTGGGCTGCCTCCACCACTGGCACTGTTTCTGGAGTACACGGGACAGCCGGTGGTCCTGTGGCCACAGTGGAGGGCCATGTTTGAGGATTACATTGGGGTGCTGGGCTTAAATAGGCTCGACAGGAGACGACGGCGAGCACTCCTGGCCAACAATCTTGGCGCGGAGGGCCGAAGAATTCTCGGTACGCTGGGTGGAGCAGAGTGCTATGAGGATGCTGTTGAGTGGCTGGCCAAGAACTTCGACGAGCAGACGAAGACCATGAAGCTGCGGGTGATGGAGCTATTGGCACCAGGAACAGCTGAGCTAGTTAGCTTGGGGAAGCTAATGACATGCTCTGTGCCTGTAGACGGGTTAGCCGATAAGCTAATTTCGCACCAAAACCAAGCTACAAGTGGCCAGTTAGACCTCAAGGTAGGACCGGGGCCACGAGTAAAAGAGCCCCTGGTGACTGAAGACAGCGGGCCAGTCAAGGAGCTCAGCACGGTATGGGACTGTAGCGCCAATGACTCGGATGGTGCGATGTGCAATGACAGCGGAGAGGGAGAGCAGCAGGAGTCATCCCCGCAGCTGGGAGCTAGACAGCAAGTGAGCGGGACCATGGTGGCTGAGAGCCCCGGGGAAGAACAGCAGCAGCCGGACATGGAGACAACACAGCAAGACACCTGGAACGAGGGTGCCGGGAGCAGCGAGGAGGCACTTGGGTCGGAGAGTGTTGCTGATAAGTACAAAGCTGAGAGCCCCGGGAGAGAGCAGCTACAGCTGGGCATGGAGACGACACAGCGGAGCGCCTGGAACAAGGGTACTGTGAGCAGCGGCGAGGTGCCGGGGTCGGGAAACAACGAGGGCGAAAGCGATGCCGGAAGCCCCAGGAGTGAGCAACAGCAACCATGCACTATGGGAGTCAGGCAGTGTCTCAGTGCCGGAGCTCCATGCCCTTGGCGCTGGGTGGTACAGCGAGATGCCCGAGGCAGTGAGCGGCGCCAGCTAGCAGGCTTTGGTTTTCCCCGGAGTGCAGCCACAGGGGGCTGGAGTGTTTGGAGCCATGACAGCAGTGTTGAAGGCGGTCGGGGGCAGACCGATAGACACGGAGGGACGGCGTACCGGACAGCAGCACTGCGAGGCCAGAGGGGAGAAGCAGTTGATGGCGGGAAGAGACATTTTCACCGGGGAGGGTGGCTTTGACCCTGGGGGCAGACAGTGGCCAGGGGCGCACATGCTGTGGGGCTGTCCGGGGCCTCCGAGCCAGTTTTGTCCATGGCTGTCCAGGGACTGTGGAGTAACATAAATATTCTTAATGTAAATATGTTTATATTATGCGGGTGTGCATGTATGTGTGATATGGGATTAATTTTACATTTTAGAGACATGATCCAATTCTAGTTGTTTTTTTGGATGAGTGTGATAGGCTACTTTATTACTGTTCATTATTCCGTGTTCTTTGTGCGTAATTTGGGTCCTAAATTGGGGAGGGTCTTGATTGTGTGTGTGGTCTTACACTTTTGTTAGGGGGAGGGGAATGTTGTGTAGTGTGTGTGTGTGTGTGTGTGTGTGTGTGTGTGTGTGTGTGTGTGTGAGATGCCATACCTGCCAACAGGGTGACTTCAGGCGGGCACGGCCCACTGTCTTCTGTTCTCTGTAATAAAGATAGTTAGTTGGCTGCATGAAAAGAGACTCCGACTCCCTATTTTTTATACACAACAGGGGAGAACGAAGGTATTGAACGAGCTGTGACGGCTTTTCGGCCATTTTTGGAGGTCCCGGGTGAGCTGCCTGTGCCCTGGGTTTGGTGGTACCGGTGTTTCAAAATTATTTGGTGGCCCTTAACCTCGGTAAGCTCGAAAAGTTGCATGCAATCCTGGTTCATGATGTTGGTATGGAGGGTCAAAGGATCCTTGGCACATTAGGAGAGGCCGATGGTTATGAGCACGTGGTGGAGCTGATGGCGTACTACTTTCGCGCCACGGAGAACGTCATAGGATAAAGTTCTGGCAATGCCACCAGCAGACGGGGAAGTCGGTGCAGCGTTTTATTGCAGATCTACGTCAATTGGCGGGGAGTGCCACTTTGAAGCTCTGGAGGATGAAATGGTCCGTGATCAGTTGGTGGAGCGGGTTCTTTGTTTTGCGGCACAGTCAAGGCTCTTGACCGACCCGGGTGAACTGACGTTAGCCACGGCTACTGAAATAGCGAAACAGTGTGAGGCAGCTGAAAAATTATCTGAAGACCTCCATGAGAGAGACACGTCAGGGCGTGGAGAACCAAGTTGGAGGACGCTGGCTGTGGGCTCGGACAGCGAGGACAGCACGAGTGAAGAAGAATATGCTGCCACTGTAAGAATTAGGTCCGCCCCGGGTACGCTAAAGTGTTATGGCTGTAGGTCCACAAAACACCAGTATAAATCAAGAGAGTGTCTGGTGAAGGGCAGGCGATGTGGGAAATGCGATCTTCTGCACCACTTCGCCAGACCCTGCAAGAATTTTGAGTGGGAGGAGCGAAGCTGTGGAGTGGTATCCTCCGCTGTGACTCCTACACAGCATACCGTGCATACCGTCTCTCCAAGCACGAATGGATACATTTACTGCAACGTGTTACTGGACAGCATGTAAGTGCCGTTTTTGGTGGACATGAGAGCGGTGGCTTCGGTGCTAAGCTGGCCCACAGTGAGGAGTCTGTTTCCACACCACCACGTGAGAGGACTGTCGGTGTCATACAGCGGCTATGGTGGAAACAAGTTGGCCATCGTTGTCTCGTTGGAGTTAACGGCCCGATACATGTCAGCAGTGATGACGGGGGTCCAGTTTGTGGTGACAGCTAAAGGGTCGGCTATCATGGGATGTGATATGTTTTACGGCCTGGGATTGAAGATCACCAACGGCGTCGGAGAGGAGTGGTCAGGCTGTGGTCTATGGAACCGATCTGTGATACACATGGAAGAGGATGACGCAGTCTGGGATAGCGATTGGCCTGGTGTTTTTGGAGGTGATAAGGACCGGTACCACGACGATCCACCACGGGAGGGTCCCGATGCCAGTGTCCACGTTGCCCTGGGTGTGGGAACTGGATGGCACGGCGGGACCCCCAGGAGGACGGCTACTGGGTTCAAGAAGAAAGCAAGCGGGGCAGGACCAACTGGCGTGGTCCTATGGCACCCCAAACACCAGCACCACAGGAGAGCTTCGGACCGGGTCGGCGGGACAGTCCGACCCAGGAAGGGAGGTCTGGTCGCGACATGGTAAATGCAGGAAGCTGGGTCAAGTTCCCCTGCAGGTCGGCCCAGGAAGGAGGCTCAGGCGAGAGGGGTGCATGAAAGATGACAGCAGCGAGACAAACCAGAGTGGCTACGACTGGTGGCTACCCGGGAAGATGGCTACTTGGGACTGTCGGACACATCGTGGAGACACCCAAATGAGCTGCAGCGCGTGGAGATGAAGAGACTCCGATGCAGCGTATCCCCGGAGGCCAGTAAGCGGAAGGGCTCCGGGCGGGATCCACTGGATGGAGACCCAGAGGGTGGCCCTTTATCGGGCAGGTAAAATGACTAAGGGTAATGGTTAATATGTTTTTTGTTTTGTTTTTTTCTGGTTTTGACCCTAAGTCAGTTGATTAATATGATTTTTTCCCCCCACGTATTCTATTGTGTGTTGGCCCTGAGTTTTGGAAAAAAAAAAAAAGAGTCCCCAGCGCATGGTGGTGCAGTGGTTAGCACTGTTGCCTTACAGCTAGAAGGTTCCTGGTTCGAATCCCCAGGCTGGCAGGGGTTGGAACCTTTCTGTGTGGAGTTTGCATGTTCTCCCTGTGCTGCGTGGGTTTACTCCGGGGGCTCCGGTTTCCTCCCACAATCCAAAGACATGCATGTTAAGTTAATTGGCTGTTCTAAATTGTCCCTAGATATCTGTTTCCTATAGGCCCTTAGAATAGAGGGTTAGTGCTAGTGAAAGCGCTTTGAGTGGTCTTTGAGACTAGAAAAGCGCTATATAAGTGCAGGTTAGTTAGTTATACTGAACTGGTTGTTTTGTTGTGATGTGCCCGGATTGTGGGGAGGGTGTGTTGGGGTGGGGGCCGCCAATAGGTATATGTATATTATGTGTAGTTTGCTGTGTTGTGTTGATTTTTAAGTGTATGTATGTGTATTGTGTTGGGGATTAATTTGGTTTTAGGAACACCCCTGTTTTTCTTTTTGGACTGTGATGATTAAGGCGGCAGAATAATCCTCCTAGCCATGTAGGGGGAGCCAGCAGTTCACCTGACCCCTCTAGGTAATCGTTTTGTGTGATTGGATAGAACTGTACATTTGGCATTTTAGTGTCTGAATCGGGTTCAAATTGTGGGAGGGCCAATCAGTGTGCTTGCCTTTTTTCTACGGGGGGAGATATGTAGTATATGTAGTGTAGTAAGACATATACATGTACATGTATATGTACATGTACATGTACATGTAGTAAAGTAAGGTGGGTGTAGTGGGAGGTGCCCTTTATACCAGGGGTATAAAGGGCAAGGCCGGAAGAGATCCGGTCTCTTCGTCATTGACCCCTTGTGCTGTACGGAGTGTCCATCATGTTCTGGTTCTGTGTTAATAAAGTACGTTCAACTGTATCCTCAGCCTCCTCCTTGTTTCACCAAGATTTGGACAGTCTGCTATGGATCAGGACCCAGAGGACAGAGTCCCTCCTTATAAATCTCAGCGGTTGGACCATGAGATCGAGACCAAAGGTCAAAGGTGAGAGGGCAATCTCTAACTGTTCAGGACTCTTCTCCATGTCAGAGCTCAACACTCACTTCACCAAACCTTTATTTTTCACACTCACAGATTAGAGCAGCACACTGGACCTGGACCCAGCTGTGTCTCCATGAGCAGTGACTGCTCCAAGGAGCACCCTCTTCTATTCAAAGTAGGACACAATGACACCGAACAAATGTAAGAATCTTTGAAAATGTTTGGGTCAGGGATGAAGATGAGATTTATGCAATGTTCCAAAAAATATTTGTACTTTGGGACTCGTGCTCATTAAGTGAACTGCAGCTTTTTTCACATTAATCTGCAACTTTTTTCATGTATGAAACTTTTTCTCATTAATTTGCAAATTTTTTCTCATTAATCTGCAGTTTTTTTCTCATTTGCAACTTTTTCTCATTGCATCTTTTTCTCATTAATTTGCAGCTCTTGTCTCTTTAATCTGTAACTTTTTTCTCATTAATTTGTAACTTTTTCTCATTAATTTGCAACTTTTTTATCATTAATCTGATTTTTTTTCTTAATATTTTGCAACTTTTTTCTTGTTCTTGTTTGGACATTTTTCTTGTAAATTTGCAACTTTTTCTTGTAAATCTGTGACTTTTTTTCTCATAAATTTTGGAATGTTCCTCTTGCATGGAGAAACTAGGCACAGATATTGCTCAGGAGTGATTTTAGCCCACCTGTGGGTGTCTTCTATGAACTCTGATCAGTTTGTTCCATAGATTTTCAAGAAGATTCAGGTCAGGTGACTGACTGGGCCATTCTAGCAGCTTTATTTTCTTTCTCTGGTGACAATTGAGAATTTCCTTGGCTGTGTGTTTGGGATCATCGTCTTGTTGAAATGTCCACCCTCATTTCATCTTCAGCATCTTGGCAGATGGCAAGAAGTTTTTATCAAGGATGTCGCTGTACATTTGTCCATTCATCTTTCCTTTAATTATATGAAGTCTGCCTGTACTATGTGCTGACCCCCCCTCACCCCTCCCACTCACACACACTATGATGCTCCCACCTCCAAACTTTGCTGTTGGTATGGTGTTTTTGGGTTGATGTGCAGTGCCATTTCTCCTCCAAACATGCTGTGTGTTGTGGCATCCAAAAAGTTCAGTTTTGTCCTCAGCAAACTTTAAAATGACCCAGCAAACTTTAAATGAGCTTCAACGTGTTTTTTCTTCGCCAGTGGAGTCTTGCGAGGTGAGTGGGCATAGAACCCATGTGTTGGTTGAGTGCATTGCATATTGTTTTCTTTGAAACAGCAGTACCTGCTAACTCCAGGTCTTTCTGGAACTCTCTGTGGTGTGTGAGATATGTGTGTCTGGGATGCCGTGCCCACCCACAGGGTGACGTTAGGTGGGCACGGTCCACTCTGTATATAAACCCCAGTTCTGTGTAATAAAGTTAGTTGTTTGCTGCATGAAGACTCGCCTCCTTCTCCGTCATTTCTCAGGCATAACATTTGGCGGCGAGGAGTCTAATGGAAGCGTGCTGGTTTCCTCAGCCATGGGCGCCGTTTCTTTGACCGGAGTGGAGAGCCTCATTTGAGGAGTATATTAGGGCACTGGGCCTACACAGGCTAGACGGGAGACGTCGGCAGGCGCTTCTGGCCGACAATCTCGGCGCGGAGGGCCGAAGGATCCTCGATGCTCTGAGTGGAGCAGACAACTACGAGGATACTGTCAAGTGGCTGGCCAGGCACTTCGACGGTCAGACGAGGGCCGTGAAGCTGCGTGTGATGGAGCTCTTGGCTCCAGATACTGATGGGCTAGCTGATGAGCTAACTTCGCGCCAAAAGGGGGTGAGCAAGGCCAGGCAGGCTGAAGCCCCAGGGAGGAGCAGCAGCCGCAGGATGCGGTGACAGAGCAGCAGAGTACCAACACTGAGAGCACAGGGTACAGCACTGAGGAGCCCAGGTCGGTGAGCGGGCCTGACTAGGATGATGGTGCATTTCCCGAGGAGGAGCAGCAGCCGCAGGACACGGTGATGGCGCAGCAGAGCACAAACACTGAGAGCACCAAATGCAGCGGTGAGTTGCCCAGGTCGGTGAGCGGGAACGACCAGGGTGGTGGTGCGTGTTCCGGAGGTGAGCAGGAGCAGACTATAGAGGCTATACAGCGAGACACGTGGAGCGAGGGGGCCGTAGACAGTGACAACGTGCCCGGGTCGGGAAACGGAGTCAACGGGAGTGTCACAGAGGGCCCCGAGGGACAGCAGCTACAGCCTGATATGGTTGACGGCGCAGTTTGGGACGCGAGTGGGTCTGGCAAGTTGGGTGTGAATGATGACCGGTGTGATGATAACCCAGCGAGGGTTGACCCCGGTGCTGGTAGTCGTGGTACCCTTGGTGTGGGTGCCGGAGGGCACTGCGTGGTCCCCGTGCAGAGGGCTGCCGAAACTGGAGGACATGTAAGTGGAACAGGAAAAATTGGCGTGGTTTTGCAGAGTGCCAAACGTCATCGTCAGTATAAGAGTTTGGACCGGGTTGGCAGGACAGCACGATGCAGAAAGGAGGTCCTGAGACGACGTGGTGGGCACGGGAGACCAGGTCGGGTTTCCATGCAGGTCGACGGCAGGGTTCGACCCAGACAAGAAAAACCAGTTTGGATGGCTGGAGAAAGGTTGGCCAGAGAGGATTGTTTCGACCTTGGGGGGCGGCAGCAGCCGGACTTGAGAATGCTGTGGGAGTGCCCAGGCCTTCCTTGGCTGTATGGAAGATGGCGGTTACCCAGAGATGTTGGGGTTACCTAAGATTTTATGTTTCTGGTGTAAATACCTGTGTGTGTATATACTATATATGTATATATGTGAGTGAATGTGTGTAATATGGGATTATTTTATGTATTTTACAGAGACACGTGGTCCATTTTTGGTTATTCTGGTGTGAATGTGATAGGTTGTTTTATTACAGTATATTACTCTCCCTGTTTTTAGTGTGTGTCCACTTCCAAATGATGGCTTAAGCAGTGCTCACTGGAACATTAAGCAGTTCAGAAATGCGCCTGTAATCAATGTCATCATTATGTTTTGCAACAATAAGGTTGTGAAGGTCTAGAGCAGGGGTGTCCAATCATGTGCCATGGAGGGCCAAGACCCTGCAGGTTTTCTCTTCAACCCAGTCTCTTCAGCAGGTGTTTTCATTGATCAGCAATCAGTGGGAAGAAGTTCAGTGAAATCTGCTGTTGAAGACACTGGTTGGAGGTAAAGCCTGCAGGGTCTTGGCCCTCCATGGCACATGATTGGACACCTCTGGTCTAGAGAGAGTTTTTTTTCTTCTACCTATCATAAATTCTTTGTGGTGTGACAATCTGATATTCACAGACCCTTTTAAAGGCTATCAGTTAAGACTTAACCAGCTGAAATTAATTTGCAGTGATGGGGGATGGGATGGCTTCCTTAATTTTGATGGATTTCAGCTAATTTCTTGGCTTTCTATGTGTTTTTGCACCTCTTTTTCTTCATCTGTTCAATACTTATTGCAGTAGAATAAAATAGAATAGAATAGGCTTTATTGTCATTGTACAGTTGTACAGCACAACGAAATTGTGGGCGCTCCACCAGGCAACTGCACAATAAAGTGGGAGAGAAGGATTAGATAAAACACGGTTACAGAACACACAATGAAACACACTTCTGAAATAAGAATAAAATAAAAATAAAGTTAAAAAAAATGGCCCAGGATTATGGAAATACAGTGGTGTGAAAAAGTGTTTGCCCCCTTTTGTCACACTTAAATGTTTCAGATCATCAAACAAATTTAAATATTAGACAAAGGTAACAGAAGTAAACACAAAATGCAGTTTTTAAATGAAGGTTGTTATTATTAAGGGTAAAAAAAATCCAAACCTACATGGCCCTGTGTGAAAAAGTGACCCCCCTTCCCTGTTAAAACATAAATGAACTGTGGTTTATCACATCTTTGGAAAGCTGAGTTCAATTTCTCCAGTCACACCCAGGCCCGATTACTGCCACACCTGTTCTCAATCAATAAATCACTTAAATAGGACCTGCCTGCAAAGTAAAATAGACAAAAAGATCCTCAAAAGCTAGACATCATCCAAAGAATTCAGGAAAAAGTGAGAAACAAACAAAACCTTTTCCAGACAGCTCTATCAGTCTGGAAAAGGTTATAAATCCATTTCTCAAGCTTTGGGACTCCAGTGAACCACAGTGAGAGCCATAATTCACAAATGGCGAAAACATGGAATAGTGGTGAACCATCCCAGGAGTGGCCGGCCGACCAAAATTACCCCAAGAGTGCAGCGATGACTCATCCAAGACGTCACAAAAGACCCCACAACAACTCCAAAGAACTGCAGGCCTCATTTGCCTCAGTTAAGGGCAGTGTTCATGACCCCACAATAAGAAAGAGACTGGACAAAAATGACCTGCATGGCAGAGCTCCAAGACTAAAGCCACTGCTGAGCAAAAAGAACATAAAGGCTCGTCTCAGTTTTGCCAGAAAACATCTTGATGATCCCCAAGACTTTTGCAAAAATACTCTGTGGACTGATGAGACAAAAGTTGAACTTTTTGGAAGGTGTGTGTCCCATTACATCTGGCATAAAAGTAACACAGCATTTCAGAAAAGGAACATCATACCAACAGTAAAATATAGTGGTGGTAGTGTGCTGAGGGCAGCACAGTGGCGCAGTGGCAGCACAGCAAGAAGGTCATGGGATCGATTCCATCCTTGACCATCGTGGGTTTGATCCCACCCTCAGGCCATCAGTGACCCTTCTGTGTGGAGTCTGCATGTTCTCCCCGTGTCTGCGTGGGTTTACTCCAGGTACTCTGGTTTCCTTCCACATGCCAAAGACGTGCAGGTTAGGTTTATTGGCATCAACTGGGCATTCTAAATTGTCCTTAGGTATGGATGTGAGAGTGAATGGTTGTCTGTCTCTCTGTGTTGGCCCTGCGATGGACTGGCGATCTGTCCAGGGTGTACCCTGCCTCTTGCCCAAAAGATGCTGGGATAGGCTCCAGCCCCCCCGCGACCCGAAAAGGATTAAGCGGAAGAAGATGGATGGATGGAGGGTAGTGTGCTGGTCTGGGGCTGTTTTGCTGCTTCAGGACCTGGAAAACTTGCTGTGGTAAATGTAACCATGAATTCTCCTGTCTACCAAACAATCCTGAAGGAGAATGTCCGGCCATCTGTTCATGACCTCAGGCTGAAGCACACTTGGGTTCTGCAGCAGGACAATGATCCAAAACACACCTGCAAGTCCAACTCTGAATGGGTTAAGAAAAACAAAAGGAAGACTTTGGAGTGGCCTAGTCAAAGTCGTGACCTGAATCCGATTAAGATGCTGTGGTATGACCTCAAAAAGGTGGTTCATGTTCAAAAAACCCTCAATGTGGCTGAATTACAACAATTCTGCAAAGATGAGTGGGCCAAAATTCCTCCACAATGCTGTAAAAGACTCAATGCCAGTTATCGCAAATGCTTGATTGCAGTTGGTGCTGCTAAGTAAGGGTGACCCAACCAGTTATCAGGTTTAGGGGCAATCACTTTTTCACACAGGGCCATGTAGGTTTTGATTCTCTTTTTCTCTTAATAATAAACACCTTCATTTAAAAACTGCATTTTGTGTTTACTTGTGTTATCTTTGTCTAATATTTAATTTGTTTGATGATCCGAAACCTTTAAGTGTGACAAACATACAAAAAAAATGAGAAATCAGGAAGGGACAACCACTTTTTCACACCACTGTATACACAGGTATAGTAGTGGCTATGCTGGTGGAACTGTGTACATATGAGGGCAGAGTGAAGACACACAATTAAACACACAATTGAGTAAAATGGCCAAAGGATTATGGAAAATATACTGTACACAGTAGTGGTTTCATGGATGGGTTAATGAACATGAAAGTGCAGAGGGCAATGTCAGTTGTGTTACTGTGATAATTAAAAGGTCCTCAGTTCTGTGCATGTGAGCGTTCAGAGGGAGGGGAGTGGGGCCTCTGACTGTTTGCAGTTCAGATGGTCCATGGGAAGAAACTGTCAATCTGGAGGTGTGGGACCTGATCGATCTGAACCGTCGTCCAGAGGGAAGCAGGTCGAACAGGTGGTGGGCAGGATGTGAAGGGTCTTCTATGATGTCCTTGATCCTTCTGAGATAGGATGATCTGGATATGTCTTCCAGGGAGGGCCGCCAATAATTTTTTGGGTGGTGTTGATGACCCTCTGCACAACCTTCTTGTTCTTGGCCATGGAGTCAGTGTACCACACACCCAGACAGTAGGTGAGCATGCTCTCCACTGAGCAGTGATTGAAGACCAGCAGCAGCTTCTGGTCCAGGTTGTTTTTCCTCAGGACATGGAGAAAGTGCAACCACTGCTGGGCTTTTTTCACCAGGGCCTTGGTGTTGACAGTCCAGGAGAGGTCAGAGGAGATGTGGGCACCCAGGAACCTGAAGGCGGGGACATTTTCCACACGGTTACCATTTATGGGAAGGGGGTGGTCCTGTCTGTTCTTCCTGAAATCCAGTATGAGTTCTTTGTTTTTTTGGACATTCAGTTTCAGGTTGTTTGCTTGGCACCACAGCAGCAGATTCTCTACCTCCCCTCTGTATACCTTCTCATCATCATTGGTGATGAGCCCAATCAAGGTGGTGTCATCTGCGTACTTCATGATGATGGTGGTTGGGTGGGTTGGAGTACAGTCAAAGGTGGACAGGGAGTACAGTAGAGGGCTTAGCACACAGCCCTGTGGCGAGCCAATGCTAAGAGACAGTGCAGAGGAGTGTTGGGGCCAAATCTGACTGTTTGTGGGTGGTTGGTGAGAAAGTTTTTTTTTATCCAGGAGCAGGTAAGGGGGGGGGGGGTCTGGAGGAGGTGCAGTTTGTTGATCAGGATTTCCGGAATGATGGCGTTGAAAGCTGAGTTGTAGTCCACAAAGAGCATCCTCACATAGCTCCTTGGGTTCTCCAGGTGGCTCAGCGCTCTACGGAGAGTGGTGGCAATGGCATCTTCTGTAGACCAGTTCTCCTTATAGGCGAACTGGCGGGGTTCGAAGGAGGGGGGGAAGACAGTCCCTGATGTGCTGGGACACCATTCGCTCAAAACACTTCATGACTACAGATGTGAGTGCTATGGGTCTGTAGTTGTTCAGGCTGTCAATTGTGGACTTTTTGGGGATGGGGATGATGGTGGAGGCCTTGAGGCAGGAGGGGACGGTAGCCTGAGTCAGGAAGAGGTTCAGCAGATTGGTAAGGATCCCTGCCAGCTGGTCTGCACATGCTTTGACCTCCACTCCTAGGATGTCTTATGGATCAGCAACTCTGCGGGGGTTCACTGCTCTCGGTTGCCTTCTCACCTCGTGCACCTGTGGGGGGTGGCAGGGAAGAGGGGGCCGAGTCTGAGGGGGAGGTGTGCTCAAATTGGGCAAAGAAGCTGTTAAGCTCGTCTGCCAGAGTGAGGCTGCTGTCTGATGTTGGGGGGCCCTGGCCCCTGTAGTTGGTGAGGGCCTGGATGCCCCTCCACATCTGTCAGAGGTTGTTGTCTGTAACGAAGCCCTCTACCTTCTTCCTATAGGTGCTCTTAATGAGTTTTATGCCTCTCCTCAGGTTGCCTCTGGCAGTGCTGTACAGAGAGCTGTCCTTCTGTCTGAAGGCTGAGTTGCGGGCTCTGATCAGAGCCTGGACTCCGCTGGTCATCTAGGGTTTGCAGTTTGGAAAGACCCGGATGTGTTTGATGACTGTCACATTTTCTACACAGCATTTACTCTAGAAAAGGGCATACTTGGTGTAGGAGTCCAAGTCCTGCTGTTCAAAGATGCTGCAATCAGTGCAGGCAAAGCAGTCTTGTCGCTGAAGGAGAGCATTTTCACACTAGGTTTTAATTGTTTATTTGGTTTTGGGGGAACTCTTCCTGAGGGGGTTGTAGGCAGGTATTAGAAGCAGGGAGAGATGGTCTGATTGTCCAAGGTGGGGGAGGGTGTGGCTCTGTAGGCGTGCTTAATGTTGGTATAAACATGATCTGATGTTCTTTCCTCTCTAGTGGGACACTTAACATAGTGGAATTTGAGGAGTACAGTCTTTAAGCATGTTTTGTTAAAATCCCCTGCAATAGTGTGGACTGCGTCAGGGTGATCTCTTTGCTGCCTGCTGACAATGTGCTGGAGGTGATTGAGTGCTAAGTTAATGTTATCATCCGGAGGAATATAAACAGCTGTTAAAATTACTGCCATTAGCTCGTGGGGAAGATAAAAAGGCCTACACAGGAAGGACATGGCCTTTAAGTCCGGTGAACAGAGGCTTTGAATTATTCTGAAGCTCATAAACACACCACCTCTCATAAACTCATAAACTCCACCTCTTCCCTTACCAGAATCAGCGTTGCGGTCGAAACGGTGTGTAGTTCGGCCAGGTAATTCCACAGTAGCATCAGGATATGTGGGTGCAGCCATGATTCGGTCACAATCAGAATACAACATTCCCATTGTCATTCAGTATCAATTACAATTAGTATCAATTACAATTGTCACTGTAATCAGTAGAAAGTCAGAAATTTACTAGAAACAAAGCTGTAAATTCACAGAGAAAATTTTGGACCCCTGGTGGGCTGTTTTTGGTCCACGAGCCATATGTTTGACACCCCTGAACCAGCCCATTAAAAATGCATATTTAGAGGATTTACTTCCATGGAATAGTTGCATATCACAACAGTATGTAAACGAATAAGATAAAATAAAACAGAAAGCACAAATAAATGAAAGTTCACATTAAGCTGTATTCTACTGCAACAAATCAGTCACTTTTTCTCTGTGCAGTAAGAAAACATTTGCACAACTGCGGACATTAAATGCAGCTTCTTGCTCTAAAAATACTCATGTTTAACCACAGAGGTAGTTGCTCTTGGGGCTACTCACCGCTCGGACAACAGGTGATAAGGGCTCGATATGAGAAGTCGCTACTGCCATGGCATTTCTTTCCACCGGGTGCAGTGTGAACTGGGGCAGGACAGGAAACTGACCCGCTGAGGAGACTGATGGCTGCATCAGTTAAGTAGGATCAGTTTATATTTATTTGCGCTAAAAATATCTATCCATATTAATAAAACGAGTAACACTGTCACGCCCTGAACGCTCTTTCTCTGCGTTCAGGTTGTCCAGTGTCGCTCCTGCTCCGGGGTAGTCCGTGCCGGGTCTTCCATGGCCCACTCTTTGACAGCGCCCAGCTGATTGCCAGCTGTCTGTTCAGCTGCGCTGGGACAGCTGTCTCCCATTCCCAATCATCTCCCCCATTTAAGCGAGCAGCCGAGAGTTACTCGTCGCTGCGACCTCGCTATGGGAAGACGTTCCTTGTGTTCCCACGACTGTTAGCTCCTACGTCTAGCTTCAGTCCGCCGTTACCTCGGCGCTTCACCCAAAGTAAGTGTTGTGACTCGGCGTGTATTTTTCCCTCGCCGCCTCTCTAGCCTTTCTCCCTGGGTGGTATGTTTCCCTTAGTTCTGTGTGTGTTTTAGCCCCACGTGGCTCTTTACTTTTCTGTTCGTTATTTTGTGTAGTGTGTGTTTTGTTAATAAACTACGCTAACTTACTGGTCGCCCTCGTATCTCCTTATCTGGCTCGTGAGAGCCAGAGTTATGACAGTAGGTCGCAGCCTAGTGAGACGGCCGCGACCGTGAGTTGGCTGTAAGGACTCGACGCCTTTTTTTTTCTCTTCCTCTGGGTACGGGCGAGCCAGTATCATGTCTCCTTCCAAGAGACTCATGCGGCACCCAGGCCACGATCTCTCGGAGACTCTGGACCTTGTGGACGGAACGTTATTCACCACGGACCTCTACGATGCCCCCAGCGAGATACGCTGGCGCCTGGAGCTCGCCGAGGGTATGCTTAACTGCTTTTCTCGCTACTTCCTTCTCCCCGAGGTTAAGGCGAGGAGGGCAGACATCTCTGTGGCCTGGGAGAGGCTCCGTAGGCTGGAGGAGAACTCCGGCAGGAAGCCGAGGACAGAACGCCTTCGCTCCTCGCTTCGGAATCCCGCTCCTGCCGCCGATCCAGTCCAGGAGTTCGCCTCACCCAGGGGTGATCCCCAGGATAGAGTGACGTCAACCGGGTTTCCCCCGGAGAAGATGAGAATGACAGCGATGCGCATTGCGGATCGAGTGGCAGCCGCTTCTTCCGCCGCCGTTCCCCCCGTAGCCATGAAGAACGTGATTGCGGCGGTCAGGCTGGTCGAGAAGAACCCGGAGCTGAACGATTATCCGGAATACGCTGACCTGTTGGCTTCGCTCATCGCACAGGAGCGGCGTTTTCCCGACCTCACGTTCAGAAGACGTCGCTCCCAAATTCCCCACTCATTTCAGCGAGAGTCCCGTCCGGATCCCGCTCCAGGAAACCACACGAATTCCGCCTCCCAGCCTGCTGTTGCTCCCGTGTCTCGCCGAAGAAGTGAATCAGCTGCTCCCGCTCCTGGGCCCGCTCTCCCCACTGTCCCGTCAGCTTTGGGCCCCCAGCTCTTCTCAGCTGTTTCACCCCCTTCTTCGTCATTCACTCCGGCCGCTGGGAGAAGCGCAAATTCATCTCCAGGTGTTCCAGGTCCCGATCCGGTGCGGGTAGCACCGCCTCATCTGTCCGGGGGGTTCCCCACTTCTATCCGGTTGGGAGAAGAGAGACTCGAGTCCCTTGTAGCGGGTTCCACCGGCCCTCCGGGAATCAGGCAAGTGTTCTTTCATTCTCCTCCCATTATGAGTGAATTGCCTTGTTTGATTCCTGGGGGAGGAGTTCAGGGTTCACAGTCCCCTGAGCTCTCTCCTCCCGCTGCAAAAACTGAATATGAACCTGCGTCCTCTGTGTCTCTTCCCCTTGAGTGTGCCCCGGTGCCAGGTGTACACCGCTGCGCGAGGAGGAGGTGGCCTGCGGCCCTGGAGGGTTTTGCCCCAGCCCCGCAGCCACGTTATGGGCAGAGGAGAAGGTCGAACTGCCTGTTGGAGCCAGCGCCGACGATTAAGCGTCCCCGGGTCTCCACGGAGGAATGGTTCGGCCCAGCAGAGTCCAGATCTCCTGCCCCCACGCCAGGTGGGCTGTCGACGCGGTCTTCGGCGTTTGGAGGTCGTTTGACTGTGGAAACCATCATGCCGGCTGCGGAGCCATTCGCAGTCGAGTTGGAGCCGGAGGACGGAGTCCTGCACGCTGAGCCCGGAGCATCGAAGTCCTGGATGGCGGTAGAACCCGAGATCAGGCAAGTGCTCTATTTTGTTTTTCTCTTCTCTATTCTGGAGCATTATTGCCTGTCTCTCGGGGGGGCGGGCCGGGTGCAGCCGTCTGCTGCGCTCGAGCCTGTTCCGCCGGGCTCTGCCGCTGCCGGTGATCCTGATCCCGGTTCCTTTTGTCCCTCTGAGCCTCTCCCCAGGGTCACCGGAGACGAACCTGCTCTGGGTGCCATCTCGGAGGTTCCGGTTCCCTGCACGGTGTTCGCCTCAGATGCTGCGCCCGGGAGTGCTGTCTCGGTCCAGCTGGGGTCCACCGGGAGTGCTGTCTCGGTCCAGCTGGGGTCCACCGGGAGTGTTTCGCCGGTCCAGCTGGGGTCCACCGGGAGTGTTTCGCCGGTCCAGCTGGGGTCCACCGGGAGTGTTTCGCCGGTCCAGCTGGGGTCCACCGGGAGTGTTTCGCCGGCCCGATCGGGGTCCACCGGGGGTGCTGCGCCGGCCCGATCGGGGTCCACCGGGGGTGCTGCGCCGGCCCGATCGGGGTCCACCGGGGGTGCTGCGCCGGTCCGGGTAACGGTTAGTGTGGGAGCTGGAGGATTGTGTTCGCCTGACGTCAGGCTGACTTCGTCCCTTGCCTCCATCATTTCTCCTCCTGCCGCTGTTGGGGTTCCTCTCACCCGGGCCAGTTTCCCCCTACCCTTGTTGCCATTAGATGGCAGGCTAACTTTGCCCCTGGCCTCCATCTCTTCTCCCCCTAGTACTGTGGGGGGTTTTCTCACCTGGGTCAGTTTCCTCCTGCCTTTTCCCTCAGGGAGGAAGCTGCACCAAGACTTCTCCCTCAGCTCTCCGTGGTCTGAGGTCACGGGACGACCGCCTGGGAAGCCATCTGGCTGGTTCGGTGATCTGGGTCGGCCTCCGGAGAAACTGTGTCTCCTAGCCTGGGACTCGGGTAGGCCACCCGAACTGGTGTTGTGGTTCCTGGCCTGGTGGTGTTCGGGCCGCCCGCCGGACAAGCTGTCATCGCCTGCCCCGCTCCACCTGCTGACGTCCTGGAAGAATTGACTGACTGTTTGTTGCCTTGCGTTTGATTGTCCTCCCTGATTTAATACTTTTCAGGACATCAAAGAACTCTCTGCCCTAGAGTCCTTATTGTGGGGTTATCCCAGTTAAAATTTCCTTGGACTATTTTCTTTGTTTTATAATCCCAGTATGATCCTATTCTAATTTCTCCTTAAGTAGCATTTGCTTCACATTGCCTGGCCTCATTCCGAGTAGTCTTGTTTTCCTGTATTTATATCCTCCTCCAGACTGTTTTGTGACTCTTTTGTGCTAATACGTGTTTGAGGAGTTGTTCCTTTTGTATTTTTATCTTCATGCCAATTTGCAGTTCCAGGCTCTATTTTTGGATCTTATGCCCGGTTTGTCCCTTTATACTTTCTGTTTTTGGCCGGGGTTACATGTGTAGTCTTCTGCAACTTTATGTTTACTGAGTTTTGTAGTCTTTTTGGTCGCCGGGACATGAGTTTTGCATTGTCCTCGCCCTGAGTTGTTGTGAACCTTTTTTTTTCTCCATGATTATGTCGTTGTTTTTCTGCAGGTTGTTCTCCCCACCTCCTGTGGTCACCTGCACAGACCGTCTGGCCTCTGCAGAGGAGGGGGTGATGGTTTTCTTTTGTGTTTGAAATTATTGTGGTATCTGACCCTATACTGTATCTAGTTTTTTTTTTTTTTTTTTTTCCTTCCCTGCCTCCTTTGTCTGGTCCCTCCCTTTCTCCCAGATCTGGCCCCCACCGCCCTCCCTGGTCTTCCCTCGGGGGGGGGGGGGGTTAGCCCGCTCCAGGAGGCGCGGCTCGGGGGAGGAGTACTGTCACGCCCTGAACGCTCTTTCTCTGCGTTCAGGTTGTCCAGTGTCGCTCCTGCTCCGGGGTAGTCCGTGCCGGGTCTTCCATGGCCCACTCTTTGACAGCGCCCAGCTGATTGCCAGCTGTCTGTTCAGCTGCGCTGGGACAGCTGTCTCCCATTCCCAATCATCTCCCCCATTTAAGCGAGCAGCCGAGAGTTACTCGTCGCTGCGACCTCGCTATGGGAAGACGTTCCTTGTGTTCCCACGACTGTTAGCTCCTACGTCTAGCTTCAGTCCGCCGTTACCTCGGCGCTTCACCCAAAGTAAGTGTTGTGACTCGGCGTGTATTTTTCCCTCGCCGCCTCTCTAGCCTTTCTCCCTGGGTGGTATGTTTCCCTTAGTTCTGTGTGTGTTTTAGCCCCACGTGGCTCTTTACTTTTCTGTTCGTTATTTTGTGTAGTGTGTGTTTTGTTAATAAACTACGCTAACTTACTGGTCGCCCTCGTATCTCCTTATCTGGCTCGTGAGAGCCAGAGTTATGACAAACACAAGTAATGCATCGATCAAATTTCAGTAACTGTAATGCATTACTGAATTTTTAAACAGTAATTTCATTACACAGCACGTTACTGCAATAGTAGTGGTGTTACAGTAATGTTACAAAGTAACACGTTATTCCCAACACTGGTTGTTACTGATATCTGGTGAAAATCTCAAGTCAATGGCTCTATCAAAAATAGGTTTAATGAGAAAACTGTTGACGTGTTCAATACTTATTTTCTCTGCTCTGTGTGTGTGTGTGTGTGTGTGTGAGAGAGAGTGTTATGCAAGTGGTGTCAGTGTTATCACATTAATCACCTGTTAACGCTTCGCACCCGTTAATAGCGACAAATTTTGTGATCGTTAACTGCAGTTAATGGCAGAAAGTGCAAACAGTACTTTTTTGGCCTAACTGCACTTCTTACCGAAGCTGCCCTGCAGCCATAGACACTGTCTGCACCACACAGACAAGCTGGATCACAGACATGGAATTCCCCAGAACACCATCATGTTTAAGCTTACAGCGTTACCTGTTGGAGCTCTCACCTGGATAATTGTCACAGCCTCCTCCAAAACTTCGCCTGGATGTCTGTTGTTCTTCTTTGGAAGCCGGCTAGCAGTATAAATGGCTACATGCTAAATTGTAGCTGGCTGACACAGACAGACCCTCACCCTGTTTCTTCCTCATAGCTTTGGGTCCAACTGTCGGCAGGTGAGTAGCAGTCTAAAATTCTCAGTCTGTGTTAGCAATGTCCATTCACTTCCTCGCCATTTTTGTGGTGCAGCTGGTGACGTCACGGGCGAGATAGTTGTTTGTTTATGTTTACAATTTTTCTACCAAAAGGGAAATTGTGTCTGTTGTAGCACAAGGGGTCCATTGTTTTCTGTTGAGCTGCTTAAAAGCTGTGGATGTTTGCTATGGGAGTGGAGTTGGATGCTGAGTTGTGTCAGTATTGTCCGTAGTGTTGCAGTGACGTTATTGAGCCCTGCCATTCTGTTGTTTGCACATGCATTAGTACTTTTGAGAATTTTCTGGAGAATATTCTGGATAGTTTTTGTAATTTTGGATATGTTGAGATCTTTAATAAACCTGCAGGTGAAGACAGCAAGCATATTTGTCCACTGCCATGTTTATAACAGTATGAGAAACTTGAAAAAAAATTACCGACTTAAGGCACACTTATCTGAATGGAAAAATATGCGATTAACACTTTATTCAGTTCAATTCGTTTCATTTTGAACGTGTAACTATACAGTGAATTTGTACCAAAATTTTAATTTTACATGCAGTATACTCAAATGTCAAAAATAGTAGTAAATAAGCAAACAGAACAGGACAAAACAAACAAATCTCAACAACAAAAAAAGATGAGTACAACCAAAGTCACACATTCAAAAAGGAGTGGGAAGAAGAAGAAACTTATTGAGCCCCACGCATTCTCCCCAGCTTACACACCAATATATTAAATGAGCTCCATTCCTTATATATACTTATGCTTCCTTTTATTCTTCCTTTTTATGTTTTCTTATATTCTGATTTACGTTATGTATTTTTTATGTTCTAATCTATTGTAACATATTCCCTTATAGTATTCTATATTGCATTTCCTTATATTCTTATATATTCTATTTTTTTCTATTCTAATGTACTATATTATATGTTCGCTGTAGTCATTTATTTATAGGAATTATAATATGAGGATGTCATTTATACTTGTATATCTGACTATAAAACAAGAGCAAAAAAGAGGAAAAATAAACAAACAAGACAACAAAAACAAAAAACAATACCAATGTGCATACCAGGTGTCAATCAAACCCTTTCTCCTTATACTTTGTGAATATAATCCCTCTGTACATATTTTTGAACTGTGTGATGTTTGTGCATTTCTTTAATTCCACATTCAAACTGTTCCATAGTTTCACCCCATACACTGAAGCACAAAAACTTTTCCTTTTTGTTCTCACCCGTGCCAATTTAAATTTAAATAATCCCCTTAAAGGGCTGATGTCACGATTTTGACATTTTTTAGCATGTTGTGTAAACCCAAAAGTCATTGTCGATGATCAATATAATATTTACAACCGCACCTGCATAAACTAGTTATCATCAAAAAACCAGAGCCGCTGACTGGACTGTGATGCCGCCCACCGAATTAAGGGTGACACCACCATGGCGTAAGCGACAGAACGGATGCCGGTGTTGTTGACTGGAATGACAGCAGCTTTCAGCTCACAGTTTCTCTGGTTTCTTGTTTTAATTTTACGACTATGCCTTCGCGTTTTGTCACAGGCTTAGATAAACAGCAGGCCTTAGAAAGACCACATCACATGCTTCAGCTCCAACTGTCATAAGCCTCCTCGTGCGCTCCTCATGTGCTTTTACACAGGAGGAGCGCATGAGGAGGGGAAGGATTAATGGATTGATGCACAGCTTTGACCCACTTTCTGTGATCACATGCTGACTCTCGCCGGTCCGGCCACATCCCCTCTATCATTATCATCAGCTGATTCAAACTCCTGCTGATAATGTTTCCCGGTCCTCGACCAGGTGCTTCTCATCACACCATCACCAACAGTGCGTGTACTTAGCTGCCGTTTGCCAGTCATGCACTGCTGGTCCATAGTATTGTCATCTGTGCTGTTAGTCTGCCAGTTTTTTCAGCACTCTCACGACGTGTTTGTCACTTCATGTTAAGATAAGCCTTTATTAGTCCCACAATGGGGAAATTCCAGGATTGCAATAGCACAGGGATAGCAACACTCAGAGCAATAATTAAGAAGATACGGAAGATATAAATAAGAGCAGTGGATATACATACATACCCATAAATATATAAATATATATAAAAAGTGTGGAGCATTGTAGCAAGATGGAATAAACAGCATAACCGTCTACTTAGTTATCCTACATAGTATGAATATGTACCCATACATATTGTCACCCTCCGTAGCGACCAATAATGTCCTAGTTGTATATACTGGAGGGAACCATTGTGTGAGTCTATTGCGTCTTTTGCATTCAATACTCTTAGGTCGTCACGTTTTTTTTGCTATCTCTGCGAGCAGCCCTGCTTAGGTTATACAGTCTGACTGCCGTAGGTAGGAAGGACCTGCGAAACCTCTCGGCTCCTCAGTGCGTTCAGTATGTCCTGCATAGGGTGGGACTCGGACTCCAGCAGAGATGACAGTTTAGCCACCATCCTTCTCTCTCCTATCTCCTCCACTGGGTCAGGGCGCTGCCCCAGGACAGAGCTAGCTTTCTTGATCAGTTTGTTCAGTCTCTTCCTATCGGCTGCTGTAATGCCACTGCCCCAGCAGACCACTCCAAAAGTGATGGCTGATGCCACCACCGTGTCGTAGAATGTCTTCAGCAGCACCCCTTGTACACCAAAAGACCTGAGTCTTTTGGTGACAGCCTGCACTGTCCCTTTGGTGACAGCCTGCGCTGTCCCTTCTTGTAGAGTGCGTCGGTATTGTGTGACCAGTCTAGTTTATTGTTCAAATGAACACCCAGGTACTTGTAGGATGTGACCATCTCGATGTCTGTTCCCTGTATGTTTACAGGGAACATACAGGGAACAGCCAAGGACAACCCCTGTGAGGGGTGCTGGTCCACCCCTGCGCACAGCAGCTTGTCCTTCAGGATCATCGGTTGGATGGTGTTGAAAGCACTGGAGAAGTCAAAAAACACGATCTTCACCGCATTCACCGCCATTCACCGCATTCACCGCATTCACCGGTGCGCCACCGTGCACCGTGGGCTGCACAATGGCGCAGTGGTTAGCACTGCGGCAGCACAGTTTACCCTTGCCCGGGGGATCGTGGGGATCGTGGGTTCGATCCCAGCCCCCGACCAACAGTGATCTGTGTGGAGTTTGCATGTTCTCCCCGTGTATGCGTGGGTTTACCCCGGGATTTCTCCGGTTTCCTCCCACATGCCAAAAACATGCAGGTTAGGTTAACTGGAGACTCTAAAGTGGCCCTAGGTGTGAATGTGTGTGTGAATGGTAATGGGATAGCGCCGTATCGTGGCTGCTTCATCCATCCAGGTGGTGGATGACCCTCAATTTCCCCTCTGGAGATCAATAAAGTATACTAAATCTAAAAAAAAACTAAAAAAAAAAAATTCCCGGGATTCTCCAGGTGGGACAGAGAACGGTGAAGGAGGAAGATCACTGCATCCTCCACCCCAATGCCATGCTGGTAGGCAAACTGGAGTGGATCCATCACTGGTCGCACCAGGGGGCGGAGGTGAGCAAGGAGCAGTCTCTCCAGGGTCTTCATCATGTGAGACATCAGGGCCACTGGTCTGTAGCTGTTCAGGTCTTTGGGGCGGGAGATCTTTGGTACAGGTACCACACAAGATGTTTTCCACAACTGTGGTACCCTTCCCAGCTTCAGGCTCAGGTTGAAGATGAGCTCCACAATCCCACACAGCTGATCTGCACAGGACTTGAGGAGCTTTGCGCTGATGCCTTCCACGCCTTGATCTTCCTCAGCTCCGTCCTCACCTGGGTCTTAGTGAGGGTCATGTTGGGGGGCTGTGTGTTGGGAGTAGGGGGGTGTTGGTGGAGTGGGGTGTGGGCAGCAGGACTCGATGTCTTTAGAGGCAGCAGTGGTTGTTGTGCAGTTGGGGGGGGGGGCGGTTGGTCAAACCTATTTAAAAACAAGTTCAGATTGTTTGCCCACTCCCTGCCCCCCCCGTGGCCTGGGGGGAGGTATTCTGGAGCCCAGAGATGGTTTTGGTGGACCCCACCGATGTCGCTCTGTTGCAGCTTGTCCTCCATCTTCTTCCTGAAGCTGTCCTTTCCTTCTCTGATCTTCCTCCTCAGCTCCCTCTGTACGGACTTCAGCATCTCTCTGTTCCCCGACCTGAAGATCCTCTTCTTCTCTCTCAGAAGTGTTTTTATCTCAGGGTTGATCCAGGGTTTGTTGTTCGAGCAACACCGTATTGTCTTGGTGGGTACGGTGTTGTCCACACAGAAGTTGATGTAGTCCGTGATGGTGTGAGTGAAGCCATCGATGTCCTCACCATGTGGATCGCAGAGCTGCTCCCAGGCAGTGGTTTCAAAGCAGTCCTTTAGAGTGTCCATTGCCTCCTCAGACCATAACGTCACTGTGCGCATGACCGGAGGTTGTGTGTGCACTAGGGGTTTGTACACCGGCAGGAGATGAACCAAGTTGTGATCCGATTTCCCGAGTGGGGGGAATTGTGATGAGGTGTACGCCTCCTTAGTGTTTGCGTAGAATAAGTCCAGTGTTTTATTGTCTCTAGTGTGGCATGTGACATACTGGGTAAACGTGGGTAAAATGGGAGACAGTGAAATATGGTTGAAATCGCCTGAGATGAGGAGGAGAGCATCTGGGTGTTCTGTCTGCAGTCTGCCAGTTACTGAGTGGATGGTGTCCCGCACTGTCCCAGCGTTCGACGTCGGATTTGCATAAATAACAATGCAGATCACGTGTGAGTATTCCCTCGGGAGGTAGGTAGGCCGCATGCTAACAGCTAGCAACTCAATGTCTTTGTTGCAGTGTTGTTGTTTAACTGTGATATGTCCCGGTCTGCACCAGTTGTTATTGACGTACATCATCACCCCACCGCCCCTTGCCTTCCCACTGTCTGGTGTTCGGTCTGCCCGTATTGCGTGGAAACCCTCCAGTTCAATGTTAGCATCTGCTGCTGTTGTGTTAGCCACATCTCTGTGAATAGCATCAGACTACACTCCCGGTATATGCTATCGTATAGATAGCTGCTAGCTCATCTGTCTTTCCGAGTATCGATCGTACATTCCCCATAATGACAGATGGGAGGGCGGGTCTGTACCTTATATTCCTTGCCCGCCGTTTTACTCCGGCACGACACCCACGTCGTTTTCGTCTTAATTCTCCCAGTATGTCGAGTTTTTGCGTTAGCATCATGGGCCGGTTAAGTGCTAACAGCTGGTCCCTGTTACACTGCCTCCTGCCAGAAACAGTGGCTCCGTCCGTTGACTCAGGAGACATTTGGGCGATCTACGTGTTCGGATGGAATAAAGGTGATGCTGGATCATAAAGATTGGCAAGAGAGCCAGATAGTAATAGAAATAGGCAGAAATTGATCCGCTGTTGCAAAAGGCAGCCTACTCGTGTGGCGCCGAAAGTAGTAAAAAAAAAAACGCGCCTGCATAAACTAGTTATCATCAAAAATCCAGAGCCGCTGACTGGACTGTGGTGCTGCCCACCAAATTAAGGGTGGCACCACCATGACGTAAGCGACAGAACGAATGCCGGTGTTGTTGACTGGAATGACAGCAGCTTTGTAGCTCACAGTTTCTCTGGTTTCTTGTTTTAATTTTACGGCTATGCCTTCACGTTTTGTCACAGGCTTAGATAAACAGCAGGCCATAGAAAGACCACATCACATGCTTCAGCTCCAACTGTCATATGCCTCCTCGTGTGCTCCTCATGTGCTTTTACACAGGAGGAGCACACGAACTGGATCTCATGCGTCCTTGAAGCGATGTCGGCTCTGGGGCGCAACTGTGGCTAACACGTCTCCTCTCATTCATTCTCTGGGCGATACCAGCCCCCGAACGTCATCAGTAAGTGTGTTTGTGTTTTTTGTACATCTTCACCTTTTAGGGGATTGTCTGTCTTTCTGTATTAAATGTGCTGTGGTGAACCCTGCACATAAATCCTCGTTATTTCATCCTCCCTCTCTGTGCCCTGCGTAAAAGCGCACGGAGGGTCATGATGAATGGATAACACGGCTAACTGGCTAACACGTCGTGATAGTGTTGGCAATATTGGCTGGCTGACAACACGGCAGATGATGCACACAAAGCATGAACAACTGACTGTCAAAGACAGAGGGCGTGTGTGTTCAGACCAGCGAATCTTGGACAGTGCCCACCTGAAAGTGGCTCAAAACGCATATAAAACACACGTACAAAGCAAAAACTCAAAAAGATAATCCATAATAAACCCGATGCCTGAGCCACAGAGAATACACTGCTATGATTTTATTGAAAAATCGGGTTTAAGTAAATTATATTTATGAACAAATAATTTGTTGCAATATCTGTAATAAAAAAATAACACTCAGTGTTTCCCTGCCGTGTGTTTGCCGCTGCTGCTGTGGCGAGCATGTGTGCCTCTCCACTGTCACTCTGAGTCTGACTCATTAGGCACGATGCCTGCTTGGCACGACTCAAACCTATACGCTCTGATGCCCCCAGATTCTTCATTATCATCCCATTCTTCTGAACTATAATTGTCTGAAGATTGGACAACACAAACCAATTCCAGACTACATGTGCTGGAACCATCATCAATGTTTTCTACCGCTTCCATCCTGTGTGTACAATGGGCAGCCAAGCGCTGTGTTCTCCCGATAACGTGACAACATGGCCGTGGGGTTTTCCAGCCACTGACACAATTGGTGACGTGGCGCTCATGAAAACGTCGGACATTCGAGTGGAAAAAAAAGCCTGTTTGACTTAGAACTGCACAGACCAACCTATTTCGTCATTTTGTATTATGTGTTGAAAAATTAGAGGAAGTCAAAAACGTGTCATTAGCACTTTAAGTTATATTAACCCTGGCTTTCTGTGAATTTGTTTTGAATATTGCCTGGCAGGTGATTATATTTTGCTTTAAACATGATTTGTGCTATTAATAATCTAATAAATCTGATAGTTTGAGTATTTTTGACTGTAAAAATAACTTATTTGTATGATCCCGATACCCTGCATTGCGAATGGTTCTTATTGCTCTTTTCTGAAGAGTGATTAGTGAGCAGATTGTGGTGTTATAGTTACTGCCCCAAACCTCTGCACAGTGACACAGATAGTGGATATAAAAAGTCTTTACACCCAAAAATGAGACCAAGATAAATCATTTCAAAACTTTTTCCACCATTAATGTGACCTATATCCTATACAACCCAATTGAAAAACAAACTGAAATCTTTTAAGGGGAAAAATAAAAAATAATAAACTTACAATAACCAGGTTGTATAAATATGCACACCCTTAAACTAATATTTTGTTGCAGCACCTTTGGCTTTTATTACAGCAGGAGTCTATCAGCATGGCACATTTTGATGTGGCAGTATTTGCCCAGTCTTCTTTGCAAAAATGCCCAAATCTGTCAAATTGCGAGGACATCTCCTGTGCACAGCCCTCTTCAGATCACCCCACAGAAGTTCGATTGCATTCAGGTCTGAACTCTGGCTGGGCCATTCCAAATCCTTAATCTTCTTCTGGTGAAGCCATTCTTTTGTTGATTTGGATGTATGCTTTGGGTCATTGTCGTCCTGAAAGATGAAGCTCCTCTTCATCTTCAGCTTTTTCGCAGAAGCCTGAAGGTTTTGTGCCAACACTGACTGATATTTGGAACAGTTCATAATTACCTCCACCTTGACTAAGGCCCCAGTTCGAGCTGAAGAAAAATGGCCCCAAAGCATGATGCTGCCACCACCATGCTTCACTGTAGATACAGTATGATGTTCTTTTTGGTGATGAGCAGTGTTGTGTTTGCACCAAATATACCTTTTGGAATTGTGGCCAAAATGTTCAACCTTGGTTTCATTGGACCATAGCACATTTTCCCACATGCGTTTGGGAGATTTCAAATGTGTCTTTGCAAAATGTAGCCGGGCTTGGATGTTTTTCTTTGTACAATAAAACTTCTGTCTTTCCACCCTACCCCATAACCCAGACATATGAATAAGATGGGAGATTGTTGTCACATGTACTAAACTGCCAGAAATTGCCAGAAATCCCTGCAGCTCCTTCCATGTTGCTGTCGTCCTCTTGGCAGCCTCCCTGACCAATTTTCTCCTCGTTGTTTCATCAATTTCGGGGGATGTCCAGTTCTTGGTAATGTCACTGTTGTGCAATATTTTCTCCACTTCATGATGACTGCCTTCACTGTGTTCCATGATGTATTTAATGCCTTGGAATTTCTTTTGTACCCTTCTCTTGACTGATACCTTTGAACAGTGAGAGCCCTCTGATGCTTTGGAAGCTCTCTGCGGACCATGGCTTGTGCTGTAAGATGTGACTACAAAAATGTCAGGAAAAGCCTACTAGAACAGCTGAACTTTACTTGGGGTTAATCAGAGGCACTTTAAATGGTGGCAGGTGTGTGCTGACTCCCATTTAGCATGAATTTGAATGTGATTGGTTAATTCTGAACACAGCCACATCCCCAGTTATAACAGGGTGTGCATACTTATGCAACCAGTTATTGTAAGTTTTTTTATTTTTTATTTTTTCCGTTAAAAGATTTCAGTTTGTTTTTCAATTGGGTTGTACAGGTTATAGGTCACATTAATGATGGAAAAACTTTTGAAAGGCTCTTGGTCTCATTTTTTTACATCACAAAATCCTGGCATTTGAACAGGGGTGTGTAGACTTTTTATATCCACTCTGTAATATTTTGTTAACCGCGATTAACTCAACATTCCTAAAGATTAATCATGATTTAAACTTTTGATCGTCCAACACCACTCATATATATATATATATATATATATATATATATATATATATATATATATATATATACAGTGGGGTAAAAAGGTATTTAGTCAGCCACTAATTGTGCAAGTTCTCCCACTTAAAAGATGAGAGAGCTCTCCAATTTTCATCATAGGTATACCTCAACTATGAGAGACAAAATAAGAAAAAAAAAATCCAGAAAATCACATTGAAGGATTTTTAATGAATTAATTGGTAAATTCCTCGGTAAAATAAGTATTTGGTCAATAACAAAAGTTCATCTCAATACTTTGTTATATACCCTTTATTGGCAATGACAGAGGTCAAACATTTTCTGTAAGTTTTCACAAGGTTTTCACACACTGCTGCTGGTACTTTGGCCCATTCCTCCATGCAGATCTCCTCTAGAGCAGTGATGTTTTGGGGCTGTCGCTGGGCAACACGGACTTTCAACTCCATCCAAAGATTTTCTATGGGGTTGAGATCTGGAGACTGGCTAGGCCACTCCAGGACCTTGAAATGCTTCTTACAAAGCCACTCCTTCGTTGCCCGGGCGGTGTGTTTGGGATCATTGTCATGCTGAAAGACCCAGCCACGTTTCATCTTCAATGCCCTTGCTGGTGGAAGGAGGTTTTCACTCAAAATCTCACAATACATGGCACTATTCATTCTTTCCTTTACACGGATCAGTCGTCCTGGTCCCTTTGCAGAAAAACAGCCCCAAAGTATGGTGTTTCCACTCCCATGCTTCACAGTAGGTATGGTGTTCTTTCTCCTCCAAACACAACAAGTTGAGTTTTTACCAAAAAGTTCTGTTTTGGTTTCATCTGACCATATAACATTCTCCCAATCCTCTTCTGGATCATCCAAATGCTCTCTAGCAAACTTCAGACGGGCCTGGACATGTACTGGCTTAAGCAGGGGGACACGTCTGGCACTGCAGGATTTGAGTCCCTGTCGGCGTAGTGTGTTTCTGATGTAGCCTTTGTTACTTTGGTCCCAGCTCTCTGCAGGTCATTCACTAGGTCCCCCCATGTGGTTCTGGGATTTTTGCTCACCGTTCTCGTGATAATTTTGACCCCACGGGGTGAGATCTTGCGTGGAGCCCCAGATCGAGGGAGATTATCAGTGGTCTTTTATGTCTTCCATTTTCTAATAATTACTCCCACAGTTGATTTCTTCACACCAAGCTGCTTACCTATTGCAGATTCAGTCTTCCCAGCCTGGTGCAGGTCTACAGTTTGGTTTCTGGTGTCCTTTGACAGCTCTTTGGTCTTGGCCATAGTGGAGTTTGGAGTCTGACTGTTTGAGGTTGTGGACAGGTGTCTTTTATACTGATAACGAGTTCAAACAGGTGCCATTAATACAGGTAACGAGTGGAAGACAGAGGAGACTCTTAAAGAAGAAGTCACAGGTCTGTGAGAGCCAGAAATCTTGCTTGTTTGTAGGTGACCAAATACTTATTTTACTGAGGAATTTACCAATTAATTCATTAAAAATCCTTCAATGTGATTTTCTGGATTTTTTTTTTCTCAAATTGTCTCTCATAGTTATGACGAAAATTGGAGACCTCTCTCATCTTTTAAGTGGGAGAACTTGCACAATTGGTGGCTGACTAAATACTTTTTTGCCCCACTGTATATATATATATATATATATATATATATATATATATATATATATATATATATATACATATACATATATATACACTACGTTATTGCAGACCTAGCATTGCAGACCTAACATGATTGCACAAGGGTTTTCTAATCATCCATTAGCCTTCTGAAGCAATGAGCAAACACATTGTACCATTAGAACACCGGAGTGATAGTTGCTGGAAATGGGCCTCTATACACCTATGTAGATATTGCACCAAAAACCAGACATTTGCAGCTATAATAGTCATTTACCACATTAGCAATGTATAGAGTGTATTTCTGATTAGTTTAAAGTTATCTTCATTGAAAAAAAGTGCTTTTCTTTCAAAAATAAGGAAATTTCTAAGTGACCCCAAACTTTTGAACGGTAGTGTATATATATATATATATATATATATATATATTTTACTGGCCTCCCATCGAGTTTCCCAGTTTTCGACTGGTAGGCAGCAAGCTAACACGTGTGGTGCAGGCCTCAATGATGACAAGATGTTTCCTTTTATCTCGTTTATTGAAGCTACCCCACAAGGAACTCAACTTGATGTACACTCGTCTTTTTGGTTTTACATCCATTTACATTCGTTCCTACATCCGTGTAAAACTGCAACAAAGTAGACATATACACGCCGTCAATGATATAGTCATTGTGATTAGCTTAGCACATGTTAGCATTAGCTCTAGCTTAGCTTGGTAACAATGATGGCAACGGACTAGAGTCAGATCGCTTAAAATACACCAATGCAACCATGCAGTTCTCATTGTAGCTGTTAACACTGTCAAACCATGCAGATACTCACGGACTAATGATGTCCAAGGCGCCGATAATTAAACAACATTCACAGCGTTCGTACATTGAGTGACGTTCTGATCGGTCTCCCGTTATATCATTACTGCGCATGTGCAACACTTTGTGTATCAGTTCAAAACGATGCTTTCACTACACCACTAGAGGGAGCCAAACTCCTTTACATGAAATGCTGTAATGGGAAGTGCTTAACTTAATACATGGAGGCAGCATACTCCCCGTCTGGTGCAATAACATTGTACCACTATTTAGCCTTACAACATTTCAAACAACAGTGCATAACAATGTTAATAAATATCATTATCTGTTATTCCCCTTCTGCTATCAGTAAAACCATTTCTGTAATTGGTCTCAGAAACACTTTAACAGTCCCATCTCTTATTATCTTCACCTCCGCTTTTCGTACTTTATTGTCCCTTCCGTGAAATGTCTTCACAATCCGCCCCATGGGCCAGTCATTTCTGTGTGCTTGCCCATCCTTGAGCAAAACGACATCTCCAACATTGATGTTTGGTTTCTCATCAGACCATTTTCTTCGGCTCTGAAGAGTCACAAGATACTCTTGTCTCCATTGTTTCCAAAAACTGTCAGCAAGAGCCTGCACTTGTTTCCACTGACATGCGTGAAGTTCTGGTGCAACGAAAGTTCCCGATGGTGCTGTCAAGGGGTTGGTTTTTTGCGTCAGTAGCATTGCTGGGGTTAGGATGGTTGGATTGTCAGGATCTGTTGAGACCGGCACAAGTGGTCTTGCATTCATCACTGCCATAACCGCCGCCATTAAGGTGCTCAGTACCTCATGCGTGAGCCGTAGTTTGTTCTTGAGAAATAGTGCATCTAAAATCCGCCTGGCAACTCCAATGAGTCTTTCCCAGGATCCACCCATGTGTGATGCATGGGGTGGGTTAAAAAACCATTTGCAACCCTTTTCTTGTAGGTAACTCGTTAATGCTGCATCACTGCGCTCAATTCTCAGTTCCTTACATTTGTTCCATACCTCTTCTCTCTCAGCGGGAAGTGGTTCATCCCAGTCGCCATGTTCCGTTGACAGTTCACGCAGGAGGTTCTTCCCCTGCATCGTGATAGGCGCCACAAACCTTAGGGGATCATACAGGCTGCTGACCGTCGCTAAGACTCCCCTTCGTGTGCAGGGCTTCCTGTTGATGGTCACCTGAAACATAAAACTGTCATTCTCAAGATTCCAAGGCACCCCTAAACTCCATTGTAGTGGGAGCTCATCACGTTTGAGATCTAAGTCTTTTAAGTCCTTTGCTCTTTCATTCGCCGGGAAGGCTTCCATGACCCGGCAGTCATTAGATGCTATTTTGTGTAATTTGAGATTGGATTGTGCTAACATCTTTTGTGCGTTTGTCAGGATGTCAACAGCTTCTTCTGGTGTGGCTGTGGAGGCTAATCCATCATCTACATAGAAATGTCTCATTATGAACTGTGTTGTGTCATGTCCATGCGCTTTCTCACCTTCAGGTGCAGCACATCTCATGCAGTAAACAGCCACGGCTGGAGAAGGGCTATTTCCGAACACATGCACTTTCTTTCTGTAGTCTCTTACTTCTTTGTCCGTGATGTCAATAAAAACTTGATCTTCTATTGACAGCACTGGTTTATCATCGTCCTTTGTTTTATCAAAGACTGTGTTTCCTAAGTGGTCTGTGTCTCTCTCACCCTGCAAGGCATATGGTAGTATGCTGTTGGGGCGTGAGGTGGAGCAACCTGAAACCTCTTTGACAAGAAATGTGTTTAGGCATGGGCTGAGGGATGATGCACGACCATTGTAGAGCACTTGTGTCTTTAGCAAGTTAACAGGCGAAGGCTTGTGTGTTGTCCCTAAACACGTTTCTCCCACAATAACCCATCCCAAGTCCAAGCGCTGTGCATAGGGAGTACTGTGGGGCCCATTTATTTGTCCCCTCACCTTGTGTACCTGTAGGACATCTCTTCCCAGCAGTAGGAGGATGGGAGCATGTTCATCTACAAGTGGAATCTTGTCTGCGACTTTTCTCAGGTGTGGATGCACAAGTGCGTCCTTTGGAGATGGGATCTCCCTCCTGTCATCGGGGATCATGTCACACTCGATCAAGTTTGGAAGCTGGAGCTGTACTTTTCCATCCATTGATTCTATCATGAAGTTTGGAGCTCTCCGCCCCCAAATCGTAGTAGCCCCTGAGCACGTTTTCAGTGTGTAAGGGTCGGAAGGTGCTCTAATGTTGAACAGCTGAAAAAACTCTGATTTAGCGAGTGATCTGTTGCTTTGTTCATCGAGCACTGCATACATTTTCTGGGCTTCTTCTCTGTGTCCTGCAGGATAAACTAACACAGGGCTAATTTTTGAGCAGGATCGTGGGTTTTCTGCATTACCGTAAACTTCTGTGCATCTAGATGTGACTAGTGTGCCCTCATAATCATGGTACTCCCCGCCATGATCCGTCTCAGCTTCCTGAGGCTCCATGGGAGGAGGAGAGGGGCCAGGATGTAGTGCTGCTACATGTCTATCACTACCACAGTCAGAGCACTGGATTGACTGTTTACAGTCTTTTGCCAGATGCTGAGTGGACCCACAACACTTAAAGCAGATGTGATTCTCTCTCAAGAACAGTTTGCGTTCTTCTATTGGTTTTGCTCTAAATGTTTTACATTTCTTTAATGGGTGTGGCTTTCTGTGTATGGGACATTGTTTATCTGGGCTTTCTGTTCTTTGATGTGTGTGGTTACCTTTAGCTGCGGGTGAAGCTGGTGGGATGTCCGTTTTGTGGACACTGATGAGGTGCTTACTGGCGAACTTGGGGGCTTTTTCAACTCTGGTGTTCATGTGGGCTGGTGGAGAGAAACTGAAACTTGGGTCGTTTCTTATTTTGGCTTGTCGTCTGACGTAGCTGGAAAAAAAGCTGAAAGGAGGAAAGGCGACTTTGTGTGTTTCTTTGTAATTGGCACCTGCTGCAATCCACTTCTCCTGTAGGCTGTAGGGCAGTTTCTCGACAACAGGATTCACTCCACGGGCTGTATCCAGGTATGCGAGCCCAGGTAGGTATCCGCCATCCTTTGCACATTCGAGCTCCTGTAGAACGTCACCAAGTTCTCTCAGCTTGAGTGCATCTTTGTTGCTGATTTTGGGAAAATCATCAAGCTTTTTTAACAGTGCATTTTCTATTGCTTCGGGTGACCCATAACACCCAGTCTTTCCCAGACTAAGTTGAGGGCTGCTTTTGGGTTGAAGACATGTGCAGAGCGGATCCTCTTTGCTTGTTCTGCTGATTCTGTGCCGAGCCATTTTATCATCAGATCCAATTGCTCGTGGTGTGAGAGGCTGAGGTCTTGTATGGCGTTCTGGAAGGATGCCTTCCATGCCCAATAATTCTCTGGGAGGTCATCAAAGTGTAGGAGTCCCGTGCTCAACATCTCCCGGCGTGTGAGGTATTTGGTCAGATCCTGAATGCTTTGTGCTTCCGCGTAATCTGTTGCGGAGGCATAATAGGGTTGTAACGTCGGGGGATTAATTGTCTCTGCAGCTCCATGCTCCTCCTTCATGTTGACGCTGACCCTACTCTTACCATCTACAGCATTAGATGGGATGAATGGTACATTTGTGGCCATTTCAAACTGTTCACACTGGATCTTAGAGGGAGTGGCTGGATCAGTTTTAAATGGAGTTTCCTCAAAGCGCACATCAAAGTGTTTCTGTACATACTCAGATGTGTGTTGTGCTGAGCCAACTGGCAAGTCCATTAATGATTGACTGAATTCACTTCTTGCACATTCCTCTGCTTCTTCATAGGCCGCGGCTTCAGCTTCTGAAGCTGCAACAGCCTTCTGATGGTTCAAAATGTGCATTTGTGCTTCAAGATTAGCTTTCTGTGCTTCAAGATTAGCTTTCTGCGTGATGAGGGCTGCTTATTTCTCTGAATAAGCTAATTCAGCTCGTGCAGCATCTGCTTTGGCTCTAGCTCTTATGGCTGAGGAGGTAGCTGAAGAAGCCTTGCTTGACTTGAAGCTACGTGAGTATAATGAGCTAGCTCACGCAGCTGTGGCCAAGGGAGCTGTGTGCTCCGTCTCCATAACTTCACTTCTGAGTTGGGGAGTTGGCTGGTGCTGCTCTCCTGCCCTGAGGCTCATTTGCTGCTTGTTGTTTGTTTATTGGGCCCGCCGTGCTGTAGTCCTTTTACTTTACTGCCCTCCCATCGAGTTTCCCAGTTTTCGATTGGTAGGCAGCAAGCTAACACGTGTGGTGCAGGCCTCAATGATGACAAGATGTTTCCTTTTATCTCGTTTATTGAAGCTACCCCACAAGGAACTCAATGTGATGTACACTCGTCTTTTTGGTTTTACATCCATTTACATTCGTTCCTACATCCGTGTAAAACTGCAACAAAGTAGACATATACACGCCGTCAATGATATAGTCATCGTGATTAGCTTAGCACATGTTAGCATTAGCTCTAGCTTAGCTTGGTAACAATGATGGCAACGGACTAGAGTCAGATCGCTTAAAATACACCATTGCAACCATGCAGTTCTCATTGTAGCTGTTAACACTGTCAAACCATGCAGATACTCACGGACTAATGATGTCCAAGGCGCCGATAATTAAACAACATTCACAGCGTTCGTACATTGAGTGACGTTCTGATCGGTCTCCCGTTATATCATTACTGCGCATGTGCAACACTTTGTGTATCAGTTCAAAATGATGCTTTCACTACACCACTAGAGGGAGCCAAACTCCCTTACATGAAATGCTGTAATGGGAACTGCTTAACTTAATACATGGAGGCAGCATATATATATATATATATATATATATATATATATATATATATATATATATATATATATATATATATATATATATATATATATATATATATATATATATATATATATATATACGTATATATATATATATATATATATATATCCATTACTCAAAAAAAGTTAGGAGTATTTGGCTTTCGGATGAAATTTGTGGAAAATGTGAATTTCACACTACAGTGATATTATATCATGAAAGTAGGTCTTTTAAGTAGAAGCATGCAGTGGTGATTTCCTCATCTCAAACAATTTATTGAGACAAATGCCAACAACAGTGGTGGGTATACCACAGCAAAAACATGTTAGTCTCAATAACTTGTCATGTGCTCTTGAACATCCATTACAGCTGGACAACAATGTCTCATGCTGTTCACAAGTCAACTTATTGTCTACTGAGGCATGGCATTCCGCTCTTCTTGAAGGGCGGCCCTCATGTCATTTAGGTTATGGGGTGCAGGGTTACGAGCCTCTACACTGCGACTCAGCTGATCCCATAGGTTTTCTATGGGATTCAGGTCTGGATAAAGTGCAGGCCACTCCATTTGAGGTACCCCAGCCTCCAGCGGCCATTCCCTAATTATCCAACCTCGATAAGCTGGAGCAGTGTCGTCCATGAAAATGAAATTAGGCCTGTGTTGTGCATGCAGGGGCACAATGACTGGATTAATGATGTTATTCATGTAGTACTGGCTTGTCATTGTACCATTCATAAGGTGTAGGGCAGTTCTGCATTGATTAGTCACACCTGCCCATGACTGTAACACCACCACCACCAAAAGCTCATCTGGTGACAACAGTGGCTGAAGCATAGCACTTTCCTTGACGTCTCCAACTTCGTTGGCGGCCATCATTTCTGCTCAGCATGAATTGACTTTCATGATTACCAACAAATTTGTCCACATCTTGTTCACATCATAAGGTAGCCCCACCATTGTCAACGACAGGCACTGGTGGAGATAGCCCAGGGCAGATGGGTGCTGCACTTGCCCCCCCCCTTCCCCGCCAAGAGCAAGGCAAGTCTGTTCATTAATAGATGTTAATAATTAAGGGAAAAGCACTTGCCTTAACTCCTGGTCCACTGCCGCTGGGGGAGCGATGTCCTCGGGAAGGGCTGTAGATGAAGCAGCTGGCGTGAGAGCTGGTGAAGCAACAGATGTGGTGGCCAGCAGGGCTTCTGATGTGGTATAATGATGAAACTGTGCAGTGTTGCCAGATAGGAAATGAATAAATATCATACTTTTGCTTTAAAATTATTGTATTTTGACCCAAATTATCGTATGTACTAAAACAGCTTGAAAAATCACGGGACAATGCACTTAAAAACAAAGCTATTTTCTGTGCATGGAACTGCAGTAACCTATGGAATAAACACATTTGTTACAAACAGTGGGCAATGGAGGTTTGATTTGGAGCCAGAGACTATATGTTGTGTATTTATTTCCCTTGGCAGGATTTTTTCAGAACTGCAATGTCCAATACCAATTGAATGCTGTAGCAGCGGCAAAATACTTTAGCGTTGTTCCCAGCAACAGGTTGAAGCCATCCCTTAAATGTACAGTATAACACCAAGACAGGGCATTCATTTGTTGTGCCCAGGAGGGTTGCTTTGCTTTCTTGCCAGTGTCTGTGCTACCAGGCTCTTTTCTTTTAGTACTTTTTTCCCTCAGAGTCCAAATGCATTCAAAGATTCCAAGATTTTTTTCAGTGCTTCTATATGTACAGAACGTAGAGTAGAAGTGCAAAGCCATTTCTCTCTCTCTCTCTCTCTCTCTCTCTCTCTCTCTCTGAGTGGGTGTGGTCGTGAGTGCGAGCTGAGAGCGTGTGACAGCGTGAGTGAATTATTTCAAACTTTTCTCAATCTTTTTGTGTTTAAGGTGTTTTTTTGTTAAATAATCTTAATTTTTGTTGTTTTCTGTAGCTGGGGTGGGGTAGGCGTTTTAGGAGGGGGGTTTCTGCTGCCAGCTCTGCTGGTCAGCATGGTTTTGGAGCAAGGCTCCGGGTTTGAGAAGCTGACACTCCGGCATGCTGTCAAACTGACTCCGGCTGTCAGCTGCTCAGTGGAGGAATGTAGTCTGGCTGTGGGGGAGCTGGTCGGTTATGAAAGCGTTAGATCAGCTTCAAGAATGAATAGTGCCGTGGTAATTTTCCTTGATAGTGTTGAAAAAGTTAACCAGGTAGTGGAGAGCGGGGTTGTGATTAAAGACACACTGGTTCCTGTTCTGTCTCTGGTAAATCCCGCGAAGAGAATTACGATCTCGAATGTCCCACCATTTTTAAAGAATGAGCTGTTGGAGAAGGAGCTGTCGAGACATGGGCAGCTTTTGTCCCCGATTAAGCACATCCCTCTCGGTTGTAAGTCCCCGCGTTTAAAGCATGTCATGTCTTTTAGGCGACAGGTGCTCATGATTTTAAAGAATAGCGAGGAAAGCCTCAACCTCGTATTTAAATACCGGATTGACGGCTTTGATTATACCATCCACGTCACCTCTGACAATATGAAGTGTTTCGGCTGCGGAATGGAGGGACACTTGATTCGATCGTGCCCTCAGGGAGTGGGGAGTGATCACTCGGGGGAGGCCGCTAGTGCGGCCTCGGGGCCGTCTGGTGACGGAGCGGCTTTGCCGCTCTCCGAGGCCGCGCCGTCAGGCGCTTCGGCCGAGGCCACGGGGCCGTCAAGCGGCGGCGCTTCGGCCGAGGCCAAGAGGCCGTCTGGCGGCGGGGCGGCTTTGCCACCCTCCGCAGCCAGCCTGTCGATCATAAATGAAACAGCAGCTAAAGTTAAAGCACATCGCAGGGCTGCCGCACAGACCAACATTGTGGACAAGGGTGAGATTACCGAGAGGGATCACGCTGAGGATCAGACAGATGAGCCAAATGAGGCCCAGGTAGATGGTGGGACTAGAAAAATGAATATAAAACCACAGCACAGGGTGAGCGAAAGACAGGAAGAGACAGCTACCAGAGTGGCTGAGTCAGTGTTGGAGGATGAGGATGACATCGAAATAGATGAAGAGTTATGTAAAATCTCCATCAAGCGGAAGAATTTGGAAACCAAACAGCTGAGGAGCAAAGTAAAAAGGGTTGTCAAAGACAGTTCTGAGGTTTCTCTATCTCAGCCAGATTCTTATGCTGGGTCTGAGATAGAGAGTGATGGTGAAAGTAGTGATGATGGGGCCAGTGGAGGCGGTTACCCCTTCACAAACATACAGAAGTTTTTGCAGGACACTAAGGGATCCAGACTGGTTAAAGTTGAAAGTTTCTTCCCCGATCTAAAACGTTTTGTTGACTCTGCTCGGGCCTACATGAAAAATAGGGGAGAGCTTGAGCAGGAAAGTTTTACTGATCAGGAGATCTACAGACTAAAAAAGCTTGTGCTAAAAGTTAAGAACCAAATTGCCCAGGATGATTAGTCTTTTATCGCTCATTCTTTCTTTTCTGTTTTTGTATTGGCTTTGCCCTCTTATATACATGTGTAGTTTTAATTTTGGCACACTCAACATCAATGGAGCAAGAGAAATGTCCAAGCGAGCGTGTGTTTTTACTCTTGCAGAATGCAAGAAAATTAATGTTCTGTTTGTTCAGGAGACTCATAGTTCTGAGGACAATGCTGCTGACTGGAGGAGGGAATTTCAAGGGGAAATTATTCTTAGTCATAAAAGCAGCAACAGTGGTGGAGTGGGTATTTTATTTTCTCGAGATTTTATTCCACTTTCTTATGACATTGATGAGATAATTGCAGGCCACATTTTAAAAGTTTGAGCTGTTTTTGAGAATGTGAAAGTTGTCTTTATAAATGTGTATGCTCCAACCGTAGGCACAGAAAGATTGGCCTTTTTAAATATTTTAGATGACACGATCAAAAGTTGCAGTAATGATGACTTTTTATTTGTGGGAGGTGATTTTAATTGCACAGGAAATCCTCTTATGGATAGGAATCACCCAGAGCCACATGCTGCATCCAAGAGAGTTTTAAAAGGTCTCATAGAAGCTCATGATCTGTGTGATGTGTGGAGGAATTTTCATGTCAAGGCTAGACAGTACACATGGAGCCATAGAAAGGACAATATTCTGTCCTTAGCTAGACTGGATAGGGTTTACAGTTTTAAGCACCATTTTAGCATTTTTAAAAGTGCTTTTATAGTCCCTGTTGGCTTTACAGATCACTCTCTGGTTCAGTGTTGTGTTTTTATCAAGAATATAAAGTGCAGTAGTGCATACTGGCATTTTAACACATCACTTTTATCGGATAACAGTTTTAAAACTGCTTTTATGTTTTTTTGGAGTAATTTTAAATTAACAAAATCAAGTTTTAGTTCTTTGCAGCAGTGGTGGGATGTAGGGAAGAGCCAAATAAAGAATCTGTGCCTACAGTATACTCGCAATGTCTCTGGAGACTTGGCCAGGTCTGTCAGGGACCTGGAGAGAGAAGTAGTGGAGCTGCAGTCTTTGGCAGGCTCCACAGGAGAAAGAGGACATTTTGAGGTCCTCAATGGCAAAAAGTCTGTTTTAACTGACCTACTGGGTGTGGCCGCCAGGGGCGCTGTAGTACGCAGTAGGTCCCAGAACATCGCACTAATGGACGCTCCATCTCATTTTTTCTTTGGTTTGGAGAGGAAGAATGGTCAGAGGAGGATGATCCACTCTCTCAGCTCCGAGGGCGGGCGGCTAATCCATGAGTCTGCGGAGATCCATCGCTTTGCAGCTGCTTTCTACAAAGATCTTTTTAAGAAAGAATTTGTTGAGAATCCACATGTGCTGAGTCATTTTTTGACGGATTTGCCAAAAGTGATGGCTAGCATGAATGCGGAGCTGGAGAGCGGGATCACTCTGCAAGAATTAGCAGTGGCTGTCCAGTCTCTTCAGTGTGGAAAAGCCCCAGGGATAGATGGTCTACCATCGGAGTTCTACAAGGCGTTCTGGTCTGAGATCTGTGAGGACTTGCTGGAAGTACTGTCTGACAGTCTGCGGAAGGGTCACCTGCCCCTAAGTTGTAGGAGAGCAGTCCTCACCCTCCTTCCCAAGAAAGGCGACTTGAAAGACATTAAAAACTGGCGTCCGGTGGCCCTCCTCTGTACTGACTATAAAATTCTCTCCAAAGTGTTGGCTACCAGGCTGAGGAAGGTGATGGAGCAGGTCATACATGTAGACCAGACCTACTGTGTACCTGGTAGGTTGGTTACAGACAACATTTTTTTAATTCGTGATGTTTTGGACCTCTCCAGCTCATTGGTCAAGGAACTTGGTCTTATTTCAATAGACCAAGAAAAGGCGTTTGACCGAGTTGAACATCCATACCTGTGGCAGACACTAGAGGCCTTTGGTTTCAGCTCAGGGTTCATCGCCAAGATCCAGGCTTTGTATAGAGACATTGAGAGTATTCTTAAGATTAATGGTGGTTTGAGTGCTCCTTTCAAAGTTGAGAGGGGTGTCCGACAGGGCTGCCCCCTCTCAGGTATGCTGTACTCTCTTGCCATCGAGCCCCTCCTTTGTAAACTAAGGCAAGGCCTCACTGGTTTTAAAATCCCCAACTCTGACTCTGTTTTTAAAGTGTCTGCCTATGCTGATGATGTTGTTGTTTTTACAAGAAATCAAAATGATGTAGACTACCTTTTAAGAACTGTTAATCTTTTTGGTGAATGCTCCTCAGCGAGAGTGAATTGGGGTAAGAGTGAAGCTGTTGTGGTGGGGGGGGAGACCACAAAAAATTGCCCTACCTGGTGGCCTTTCGTGGACACAAGGTGGTTTTAAATATCTTGGTGTGTTTTTAGGAAATCAGACTTTTACTGAGAAAAATTGGGAGTGTTTTTTAGAAAAAACTGAAGGAAGACTAAAAAAATGGAAATGGATTCTGCCAAACTTGTCCTTCAGAGGTCGTGTTTTAATTATCAACAGCTTGATTGCTTCAATGCTGTGGCATCGACTGTCTTGTCTGGACCCTCCACCTAATTTGCTGGCCAGAGCGCAATCTATAGTCGTGGACTTTTTCTGGGACCGTCTTCACTGGGTTCCACAGAGCATTCTGTTTTTACCGAGGGAAGAAGGTGGTCAAGGGCTCATCCATCTGGCCAGCAGAGGGGCTGTCTTTCGCCTGCAGTTCATTCAGCGACTGCTGAGTGGCCCCCTTGACCTTGTGTGGAGACCTATTGCCAGGGCTGTCCTGGCTCGCTGTGGAGGGCTTGGACTAGAGGAGTCGCTGCTTTTAATGGATTTAAGGGGCCAAAAACTCCCAGAACTTCCCCAGTTTTACCAAAGTGCTAAAAAGAACTCTCCCCAGGCTTCCTTGTCGCCTTTCTGGCTTTTAAAGGAACCACTTGTGTTCAGGACCCGTTTTGATGTGGGCAATGTTTTAGGACCTTCTGTTTTAAAAAAGTTCATTTCTGCAAAGGTTACAACGCTGGGACATTTGGTGAATTTATGTGGTCCTAACTTGGACAATGCTGTTGCCCTGTGCTCGGCTCTTGGCGTTTCTTCAGTCAGAGTTCTAATGAACTTGTTGAAAGATTGGAGAGACTGCCTGTCCGCAGAAGAACATTCTGCTATTGTTTTACACTGCGAAAACTCTGTGCAAACTGCTGATGAACCTTTTCCTTTTAGTGTTTTATCTCCTGATTTTAAAGATGGCACTGGTGTGTTTTTAAACTCTGAACACATTAACATTTGTGACTCTCCTGGTAAAAAAATGTATGGACTTTTGGTGAAAATTCTAAATGTGAATAAGTTAAAAGGTCGAGCTGATACACCATGGAGGAAACACTTGGGTCTGGGTCCAGAGGTGAGGCCTGCCTGGAGAGCACTCTATAAACCACCATTAACTAAGAAGGTTGGAGACCTACAATGGCGAGTTTTACATGGTGCTGTGGCTGTAAATGCTTTTATCTCTCTTTTAAACCCAAATGTTGTTGAGGTTTGTCCATTTTGTCCTCAGAAAGAAACTGTGTTCCATTGTTTTCTGGACTGTAACAGACTGCAATTGTTGTTTGTTTTTTTGGGGAAGCTGTTTTATCTGTTTGGAGAAGTCTTTTCCCTGCAGATTTTTATCTTGGGCTTTCCATATAGACAGAGGACTAAGAAAAAAAGTGAACTTTTAAATTTCATCCTGGGTCAGGCTAAAATGGCTATTTATGTTAGTAGGAAAAGAAAAATTGAACAAATGCTGTATTGTAATGTAAAAGACATGCTGGTTGACATGATCAAGGCTCGAATAGTGATTGATTACAATTACTACCATCTGATGCAAAATGTTGAAACTTTTGAGGCTATGTGGTGCTTTAAGCACATCCTGTGTTGTGTTAAGGAGGGGAAAATTACCTATGGTACAGTCCTGATGTAAGAAGTAAGTTTTTTTAGTTTTCCTGGTTTGGTTACTTATGTCTTTGATTTCTTGTTAGTGAGTCATTTTTCTTTTCCATTGCTTCTTTTAGTTGTTTTAGTTGTTGTGTTTTTCTGTTGAACTTGTGACAATAAAGGTGTGTTGAAAAATCAAAATCAAAATCTCTCTCTCTCTCTCTCTCTCTCTCTCTCTCTCTCTCTCTCTCTCTCTCTCTCTCTCTCTCTCTCTCTCTCTCTCTCTCTCTTAGTGGTCTGCACAATATATAAGACAAAAAGGAATAAGGATGGAAAACAACAACAATCTATGTACAGTAATGCTACCCATACTGGAAATAATGGTAAAAACGGCAATCCTATGTACAGTAAGCTAAGGCAAGACAAGTTTATTTGTATAACACATTTCGTGTACAAGACAATTCAAAGTGCTTATATAAAAACATTAAAGCATTACAGCAAGTTGCAGAAGGAATCTACACATTAGAAGGCCTCGAATCTCCTTTACTTTATTTTTATTTTTATATGTGGAAAAAAAACACGGACAATGTTTTGACTAATCTAAATAGCCTTAGGTTTTGTCAATCCCTTTAAAGAGCCTCAAACTCCTTTTATCAGGGGAGCCTCTAACCCACTCCTTTTCATCTGTGAGGGGGGCCTCAAACCCTCCCTTATGGTTTAAACATGTTCTACAAAAACAAGAATTTAAACGCAAACTAAAAAGTAAATTAAAGAGAAACAAAAACAGGCTAAAATAGAACACAACAGAAATAAAAGTTACAGTACATTGTAGGCTACTGAAAGTATGTGGCAAATAGGAGAGTTTTTAACCTCAATTTAAAACAGCTGAGAGTTTCAGCAGCACTGATGCTTTCTGGGAGTTTGTTCCATATGTGAGGTGCATAAAAACTAAATGCTGCCTTACCATGTTTAGTTCTAACTCTGGGCACAGATTGTAGGCCTGACCCTGCTGATCTGAGGGCTCTGGGTGGTTCATAATGGACTAGTAGCTTTGAAATGTATTTTGGCCCTGTACCATTCAGAGCTTTATAAATCAACAGCAGTACTTTGAAATCTATTCTCTGACAGACAGGAAGCCAGTGTAAAGATCTGAGAACTGGATTTATATGATCCATTTTCTTGGTCTTAGTGAGGGCTTGAGCTGCAGCTTTCTGAAGCATCTGCATCTGTCTGATGGACTTTTTTAGGGAGAGATCCTGCTGAGACATCAGACCTTTAATCCTCGCTATGTTCTATAAGTTATAATAGGCTGACTTCACTACTGTCTTAATGTGGCTGTTAAAATTCAGGTCTGAGTCCAGAATCACACCCAGACTTCTGGCTTGGCTGTTGGTTTTTAGCGTCATTGATTGAAGCTGAGTACTAACTGTGAGTTTTTCTTCTTTGGCTCCAAAAACTGTTATTTCAGTTTTGTCTTCATTTAACTGAAGAAAATTCTGGCACATCCACTCTTTAATTTGACCAGTACATTTATTTGATCAGGGTTTTAATTTGACCATAGTCTCCTGGTGAGACGGTTATGTAGATTTGTGTCAGATGTGTAGATGTATCATCTGCATAATTATGCATAATTATGGTAATATATTTTGGGGTTTTTTTATGATTTGAGCTATTGGGAGCATATAGATGTTGAAAAGCAAAGGTCCCAAAATGGAACCTTGGGGAACTCCTCAGGTTATTTTTGTTTGCTCAGATTTGCACTTACCTCTAGACACAAAAACCATAAACAGTAAACTGTAATACCAGTAAATTGCAAGTTCAGTGTGGTAACGGAGGTGCAGACAGTGACAGGTTAGTCTGTGCATGATCAATATTGCAATGACAGACAGCAGTAGGTATGGCATTTGTGCAAATGGTTGCAGTAAGGTGCAAGACATACAGCAGCAGATGTGGTACTGTTGGTGTACCAAGTCTTTCTGTGCAAACAGCTGATGTAGTTATTGTGTAGGTGAGTGTGTTACAGTCCAGGGGCAGGGAGCGGGGGGTGAGGGGGTGGGCAGAGTTCAGGTTCCTGATGGCCTAGTGAACAAAGCTGTTTAGCAGTCTTGTGGAATGGGCCCGTATGCTTCTCCCTGATTGAAGGGCGCTGAAGAGGGAGTGTGAGGGTTGGGAGGTGTCGCCTGCGATGTTGATGGCTGTGCGGGTGAGGCGGGTGTGGTAGATATCCGAGAGGGAGGGCAGAGGGGCACTGATGATCTTGCTGGCTGCTTTCACTCTGAAAGCAGAGTGAAAGCAGCCTCTTGTGGTTGACTTCAGTCCTCTCCTGAAGTCAACCACAATCTCCTTGGTTTTTCCCATGTTCAGGAAGAGATTATTGTCTATACCACTGGGCCAGTTGGCTCACCTCATTTCTGTAGTTGGCCTCTTCATTGTTGGTGATGAGGCCCGCCACCGTTGTCGTCCACAAATTTCATGATGTGCTTGCTGCTGTAGGCTGGTACGCTGTCATGGGTCAGCAGGGTGAAGAGCAGCATGCTGAGCACACACCCTTGTGGGGCTCCTGTGCTCAGTGTGATGGTCTTGGAAGTGTTGCTGCCAACCCGCATGTTCTGTGGCCTCCTTGTGAGAAAGTCTAGCACCCAGTTAGAGAGAGAGGTTTTGAGTCCCTAGTGTCTGAGTTTTTGTATTAGGTGCTAGTGGATGATTGTATTGAATGCTGAGCTGAAGTCTGTCTGTCTGTCTGTCTGTCTGTCTGTCTGTCTGTCGAACTGTTTGACCTGTATGCACACTGAGATGGGTCGTGGGATGGAGGCAGGGTGGATTTGATGTTCTGCATGATCAGCCGCTCGAAACACTTCATTTTAATTTTAATTTTAATTATGATGGAGGTTAATGCTACTGGCCAGTAATTGTTGAAGCTGGATAGGACAGGCTTCTTGGGACTGCTATTATGGTAGGAGTTTTGAAACACATGGGCACAACAGCTTGACTCAGGGAGATGTTGAAGATGTCATCCGGGACATTGATGAGCTCCACCACACAGTCCTTCAGAATGCAACCTGGTACAGTATGCTGTCTGGTCCAGCTGCCTTGCTTGGGTTGATCCTGGAGAGGGTTCTCTTCATGCTAGCCGGATCCAGACTTACAGCCTGCTCATCTGGGGGAGGAGTGGTCTTCTGTGCTGATGTGCTGTTTTGTGCTTCAAAGCGACCAAAGATTTAAGTTGTTAAGCAGTGTGATATCACTTGTACAGATCTGAGGTGGTACTTGTTCACTTTTTTTAAGTTTGTTGCAGTGCCAGTACAGTTGTGCAAACAAACATGAGCTGAGAGCTGTGATGTGATTCGAAGGGAGCAGGAGCCAGCCAGGTATGAGCTGATCGGGTATGAGCAGGCATCAGTTTATGGTGATGTGTGGGTGTTCACGTAAATCAAAATATTGTTTTTTTGGGGGGGAGGGGGTGCATGGAAATGCCAAAACTATCGTATATTTGGAGTTTTTATAAAGTATTGATCGTATATTGTATAGGCCCTAAAACTATCGTATAAATATGATAATTATTGTATGTATATCGGGCAACACTGAAGCTGTGTCTAGTTCCGGGGAAGGAGTGTGATTGACAATGAGAGTAGCCAAATACATTTGAGGGTTGTGGTAAAGGTGTAACAAAGCAGACTCTTAGCCAATCAGACATCGTTTTGTGGAAAATGTGAAAATGACGAGGCAGAGTTCATCTCACGAGTCAGGTTTATTCACATCTTCCAACATCAGCAAAACAGAAAAAGAGGAAGAAACCAGACATTCATCTCCTTTAATACCCCAGGAGCTTCAAAGCTCCAGTCACAATGCATTTAGTTCCAAGTAACAATGCATCCCTTTCAGATCTTATCACCCCCACCCAAAAGTCACTGGCAGCCAGGAAATCCCCCACGTCCATCTCTTTGCATACCAAAGACCGCATTTCACATCCTTCTGTTATCTCCAAGGAGGCTCAGTCCTTTGTTCATCTGAGACGTGAAGCATACAGTAAGCATACAGTGACATACATATGAAGCATAAGGTGATATACGTTTGTGCATATGAAACCCACGTATGTGTCCCACATGACCCCCCCCCAAACGTCTAAGATGTAACAACAGAATAACAGTCAGCCTGTCATGATAAAATCATTACACATCAGCCCACGTGCTGCTTGGGCCTCAGTCTCCTCCCGTATCTGCTGTAAGCAGGCTTCAACACTTCCGTGGCACCATCCTGCTGGGGGGCTGCTGTCTGAGGGTGAGAATTGTTAGTCAATCTCTGTGGGTGTTCTGGAGAATGTTCTCTAGGGGGTCTGCCGTGCCGAGGAGCCCTGGTCAACTGCACATCCTCGTCCGCCAGCACAAAGGCGGGTTTGAGCCTGTTAATGCCAATTTTCTCCTTCCTTCCCCCCAAATCTAGCAAAAAATGCTTATCCCCTGTTTCCAGCACTCTAAATGGTCCGTCATAAGGTGGTCGTAGCGGCGGGCGATGGGCATCGTGTCTGACAAAAACAAACTCCGCGTTTTTTAAAGCCTTAGGTACAAAAACGCGCGGAAAACTATGGTGAAGGGGGCCAGGCAGCGCGCCCGATTCCATGCCCCGCTGCAACTGCTGAGCCGGGGAACATTCTGGCGTAGGATTATCTGGGAGAAACTCCCCGGGCAGCCGAAGTGGCTGCGCAAAAACTAGCTCAGCCGGGGAGGCTTCTAAATCCTCTTTAGGTGCAGAACGCAACCCCAATAAAGCCCATGGTAGCCTGTCCACCCAATTTGCATCCGTAAGCGACGCTCTGAGAGCCGCTTTCAATGACCTGTGAAAACGTTCGCATAACCCGTTAGCCTGCGGATTGTACGCGGTTGTGCGGTGGATCGTTACCCCCAGGCTGTGGGCCATTGCTGACCAAAGTTCGGAAACAAATTGAGGTCCTCTGTCGGACGTAACGTCCGATGGGACTCCAAAGCGCGCTACCCATGCCGTTAAAAACGCGCGCGCCACCTCCTCGGCAGTGGGACCACTTCCGGCCAGCGCGTGGTGCGGTCCACCATTGTCAGAAGGTGTGTGCACCCCTGTGACGGCGGAAGGGGGCCTACGAGGTCCACGTGAACATGATCGAACCTCTTAGCTGGGATGTGAAACGGCTCCAAAGGAGCTCTCGTGTGTCTGTGTACCTTGGCTCATTGACAGACCGTGCAGGCTGCTGCCCACTCCCTAACTTGTTTGCGTAGGGTCGGCCATACAAATTTCTCTCCCACCATTTTGACCGATCCGCGTACTCCCGGGTGCGCCAGAGAATGAATCGAGGCGAGCGCGGCGGCACCACGCGGCCGCCCAGTGGAGACATCGCAGATTAGGGGGGGGGGCATACCGTCTTGCAGCACCCTGTTCTCCAGCCTTAACCCTGTTGGTCCAGACTGGAGCGCGCGCATGTCCGCGTCGCTAACCTGATCCGCGGCCATGGCTGCATAATCTACCCCTACGTGGACTGGAGCCGCCACGGCGCGCGAGAGGCAGTCTGCCACTACATTAAGCTTACCCGCCACATGCTGGATATCGGTAGTAAACTCTGAGATCGCGGCCAGCTGTCTCTGCTGCCGGCCTGACCATGGTTCTGAAACCTTGGCCATCGCGAAAGTCAGCGGCTTGTGATCAACGAACGCGGTGAAACGGCATCCCTCCAGCCAGAACTGGAAGTGGCGAATGGCCAAGTGGAGAGCTAACAACTCCCTGTCAAATGCGTTGTATTTTCGTTCACTATCGCGCAAGGTCCTGCTGAAAAAGGCGAGCAGTTGCCAAGCCCCGGCTACATGCTGCTCCACGACCACCCCTATGGCCACATCTGACGCGTCAGTAGTGAGCGCTATGCGGGCCGTTGGGTCTGGATGTGCTAACAACGCAGCGTTTGCCAGGGCTGTTTTGACTTCCGAGAATGCTCACTCCCACTCCGGAGACCATTCGATTTTATTTGTGGGTTTTTGTTTTTTTAGTGCGGCATACAATGGTTGCATGAGCTGCACTGCGCGGGGGAGGAAACGGTTATAAAAATTCACCATTCCCAAAAACTCCTGTAACGCTTTGACCGTTTGTGGCTGGGGAAAATTTGTTACCGTGTGCACTTTGTCAGGCAGAGGAACCGCTCCTTCTGGAGAGACACAATGCCCCAAAAAATCAATCTGCGTCACCCTGAACTGACACTTCGCTGGGTTGATTATTAACCCATGCTCTCCCAACCTCCGGAAAACTGCAGTGAGGCGGTTTTCGTGTTCGTCTTCGGACGCGCTGGCTACCAAAATATCGTCCAGGTAGACGAACACGAAGGAGAGATCACGCAAGACCGCGTCCATCATGCGTTGGAACATCTGTGCCACGCCTTTAAGCCCAAACGGCATGCGCAAAAACTTGAATAGACCGAACGGAGTTATTACCGCTGTTTTGGGTATGTCCTCAGTGCGCACTGGGACCTGGTGGTAACCGCGTACCAAGTCTATCTTAGAAAAAAACGCGCGCCCCCGCCAAATGAACTGAAAAATCTTGGATATGCGGGATTGGGTAGCGGTCGTGCGCTGTAGCGTTGTTCAACCTGTGGAAATCTCCGCAAGGTCGCCACGAGCCGTCAGCTTTCGGGACCATGTGAAGCGGTGAAGCCCATGGGCTTTTCGAGCGCCTGATGATACCCAACTTTTCCAGGTTGGCGAACTCCTCGCGCGCTATGGTCAGTTTAGCTGAATCCAAGCGCCGGGCTTTTGCAAAAACGGGCGGTCCGGTGGTAGTAATAAAATGTTCCACCCCGTGTTTAGCCACGGCCGCCGAAAATGTTGGGACCGTGAGTGCTGGGAACTGAGTGAGCAGTGTGTGGAACTTACCACCTGCAGCTGTGACGTTGGCTTGTGCTGTTGGCGGGGCCACTCGAGCTGTACAGGGAATAGAATAAAAAGAAAGTGCATTAACCAGGCACCTGTTAGCAAGATCAACCAACAAACCATGTGAGCACAGAAAATCAGCCCCTAACATATTGAAATTCACTGCAGCTATGACAAAAGTCCACTCAAATGTACGGCCGTGTAGGGACAGAAGCAGAGTCCTCTCACCAAAGGTCTTAATCGCCGAGCCGTTCGCTGCTGACACCCCGGGACCACTGGAAGGCGCCAGCCGGTCAGCGGAGGAAGGTGTGATGAAACTCAACTGGGAGCCTGTGTCCACGAGGAAATGCCTCCCCGAGCGCACATCCCTCAAGTAGAGCAGCTTGTTCTCTTCACCAAGGGCCGCAGCTGCTATCGACCCCCGGTCTTGTCGTTTTCCCGAGCGCTTGAACTGGCACGGTGGTATACACTTGCGTGCCTTCTCTGCAAAGTGGCGATGGTAGAAACAGAGGGTGTCTCCTCCGCGATCCTTGGCCCCTGCCGCCGCCGCCGTCGGTGGGTCTGCTACCGCCGTCTCTGGCCCCTCGCCATCTCCAGCCGTCGCGCCAAACTCCGTCTCTGCTGCGGTGGGCGCGCGCAGTTTGCTGGCATTGAGAATCCGGTGCGCCTCCTGGGCCAGCACGTGGAAGTCCCGCTGGGCCAACAACGGCGAACTGGCCAGGGCCGCTCTCGTGTCCGATGGTAGGGTTATCAGGAAAATGTGGGTGAAGAGGAGGTTGTCATCGTCTGAGCCCCTCAACCTCAGCATGTCCTCCATCAGGTCAACGAGTGTGCCATCTCCCAAGTCATTCAGAGCCAGGAGCCTCTCCGCTCTCTCCTGGACTGAGAGAGTGAAGCGCTGGATGAGCGCAGCCTTCAACCCGCCGTATTTGTCGTCGGCCAGTGGCTGTTCCAGAAGGCTCTGCACATGCCGGGACGTGCAGTTGTCGAGCTTGGCAATCACATGGTAGAATTTCATGTCGTATACCGTTATCCCCCGGAGGGCGAACTGTGCTTCGACCAAGTGGAACCAGGAGCGCGGGTTGTCTCGCCAAAAGTCCGGTAGCTGGACGGTCGCGTCATGCGCCTGGCTGGGAACTCCTGACCCGGTGGCTCGGGGGAATTTCTTTCACTCATGATATGTCTTAGGGTCACCAGTGTGGAAAATGTGAAAATGACGAGGCAGAGTTCATCTCACGAGTCAGGTTTATTCACATCTTCCAACATCAGCAAAACAGAAAAAGAGGATGAAACCAGACATTCATCTCCTTTAATACCCCAGGAGCTTCAAAGCTACAGTCACAATGCATTTAGTTCCAAGTAACAATGCATCCCTTTCAGATCTTATCACCCCCACCCAAAAGTCACTGGCAGCCAGGAAATCCCCCACGTCCATCTCTTTGCATACCAAAGACCACATTTCACATCCTTCTGTTATCTCCAAGGAGGCTCAGTCCTTTGTTCATCTGAGATGTGAAGCATACAGTAAGCATACAGTGACATACATATGAAGCATAAGGTGATATACGTTTGTGCATATGAAACCCACGTGTGTGTCCCACAGTTTCTTTATTTGCTACTGACCAGTAAGGATCAAGGAGGATCAAGGATCAAGGAGTGTCAAAAGTCCATACTAACCGCTGATTGGTTACCCAAGCCAGGTGACTTAGTATTCATGCTAGTAACTCAACAGGGCAGTATTAACCCATTAAACATAGTTTTTTAAGATAAGATAAGCCTTTATTAGTCCCACAATGGGGAAATTCCAGGATTGCAACAGCACAGGGATTGCAACACTCAGAGCAACAATCAGAAGGCAAGAAAAAACAAGAACATCTAGTAAACAATAGACTGGTGACAATAATTTTCAACCAAACAAAGAACATATCAAATCAAAGATTAATAAAACATTCCAAACCCATGATTCCACTAACATCCATCCATAATCTTCATTGATTTGGAAGGCTTCAACCTGAAAAACTCATGATTCTGTGGGAGATGAAATCAGAGAGTTCACACAGGTAAAAGGGGAAAACATATTGAGTTTTGTAGTAAAGTACTTCGCTAATCCATTGGGGGTACTGATTCACAGTTTGTGAGTTTATGAAGATTCCTTCAAAGTAGATCAAAGTCAATCTGGAAAGTGTCTGTAGGTCTGTATTGACATCTCTTAGCCAAACAGCTGTAAAACTGTAAATTCTTTTGGTAGATTGATGAAGAAAAGGGTTAATCCAATATCCTGAGAAAGGGGTCATTATTACCCTACATAAACATTGTTCCTCTTAAGGGGTAGAATGGAATGTTGGTTTTCAGAGTTCCATTGGTTTTATTTGGGGAAAACAAAGCTGTAATGTCAGTTGAAATGCTATCTGACAGGATTCATTGGGGCAAAGTCAACTTGGATGTTCGGAGGAGTAATCTGTGGCTAAAGTTTTGAGTCCCAAGAATTCTTCCTCAGGAGAAAGAAGACAATTCAGTTCAAACTAGCTGATGATGCTACACCTTCTCTACTTTGGACATGTAGTGAGAATACCTAAGGGTAGACCCCTCAGTTTCACTTGTAATGGGTGCCTGCTCATGGCTCTGGTAAGGCTGGATGTCCAAGAATAGACATGGAAAAGCTACCAGCACTAGACCCTGAAACTGACGCCAACTTCTTCGAGCCACTAGGCATTATTTGGTCATGCGTGAGCAGGCAGGCTCATCAACTGATGAATGAAGACCTGATCAAAACAAGCAAGCAAGATGAGATTTTATTGTTGAAGATCAGAGTCCTGACGAGTAAGCTCTGAAGGAATGTTAGGTTTGACAAAGTTCTGACTCTGCCTAGTTTCAGCCTAGTTACAGTGCTGAAAAGAAACCTGGGATTATTCTTGATATCTTCTAGTATTTGGCCTAGTATTTGGCCATATAGGCAAAGTGTTTATTATTTTATGAAAATTACCTCATTTCTTTCTAGAGTTGATCCAGAGAGCACCAGTCTTCCTTGTAGTCATCCAGCCCAGAAACCCCCAACAGACCTGGAAGACCTGGAATTCACATTGAAGGTGTGTAAATGTACGTGAGCAGTCAGAATATTATGATTACATGTGAAAAGCTTGTTAACCTTCCGTTGTTGTTTCAGCTGCTGGAGCAAAACATTATCACCTTTGTAAAAAATGAGCTGAAAAAGATCCAGAGGATTCTGAAACCAGAATTTTTAGATAGTGAGAGTGAGGATGAGAAACTGTTGGAGGGTGAGGATGAAGAGCAGAGGAAGAGCAGCAGAGAGTCATTTCTGAAGATCACGGTGAACTTCCTGAGGAGGATGAAGCAGAATGAGCTTGCTGATCTTGTGCAGAGCAGTAAGAGGATTTTCATAACTTTAATATGCAAGAAAGAAAGGCAGGAAAATTAATATGATGCAGATATTTTGACAAGTATTGATACTTGTCTGGACTGAAAACAAGAATTTGATTTTTGATAGATGTTCTGAATATATTTCAGGGACAGATTATTTACAGGCAAGCATCACAATATTTACATTTGCCAGATTTAATGAAGTGCTCAGTTTCAGTTGTTTTTTCACTTGTTCACATAGGAACTAATCCAGAAGAATGCCAACAAAAGCTAAAAACTAACCTGAAGAAGAGATTCCAGTGTGTGTTTGAGGGGATTGCTAAAGCAGGAAACCGAACTCTTCTGAACCAGATCTACACAGAGCTCTACATCACAGAGGGAGGGACTGCAGAGGTCAATGATGAACATGAGGTCAGACAGATTGAAACAACATCCACAAAGCCAGACAGACCAGAAACAACAATTGGACCAGAAGATATCATCAAAGGACTGCCTGAAAGAGATGAACCAATCAGAATAGTGCTGACAAAGGGAGTGGCTGGCATTGGGAAAACAGTGTTAACACAGAAGTTCACTCTGGACTGGGCTGAAGATAAAGCCAACCAGGACATCCAGTTCACATTTCCATTCACTTTCAGAGAGCTGAATGTGTTGAAGGAGAAAAAGTTCAGTTTGGTGGAACTTGTTCATCACTTCTTTACTGAAATTAAAGAAGCAGGAATCTGCAGCTTTGACCAGTTCCAGGTTCTGTTCATCTTTGATGGTCTAGATGAGTGTCGACTTCCTCTGGACTTTAAAAACTCTCACAACCTGACTGATGTTACAGAGTCCACCTCAGTGGATGTTCTGCTAACAAACCTCATCAGGGGGAACCTGCTTCCCTCTGCTCATCTCTGGATAACCACACGACCTGCAGCAGCCAGTCAAATCCCTTCTCACTGTGTCGACATGGTGACTGAGATCAGAGGGTTCACTGACCCACAGAAGGAGGAATACCTCAGGAAGAGATGGCGAAATAAAGAGCAGACCAGCAAGATTATCGCCCACATTAAGATATCACGAAGCCTCCACATCATGTGCCACATCCCAGTCTTCTGCTGGATCACTGCTACAGTTCTGGAGGATGTGCTGACAACCAGAAAGGGGGAAGAGCTGCCCAAGACTCTGACTGAGATGTACATCCACTTCCTGGTGGTTCAGACTAAAATGAGCAAGGTCAAATATGATGGAGGACTTGAGACAGATACACTGTGGAGTCAAGAAACCAGAAAGATGATTGAGTCTCTGGGAAAACTGGCTTTTGAACAGCTGCAGAAAGGAAACCTGATCTTCTATGAATCAGACCTGACAGGGTGTGGCATTGATATCAAAGCAGCCTCAGTGTACTCAGGAGTGTTCACACAGATCTTTAGAGAGGAGAGAGGCCTGTACCAGGACCAGGTGTTCTGCTTCATCCATCTGAGTGTTCAGGAGTTTCTGGCTGCTCTTCATGTTCATCTGACCTTCTTCAACACTGGTGTTATCCTGATGGAAGAAGAACAAGCTACTTCTCAGAAGTCTGAAACAAGAGAATTTGCAGAGACACACTTCTACCAGAGTGCTGTGGACAAGGCCTTACAGAGTCCAAATGGGCACTTGGACTTGTTTCTCCGCTTCCTTCTGGGTCTTTCACTGCAGACCAATCAGATTCTTCTCAGAGGCCTGATGACACATATACAGAGTCACTCACAAACTAGTCAGAAAACAGTGCATTACATCAAAAGGAAGATCAATGAGAATCTGTCTGCAGATAAAAGCATCAATCTGTTCCACTGTCTGAATGAACTGAATGATCATTCTCTAGTGGAAGAGATCCAACAGTTCCTGAAATCAGGACGTCTCTCCTCAGATGAACTGTGTCCTGCTCAGTGGTCAGCTCTGGTCTTCATCTTACTGTCATCTGAAAAAGATCTGGATGTGTTTGACTTGAAGAAATACTGTGCTTCAGAGGAGGCTCTTCTGAGGCTGCTGCCAGTGGTCAAAGTCTGCAACAAAGCTCTGTATGTGGATTTATAATTCATTCACATATACTGTACTTGCTGTCATCTTTAATAGGTATACCTTTTTATAACTGAGTTGGACCCCTTTTCTGTCTGAACTGCTTTAATTCTTCATGGCATGAAGTCCTGCAGAAATAATAATAAGAATAATGGCCTAATAATAATTTCAACTTGAAAGCATAGAGCTATTACACAGAACCACTCTTTACATCCAGTCATTTGTCCCCCTCATCCTGTCCACTCAGCATTCTCTCTGAAAGCATTTCTGATTTATGTAGAGCTCAGCCTGTAGACAGACTTTCCCATCTTCTGTCATTTATTCCATCCCTGCTGTCAGAGCAGATAAAAAGCGATGGCTGGATGCATTCTGATTGGCTGTCAGGTGTTTTTGACATTCGTAACATCCCTCTGAGAGTGATCCCAACTATATCATCTCCCATTTTTGTTGTGGTTATCGCTGAAGTGTAGACTTAGACATCCACTTGAGTTAGAAAGATTTTTAACACCATAATTTTATATTTACCTTTATCACGCTTGGTGTGGACAGCCCTTTACATAGTTGCTACAGACTTGTTGGCTGCACATCCATGATGGTCCATGCATGCACCCATTCTTTTATGTTGTTTATGCCAACTTCTGACACATCCAAATATTTTTAAGCGTGTCTAAACTGTAGCCTCACTTTCCTGTTGTTAGCTGTCAGGAGTGACACTAGTTTAGGCCTTCTGCTGCTGTAGCCTGTTTCAGGGGTTGATGTGCTGTGCCTTCAAAGGCTTCTCTGCCTTCTCTGTACCTCAGTTGTAATGAGTGAGTATTTGAGTTACTTTTGTCCTTCTGTCAGCTCAAGCCAGTCTGGCCAATCTCTGACCCTGCTCATCAACAAGGCATTTGGGCCTAGAGAACACTTCTCTCTTTTCAGACCATTTACTGTAATAATTAAAGATGGTTGTGCATGTGATTGGCTGATTAGATATTTGGATTAACAAGTTCTTGAACACGTGTACCTATTGAAGTGGCTGCTGTGTGCTTATCTGGCCTTTTATATTCTGTACGAGCAGGGGCTGAAAAGTCCATAGGCTGAAACTTTCACAGTGGTCAAATTTGACCAAATGTGGTTTATTTTTCAACCGCAGGGAACCAAGTGCTGCAATACCAATGGAAGAGGTGTGTGGACTAGGATTGCCAACTTTCTCACAGCCAAATAAAGGACAGAGGGTTTTAACTATTGCTCGGTGCCACAATGTTGTGGACATTAGTGTTGTCATAATACTGGGATTTTTTTTACTTTGATAATGCTTTTAAAAATATTGATATTCAATGTCATGTTTAATACTGCAAGGAAAAAAAATACCACACTGCATACCCAGAAATTTCAGATTTTACAGAATACAGAATCTCAGTTTAAAAATGTGTAATAGCTATTTTTTTAAAAATAATGGATTGCATTTATATAGCACCTTTCATGACACCCAAAGACACTTTACAATGAGTCCATTATTCATTCACTCCACAGACAATGATAGTGGTAAGCTACCTCTGTAGCCACAGTTGCCCTGGGGCAGACTGATGGAAACATGGCTGCCAATCCATGCCAATGGCCTCTCCGATCACCATCGAACATTTATTCACATCCATACATCAGTGTCATGAACCATGAGCACACTGGAGGCAAGGTGGGTAAAGTGTCTTGCCCAAGGACACAACAGCAAGGTGGGGGGAGTGGGATTACAACCGTCAAGCCTCCAGTTATTGGGCGACCTGCTCTATCTCCTGAGCCAATATGGCCTCATTTTTGTTTCTCTTTGAGAAATAATGCAACTTTGAGCTAGAAAACACAACTACACTACAAAAGGTCAAAGCAAAATGAAATTAATTAAGGTCGTTTATGATTGTTTTTTTGTCTGACAAGATATTTATTCTTGCTGTGCAGTTTATGTGTAACAAAATTTTACATGCTTTCCAGTAGTTTTAACTTGTTTTACGCAATTTGACAAGTCAAATTTTCTTGCTTTGTTGGCAGATAATTTTACTTAAAGAAAAAAATTCTGACAATAGGTAATTCTAGTTAAAATTAGAAAAAATATCTGCTAACAAAGTAAGATTCCACTGTACGGAAAGTACGGAATCCACTGTCCCACACACACCTGTCTGATGTAAGCAATCATGGCCTTTCTTCTACCTTTGCCCTTCTCCTCGAGGAGAGAGCTTTAACGGCCCTCCTGTCTCCTCCGCAGTAATTAGCAGCCTCCTCTACTTGATGCTCCAGCTTAGCAAAATCCTTTACACTTTGTGATTTTTTGGGCAATTTGTTTTCACTTATCTCTTTTCCTCACAATAATTTTATGGGCACCACTTTCAAACTTTTTTCCAGACATTTTGACTGTGCTAATTACTTCTTACCTCTCTCACTGGTGCTTGCATAGTCACACGTCAAAACAATTCCTCTGATAGGCTATTGTTAAGTGGTACCCACGTGAGGCACTTGGAAATTAGACCAATCAGCAATCACATATGAATATCAAGTGATGGACATAGAATTTGACCAATTAACAATATGATCTTTTTTATTGGTTCATGATAGGCACTGATCTTCGTAGCCCCCTGGGCTTCAGCTGAGCCTAGCCCTTTCATTAAGGCGGCCTTGAATTTACGGGACAACGCATGTCCCGCTTGGGACAAACATATTTAGCCCAATAAACAGGACATCCCAGCTATAACAAGACAGTTGGCAACTCTAGTGTGGACCGAAGGGGAGACTATGTTGAAAAATAAACTGCATTTGGTCAAATTTGACCACTATGAACTTTTCAGCCCCCCTCATAAGCTTAACCAACTTTGTCATGTTTATTTTCCAGGTTGAACAGTTGTAATCTCTCAGAGAGAAGCTGTGAAGCTCTGTCCTCAGTTCTCAGCTCCCATTCTTCTAATCTGAGAGAGCTGAACCTGAGTAACAACAACCTGAAGGATTCAGGAGTGAAAAAGCTTTCAGGCGGTTTGGCGAGCCCACATTGTGGACTTGAAACTCTGAGGTCAGAATACCGACGACTGTCTATCAATATTAACTTTTAGCTTAATCCTGAAAAAAAAAATCTGCATTTGTCTGTCTATTCTTCTTCAATTACTTAATTATGACATATAACTTTTTATCTGACTTCTTAATATTCTAACTGGAATTTCCCCATTGTGGGACTAATAAAGGCTTACCTTAACTCCAGTCTGTCAGGGTGTCTGCTCACAGAGGAAGGCTGTTCTTCTCTGGCTTCAGCTTTGAGGTCCAACACCTCCTATCTCAGAGAGCTGGACCTGAGTTACAATCATCCAGGAGAGTCAGGAGTGAAGATCCTATCCTCACTACAGGAGGATCCACACATCAGATTGGAAACTCTCAGGTATAGATAGATACAGTAGATAGATGTACTTTATTGATCCCAAACTGGGAAATTACAGTGTAACAGCAGCATGACAGTTGAGAACCAAACGACAGAAACACACGCATGACAAAGGATTCCCTTTGTCTGTAACCCATGGATTTAACCCATGGAAATTAAAACTAACACGACTATAAAAAGGTATGTCATACTTTTTAGGCGCTCTTAGAAATGTGCAATTTTTTCCCAATAAATTGAAGATTTTCTCCCCAGGCTCATAAATTTGCAACTTTTCCCCAGCCTTGAAAATTTTGACTTTTTCCACCTCTCTTAAAAGGAACTTTGATTATATTGGCATGTTAGCTCTATATGCTTTATTTTTATGTTAGTAACATAAAATATAATTTTTTTGAAAATAATTCCCAGTTTTATATATTTTTAAAAAACTTTATTACGATTTTTGTTTATGTCGCAATGCGTTCTGGGTAGTGACGTAGAATGGTTGCAGCCGTTTTTTCTGTCTTATACAAGTCAAGAAGCGAAGCTCCTAACTACTGCCATTTGTCAGTGAAAATGCCACATTGCGCGGCTTTTGGATGTAATTTCCAATCAAAGGGAAATAAAGAGAGCGGGGTGAGCCTCTATAGCTTTCCTAAAGAGGGAAAGTGGAGGAAAAAGTGGGGCGGCAGCGGCTCAGCAGGTCGTCTAATAACCCAATGGTTGGCGGTTCGCATCACGCTCTCCCCAGATATCCTGCCGTTGTGTCCCTGGGCAAGACACTTGACCCGCATTGCCTCCAGTGCCCATAACACTGGGTATGAATGTGTAAAAATGTTTAAATGCTCGGTGGTGGCCGGAGAGGCTGTTGGCGTGGATTGGCAGCCACATTTCCCTCACTCTGAGTGTCTGTGATCACGCGCTGCAGCACATGCCTGATAAAGCTGACATATGTATTAATCACGCTATGATAAAGCTCAATATCGCTCAAAGCGTGTGCATGAGACATGCCTGTGATCGCACGCTTGTGTTGACCATTCCAGTGTTTCGTCTCCTAACCATGGTTTTGGGACGCAGGGGAGATCTATCTTCCTCCACTATCTTACTCCCGAGTGGTACACAGAAGCACAGGCCGTTCTGCTGAAGCGTTGGGGCTTTATTTATATACCGCACTGTTGTCAGCAACAGATTCTACCTGCTCCGGTCACCTCGCTCTTTCTACTTATCTGCACCAAATCACACACCGTTCACCACACACACCGGGAAGGGGGGGGGCGCCTCGGCTGCGCAAACGCCATCACTCACTTACGTCCACGCACCGAGCTGCCCCATCCAAACACACGCACCAGACACATCCCACAACACTTGATAGAGCTGACATATGTATTAATTACGCTGTGATAAAGCACAATATCGCTCAACGCGCGCGCATGAGACATGTCTGTGATCGCACATAAAGCTGACATATGTATTAATCACGCTATGATAAAGCACAATATTGCAATAAGGTGCAATAAGGTTATAATATATATTATAACCACTGCTGCACGGTGGCGCAGTGGTTAGCACTGCGGCAGCACAGTTTACCCTTGGCCGGGGGACTGTGGGGATCGTGGGATCGTGGGTTCGATCCCAGCCCCCGACCAACAGTGATCTGTGTGGAGTTTGCATGTTCTCCCCGTGTTGCGTGGGTTTACTCCGGGATTTCTCCGGTTTCCTCCCACATGCCAAAAAACATGCATGTTAGGTTAATTGGCTGTTCTAAATTGTCCCTAGATATTTGTTTCCTATAGGCCCTTAGAATAGAGGGTTAGTTATATTAATGAAAGCGCTTTGAGTGGTCTTTGTGACTAGAAAAGCGCTATATAAGTGCAGGTTAGTTAGTACAAAATAAGTACCACTCGGGAGGAAGATAGATTTACATCGTAATAAAGTTTTTTAAAAATATATAAAACTGGGAATTATTTTCAAAAAAATTATATTATAGTTATGTTACTAACATAAAAATAAAGCATATAGAGCTAGCATGCCAATATAATCAGAGTTCCTTTTAAATGTGCCCTTTTCCTACCTTTGCTTTTTTTTTTTTTTACACTGTTGTGAATTGGAAACTTTATTCTGCCTGAAAAGACATTTATTTAATTCAAGTTGCAATAGTTTTTCAGTTGAAAGAATCAGTTCTGGCACTCTTATTGGCCCTCATTAAAATTCTCTGATTCTGTCTCCCAGAGGTAATTCTACCCCATTAATTATTGTAAAAGGAAAACACACCACCACCTACTGGCATGAAATACATATTACAGTGGTTTCTACACAGTTCCTAACTGATGAGAAAGAGAAATTCTTTGTCAGTGCTGTGTGAGTGCAGATTCTTTTTCCTGTTTTAGGTGAAAGTGGCAATGTGTGACTCAGGCCTTAGTCATTTGAGGGATAGTTTAGCACCACTCAGGAGTGTGATGAAGGCAGAGAATGCAGAATCAGAAGTCCACAAACAGTTTAATTAAAGCTTATACAGTTTAATAAGCTTGATTGGAAAGAAAGACTTTAGCAACTGTAAAATTTCATAAGAATCTGATATAAAACTAATAAATCTGATTCCACTGAGTTTTTAAATATTCCCTGTTCAAGTAATGTTTCCTCTGAACAAATCTACAATTGAATTTATGACATCTTAACCAAAGCTTCCAAGGCGTAGAATTTAGTCATCAGAAAAATTTATCTTTGCAAAATATTTCTAGATTCAGTCTTTTTTTTCCTTATTAACATACAGTATGTAATGTAAGTTCATCTTGTTGACACTAGAGATTGAATTTAAAAAATAAAAGTTCATGGTTATGTAAGATAAAATACTGTTTCCTCCCTCAGGGTGGACCATGGTGGACAGAAGTGGTTAAAACCTGATGTGAGGAAATGTAAGTTTGACTGATAGGTTTTTCTATGGTTTAAAGTTGATGGTTGTGGTATTTATTCATTCTAACATTGGTGACAAGAGATTTCCTGATAAAGTCTCCTCATGAAACTTTCTATAAATTAATATATCAGTCAATAAAAAAAGAATAAAGCCATCAGATGTGTCTGGTGATAAACTGCTGCTTTCTTGTGTCTTTTCTCTGTCAGATTTCTGTCAACTTGAATTGGACACAGACTCTGTAAACAGATACCTCAAACTGTCTGACAACAACAGGAAGGTGACGCGTGTGAGAGAGGAGCAGCCATACCCCGATCATCCAGACAGATTTGATAACTATTATCAGCTACTGTGTAGAAATGGTCTGACCGGCCGCTGTTACTGGGAGGTCGAGTGGCGAGGAAAGGTTTATATGTCAGTGAGTTACAGAGAAATCAGAAGGAAAGGAAACAGCGACGACTGCGGGTTGGGATATAATAAGCAGTCCTGGAGTCTGATCTGCTATGACAGTGGTTACTCCATCCGCCACAATAACGTCCAAACCGCCATTTCCTCCTCCTCTGGCTGTAACAGAGTAGGTGTGTATGTGGACTGTCCTGCAGGTGTTTTGTCCTTCTACAGAGTCTCCTCTGACACACTGATCCACCTCCACACCTTCAGCACCACATTCACTCAAACTCTTTATCCTGGTTTTGCGTTAGGGTTCTATGACTCCTCAATGTCTCTGTGCAGTTTGTAGAAGGAAGAAACTTTGTAGGTGCCATCAGGTTGAACTCTGCAGTAGATGGTGGATGATGTTTCACTTTGTGAATCTCTCATTTGGATTTCATATGAGAATGTGCTCTCTCTTAGAAGTAGTGAAATTATCTATCATCCCAACTCATGTAAAAACTGGAGTGTGTCACGAGCTGGGGCTGGGATTCCTGCTTGACCCAGGCTTGTGGCTTTTCCTGTACATTTATTTATTGTATTATTGTGCTTCTATTAATGTTATTCTGCTCCTCATTTTTCTCCAGTTGTGTTATTTTTGGCCATGTCTTGTTTTGTAATTGGTTTTAGATTCATGACTATTTGTATTTGTTTTCAGTTTGCTGTGATTGTTTGTTCTTTCCTCTGGGTTGACAGCTGTCAGGCGATTTCCGGGTTTTCGCTGTGCTGGGGGCATCGCCTGTCAAGTTGTCAATCCAACGGCTTCTCCCTCATTGATCCAGCTGATTTCAATTATTATTGTTTCCCTGTGCCTGCTCAGGTCATGCAGCCCACACCGGTGCTCATTCTGGCTAATTACATTCACTAGTACTTAAACTCTGCTGTTTCTATGTTTTATTGCCACTTCGTTGAAGGAACCTGCTGTATTCTCCTTCGTATGTGCTGTGCCCCCCTCCGGAGCTTTCCCGCTCCGAGGCACATCTTGTAAGTTTTTTCTTTGTTTGGCATTCTTGTATTCTGGGCATATTTGGACTGTTTGTTTATTTATTTAATAAGCACATAACACCACCCAGTGCTTGGTCTTGTTTCTCTCTGCACCTCGTAGAGACAGACGCACATGACTGAAGTTTTCTTGAAGGATCAGTAGGTGTTACCATATTGTGTTTATTTTTTCAGAGTTTTATTTTATAGAGCTAGATTAACAAACATCTCCGCTTCAGAATGTGATTTTATATGTGTAATTTATAAATAAAGGGTAAACATTATTTTTCATATCCATGTATTGTCTTCCTCTTCTGCCCGCTCCCTTTAGGGGTCACCACAGCGGATCAACTGCCTCCATATTTCCCCCTATCCCTTGTATCTTCCTCTGTAACACCAACCCTCTCCATGTACTCCTTCACTACATCCATCTATTTAGCAGCTCCATCTTTATTATGTGACTGTCTTCCTGGAAGAGGGACACCTCTCTTTCTCTGCAGTCTGCCACACCCTTGATTGCCTCCTGAATCACACACCTGAACTCTGCAGATGGTCATCATCTTATTATTAGAGAGCAGCCTACATAAGACTCCTCTACCCTGTCTTCCTTGGCAGTTGCCCACTGAGCTTTGTAGTCCTAGCAGCTAACGCTAACTTGTTGTGTATTTGCTATTGTGTTGTGTCTAACCTGTATGTAGGACCCATTATATTCAGTAGTGATAGGTGAATGAAGCATTGAGGCTTTCTTCGATTTTGAACCGAAAATGATTGGAAGCTTCAGGGCTACACTGTGAGGAGGAACAGTGACATCTGGTGGTGGATTTGAACTACAGCAGCTGTTTCATAATTTGACCGAAGCGCTTCATCACTGAACATCATCGTTTCAATATCAGATGTGTGCAGTAAAAAGCTGCATGTTCATAGAAAGATTTGAGGTTATACACAACCCTTAGTGATGTAGCTTATGTCTCTTTCTGTATAGCAAAAGTAAATATTAGACAAAAGTATTAAGTTTTGTGTTCATGGCTAGATTTGAAGTGAAGTCAGAGAATAACTACAATTCCCAAATGCAACCATGGAGACATACAAATGCAGTGTTTGAATGTCAATTTTTTATAACTATAGTTTTTAGGCTGTATTTCATTAATTCATACATATATATATATATATATATATATATATATACAGTGTATTTTTTGTATTTTATGCCATATTAGTGAAGCATGATCTGACAGAAGTGTCAGTAGTTGTGCTTGTGGATATGGACATTGCAGTGGCAGCCCGTGGGAGGAGGCAAGGGAGGTGGCGCTTCTTCAGAAATTTGAGAAGAAAAGGAGAAGAAATGATTCAAACACTGTGATGATAAATATATTTGATATTATATGTACAGCGGTGTGAAAAAGTGTTTGCTCCCTTCCCGATTTCTAATTTTTTTTGTTTGTCACACTTAAATGTTTGAGATCATCAAACAAATTTAATTATTAGACAAAGATAACGCAAGTACACACAAAATGCAGTTTTTAAATGAAGGTGTTTATTATTAAGAGGAAAAAAATCCAAACCTGCATGGCCCTGTGTGAAAAAATGATTGCCCCTTAACCTAATAACTGGTTGGGCCACCCTTAGCAGCAACAACTGCAATCAAGCGTTTGCGATAACTGACAAGGAGTCTTTTACAGTGCTGTGGAGGAATTTTGGCCCATCATCTATGCAGAATTGTTGTAATTCAGCCACATTGGAGGGTTTTCGAGCTTGAAGCGTCTTTTTAAGGTCATGCCACAGCATCTCAATCGGATTCAGGTCAGGACTTTGACTAGGCCACTCTAAAGTCTTCATTTTGTTTTTCTTAAGCCATTCAGAGGTGGACTTGCTGGTGTGTTTTGGATCATTGTTGTGCTGCAGAACCCAAGTGTGCTTCAGCTTGAGGTCACAAGCAGATGGCTGGACATTCTCCTTCAGGATTTTTTGGCAGACAGCAGAATTCATGGTTACATTTAGCACAGCAAGTCTTCCAGGTCCTGAAGCAGTGGACCTGGAAGCAGTGGTCTAGCCACTGCCTGGAAGCAATGGCAGTGGCTAGACCCTGCTTGGAGCTGGTCTAGAATGGAGCAGTTGGGTGCCTCCTTCCCTCCACTAGCCTGGGTGGACACCTTGGGCAAGTGTTAGTACTCCCGTAGCCTTCCTTGACCAGGGATATGGTCCCACTGCCTTGTTGGTAGCTAGGGATAGCCTAAGGCTAAGGGAGAAAACCCTGACAGAAACACCGGAGTGGAGCCCCGTGAGGCAGTCTGATGGTATATCAGTGACTGGCAACTCCTGCAGTCGACCTGATCCCAAACGTACTGGCTACGCCTTTCCTTCGGACTCTATCAGCAAGACCAAGAGGGGGATTCTGGGACATGGGCAAACCAGTCTGTCCATACACACTGCCCAGGCAAGTGCCTGGAGAGGCAACTTCAGCGTGTTGCACGGCTCTGCCTGGTACAGAATCGTTACCGGTTCTAAGTCATTGCTTGATTGGCATAAAGCCAGATGCCAGAGGTCACTCCTGACAGTGGGAGGGGCTGTTTAGCCCCATTGGATAGCTACCGCCCGCGTAAACTGGGCAACCCCAAGTCAATAAGGTGCTTCCCTGCCACTGTCCACCTGTCTTGCTGGGGTGAGCAGGACTTAAGCCTGGAAACAGAGTGACAAGTGGACTGCGACACTCTCACTTAAAAATCAAGAATCTACTAGAAGAATGCCAGCTCTCATTCTTGGGAGCTGGAATGTTCAAACGATGCTGACTGGCCTGACCAAGGATATACACGACACTGATGGACTATGCAAGACTGCTGTCATCAGCAGAGAACTGTATAGACTCAACGTCGACATCGCTGCTTGTCAGAAAATTGTATATATGTGCATACTTATTATCATTTTATATGATTCGATGAAGGGTACATGTAACTATTTGCTAAAAAATACTAAAACTGCCTATGTGCTAAAGGTTTTGTACATGATGCATGAAGATTAAAGTTGTTTTTCTTAAATTTTAATGATGTTGAAATTCCAGTTCTCCTTTCATGGTAGATTTATTTTAAAGCACATGATGACCTGGCCTGCACAGTATGACCTGCCCTTAGAAACTGTTACTCCTTAGAGCACAGGGTGCACTCTGATAAAATGAGATTGTTCCTCTTTCTTCAGTGTCAGCATATTTCATCATGATTGTGTAAGGGAGTGTATGTTAGATGTTTCTGTTTGATTATGCAACTGCTGTGTATAAAATGTCTGAACTATGATGATTACCTTCAGTACCTACTTTCTGTAATCAGAGGTTCGTACTCCTTGCAGCAAGTAAAACTCTTAAAAGAATATTCTTGTGTCTTGAATCTTACTTGAGGTAACAAACTAATATACAATCATTTTTGAATTTTCAGATTCATGACACTGCTCTACAGGAAACCCGGCTAGCTGCTTCTGGAAGCCTTAAGGAAAAGGAGTACACATTTTTCTGGCATGACAATGAGGAAGACAAACCTAGAGAGCATGGAGTCAGTTTTGCTGTCAGCAATAAGCTGGTACAGATGGTGGAGCTAGGTTCAACCAAGTCAGAGCATGTCATGCATATGAAACTAAACACTGATTCAGGCACCACCAATTTTACTTTCTGCCTATGCTCCAACCTTGACTTCTGGCTCTGACCCTAAGGATGCCTTCTACAGCCAACTTGATGAGGCTATCAAAAATATCACGAAGAATGAAGCGCTGATTCTTCTTGGTGATTTCAATGCAAGAGTGGGCAATGACCAAGGCTCTTGGTCCAACTGCCTAGGTCATTTTGGTGTTGGCAAATGTAATGAGAATGAGCAACATCTGCTGGAGCTCTGTACTTACCATCATATCTGCATTACGAACACATTCTTTTCCGTGAAGACGTGACATAGGTGCTCATGAATGCACCCCAGATCCAAAAGCTGACATCAGCTGGACCTCATCATCTCACGACGGGAACATCTCAACAACATTCACATCATGAGAGCATACCATAATGTTGATTGCGACACTGATCACTCCCTTGTCCGCACAAAGGTCCAGGTGCGTCCAAAGAAATTTCATCATGCTAAGCAACTTGCCAACTCTCCCATCAATACTGCAGCCACTGCTATCCCTGAAAAAGTCTCACTATTCAAAGACATCCTGAGTACGAAACTAGAGGACTGCTAGGAGCTTGATACAGATGATCACTGGCAACATATCAGGGGCATGACTGCAGCACTGCAGGCTTTCGGTAAGCAGGAACCCAAAAGCCAAGATTGGTTCAACCCAAGCATCGCAATCCTCCAACCTCTAATTGAAGAAAAGAGGGATGCCCTGCAGAACTACCAGTGTAATTCCTCACCACACTCCCTGGAAACACTCCGCGAGGCCAGAAGCCATGCAGAAGAACAATGCAAGTACTGTGCTAACAACTACTGGATGAGTCTTTGTGCTGAGATCCAGTCAGCTGCTGACACCGGAAATGCTAGGGGTATGTTTGAGGGCATCAAGAAGGTAATTGGACCTACACAGTCAAAGTGTGCCCCACTGAAGACATCAACCGGGGAGACCATTGGAATGCTGGGTGAAGCACTACAGTGAGCTCTATGGTGGTACGAATTTTGTCTCACCCTCTTCACTTGACAAAATTGAGAGGCTTCCCACATTGCTCAAGTTAGATGATGCTCCTATCAAAGAGGAACTCTCAAAGGCAATCATGGCGATGTCATCTGGAAAGGCTGCAGGACAGGATGGCACCCCTGCTGAAGTGTTCAAATGTGGTGGAAGCCAGTTGCTTAATACTCTCCACCAGCTGCTCTGCAGGTGCTGGGAGAAGGGATCAGTCCCACAGGAGATGAGTGTCTCTACTATCACAGCCCTGTACAAGAACAAGGGCGACTGCAGCGACCGCAATAACTATCGAGGCATCTCACTACTATGTGTTGCTGGAAATCTGTTTTCCTGAGTAGCACTACATCGCCTACAACAGCTCGCTGAGAAGATGTATCCTGAATCCCAATGTGGTTTCCGCTTCAAACGATTGACGGTGGATATGATCTTCTCACTGTGGCAACTCCAGGAGAAGTGCCGAGAGCAACAACAGCCCCTTTTCATCACATTTATCGATCTAAAAAGGCTTTTGACTTAGCCAGTAGAGATGGCCTTTTCAAGATCCTGCCATTAATTGGTTGCCCTCCAAAACTCCTGAGCTTCATCAAGTCATTTCATGATGGGACACGGGGAACTGTACAATATGACAGAAGCATGTCTGAGGCATTTGACATAAATAGTGACGTGAAATAAGGCTGTGTACTAGCTCCAACACTCTTTAACATCTTCTTTTCTGTCCTCCTGAAACACGCATTTGGGTCAGTTGATGAAGGCATCCTGTTACGTACTCGATCTGACAGGAAACTCTTCAACCCTGCATGCCTTCGAACAAAGACCAAAGTTCGCAAAGTAATGCTGCGCAACTTTCTCTTCACTGACGATGCTACCCTTGTTGCACTGTAAGAGTATATGAATTAATAATTATGATCAGGTATAAAAATTATTTAATTTATATTCATGTATTGGAACCTGAGATGAATTCTCGGTTCATATACACTGGGAAAGTTAATAACACTCGTGGGGCACCAGCTTCGATCTCTGCGAAAAATTTAATCTTTAATTTCACTTTATACTTGTTTAATCACTCAATAAATGAATTAATAATCAGTCTCAAAATTTTAGTGAATTCGATACTGGAGACTTGAACCAGACTCAGAATGAAATAAATTCTCAACAACTTCTCTCATTTTCACATATTTATTAAATGAAATGATGATTAACAGACATTGCAATGATTTCATTAACCATAAAATTAAACATGTAAATGATAGATTAACAATGTCAACATTTGCAGAACCAGGGTTAACTTTTGAAATGAATTTAGATCAGTTTGAGTTAACAGATTGTGGAAGACAACACAAATTTAAGGGGAAAGTTTTACTAATTATATGAAAAGTTCTGGGTTACTCTTCAGAAAATAAAAACGGCATTTTAATGAAAAAAGGAGTTATGTTAATTGGTCCTTAATTTTGTATTTGATCAAATATTGAATTATCCTCAAATCTCAGATGTTTGATTCAGCAGATGGATAAAGAAAGTGCAGCTCAAGTGCTTTCTTGTTGAAGATTTGAAGTTGCGTTCTTTCGTTGTCCTCGTGAAGCTTTGAATGTGGGAAAGAGCCAAAACCCAGAATATTTGTCCAGCGAATATTTGGTTGCCACAAGATGAGATTTTGATGTGTTGATCACCTGGGCTGCGATCTGGCCCAGGGCGTCTTCTCCTCATGGGTGGTGATTTCTTCAGCTGTGCGTGGTCGTGGCGAGCTGCGTCCAGGATCTGTGGCTTCTCATGAGGAATTCAAGAAAAATAATAATATCTGATCTAATAGCAAAATTAACAGATCTTTCAGACTGGTGGAGATGAAAATAGTTTCTAGTGTGTAAGTTGGTCAATAGAAAATTAAAAAAAAAAATCAAGATTAAAACTTAGATTAAAATTAAAAACGGTAGTTTTACAGAAAGTTTAACAGGAAAAAGTGATACTGTGGGAATGTGAGAATGACGAGACAGGTTTCTCTCGTCAGCTTTATTCACATCACCAACATCTCGAAAAAGAAAGAGAGCAACACAGGAAACTCTCGTCCTTAAATACCAGGACTCTTACAGTTCACAAGTCACATGAATCACAGACCACATTGCATTATAATTGCCAGTAACAATGCATCTCCTCTTTAATTCTTTAATTACACCCCCACAGTCTCAAGCCTTGCATACCAAAGCTAACATCCTTGCAGCTTCCTGTAATCTCCAAGGAAGCTCTGCCTTTGTTCTGATCTAAAATGTGAGTCACAAAGCAGGTCACATATGTGTGTCCACCACACGAGCCCCCCCAACATTTTAGAACAAACAAGAGAATAACAACATGCATGTCGCGATAGTATCAATACACATCAGTCCACATGCTGTCTAGGCTTCAGTCTCCTGCCGTATCTGCTGTAGCTGGGATTCCACGTCTCTGCGGCGCTGTCATGCTGGGGGTTTGCCGTCTGGGGGTGGAAACCTTTTGTCAGTCCCTGTGGGTGATCTGGGGAAACATTACTCTGTGAAGCCCCCCGCGGGGGTCTACCTCGCCGCGGGGCCCTTGCCAGCAGCACTTGCTCATCTGCCACCACAAAAGTGGGTTTGAGTCTGTTTATGCCAACTTTCTCTTTCCTACCCCCCAAATCTAGCAAGAACTGCTTGTCACCTGTTTCTAACACTCTGAACGGTCCGTCATAAGGCGGTCGCAGCAGGGTTCGATGCGCATCGTGTCTGACAAAAACAAACTCTGCGTTCTTCAAAGTTTTAGGCACAAAAACGCGTGGAAAACTGTGGTGCGCGGGGCTGGGCAGCGTGCTTGATTCTATGTTACTCCGCAACAGCTGAGACGGGGAGGCGTCTGGTGCAGGGTTATCTGGGAGAAACTCCCCAGGCAGCCGGAGTGGCTGCGCAAACACGAGCTCCGCTGGGGAGGCTTCTAAGTCCTCTTTAGGCTCAGAACGCAACCCCAATAACACCCACGGTAACTTGTCTACCCATTTTGCATCCGTCAGTGACGCTCTGAGAGCTGCTTTCAATGACCTATGAAAATGTTAACCCGTTAGCCTGCGGATTGTACACGGTTGTGCAGTGAATTGTGACACCCCCCGGTCTTGGCGTTTCCCGAACGTCTGAACTGGCACGGTGGTACACATTTGCGTGCCCTCTCTGCGAAGCGGCGATGGTAGAAACAAAGGACGTCTGATCCGCGTTCCCTGGCCCCTGCCGCCGCCGTCGTCAGTGGGTCTAGTACCGCTGCCTCTGGCCCCCTGTCATCTCCGGTCGTCGCGCCGAGCTCCGCTGCAGCGGCCGCTTGGTGGCGTTGACAATTCACTGCACCTCTCGGCCCAGCGTGCGGTAGTCCCGTTGGGCCAACAGTGGCGAACTGGCCAGGGTCGCTCTTGCCGCTGATGGTAGAGTCCTGAGGAAGAGGTGGGTGAAAATGAAGTGATCATCGTCAGAGTCTTTCAACCTCAACAACCTCTCCATGGCCACTGTCGACCAAAGCTCGGACACAAATTGAGGGCCTCTGTCGGACGTAATGTACGACGGAACGCCGAAGCGCACCACCCAAGCTGTTAAAAACGCGCGCGCGTGTGGTTGATGCCAGCGGGACGACTTCAGGCCAGCGCGTGGTGCGGTCCACCATTGTTAGAAGGTGTGTGCACCCTTGTGACAGCGGGAGGGGGCCCACGAGGTCCACATGAACGTAATCAAACCTCTTGGCCGGAATGTGAAAAAGCTCCAAAGGAGCCCTCGTGTGCCTGTGTACTTTGGCTCGTTGACACGCCGTGCAGGCTGCTGCCCACTCTTGAACTTGTTTGCGAAGGCTCGGCCACACAAATTTCTCTCCTACCATTTTGACCGACGCGCGCACTCCCGGGTGCGCCAAAGAATGAATCGAGTCAAAAACACGGCGGCACCACGCGGCCGGTACTACTGGACGCGGCCGTCCAGTGGAGACATCGCAGATTAGGGGGGGCGTACCGTCTTGCAGCACCCTGCTCTCCAGCCTTAACCCTGTTGGTCCAGACTGAAGCGCGTGCACATCCGCGTCACTAACCTGCTCCGCGGCCATGGCTGCGTAATCTACTCCTATACGCTGACTGGGGCCGCCACGGCACGCGAGAGGCAATCTGCCACTACATTCAGTTTGCCCGCCACATGCTGAATATCAGTGGTAAACTCTGATATTGCGGCCAGCTGTCTCTGCTGCCGGCCTGACCACGGTTCGGAAACCTTGGCCATCGCGAATGTTAGTGGTTTGTGGGCAACGAACGTGGTGAAAGAGCATCCTTCTAGCCAGAACTGAAAGTGGCGGATGGCCAAATGGAGGGCCAGCAGCTCCCTGTCGAACGCGCTGTATTTACGTTCGCTATCGCGCAAGGTCCTGCTGAAAATGGCGAGGGGCTGCCAAACCCCGGCTACATGTTGCTCCACGACCACCCCTATGGCCACATCTGACACGTCAGTGGTGAGCGCTATGCGGGCCGTTGGGTCTGGGTGTGCCAACAACGCAGCCTTTGCCAAGGCTGCTTTCACCTCCCAGAACGCTTGGTCCCGCTCCAGGGACCACTCGACCTTATCCGCGGGTTTCTTTTTTTTGAGCGAGGCATACAGCGGCTGCATGAGTTGCGCCGCGCGGGGGAGGAAACGGTTATAAAAATTCACCATTCCCAAAAACTCCTGCAACGCCCTGACCGTCTGCGGCCGGGGAAAATCTGCCACCACACGCACTTTGTCAGGAAGCGGAACTGCTCCTTCGGGGGAGACACGGTGTCCTAAAAAATCGATCTGCGCCACCCCGAACTGACACTTCACTGGGTTGATTATTAACCCGTGATCTCCCAACCTTCGGAAAACTGTGGCCAGGTGTTTTTCGTGTTCGTCTTCAGACGTGCTGGCTACCAAAATATCGTCCAAGTAGACGAACACGATAGGGAGATCGCGAAGCACCGTGTCCATCATGCGTTTGAACATCTGAGCAGCCCCTTTAAGTCCGAATGGCATGCGTAAAAACTCAAATAGGCCAAACGGAGTTATTACCGCTGTTTTGGGTATGTCCTCAGCGCGCACTGGGACTTGGTGGTAACCGCGGACCATGTCTATTTTAGAAAAAACGCACACCCCTGCCAAATGAACGGAAAAATCTTGGATATGCGGGATTGGGTAGCGGTCGTGCGCTGTAGCGTTGTTTAACCTGTGGAAATCCCCGCAAGGTTGCCATGATCCGTCAGCTTTCGGGACCATGTGTAGTGGGAAAGCCCACGGACTGTTTGAACGTCTGATAATGCCCAACCTCTCCAGGTTGGCGAACTCCTCGCGCGCTATGGCCAGTTTAACTGCGCCCAAGCACCGAGCTTTTGCAAAATCGGGCGGTCCGGTAGTGGTAATAAAATGCTCGTGTTTAGCGACTGTTGCCGAAAATGTGGGGACCGTGAGTGCTGGGAACTGAGTGAGCAGTGTGTGGAACTTACCGCTTGCAGCTGTGACGTTGGCTTGTGCTGTTGGCGGGGCCACTCGCGCTGTACAGGGGATAGAATCAAAAGAAAGTGCATTAACCAGGCACCTGTTAGCGAGATCAACCAACAAACCATGTGAGCACAAAAAAATCAGCCCCCAACATACTGAAATTCACTGCTTCTACAACAAAAGTCCACTCGAATATACGGCCGTGTAGAGACAGAAGCAGGGTTTTCTCACCAAAGGTCTTAATCTCCGAGCCATTCGCTGCTGTCACCCCGGGACCTCTGGAACCTGCCAGCCTGTCCGCATAGGAAGGCATGATGAAACTCAACTGGGAGCCTGTGTCCACGAGGAACTGTCTCCCCGAGCGTGTGTCCAACAAGTAAAGCAGGGGGCCCTCGGGGGCCGCGGCTGCTACCGACCCCCAGTCTTGGCGTTTCCCGAACGTCTGAACTGGCACGGTGGTACACATTTGCGTGCCCTCTCTGCGAAGCGGCGATGGTAGAAACAAAGGACGTCTGATCCGCGTTCCCTGGCCCCTGCCGCCGCCGTCGTCAGTGGGTCTAGTACCGCTGCCTCTGGCCCCCTGTCATCTCCGGTCGTCGCGCCGAGCTCCGCTGCAGCGGCCGCTTTGTGGCGTTGACAATTCACTGCACCTCTCGGCCCAGCGTGCGGTAGTCCCGTTGGGCCAACAGTGGCGAACTGGCCAGGGTCGCTCTTGCTGCTGATGGTAGAGTCCTGAGGAAGAGGTGGGTGAAAATGAAGTGATCGTCGTCAGAGTCTTTCAACCTCAACAACCTCTCCATAAGGTTCGCGGGCATGTCATTTTCGAACTCCGTCAGCGCCAGGAGCCTCTCTGCTCGCTCCTCCACCGAGGGGGTGAAGTGCTGGATGAGTACAGCCTTACAAATAAACGTCTAGGATTGGAGTTTAAGATAAGATAAGATAAGATAAGCCTTTATTAGTCCCACAATGGGGAAATTCCAGGATTGCAACAGCACAGGGATAGCAACACTCAGAGCAACAATCAGAAGGCAAGCAAAAAAAACAAAAAAAAAACTTAACTCCTAATTACTAACTAACTAACTAACCTGCACTTATATAGCGCTTTTCTAGTCACAAAGACCACTCAAAGCGCTTTCATTAATACTAACCCTCTATTCTAAGGGCCTATAGGAAACAGATATCTAGGGACAATTTAGAACAGCCAATTAACCTAACATGCATGTTTTTGGCATGTGGGAGGAAACCGGAGAAATCCCGGAGTAAACCCACGCAACACGGGGAGAACATGCAAACTCCACACAGATCACTGTTGGTCGGGGGCTGGGATCGAACCCACGATCCCACGATCCCCACAATCCCCCGGCCAAGGGTAAACTGTGCTGCCGCAGTGCTAACCACTGCGCCACCGTGCAGAGTGTAGAATTTTGAGCTCAGAGAGAAAGAATTCCTAGGCATTTAAAGAAACATTCAGATACAAAGAGATTACAAAGAAACAGGATACTTCAGGCTCTATGATCGTAGGAAAGAAAACATGTGGGAAAAGTCCCTTTGTTCTCCAGTGGTTCTCTGCTGTGTAGAGACGAAGACAATAGAAGTGAAAAGCCAAAAAAGAGTGATCTTGAAAAACGGCAGCAAAAAGAGGATGAAAAAGGGTGTTGTTTCCTTTTTATCTGGGGAAACTTTTGCGGGCCTCCGTGATTGACAGGAGCTCCCAGCCAATAGGCTTCCTTCGTGGGCGGGCTTTATGAACTTAAGTCCAATGAGCAAACAGTTGTTTGTCTGGAACGAATGACACTGAGAGCTGTTGTCAAGCAGAGATTGGCTGCTGGCAGTCACATGATTTGAGAGACGCTTTGCAAATCTAATACTCATTTTAATACTGGAGTATTCCTCTATACACTTATGTATATTCTCTAACCTAGTCTTAGTGATCATGCAACTTATACCCAGTGCTTATAAATTAACATGCAGGAATAAACATTCATCTAAACATTTTAGCATGCACATATCTAAAATCACGGATTAATAATAATAATAATAATAATAATAATAATAATAATGCATCGGTTTTATATAGTGCTTTATCATATATACTCAAAGACGCTTTACAAATAGGTACATTATTCATTCACTCCAGACAGACAGTGGTAGTGGCAAGCTACTTCTGCAGCCACAGCTGCCCTGGGGCAGGCTGACGGAAACGTGGCAGCCAATCTGCGCCAACGGCCTTTCCGGCCACCACCGAACATTTTTATACATTTATACACATTCATACCTAGTGTATTAATACATTTCAAACCTGTTATTGATTGTCCAGAATAAACATCAAGAGTCCATTTGCTTTTCCTGGGGTCCTGGAAAAAGAAGAGAGATGTTGAAAAGTGAGTCCTAAAGATGTGGTTAAAAGGTTTGCTGGTTAAATTCGGCATGTCCCAGAGTTTAAGGCAATGTTGAGCTGTAGATCTTTGTGGGCCATGAGGGGCTCCAGGGGCCTGTTCCATGTCTCCATGTTTATGGGCCATAAAAGTCAAAACAGGAAATGCATTAGGGTGAATTCCTTAGATTGGTTTTAACAAAGGAATGTGAGTTCAGTTGTAGCCTGGGGTAAAAGAGCAGTTTCCTTGCTGTCTTTTTCCTGGGTGAAACAATGTCTTTAAGCAGAAGAATAATCCTATTGATGAGCCAAAGTGAGATGATGCTACAGCACACAGTGAAGAACAGCTCCAAAACCTTCTCGACCTGTTCTCAAATGCATGTGAGGCTTTCAGACTTAGCATTAGCCTGAAGAAGATGAAAGTCATATGCCAAGGCTCCAAAGTTATGCCTGCTCTAACCATCAAACCATCTAACCATCAAACCCTGGCTGTTGTCTCGCAGTTTACCTATCTTGGCTCTACCATCTCTGACAATGCCTCTCTTGATGTGGAGCTTGGAAAGAGAATCGGAAAGGCTGCAACCAACATGGCCAAGCTTTCTGTTTGAGTGTGGGAGAACAAGAAACTTACTACCCAAACTAAAATTGCTGATTATCGTGTCTGCATCGTGAGCACCTTACTTTATGGCAGTGAGTCCAGGACCACCTATGCTGGGCAGGAGAAGCGCTTGCACAACTTCCACTTGAGATGCCTTCACTGTGTCCTGTCCATTTCATGGACAGATAAGGTCTCCAACAATGATGTACTTGAAAGAGCAGGTATTCCCTCAATGTAGCCCTCCTCAGACAATGTAGACTGAGGTGGCTAGGCCACATCCACCGAATGGAAGATAGTCAACCTCTGAAGAGCTGGAAGTGGGGTCGATGCCAGTTGGCAGACTTAAGCTATGCTTCAGGGATGTCTGCAAGAGATACATGCCTGCAACTGGTCTGCCAGCTGACAAATGGGAACCACTTACTGCAGATCAAGGCAATTGGAAGACCACATGCAGTCAGGCACTCCGAGCAGGGGAGACAAAGCTGAAAGCCAAAGCCGACGCAAAGAAATCAAAGAGGAAGGCTGCTGCAAAGGCAGAAGCATCAGAAGCATCAGGATATGTCTGTGGGGGCTGTGGCTGTGTCTGCTGTTCATGGATTGGATTAGTTAGTCATGAAAGGAAATATTCGCAAACACACTAGATCATGGACAACATCCGACGATGCCTACTACTACATGATGTTTCTTTTCTAAAATGCTGTTACTTTTACGCCGGATGTAATGGGACACACACCTTCCAAAAAGTTCTTTTGTCTCGTCAGTTCACAGAGTATTTGTACAAAAGTCTTGGGGATCATCAAGATGTTTTCTGGCAAAACTGAGATGAGCCTTTGTGTTCTTTTTGTTCAGCAGTGGTTTTTGTCCTCAAACTGTATCATACAGGCCATTTTTGCCCAGTCTCTTTCTTATGGTGGAGTCATGAACACTGACCTTAACTGAGGCAAGTCAGGCCTGCCGTCCTTTGGATGTTGTTGTGGGGTCTTTTGTGACCTCTTGGATTAGTCGTTGCTGTGCTCTTGGAGTAATTTTGGTTGGCCGAGCACTCCTGGGATAGTTCAACACTGTTCCATGTTTTCAGCATTTATGGATAATGGCTCTCACTGTGGTTTGCTGGAGTCCCAAAGCTTTAGAAATGGCTTTATAGCCTTTTCCAGACTGACAGATCTCAATTACTTTTTTTCTCATTTGTTCCTGAATTTCTTAGGATAATGTCTAGCTTTTGAGGATCTTTTGATCTACTTAACTTTGTCAGGCAGGTCCTATTTAAGTGATTTCTTGATTGAGAACAGGTATGGCAGTAATCAGGCCTGGGTGTGGCTAGAGAAATTGAACTCAGCTTTCCAAATAAGTGATAACCCACACTTAATTTATGTTTTAATGGGTGGCAATCACTTTTTCACACAGGGCCATGTAGGTTTGGATTTTTTTTAACCTTAATAATAAACACCTTCATTTAAAAATGCATTTTGTGTTTACTTGTGTTATCTTTGTCTAATATTTAAATTTGTTTGATGATCTGAAACATTTAAGGTTGACAAACACAAAAAATGAGAAATCATGAAGGGGCAAATACTTTTTCACACCACTGTATATTATTGTGTAACATGTAGTCAGAATCCTGTCAGAAGTTTGCAGGAGTTAAAAACGGGCTTGCCACTGTGGGAACATTAATCAGCCAATCAGAAATTAGTTTGTTTTTGTAACTAAGGAGGCGAGAATACTTTCTGAAATTATTTAGCCAATCAGAAATGTTTATATTTCTTGCCATGGAATATTCACTATCTCCTTGCATTGGGAAAAATGGAAGGAGGCTAACCTCTAACCAACCACAATCCATCTTTTGACAGCGTCCCTGTATGATGCATTTCAACACGCTGAATACAGCAGGTGTTCATATCCAGCAGTAGTATTTACTTTTTTAACTCATTTAGGAAACTACAATTTGAACAGCAGCGTCGGATAAAAGCATTAGAAGACCTTCCCCTAAACTGGACATTATAAAGAAGTCAGGATGCAGCTGGACCAGCAGACCTGGAGGAGTGGAGCTAACCCGCTTAGCAATGCTCCACTAGCATTGGTGTTGTATTTTGCAACCACTAAATTAAAACTGGATTTAATGAGAGGAAGATTTATCCAGGTCCACGTAAAAACACGATAACCAGTGAGTCAAAATCTGTTTTTCTCCTGTATGCTGTTTTATTTTCAACTCTTTAAACGATTGTGGGAAATATTTTTCATTGGTGCTCAGTTTGACTAATGGGACCAATTAAATAATTTTTATGGGACACCAAAATCCCACCAAGTGTTCCCAAAAAATCTAATCATTTTTATGTTAATATTTATCAACAAATGGTCATTCTTGTAGCAAGTAACGAGACACACAACTCTTAAGTAATGCATTAAATCATATCGAACAGGACCAAGAGACATCAAGTCAACAAAACAAGACACTTTTACAAATACTTGCAATGCATTCCCTTTAATTTGATGACATTATTTTGGCTTTTTGTGTCTCACTTGAACCTGCTTCAATATTCAAAGATTTTATTTGTTGTCATGAGGCGGAGCACGGTGTTTTCACAGTACTCGTGCTCTCTGGTTATTCTGGTTATTTCCTTTATTTTCTCTGTGTTATTATTTAACTGTACGGTTGGTTATGTGTTTTGAGTATGTCTATTGTAGTTTCTGTTTCCATTGTATTACATTCTGTCTTTTGACATGAATCCTCACCTGTTCCTTTAGTTTCCAGTTGCCACTCTATCTGAGCTTTTATTTTGACAGGGTGTGGTGTTGACTTCCTTTGTTAGCTTAGGTCGTGGTCTTGCACACCTGTCAGTTGTTTTCCATTACTCCTTGCATTTTTGATCCACACCCGTAACCATTTGCTATCATTTGTATCATGCTCTATTTAAGAACTGCTGCTCCACTCATTCTTTACTGCAGATGTAAGTTTTGACATGCTGTTCTCTATTCATACTCTTTGTTATCCCGCCTGTCTCCCTAGCCTCATTGTTTGGTTGTGCACTTGGTATTTTATTTTTTCAATAAAACTACACAAACTCACAGTCCAGTGCCTGGGTCTCCTCTCTCAATTGTGACAGAAGACCGCAGCCAGTTTGTGATCCAGCTGCTGTGTGTGTTTTTTTCTTTTTCCCCCCTCTCCACTCACCTGTGTTCATCTTCACTGGAGCTGTCAGCATGTTCTCAGTTCACATTGACTCAGTGAGCAGGCGTGGGTACCCGATGAGCCTGGGGTGGGAGATCTGCAAGACGCTGATGGAAATGGACGGCCTAATCTCCATTGCTCGCAGGACTCCTACTCCAAAAGACGCACTCTGGTACCTGGGTCTCGCAGAGGCAACTGCTCGCCGGTGCCCTCAACTCGCGGGGCATGCTGAGGGGGTGGAGAGAATTACAATGGTGGCAGACCTGTGACTGGAGAACAGTGGCAGGTTGAGGAGCTCTGCGAAGAAGCAGAGGTCTGCGCCAACAGGGAGGCGGCCCGGGCCTCGGTACCACCATCTCCTCACCTGCCTTCAGCTTCAGCTCCCGCCTCATCAGCTCCAAGACACCATCATCCAGCTTCTGCCCGCTGGAGGAACTCTTCCGCCTCTCGACCAGCAGTCCTTCCTTTGCCGCCTCAGGGAATTACTGCAGCAGCTTCCTCCTCATTCTTTTGTTCCTCATTGTCAGCTGTTCCATCAGCTCTCTCTTCCTCCTCTGTTGCTTCTGCTACCCATTTCTCCTCAGTGATCCTCTCCGCTGCTAAGAGTCCAGTCGGTTCTTCTCCAGCTCCGCCCATCATCAGATCTGCAGGAGCGGCTCCTCCATGTTCCTTAGGCGGGCCCACGGTCACTGCAGCTTCCAAGAGGGATGACACTGCTGCTGACACTGGCACCATCATGCCCTGGGAATACAGGCAAGTGCTTTTTCATTCTTTATTACATAAAACTGAATCATCTTGCTTGATTCCTGGTGGTGAGGCTCAGCCTTTGCAGTCCACTGAGTTCTCACCGCCTGCTGCAAACATAAATTACTCACCTGCTACCTCCGTGTCTCCTCCTTTCTCCCCTGAATGTCCGCCAGTCCCGGGATTGAGCCGCCAGACGATGGAGGAGCTGCAGCCCTGGAGGACCTGGTCCCAGCCCTGCAGCCATGGTCTGGATGGAGGGATAGCGCTTCCAGCGATCCGAAGCCTGTGCCGATGACAGAGCATCCCCTGGCTTAGGCTACATGGGATCCAGTGCCAGCAGTAAGCCAACCTCCAGTTGCCATGCCAGGTGAGCCACTTGTGTGGGTCACTTCACTTGGGAGCCCCGAGACTGTATCATCCACCATGCCTGCTGTAGGGGCCGCTGTCTCCTTTCTATCTGGTTCCCCTGCCCATCAGCCTACCTCGTTACCAGTTTTCCCCGCTGGGCAGCCGCCTCCTGGACTTCTCCATTTGTTTGGGTGGCTAAAGCATTCTGGTGGACCAACTGACAAACTGTGCTGCTGGGCTGGGTGGCCCACATTTTCCGGTAGGCCACCTGATTCATTCCATTGTGCCATCTGCCAGGTCTGGGACTTTAGCCAGCTGCCTGAACTGTCCAGCTCTCCTATCCAGGGTGTGGGTACCTTAGTGAGTTTCTTGTCCCCCCACCCCCTCGCCGGGCATTCCCCCACCACCCTTACAGGTTGGGTTATGGTTCTTCTCCTATTTTTTTTTGGGGGGGGGGGTCTTTTTTTTTCTTGTTGTTTCCCTAGGGTGTCTCTTCCTTGGGGGAGGGGTCTCTGTCATGAGGTGGAGCGCGGTGTTTTCACCGTGTTTGCGCTCTCGGGTTATTCTGGTTATTCCCTTGATTTTCTCAGTTCTGTGTTATTATTTAACTGTAAGGTTGGTAATGTGTTTTGAGTATGTCTATTGTAGTTTCTGTTTCTATTGTATTACATTCTGTCTTTTGACATGAGCCCTCACCTGTTCCTTTAGTTTCCAGTTGCCACTCTATCTGAGCTTTAATTTTGATAGGGTGTAGTGTTGACTTCCTTTGTTAGCTTAGTTCGCGGTCTTGCACACCTGTCAGTTGTTTTCCATTACTCCTCGTGTTGGTGATCCACACCTGTAACCATTTGCTATCATTTGTATCATACTCTATTTAAGAACCGCTGCTCCACTCATTCTTTGCTGTGGTCTTCACATTGGCAGACATAAATTTTGACATGTTGTTCTCTATTCATACTCTTTGTTATCCTGCCTGTCTCCCTAGCCTCATTGTTTGTGCACTTAGTGTTTTATGTTTTCAATAAAACTACACAAACTCACAGTCCAGCACCTGGGTCTCCTCTCTGCCTGAAGGGGCAATTGTGACATTTGTCAATACTACTATACGTTCAGGACATACAGGAGAATTGAAATGATGTTTCTCTCTCTGTGGTGTGCTCTGTGGTGTTGGGGTGTGCACAATGTTAAAAAAGAAAAAGGAATAAGGCTGGAACAACAACAACAACCACAGTCTATGTACAGTAGTGCTACCTGTAGTGCAAATGGCGACAATAGACAGACCCAGACCTCCCATAGTGCAAATAAAGATAATGATAAATGATGAGACCTAGCAATCCTATATACAGAAAAGTAGAGCAGTAATACTCATAGTTGCAAGTTCAGTGCGGGCTGTACATGATCAGTATTGCAGTGACAAGACAGCAACAGATATGGCATTTGTGCAAATGGTTGCCGTAAAGTGCAGAGACATACAGCAGCGGATGTGTTACTGTGGGTGTGCCGGTCTTTCTGTGCCAACAGCTGAGGTAGTTATTGTGCAAGTAAGTGCGTTACGGTCCGGGGGGTGGGGGGGTAGACAGAGTTCAGGGTCCTGATGGCCTGATGAACAAAGCTGTTTAGCAGTCTTGTGGAGTGGTCCCGGAGGCTCCGGTACCTTTTCCCCAAGGGCAGGGGGCTGAAGAGGGAGTGTGAAGGGTGGGAGGTGTCACCTGCAATGTTGATGGCTCTGCGTGTGAGGTAGATGTCCGGGGGGGGGGTGGGGGGCACCGATGATCTTGCTGGCTGCTTTCACTGTGTGTTGTAGTGTCTTCACTACAGAAGACCGCCTCCTGCAGCTTCCATACCACACCATGATGCAGCTGATGAGGATCCTCTCAATGATGCCTCGGTAGAATGAGCACATGATGGGGGTGGGACTCGTGCGCTTCACAGTTTGCGGAGGAAATGGAGGCGAGTTTGAGCTTTCTTGACAGGTTGATGTGATGTTGTTGGAACAGGAGAGATCCTCAGAGATGTGCACCTTCAGGAACTTGGTACTGCTCACCCTCTCCACGGCTGCACCATCGATGATCAGAGGGGGATTTTGTGTGTATCCCCTCCTGAAGTCAACCACATTCTCCTTGGTTTTTCCCACATTCGGGAAGAGGTTATTGTCTTTACACCACTGGACCAGTTAGCTCACCTCATGTTTGTTGCTGGTGCTGGGGTTAGGATGTGTCGTCATCATTTCTTGGTCAGATTTTATCATGCTGAGTGAAGCTGGTCTTGTGTTGAATAGTGTGTTGGTCACCATAGTGATGTTTTCTTGGGGCTTTGCAAGAGCTGCATTTAACCTCTTGCACTCCGGTCAATTTCCCTAAAAATGCCAAAAAATAACGTGCCCAAAGTAAATCGAAAGCTGTTCTTCAACCCTTTCCAGCGTCTTCATGGGGTTGGTCTCATTTAAAAGAAAACACTGAATTTTTTGGCAAAACAGTCATAATCTCTCTAAGTGCTCCGGCCACTGAGTTACAGTCATCTAAACATACTGAACTTGAAGAAAATAAATTTGGCCTGGGTGTTTTTTTGGATACAAATGCTTGCAAATAACACACAGCTTCAGATCCGGGCTGGAAAATGCAACAGAAATGTAGAACCAAGTGTTATCCAGCTGAGGTCAAAATTTTGTAACAATACCACAAAAAATGAATATATTAAACAGCTTTTTCCTCAGGTAGTTCCCAGGCGTTTTTGAACTGTGCCAAATTGTGCCAAATGGCACAGTTTGGAAAAACGTCTGTAACTTTTGAAGGATTCAATATAGAAGCTTCATCTTGGGCTCTAATGAAAGGTGTGTGTGTGTGTGTGCTGTGTGTGTGGGGGGGGGGTTGTCCCCCCCCTCGCTACAGAGGATGGACATCGGCCATCGCTACATGACGGAATAGTCATGTGGCGACCGCGGCGCAGTCACTGCGGCTTCTACCATATATATATATATATATATATATATATATATATATATATATATATATATATATATATATATACAGTGGGGTAAAAAAGTATTTAGTCAGCCAGCAATTGTGCAAGTTCTCCCATTTAAAAGATGAGAGAGGTCTCCAATTTTCATCATAGGTATACCTCAACTATGAGAGACAAAATAAGAAAAAAAAAATCCAGAAAATCACATTGAAGGATTTTTAATGAATTAATTGGTAAATTCCTCGGTAAAATAAGTATTTGGTCAATAACAAAAGTTCATCTCAATACTTTGTTATATACCCTTTGTTGGCAATGACAGAGGTCAAATGTTTTCTGTAAGTTTTCACAAGGTTTTCATACACTGTTGCTGGTATTTTGGCCCATTCCTCCATGCAGATCTCTTCTAGAGCAGTGATGTTTTGGGGCTGTCGCTGGGCAACACAGACTTTCAACTCCCTCCAAAGATTTTCTATGGGGTTGAGATCTGGAGACTTAGCCAGTCTCCAGGACCTTGAAATGCTTCTTACGAAGCCACTCCTTCATTGCCCAGGCGGTGTGTTTGGGATCATTGTCATGCTGAAAGACCCAGCCACATTTCATCTTCAATGCCCTTGCTGGTGGAAGGAGGTTTTCACTCAAAATCTCACGATATATGGCCCCATTCATTCTTTCCTTTACACGGATCAGTCATCCTGGTCCCTTTGCAGAAAATCAGCCCCAAAGTATGATGTTTCTACTCCCATGCTTCACAGTAGGTATGGTGTTCTTTCTCCGCCAAACACGACATGTTGAGTTTTTACCAAAAAGTTCTATTTTGGTTTCATCTGACCATATGACATTCTCCCAATCCTCTTCTGGATCATCCACATGCTCTCTAGCAAACTTCAGACGGGCCTGGACATGTACTGGCTGAAGCAGAGGGACACGTCAGGCACTGCAGGATTTGAGTCCCTGGCGGCGTAGTGTGTTTCTGATGTAGCCTACTTTGGTCCCAGCTCTCTGCAGGTCATTCACTAGGTTCCCCTGTGTGGTTCTGGGGTTTTTGCTCACCGTTCTCGTGATAATTTTGACCCCACGGGGTGAGATCTTGCGTGGAGCCCCAGATCGAAGGAGATTATCAGTGGTCTTGTATGTCTTCCATTTTCTAATAATTGCTCCCACAGTTGATTTCTTCACACCAAGCTGCTTACCTATTGCATATTCAGTCTTCCCAGCCTGGTGCAGGTCTACAATTTTGTTTCTGGTTTCCTTGGACAGCTCTTTGGTCTTGGCCATAGTGGAGTTTGGAGTCTGACTGTTTGAGGTTGTGGACAGGTGTCTTTTATACTGATAACGAGTTCAAACAGGTGCCATTAATACAGGTAACGAGTGGAGGACAGAGGAGCCTCTTAAAGAAGAAGTTACAGGTCTGTGAGCGCCAGAAATCTTGCTTGTTTGTAGGTGACCAAATAATTATTTTACTGAGGAATTTACCAATTAATTCATTAAAAATCCTTCAATGTGATTTTCTGGATTTTTTTTTTCTTCTCATTTTGTCTCTCATAGTTGAAATATACCTATGATGAAAACTGGAGACCTCTCTCATCTTTTAAGTGGGAGAACTTGCACAATTGGTGGCTGACTAAATCCTCTTTTGCCCCACTGTATATATGACCACAGGCCTGTGGTCATCCACAACCACACTATAACACAGGTTAGTTCCTATAAATATTTGGAAGTATTTATTGACAATTCATTAACCTGGAGCACACATATTGATTACCTCTGTAGAAGACTGCAACAGCGGCTGCATTTCTTGCATAGATTAAGAATTCATGGCATTGATAAAAGGATTATGTTAATATTTTACCAGGCTGTGTTGGAGAGCTGTATTAGATACAGCATTACAGCTTGGTTTGGCAACCTCTCTGTGAAACTAAAGAACAGAGTGTTGCGTTTAATTCATACAGCATGGAAAATTATTGGAGTTAAAGAGTATTTACCCATGCAGATCTTACACGACCAGGCAACCTGTAGACAAGCTCAAAAAATAATCAGTGACATGAGCCATGTACTAAACAATGAATATGTGCGGCTGCCCTCAGGGAGGAGATACAGAGTCCCCAAGTGCAGGTTCAATAGATACAAGAACTCATTTATCCCGACGTCAGTAAAACTTTTAAACTCAGATAAATAGGTCAGGTGTGGCGGAGGACAGAAAATAAGCAGCGATGCTGTGGTTTTAAGTAGAGTTTTATTATATCATCCCGCCGTCATGAGCTCTGCTCCCGGTGCCGTGCATGCGTGCCGGGAGCGAGCCCAAACGGCTCTCGGATGTGATGTCCGACGGGATTCCAAAACGCGCCACCCAAGTTGTCAAAAAAGAGCGCGCCACGTCTGCAGACGTGGTTGCCGCCAGCTGGACTGCTTCTGGCCAGCATGTGGTGCGGTCCACCACCGTCAGAAGGTGCGTGCACCCCTGCGATGGCGGGAGGGGGCCCACGAGGTCCACGTGAACATGGTCGAATCTTTTAGCCAGTAGCCTAAAAGGCTCCAAAGGAGCCTTTGTGTGTCTGTGCACTTTGGCTTGTTGGAACACTACGCAGGCTGCCACTCACTCTTTCACTTGTTTGCGCAGGCCTGGCCACACGAACTTCGCTCCCACCATTTTGACTGACGCGCGCACTCCTGGGTGCGCCAGAGCATGAACTGACAAACACGTGGCGGCGTCACACGACTGGGACCACCGGGCGCAGGCGTCCCATGGAGACGTCGCAGATTAGGGGGGGGCTTGAGGTTAAGGCTGGAGAGTACTCTGCTCTCCAGCCTTAACCCTGTTGGTCCAGACTGGTGTGCGTGTACGTCCGTATCGCCAATCTGCTCCGCGCCCATGGCTGTATAATCTATCCCTACGCAGACCGGGGCCACTACCGTGCGCGAGAGGCAGTCCGCCACCACATTCAGTTTACCCGACACATGCTGAATATCGGTTGTAAACTCCGAGATCGCGGCCAGCTGTCTCTGCTGCCGGCCCGATCATGGTTCCGAAACCTTGGCCATCGCGAACATCAGCGGCTTGTGGTCCACGAACGCGGTGAAGCTGCGCCCTTCTAGCCAGAACTGGAAGTGGCGTATGGCCAGGTGGAGAGCCAGCAACTCCCTGTCGAATGCGCTGTATTTACGCTCACAGTCGCGCAAAGCCCTGCTGAAAAAAGCGAGCAGCTGCGAAGAACCGGCGACACGTTGGTTCACGACGGCCCCTATGGCCACGTCCAAGGCATCGGTAGTGAGCGCTATCCGGGCCGCTGGGTCTGGGTGCGCCAACAGTGCAGTGTTTGCCAGGGCTGCTTAAACCTCAGAGAACGCCTGCTCTCGCTCCGGAGTCCATTCGACTCCATCCGTGGGTTTCCGTCTCTTGAGCGCAGTGTACAATGGCTGCATGAGTTGAGCTGCGCGGGGGAGGAACTGGTTATAAAAGTTAACCATCCCCAAAAATTATTGCAGCACTCTGACCGTCTGAGGCCGGGGAAACTTCGCCACGGCGCGCACTTTGTCAGGCAAGGGTATCATTCCCTCCGGTGAGACGCTGTGCCCCAAAAAATCAATCCCCGTCACGCCAAACTGGCACTTCGCCGTGATGGTTATTAACCCGTGCTCCTCCAACCTCTGGAAAACCGTCCTGAGGTGGGTTACGTGTTCGTCTTCGGATGCACTGGCTACCAGGATATCATCCAGATAGACAAACACAGACGGGAGATCGCGCAGCACCGTATCCATCATGCGCTGGAACGTCTGTGCCGCTCCTTTTAATCCGAATGGCATGTGCAGAAACTCGAACAAGCTGAACGGAGTTATTACCACTGTTTTTGGTATGTCCTCCCCTCGCACTGGGACCTGGTGGTAACCGCGGACCAGGTCTATTTTAGAAAAAGTGTGTGCTCCGGCGAGGTGAATGGAAAAATCCTGAATGTGGGGAATCGGGTAGCGGTCGTGTGCTGTGGCGTTATTCAATCTGCGGAAATCACTGCACGGTTGCCACGACCCCTCAGCCTTAGGGACCATGTGTAGCAGGGATGCCCTTGGGCTGTTCGAACGCCTGATGATGCCCAACCTTTCCAGGTTGGCAAACTCCTTGCGTGCTATGGCCAGTTTAGCTGCGTCCCAGCGCTGAGATCGTGCGAAAACGGGCGGCCCAGTGGTGGTGATAAAGTGTTCCACCCTGTGTTTAGTGATGGCTGCCAAAAACGTCGGGACCGTGAGTGCTGGGAACTGAGTGAGCAGTGTATGGAACTTACCGCCTGGAGCTGTGACGTTGGCTTGTGTTACTGGTCCGGCCCCTCGAGCTGTACAGGGGAGAGAGTCAAAGGACAGTGCATTAACCTGTTGCCTGTTAGCAACATCAACTAGTAAACCATGTGCACACAGAAAATCAGCTCCCAGGATTGGGAAACTCAGTGCTGCTATGACAAAAGTCCATTCGTATGTACAGCCGTGTAGAGTGTTCTTTCACCAAAGGTCTTAATGCCCGAGCCGTTTACTGCCACCAGCCCGGAGCCGCTAGGTCAGGGGGTTTCAACCTTCGGGTCGCAACGAATTCAAATGGGGTCGCCTGAAATGTCTAATAATTGATAAAAAAAAAATTACTGATAAAAAATTTTTTTCAACTAATTATTATTCTTTTAAAAATTTTGATTAAAGATTTTGATTAAACACTTTTGATTAAACACTTTAATTTTGATTAAACACTCTTAAAGAACTATATTCTTTCACTTTCAATATAAATCAGTTCAAATAAAATGTAGTATATAAAAATATCGGAGCTGGCACGTCTTGATTGACGGCGGCGATCACGTGACCCCTATTTGAGTTCCCGCTAACTGTGTAAGCACAACCTAGTCAGTAGGGAAAAATGGAGAGATTTCTTCGTCCGCCTGCCCCTGTGAAGACAGTTCCAGGAGGAAAAAGAGAAAATATGACGAAAGCTACCTGAAATATGGATTTACGAGTGTCATGATGCAGGCGCAGTGGACCTGCCTGCCACCGCTGTTGAACAGCTGATTGAACTGTCATGTGACAAAACGCATCAGGGAATACATTCGCGAGTGGCCGTGGACGAATTCTGGTTTGGAGCAAGAGATGAGTACCCAGAGATCTCACTGAGTGCTTTAAAAATGTTGGTTCCTTTTGGAAGCACTTATTTGTGTGGTAAGCTGGATTCAGTGCCCTTGTGTGTATGAAGTCAAAGTACCGTTCCCGACTGGATGTTACGTCAGAGATGAGATGCGAGGTGTGCAGGCTCAGCCATCCCATTAAATGTGGTGAGTTGAGAGGATAATAATATATAAAAGACATGACTGAAGCTGAAACTGAAGCACTATGATACTGTCCATCTTTTAAATGTTCACTGTGGCCAGTTTAAGATGCTGCAGCTTTTTTTTTTCCACAATTCATTGTTTGAGAAATTGTTTGCTCAGTATTAATTTTAAGCCTTTTAAATACAAGTTGCACTAACTGTACATCCTAATCAGAGAAAATAAAATGACACTTTGTGCACTAATCTGGCTACTCTGTATTTGTAAGACAGTATAACAAACATGATCAAAAAATAATTATAGCAAAAAAAATGTCTCTGGGGTCGCGAGATATTTGTGATGTCAAAATGGGGTCACAACCCAAAAATGGTTGGGAACCCCTGCGCTAGGTCCTGCCAGTCGGCCGGCGTAGGTCGGCAGGATGATACTCTTCTGGGCTCCAGTGTCTACGAGGAAACGCCTCCCTGAGCGCGAGTCCGTCACGTAGAGCAGCTTGTTCTCTTCGCCGGTGGTCGCAGCTGCTACCGACTGCCGGCCTTGGTGTTTCCCGTTTCCGAACGGTGGCGCACATCTGTGCGTTCTCTCTGAAGCTGCGGTGGTAGAAACAGAGCGTGTCTCTCTGGCACTCCTTGGCCTCCACTGCCGCTACCGTCGGTGGCTCCTCGCCTCCTCTGGTCGTCTTGCTGGGTTCCGACGCCACCGCGTTGACTGTGAGGACTCTGGTGGTGAGGATGATCCAGTCTGCCTCCTGGGCTAGTGCACGGTAGTCACATGCAGCCAGCAACGGTGAATTGGCCAGAACCGCTCTCGCCTCTGTTGGAAGGTTCTGGAGGAAAAGGTGGGCAAACAGAAAATGCCCGTCGTCTGTGCCCATTAATGCCAACATCTTCTCCATCAGATCAACAGCCGAACCATCTCCTAACTCGGAATGCCTCAGGAGCCTCTCTACTCTCTCACAGTCCGAGAGCGTGTAGCACCAGGTCAGCGCAGCCTTGAGGGCCTCGTATCTGTTGTGGGCTGGGGGCTGGTCGAGCAGGCTCACTACCTGCTGAGCTGTGCGAGCGTCCAGCGCTGCAACCACGTAGTAAAACTTGGTGTCGTCTGCCGTTATTCCCCGGAGGGCGAACTGGGCTCGGTGTGGTGGAACCAAGAGCGCGGGTTGTGCTGCCAAAAGTCCAGTAGCTTGACTGACACAGCACACGCATTGCTGGGGGTTCCCATCCAGGCCATCTGTGGGATTCTTGCCGCGTTGCTGGGGCTTCCTGTCCGGGTTCTTGCCTCGTGTTCCATAATCCGTACAGGGTCACCAGTGTGGATAGTGTGGGAAATGAGCAGGCAGGGTTACGAACAGACGAAGTTTATTACACTCTGTGTGGATCTTTTTTTTCTGTGTGGATCAGTCATACACAGAAAAAGCATGAAACACTCAGGCATGGTTTCTCCTTTATATCCCCACCGCTCATCTCACATCTGCATGACATTTCACATCCCCTTGCATGGCATTTAACATCACAATACATTCACCTTTAAACCCCCTGACTATTGTCCTCCACTGTTTACCCTCTGCTTCCTGACTGAGACGCTGTCTGAGCTGACTCACCCAAGTCTCTACAATATGCATTTTGTCTGCTACGTGTGTATTTTCTACCATCACCTCCGATTAACCAAAGAAAGGTTGTAGGCATGAAAACAAAATATAAAATACTAACCGTAGCACTGTGATAGACTAAAATGATGCTTTATAAGTTTGACTGCATCGTCCCAGGTATGCACGAGCTCATGAGCATTTGGCGATTACAAAACTTATATCAGGTATTGAATATATTATAGCATCCACCAGGCGCATTGTAAAAGAAAACACGAAGAGGTTGCTGATTTAAAACCTTTATTCTTAAAAGGAGGCCAAAAAAGCAACAAGAAAAACTTCAGTGTCTCTCCCGCCCCTCCTCCTCCTCCTCATGCTCAATCCCTTCCACACAGCCCCACCCCCCACAACAGACAGAGAACCCGGACGTTACAATATCTATCAATAATGTTTAGTACAACCGCACTGTTCATTTCTTTGTAAGGGGGGAAACTTACACATTTAGCAGGGGATCAAATAATTATTTCCCCCACTGAAGAAAATCTCTGGGATAGCCATCAAAACTATATTTAATGATTCAAAAGGAGGAGGAGGAGGCGTGTTGATGTGTGTGTGTGGGGATGAGGGGACGATGTTTAAGGCCTTGTGCTCATTAAGTACGAAGTCTCTGAAGCGTACAAATTTGTTTTGTGATTGATCATTATGGTCCGATGTCCAAGAGCAACATGGTGATGCAGAGTTTTTAAAGCATTTTGAGCACACGTGTGTGTGTGTTGGACAAACCTCTTGTCAATGTTCAAAAACTTCATTACGCATAACCCATTATGACCGTAAAACATATATGAACATATATGAGCATCACATTGGGTCCCAGGGCCTCTAGGGGCTGCTGAGATTCCGGGGGGTCAGAGCGAGCGGTTTCACCCGGCTGTATACTGTGTGTTAAAAGTCCTGCAATGGCCAAGTTTGTAAAAATCATCCACTTGTCATTTCATTACAAGAAAATCTCTGGGATAGCCGTGAAAAACTATATTTAATGATTCAAAAGGAGGAGGATTCTCATGGATGTGTGAGGAGAGTTGGAGGATGAGGGGACGATGGTTAAGGCCTTGTGCTCATAAGTACAAAGTCTCTGAACAGTACAAATTTGTACTGTGATCAGTAATTATGGTCCTGGTCATGATCGGTGTGGGCGCATGTGTGGGCGAATGAGTTGGGTGAAGGGTCAGAAGTTGGATACAGGAGCAACATGGTGATGCGGGTTTTTAAAGCATTTTGAGCGTGTGTGTGTGTGTGTGTGTGTGTGTGTGTGTGTGTGTGTGTGTGTGTGTGTGTGTGTGTGTGTGTGTTTTGGACAATCTGTCAGAAACTTCTTGTCAGTGTTCAAAAACTCATTACGCATAACACCGTTAGGACCTTAAAACATATATGAACAACAGAATAGCATCACATTGGGTCCTAGGGCCACTAGGGTCTGCCAAGGGTGTTTTTGAGAGCCGTTTCACCTGGCTGTATACTGTGTTAAAAGTCCTGCACTTTGTAAAATCATCCACTTGTGTCGTTTTGTTACAAGAAAATCTCTGGGATAGTCATCAAAACTATATATAATGATTCAAAAGCTTATTTTTTCCTCCCAATGACTCAGTAAAACAAAATTGTCACCCATAATTTCTTTAATACTTAGAAATACTGTTGTATCATACATAGGGTATCCAATCATCTCTGGAGACTCTAAAGTGGCCCTAGGTGTGAATGTGTGTGTGAATGGTTAAGGGATAGCGCCGTATCATGGCTGCTTCATCCATCCAGGTGGTGGATGACCCTCAATTTCCCCTCTGGGGATCAATAAAGTATACTAAATCTAAAAAAAATCTAAAAAAAAGTCTAACTCAAACAGGATTAGGGTTAGCACATTACTGCAAAGATTTCTACTTTTTTACCCAACCACATAATTGTGCTTTATGTGGTTCATATATCCATATCTGCATATGTATAGACACAGGGAGATGTTTTGTGATTGCATGTGTGGAATGACCTCACGTCTCAGAAGAGGACAATAGGTCTGGACCGCCTGCCGAGAACAACGAGGAGATGGAGGCGCGGCGGTGAAGACCTGAAAAGACTTCCTGACCCCCTGGGGTCAGGCGAATGAACGGGAGGACATCGGAAGAAGACATTGGATGATTAGAAGGATATGACAAGGATGTGTGATGTTGGCTTTTGTTGTGTGAGGTATAAGTATGGGAGTCTGACTGCGATCAGCTTCTTTCTGCTTTCTGCTTCGGGTGAGACATGTTGGGGATGTGAAGCCGACATTAAAGCTGAATTATAAAACCACTCAGCGTCTTCATTTCACGCTCCCCACATTGGTGACCAGACGTGAGAATGGATGAATGGTTTTCCCCTGTTGCAGACTCGTCGGAGGCGGCCCGAGCAAGCGCCGTCGCCATTAAGCTCCCAGAATTCTGGCAGAACGACCCGAACTCGTGGTTCAAGCAAGCTGAGGCACAGTTCGCGCTCGCAGGGGTGACGGCAGACGAAACCAAGTTCTACCATGTCATTGCCAGGCTCGACGCCACCACAGCACAATGTGTGCGGAGCGTGATACAGCAGCCACCCGCCAGCGACAAATACGAGGAGCTGAAGGCTACTCTCATCGAGAGCTTCGTGCCCTCGGCCGAGGAAAGGGCCAAGAGACTACTGGCGATGTATGGCCGAGGAGGGCGCAGACCGATGGCCCTGATGGAAGACATGCTTCAGCTGATGGAGGCAGACAATGACAGCTTCCTCTTTCAGCACATCTTCCTCAGCAATCTCCCGGCGCACATGAGAGGGACTCTGGCCAGCATGCGTTGTAAGACCCAACAGGATTTCCGCGCGCTAGCCCGGGAAGCACAGCGGCTCTTCAACTCCTGCGGCGAGCAGATGGCCACAGCAGCAGCGGCGGACCTCGGTGCGGAAGCCCAGGGCATCGGAGAGCCGGAGACAGCGGAGCAAATCCCACCCACCATGGCAGCGACGCGGCCGCGACGCAACAGACGAGACGACCTCTGTTACTACCACCGGAGATTCGCGGAGAAGGCATACAAGTGTGTGCCACCGTGCGGTTTCAAGAGCTCGGGAAACTCCAAAGCCAGGAACCGTTAGCAGCTACGGCTCTCGGCGAGGCCAACAAGCTGCTCTACATCACTGATGAAGGCTCCGGGCGACATTTCCTCATAGACACCGGAGCTCAGGTGAGCTTCATCACCCCGACCTACACTGACCGAGTGGCTGGACCCCGCGGCAATGGGGCAACGGCGGCGAACGGCTCGAACATCAGCACTTATGGTGAAAGGACCTTGTCTCTGTCCTTACACGGCCGCACTTATGAGTGGACTTTTATCATAGCGGCGGTGAGTTTCAACATGTTAGGTGCTGATTTCTTATGTTCACATGGGTTGTTAGTTGATCTTGCAAACAGACGCTCAATCAATGCACTGTCATTCTCTTCTATCCCCTGTTCAGCTCGAGTGTTCCCACCACCCGTGCAGGCCAACGTCGCCACAGCAGGAGGTAAGTTTGACAAACTCCTCACCCAATTTCCAGCACTCACAGTTCCCAAATTTTCGGCAACAGTAGCGAGACACGGGGTGGAGCACTTCATCCCCACAACGGGCCCCCCTGTCTTCCCTAAAGCTCGGCGCTTAGACGCGACCAAGCTCGCCATAGCACGCGACGAGTTTGCCAGCCTGGAAAAGCTGGACATTATTCGATGCTCGAAAAGCCCATGGGCTTCGCCACTGCATATGGTCCCGAAAACCGACGGCTCCTGGAGACCTTGCAGCGATTATCGCAGACTAAACAATGCTACAGCGCATGACCGCTACCGAATCCCTCACATCCAGGATTTTTCACTACATCTGGCGGGTGCACGTATTTTTTCTAAAATAGACCTGGTCCGCGGCTACCACCAAGTCCCAGTCCGACCTGAGGACGTCCCTAAAACGGCCGTAATAACCCCTTTTGGTCTTTTTGAGTTTCTGCGCATGCCTTTTGGCCTTAAAGGCACGGCACAAATGTTTCAGCGTATGATGGACGCTGTGTTACGCGATCTTCCTTTCGTGTTTGTCTACCTCGACGATATTTTAGTCGCCAGCACGTTTGAGGAGGAACACGAAAATCACCTCACTACAGTTTTTCAGAGGTTGGAAGAACATGGATTAATAATTAATCCAGCCAAGTGCCGTTTCGGCGTGGCGCAGATTGATTTTTTGGGACATCGCGTTTCCCCAGAAGGGGCAGTCCCATTGCCTGATAAGGTGCGTGCAGTGGCAAATTTTCCCCGACGACAAACGGTCAGATCGCTGCAAGAATTTTTGGGAATGGTAAATTTTTACAACCGTTTCCTCCCCCGCGCAGCTCAGCTCATGCAGCCATTATATGCCGTGCTTAGAAAGCAAAAGCCCTCCAACGCGGTTGCGTGGTCCCCAGAGCGGGAACGCGCGTTCGCGGAAGTAAAAAGAGCCCTGGCTGACGCCCCGCTTTTGGCCCACCCCGACCCCTCGGCCCGCATAGCGCTTACCACAGATGCATCAAATTTGGCCATAGGGGCGGTCGTGGAACAGCATGTTGACGGGGTTTGGCAACCGCTAGCATTTTTTAGCAAATCCTTAAACGAAACCGAGCGCAAGTACAGCACGTTTGACAGAGAACTGTTAGCGCTTCATTTGGCCATCCGCCATTTCCAGTTCTGGCTGGAAGGTCGGCGTTTCACGGCTTTTGTAGACCATAAACCGCTCACTTTTGCGATGTCTAAAATCTCAGAACCTTGGTTGGGCCGGCAACAAAGGCAGCTGGCCGCAATTTCGGAATTTACCACGGACATTCGGCACGTAGCGGGCAAACTCAACGTGGTGGCAGATTGTCTCTCCCACGCCGTGACATCGTCACGGCACGTGGAGGCAGATCATACTACCACAGCCGCAGGGCGCGAGACCAACACGGAAGGGTACGCGGCCCCAGTTCACGTAGGGATAGATTACGCAGCCATGGCAGCAGAACAGGGTAGTGACGCGGACGTGCGCGCACTCCAGTCTGGACCAACAGGGTTAAGGCTGGAGAGCAGGAGTGTGCGTGACGGTGTGCCCCCCTTAATCTGCGACGTGTCAACTGGGCGACCTCACCCGGTAGTCCCGGCCGCGTGGCGCCGCCGCGTTTTTGATTTGGTTCACTCCCTGGCGCACCCGGGAGTGCGCGCTTCGGTAAAAATGGTGGCGGAAAAGCTTGTTTGGCCGGGCCTGCGCAAGCACGTAAAGGAGTGGGCAAGAACATGCATGTCTTGCCAACGTGCCAAAATTCACAAGCACACGAAAGCTCCTTTAGAACCGTTCCGAATCCCGGCCAGAAGGTTTGACCATGTGCATGTCGACCTCGTGGGCCCCCTACCGTCGTCGCAAGGGTTCACACATCTTTTAACAATGGTGGATCGAACCACACGTTGGCCAGAAGCGGTCCCGCTGACGTCAACTACGGCCGCAGAGATGGCTCGCGTTTTTTTAACGACCTGGGTAGCGCGTTTCAGAGTCCCGTCGGACATCACGTCCGATAGGGGGCCTCAGTTTGTCTCAGAGCTCTGGTCTGCAATGGCCAGCAGCTTAGGGGCGACAATCCATCGCACTACCGCGTATCACCCACAGGTTTATGCGAGCGTTTTCATAGGTCTTTGAAGGCTGCCCTCAGAGCGTCACTAACGGATGCAGTTTGGGTTAACAAACTACCGTGGGTTTTATTGGGGTTGCGTTCTGCGCCCAAGGAGGATCTAGACGCCTCCCCAGCAGAATTAGTGTTTGCTCAACCTCTCAGGCTCCCCGGTGAATTCTTACCAGAACATCCTGAGCCGGGGCACCTCCCAGCTCTGAGGCCACTAAGCAGCACGGGAGCGGACATGCTCCCGGGCCCAGTTCATCACACCTTTCCGCGGGTTTTTGTTCCCCAGGCTTTAAAAAATGCCGAGTTCGTTTTTGTTAGGCACGAGGCTTTAAAGCCAACCCTCCGCCCACTATATGATGGTCCATATAGAGTGCTGGAACCTGAAGATTAGCATTTTGTGCTGGATTTGGGGGACAGAAAAGAGACAGCATTGACAGACTCAAGCCTGCCTTCATGTTGAGTGACGAGCCTGTGCGGGTGGCGAGAGCACCTCGACGTGGTAGCCCCCCCCCCCCCCCGCAGGGATCGGGGATCAAATAACCACTCTTTTCCTCAAGCTGCAGATTCCTTACAAGACAGCGCCGCTGGGATGCCGAAGCAGGCGTACAGCAGATTTGGAAGACAGTTGAAACCCAGACAACACAAAGACTGATGTGAATGTGATAATGTGTTTGCTGTCGGTGTTATCAGGGCAGTTTTAAAGCGGACATGGGGCGTAGACTGTACCGTTACTGTTATCACTGTGTTTTTAACGTGATCAACTTGTATAGTTATGCCAGTGATGTCACCATATTCTGTGAACCTACATATATTGTCCTTTTCTTAGACGTTTGGGGGGGGGGGGGGGCTGTGGTTCATATATCCATATCTGCATATGTATAGACACAGGGTTCACAGTTTTGTGATTGCATGTGTGGAATGACCTCACGTCTCAGAAGAGGACAATAGGTCTGGACCGCCTGCGGAGAACAACGAGGAGATGGAGGCGCGGCGGTGAAGACCTGAAAAGACTTCCTGACCCCCTGGGGTCAGGCGAAGGAACGGGAGGACATCGGAAGAAGACATTGGATGATTAGAAGGATATGACAAGGATGTGTGATGTTGGCTTTTGTTGTGTGAGGTATAAGTATGGGGGTCTGACTGTGATCAGCCTCTTTCTGCTTTCTGCTTCGGGTGAGACATGTTTGGGATGTGAAGCCGATATTAAAGCTG